>JAYDZK010000056.1:56008952-56019361 GCA_034509185.1 Euphonia xanthogaster | reverse complement strand
TTTTTTTTTTTTTCTTTTTTTTTTTTTTTTTTGTCCTTTCCTTTTTTTTTTTTTTTTTAATATTTGAATATTTTTGTTAACTTTATTATACAAAGGTACTGGAATAAAAGGAACGTGCATCGCTTTTCCTGCACTGCCTACGTGTGGATAACGGTTAATTATGCCTCTCTGTACTGTGGCTTTGTTTGTACTGTAAATCATCTAATCCACCAAGGAGGGAAACATATCATTTGATGCAGCATTGGTATTGTACTGCTCAGCTGGTGGGGTTTAGATATGCAGTATAAAGAAAACTGTCCACATTTGCGAACCTCTCTGAGCAAGGTTTTTCCATTTGTGGTCTGCAGATCCCCCATGAGTGTAGTACATGGAATTATTTTAAATAGCAGTGTCCTCTGGGCCTCCTTGTGTCCTGTGTGCCCTCTCTTGCCCTGAGTGCAGGACTTGATCGGCCCTTTATCATCATCCCTTTTGTCCCTTTTCCTACAGTGTGTGGCAGTGAGGCAGTCCCTGTGATCTGTTTAGTGGTATTTCTGCTTTAAATGATTGTTGGCAGTATTGCTGTTAGAGGTGATGATGCCTGCTGGCAATTTCAGAAGAAAAAAGGAATCTAAATAAAAAGTATCAATATTTTTAGCAGAAGGGAAACACTCTGATAGGAAGTTTTGAGGGGATGGCAGTTTCCAAGACTGCATTCCTGCCTCTGCTCTAAAACAGATCACCTTTGAGCTGCTCATAATCCAAACATTCTCTTCTCTCTGTGCAAAATGTGTTCTAGAGAAGTGATCAGATTGGTGCTTTTTCTTTTTTTTCCTCCTGAGCAGATGCAGGCAGAAGGGATCCTGTTCTAACCTCTCCTGAATCGCAGCCTCTGCTCACATAGAGGAAATTGAGTGTCCCACTAGATTCAGATTCTCCAGTGGGTTCCTTTTCTTCCAGGATCTCCACTTGGCATGGCCATGGGATTAGAAGGGATCAGCTGAGCCTGCAGCCCAATTTCCAGGTACCACCTAAATGTTCTTGTGGCCAGTCTGCAGGATGGTGACGATCTGACAGTGGAGCCAGGTGGCCTTTCCCTGGGCAGAGGAAACAGAAGCAGAAATGTGCAGGCTCTAGTTTTGTTCATCAGCCCAGCAGCAGTTCAGGACTGAGTTGTACTCCCTGAGCAGTTTGCAATTATCTGTCACTGGTGACTTTCTCTGCCTGTACTTACAGCTTATCTGCAGGGCTTTGAATCTGTCACAGTACAGCAGAGATCTCTGCTGTCATTTTCTGGTCAGAAGAGATGTACAGCACTGAACAATTCCCCAGTGACTGAACAAGCAGAGTCACTGTTGCTGTCTCCCTCCTTTGAACACCAGTGAAGGGCACCCTAAAACCTCTGCAGCCCCTTCTGAGTGGAGCACAGGATGTTTTGGCATACAGCAGGAAAGATTCCACTGGACAGACTTCTGTGGCAATATGGAAACTACTGTTATAAAGCCAGTAGAGAAATATTTATTGCTGTTAGGCACTGATGTCAGCTCTGAGAAACATACTGGGATGTTGATCTGTTGCCTAAGAGCCCATTTGCCAGCAAGATTTCTGTGCATCAGTGCCTGTGATGGGCAGATATTTTTCCCTGATCCAGCCAGGATCCCTGATCCAGCCTTTTCTCCACGGTTTTGTCTCCCTTGAAGCATCTAATATCTGTTATTTATACCAAACAGTTTCAGTCTTCAGCTCCTCAAAGAGGGGTAGCCACTGCCTCAGGCCCATCCAGTACTGGAGCAAAACTAAGCTGAGCTTCTGCCTGAATGCTGGACTGAGGTGGGAACAGCTCCTTCATCTCCCAGATTTGCTTCCCAGACCGTACACCGTTTAACATCCCTGTACTGCTGTTGGGGCATGGTCCTTAAAAATTCTCCAATGTTGTTCTTATCCTTGTCAGTGTGCTGAGGCTCAACCTGTGGCCATCCAAAGGCTGTAGAAAAACAATAACTCACTTAAATCCACCTTTCAGGCATTGTTCTGCCAGTGCCCCAACAGCTCCTGAGGCTTCTCAGGAAAGGAGATGCCTTTCCTAAGGCCTTGGCTCCAAAACAGGGAAACTCAGGCAGGAAAAGAATCCTGAGATGCAAATTTGGCCTCAAAGGACACTGCTATTCAAAATACTTTTCATTGGTTTTAATTTCCAGTTTCATCCATGGGGCACTGTGTGCACTGGAATTGGAATTCCTGCAACCACCACCTTTCAGAAGAGCGCAGTAACCCCATTAACATGACCTACAAACAAGTCTGCTCAAACTTGTTGAGACAAGCTCAGTTTCATGGAAACTGCAAATGCTCAGTGATACTGGTGATTTTTTTTTTTCCTGTGGGGCTTAGGGGAGGGCAGAGAGATACAAACTTAATTTAAAGCTATCTATTAAACAATTATGTCTGTACATACTCATTGGTTTACAAACTTGGGAAAAAGCTCAACCCTTCTACTTGCAACACTAAAGATAATACTAATTTAAAACTGCAGATGATTAATCATATCAGTGCTCACATAGGAGTTATATCCATAAGGAAACAGCCTGCAGCCTATCTAGTATAAACTCCTGTATAGTGGTAGTTGAGTTTTTAAATTTTTTTGGTAAACATAGTATTATTTTAATCAGTAAGTCAAGTTAAACAATATTAACTACTGCTTTTAGGATGATAGGGTTTTTTTTTAAAGGTGAAACTGTGACACTGTACTGGATTAAAGAGAACAGCAAGTTAATCTACACTGGCTTTCAAAAAAAAAACAAAAAATGAAGTGCAACATATCTTTAATTTTTTGTTATTTCTATCTGATTCCTTTGGATGGTTGTGTTTTCCTTTGGCAATGTTTGTCACTGTGCCATTTATTTTTCTTATTCTTGGAGTACCAAAGATCCTGAAATGGCTTGATGATTGCAACCATGTGAAAATTTATTTTCTGGAAGTATGTTTTGTTAAACTTTTGTTAAAATGCTAAATTGTGTATGCAAATTGTTATCAGAGGTTTGCTGGGATGTTTACCTATTCCAGCAGGGAAAACTTGAGTGCATCGATGGAAGTGGAGAGCCTGAATCCAAATTCTGGATTGGAATTCCCTGAGAGTGGGGAGGAAGCTTGGATTGGGAACTGCAGCTGAGCTTTTGCACTTCGTTCCATCTCCAATCAGCATGAGCGAGTGGCCTTAGGTACAGGACATCAGCAGAGGTTGTCTCATGTGCAAAAGGAATTTTAAAAAAATTGCCAGCATTCAGAAATCAAATGTTGTTGATACTGCATTTGCACTGTTCAATTTGCCTTGCTGGAGAGTTACAGAAGTGTTATTTTTATAGGTCAATTGTTCCCCACCTGAGCTGTTGGAGACAGTCTGGGATAAGGGCACCTGCCGGGGGAAGTTCAGCCATGGGGCACCAGGAGTGGGCACCAGGAACAGCACACTGCTCTGCTGTCAGCTCCTTCCCCAGGGCTGACATTCCTCCTGTGCCCAGCAAGCAGGGAATGCTGCAGTCTAGCCCAGGTAATGCTTAGGAAGTGCTCTCACTTTCTCAATAACACAAGCAATTACAGACATTGTAACACACTGAACCTTGTCCTTTACTGTTGGGATCTCACAGCAGCTCGTTCTTGGAGTCAAAATGCAACTGCTATATTTTTCCTAGACTGTTTCATTAGTTGTGATTGGGAAAGTTACATAGAAGCATTATAAAGATTTATATGAGGCTTTTTACAGCATTTGAAAATAAAAGTAGCATTCTTTTTGTAAAGTTGAAGTTTTCGTTTCTTTCACCCTGGTGTACTGGATTTCTTTTCCAGAATGGGAGACATCTAAGGAATTGAGATCCTATTTTGTGGATTCTCATCTTGAATTCAATGGACAACAAAACACCCGAGTGTTGTTACACTCAATCAGAAAGTAGAGAAAGCAAATATTGTTTGACTTGTCCCACCTGCAGTCACGTGAAGAAGCTACTTCTCAAATGGTTACTGATCTTCTCCAGAGTCTTACCTTCCCTGTAGGCTGTAATTTATCCAGGAAAGGCTTTCAGGGGCAGTTGTGTCCTTTGATCCACTATAGAACCCTTTCTGTCCTACTGTTCCACTTTCCCTGCCAAGTTCAGAGCAGCAGCAGCAGAAGCACTGAAAGTTGTGTAAAAAGATGATCAGAGTGGAGCAGCTGAAAGTCAAGAGAAGTGAGCAGACACTGCCTGGCCTTGTCTGGAGCCCTCCTGAGAAGAACAAGAGGTTTCCCTCCCTCCACTCCAGAATTGCTGCTCTCAATAAAGGTAAAAATGCAACAGAATTTTGCAAATTTTATTTAATAGGATCACCCTTTTCTTCCCTTGACTGTGCATGATTGTATGGCAGAGCTACTCATCATAAGGAAATATAGGTTTAGTTCTTTACCTCCTTGCGTTACCAAATCAGATATTCCTCAGAAAAAGCACTTGAATGGCAAATATGAAGGCTATGCCTTCAAGCATGGGTAAATCTCTTTTTAAATCTTAGTTTAGGGTTTATAAGACATACTGCAATATCTACATTTTTCATTTCTTTGTTCTTGTACAAAGTGTGCCTAGTACCTAAGTAAAACAACATGCTTTGGACAATAAAAGGCTTTTTCTGACAATCTTCCTAAGGAGGGAGAAGGGAGGAATATCCAAAACTGTCTGTCTTGGAAGTGGGGACAATAGTGGCTCCCAGCTCTGGACTAGGCAAGGATATATTTGCAGTTCAGGAAGTGCTTAATGTATTTGGAAATGTAGAAGGCTGTCAGGCATTGGAAGGGGCTGCCTAGGGAAGTTTGGAGTCCCCATCCCTGGAGGTTTTTAAGGAAGGACTGGATGTGGCACTCAGCACTCTGGTCTGAGTGACAAGATGGGGATCGGTCACAAGTTGGGCCCAACAATCTTGATGGTCTTTTCCAACCTTCATGGTTCTGTGATTTCATTTCTCTAAGGTAATGTGATTCATCCCACAGGTAATTTTTAAAGATCGGAGAGGTACTAAAATGCCTCTCCCACAGCTGAATTTCCCAGGTGAAAGCAGGTTCTAAGGATGGATGCAGGCCCTGTTCCTTGTGAGCCACGCTGGATTCAGCTGTGCCAGGCTCTGCAGCATGGAATGCCTGCTCCTAAAATCCACCAGGTTCCCAGTGCTTTAATATTGGGACAGCTGAATGGCAAATTGGTGTGTCTGTCACACACTGAGCTGGCACCAGGGTTTGGACACTTCATCACTCAGGAACACTGCTGCAGTGGGCGTGACAGGAAATTAATCTCTCCAATGCAGAGGGAGCTCATCCCCGCTGCCTCCTGCTCCTCCCAGTGCCACTCCTCAGGTTATCTGAGCCCTTGGAGGTCCCTGTTCCTGGAGTAGATGGGGCACACAGATTTCAGTCTTCTTGTGCTGAGGAGGGAATGAGCACAGGGTTCTCCTTTCCTAACCAAGCCAAGCTCTGCTAGGAACAGTTTGTTTCGGATCTGAATGGACCCTCAGTGCCGCATCTTGTTTCTGTACCAACTGCTTTAATCTGTTTCTAGTGAGCCACCATCTGCTGCAGCTTCTCCCTCCTCCAGGAATACGTGCTGGCTCTCCGTGCTGTCCTCAGGCAGTTCACTTCACTGGCAGCATCTCCTTCCCCTCCAGGTGCCTCTGCCCATCCTCCCCGCTCCAAAGACAAAATCTTTGCCCTTGCCTCTACATTTCCTGCCCTTCAATTGAAGGATGAGGGCGGCTCATCAGTAGAGTGAGTGCTGAGCCCTTGAAGCTGTTGTGTAAAAGTGTAACCACAGCCCCTGCTCCACATCTTGCAAGAGAGACTGCAGCTACAGAGTGTTACAGACACGTGGAAGTAACACCATTCCTTCCTTCCAAAGCTGTGTGCAGGATCTGCTCCCAGCATGGGGGGAGATGGAGGTGATGGACCTCCAATAGGAGGCACATGCCAAGATATTCCCCCCAACGTTGTCTGGGCACGTGCAGCCATGCACAAAACCAACTGGAAATGGGAGCAGTGATTTACTGGGAGTGCGAAACTGTAACAGCTTTGGACACTTCATTTCAGTTCTACTTCTGACTTCACTGTCTCTATTTAATACTAGGGGATGATCAGATAAGAACTTCAGTGACTTTTGATCAGGACAGGATGAAATCACTGGCAATCTAGACACACACGTCAAGATCTTCAGTCCAGCAGGCTTTCTTTGAGGTCTCATCCAACTCCCATTGACGTCAGCAGAAGATCCCTATCTAAAGCCCAAAGAAACCAGGAACAAGGATGGTCTTCAAAGCAAACTGGTTGCTGATGCCATGCTTTGGTGCTCCTTACAAATGAGACAAAAAGATTTCACTATTTATACAACTCAGCTGGTTGAAAAGCAGTGTGTGGAGAGGAGGCCTTTTGGCTTCAAACACAGCAGTGAGAAACTCGAATGGCACTTCTGATGTTAAACGGGACAATATTGCCTGGTGTTTAATAACCAAAATCAAACTAAAGTCTTGAGGAAACTTTGCAAAACGTACAATTTATCTAAATGCCACTTTTAGGCTCTCATTAGGCATTCAGAAACTACCAGTTTCTGCCAGGAATAAAAAGGCTACTTCGAAACTGAAGATTATTTTGTTTTTAAATCAGAAGTGGCACCATCAAATTGGAAGACTTTGGGGTAAGAGATTTACAAGCAAGTGTATTATTTTGTGGGCAAGAACCTTGCAAGGACTCCAAAATTAAGCAGGCACTTTGGAAAATGTTAATCCTTTTGACTGCCTTTAATTTTGTTAGAAAATCACACACTAAATTGCCATCCTGCTGGCTCCAATACAGAGATTAGAGAGGAGGAGCAAGTAGGATTCGGATGCTCTTCTCAAGCTAGACCTGCTTTATCCTGAAAGGAATTTGTCCATGACTCCCAGATGTCCAAGGCCAGAGTACATCTCTGTCACAATCCAGTTGGATACTGCAGAACATAATCCATGCTCCTGGTATTGTGCCAGCACAGCACAGTCCGTTGCTAGTGAAGCCTGATTTTTTTTTTTTTTTTTTTTTTGGTGCTGGTTTTTGCTTCTTTGAGGGGCTTCCATAGTAATTATTAAGCACAAAAAATTTTAAAGAGCTTATTTTTACTAGTGGCCAATGACAGTATGATTATGCTATTTATATAATTTTTGAAGCTAAAGAGTCTCTGATTTGGGGAAGAAATATTGCTTTAAAGTGACAGCAGATTTTACCAATACATAGACACAGAATTTGTAACAAAGTCAGTAAATTGCTTGTGGTGCCCTTAAAAGTAATCCAGTGACCTTCAAGCAGAATAAAATACAAATAACAGAGTGAAATAGATTAAAAAAAAAGATTAATTCTTGTAACTAGTTAACTTGTTCATATGTCCTCTACAAAACCACACTTGATTCTGTACTTTCAGCCATATAAGACCACGGTCTGAGGGGAAACCATAAACATTTGTGTTCTGGGAGAGAAGCTAATGAAAAATCTCTGTTTGTACTCACAAAGCTGAGTCACTTCAGTTTCCTGCTATTAAGTTTCAGCAGAAAAAAGTTCTCTGGCTCGCCCCGAGCAGTCACCCAGGGGTGTTTTTGTGAGAAGTAACACAAGTCACCCTAATAATGGAGAGTGACTCCTAGTGTTCCTTCTCCCAGGTCTCATCAGTGAGGTGTGTGTGAGGCCAGCTTGGCCCCAGCAAATACACAAAGAAATCCACATCACTGGGACAGCATCTCCCACGTCCTGGGAAACAGCTGAGACATGCTATGCTTGGGATGTGACTGAAGAGGAAACAAGGAGGAATAATACAGACACTTTAACTGCTCAGTCTCAGGCTACTATTTAACTGCCCCGAGATTTGATTGTTATTTTTACCCCTTTAGCACGTTGTTGTATAAGTTGTTTGGAGAAAAGAGGCTATCTGTGGCTTACATAAAGCATTCTGTTCCCTATTTTATTGCTGAAAGCTACTCAAGAGAAAGTGCTCACCTTAAAATGGGGCAAAAATATCAAGTGTGGCCTACTCAAAAACAGTGCCTTACATAAACTGGGATCCTGCTCTGCCAAGACTGGAGGCAAACTGTGCTATAAACACCAGTTACTGTCATGTATTAAAGGTTCAGCGAAGAACCCAATCATCACCTTTGAATAAGAAACTAGTGTAATAAATGATGTCTCAGATCCGTGCTAATGATCTGGCAGCCCTTTATGTTTGTAGGAATTATCCAAGTGCTGGCTGACATGACACTGACCACGGAGGAAGAGCACGACAGGCAGAAATACTGCCAAGAGACTGATCTGATTTTCTGACCAAGTGCCAAAACCTTCTGCAGTGAATTGCAACTGCACTTAAAAAAAAAATGAAACAAAATGTGAATTGGGTATAGTAGTTCTGTTTCTAGTGAGTCAGTTAAAAAAAAAAAAATTAAGTGTCCTCATTAATGTTCCCATGTGGAGGGAGTTTGTATTTAATAGCTGTTTAGCTATTAAGCTTGTTAAAACAGTTTCAGGGAACTATTTAAATGTTTAACTCTTTGAGCTTTATAACAACAGTCATCTTCAGTTTTCTGTGGTTCCTGAGTCCCTGAAACATTTTCAGTCAGTGTGGCTGACTCACTTCTGAAATCCCCTTAGCATCTGGGTGTCCACTGATGATGAAAACCTGGAGGAGGGAGCTCCCAGATTCAAAACTGGGGCAAGACAGTATTTTAGCAGGACAAAAGATGACATTTAAGCTTCCTGGGAATAAATCCTTAGAAAAATTTCTCAGTATCAGTTGTGGTTCATGAATAAAATAAATGTGCATTAATGCTAGCAGTTTTCTCAAAGACAGCAACAGCATCTTAACTGATTTTTAGCTCTCCCTTCTGTTTTTTATTTCATTTAGGGCAGAAAGGGTTTGTAATTCCTTCTGTTCAATGCAAACTCTGCAAGACCAGCTGAACCCATCATGATGGAGATATATGTATGTTGCAGTAGTAACAGTGGGATTACATAGAACATAAATCTCTAAAATGAAAAGTCAGATTTCCAAGGGGAAAAAGCACCCTATGAAGAAGTGTGCATTGAGACTGTCACAGAAGTACCATGGGATTTCTTCAGCAGCATCCCCAGCTGGGAGCCACGATTCCCTGGCCTCTTCCCTGGAATATTCTGTCAGAGCCATGCACCCTCTCCTTCCTTGTGCTCTAACCCTTGGGCTCTGCCACAGGCAAAATGCTGAGCTGCCTGCTTCCACACAGACAAGGAGCTTCCACATCAGATGGGAAATGTGCTGGGAGCTTCCAATTATAAAAGATGCCATGAATGGAGTTCAGGATTGCATCTGAGGAACCATCCTCAAGATTATAGTCTGGAGTTCAGACAAGTGAATCCTGCCTACATCTTTGAAAGCTATGAAGGAAACACATCCTTGTTTTCTGGTTGGGTTTTTTCCCCCCCAACTCTACCTAACTAGGTGAGTTGCTGATTTTCCACATTACATAAAATTCATAGGTATTCAAATGCATTTGGCTCGTAGTGTTTTGTGAGGATTTACTTTCTCAAGCCCTTAGAATCACAGAATCATTTTGCTTGGAGGAGACCCTGAAGATCAGTGAGTCTCATCAAGTCGCAGCAGTGCCAAATCCACCACTAAACCACATCCCCTAGTGTCATATCCACACGTGCTTTAAACACCTCTGGGGTTGGTGACTCCACCACTTTCCTGACAGACTTTTCCAATTCTTCAATGAAGAATATTGTCCTAATATTTAATCTAAACCTTCCCTTGCACAGGTTGAGGCTGTTCCCTCTCATCCTATTGCTTTTTACTGGGGAGAAGAGACTGATCCCAATTGCCTTTTCATGTGTATTTAGTCACATTTTCTTACTCACTTTTAGCAAAGGATGTTTTTATCTAGAGTCTGCCCCCAGATCTGAAAAAACTGATTCCTTGTCTGCAGCTCTAAAGACATAGATTTTAACTTAGATAGTGACCACTAGAACTGATGATGAAAGAACATAATATCCTTTGCAAAATATTACAGCTACTCTTGCCAGCTCCACAGGATCCCCATTACTAATAACAGACAGGGGAAAGCCCCCAGAACAGTGGGAGAAGAACACCTGCAGAAGGAGTTTCCTCCACACACACGTCACCAGCTCTTCAGCTCTGGCCTCACTGGTGAGCAATACCACCTGTACTTTAGGTTCCCTCGTGCCTGAGTTCATAGAATCACGGAGTATCCCGAGTTGGAAGGATCACTGAAGTCCAACCCCTGGCCCTGCACAGACGCCCCAACAATCCCACCCTGTGCCTGAGAGCATTGTCCAAACATTCCTGAAGCTCTGGCAGCCTTGGGGCTGTGACCATTCTTGGGAGCCTGTTCAGTGCCCCAGCACCCTCTGGGGGAAGAACCTT
>JAYDZK010000056.1:55963761-56004044 GCA_034509185.1 Euphonia xanthogaster | reverse complement strand
CGCTCTTCCGATCTAAAAAAACAAACCCAAACAAACAAACAAACAAAAAACAACCCCAAGCAAACAAAAAAACTCAACCAACCAACCAAAAAAAAAAAAAAAAAAAACTCCACCAAACCCCCCCCCCCCAAAAAAAAAACCCATCAAAAAACTATGTTGATTGTGACAGAACTTTACAGTCTAAAAAGAACTGCTCTGGCTGGGCTGCACAACCCTCAGGTGCCACTTCACACTCGCTTCTACCAGAATTTGGAATTCTTTAAGATTGACAGAGCTCAGATTCATAGCTGGAGGGTTTCGTGCATACCACATACATACCTTCGGAAAATACACATTTTAGTAGTCTGTGGTATCCATGATCTTAGAAATCTGAATTCAAAGCAGCCTCTTTCTTCTCCTTTACTTTGAAAGTGTTTCAAAATAGGAAGCTGGATTAAAAGTTCCTTATTTTTGGAAAGGTTTTGCCAGTGTTAACACATTATTAATTTAGTTAGCTGCAGAGCTGCCACATTTCTCCAAGTCTCACTTATGCCCAGACTATGGAAAGTGTCACCATAAGTTTTATAAATGTACTTCTTTAATGATATTTTATTTCAAGCCCATTTTTCTGTAATATCTTGGTAGCTGAATTTGGATGTTCTTTTTAAAACTGCTAATAAATGAGGGCTGACTGACAGCTCTTTAAATTAATTTATTAATACTACATGACTTGTATCTTCCTGCTGATTTTGGGAGTGCTAATATGTATCCTGCAAACCTAAACAGAAAAGCTAACCCTGCTAGGGATGAGTGGTCTTGAGGTAGTGCATAATTAGGCCAATCATTTGGAAAACCTGTTTTGGGCTTGAACTTGTTGCATATGCTGCAAACAGGTGCTGTCTGTGGCTCTTATGTTTTAAGAATTGTGTGTTATTTCTGTACTTGGGGTGGGTTTTATCTCACTTATCTTTAGATGTCCAAGTCTGAGGCAGTTCCCTTGGTCCCTGTGTAATTACTGACTAGAGATAGGCACTCTTGGGCTGTATCTCATCTAACCAACTGGAGGAATCTATTTTAGATTGAGATGAATCACCCTAGAACTGTTTTATTTCATCTAGCCAAATGTAGGGATCTATTCTGGGGAGAGATGAATCACCCTAGAAATGTCTTCCTCCCTCCAAGAGGGACCAGAATGGCTACTTCAGATGTGGACATCATTATGGGTTCAGATGAATCTCCCTTTTTATGGCTGGTGGAGTTTGGCCATAAACCTTTTCTAAAAGCTTGTGTTTGCTTAGGAATTGAAAACCTTAAAACTGTTGGTAGTGAAAACAGCTCAGGAATGTGGCATGGGATTAGAAAATATTATTGTCAGTAATTGTAAAAATGTGGAGTCTCCCAAGCCTTGTTTCTCAATGCATTGCATGGGATTGACAAAGAAACTTTGCTGACACGGGAATATGGCTGATTTTGTCTTTGTATCTCCCCAAAAACCAGCAGTTTCGTGCGGTTCCTTGGCAGTTGTTTCCTTCTTTGCCAGCCCCTTGGGGACTCTAATTATTATTTCTTTTCCATGTAGAAAAAACACAAGAGTAGGGGATGTTCTTGTTATGAGAAATATGTATTGGTTACCACCCCTTAAATATTTTGTTTGCCCAGTTATGAAATACACTAAAATGAGTGTTCAACTAACAGTTTTTTCATTTCACATACACTTACTGTGAAGGAGCTGTTTTTCATATGTGTTTGTACTGTTTGGATGGTCTTTGCTTTTTGCTTTTTCAGAGAGGGAATAATTCCAGTGGAGGAATTCCTGTATTATTCTCGTTTTTTTAATCTGTCCCAATGTGCATAATATGCTTTAAAAATACTTTTGATTTGTAATATAGATAAGCATATAGGCTTAATGCTGAGAGACAGACATAGTTTATAACAGACATGTATTTGAGGAACTGTTCACTTGCCATTAAAATCTGGTTATCAGTGTTCCAGGGCATTAGCAATGGAATGAACAGTAAAAAAATGTCATTTCTCAGCTAGAATTCTATTTGGCTTGCAGACCACACTTGTGTGAGTAACAGCTTTTAGGGTGGTCAAACAAAACATCTCTAGTTGACTTAAACTGTTTCTAGGAGTTTTAGAATTCACTAATGATTTTGGTTTTATAGAAACATCAACTTGTTATAAAGCTTGGTCTTTCTGGATATTATTTCTCATGAAGCAAGTGTGCTATGAAATTGGGAATTATTTCAGTTTGCTTCATGTGTGTTTAGAGGTTTTTGTTGTGATGCCAGTGGTATGAAAATATTCACAAAAAATGCAAGAAATTCAGCTGGGTGCTCAAATGACAGGTAAAAATCCAGTCCAACTTTTTCTGATCATAGAAGCCCATCCTGGTTATTGGGGTACATTCTAGACCAAGTGTTGTAGCCAGGGAGGGAAAGAAATCTTTCATCACAGCCTACACAAGGTTGGGACACTCCAGGGATAGAGTGAGCACCCTGGAATCACCCAGTATCGCAATGATGGCTGTTATGGAGCCCTCAGAGAATATTTTCCATCACTCTTCCTGACTTCTCAAAGCTGCCTTGGCTTTAGGAGCTGTTTCTGCCCCCTTTTTGCTCAGTGAGTGATAGGTATTAAAAAGATTTGCTCACTTCTGTTAAACTCCACATACTCACTCTTCAGCTATGCTTGGTTGTTGTTCTGAAGCTTTAAGTTTATTTCTCTATTTTCTTTTGCATTGTTGATGGGGGTTTGGGTTTGGTTCATGGATTTTTAAAGAATATATGTATATATAAAGACTATAAGCTGTATGCTGAGCATGTCAAGGATCAGTACAGATTCTTAACCTTACACGTTTGTCCAAGATCAGCCACCCATCATACTGGCATTTAGTTTGTCCCAGGGATAGTGTTAAGGATTCAGTTTATCACCTAATAATTGTAGTGTAAAAGCTCTTAATAGGTCACTGTTACTGGTAATCTGGATATATTTTATTTTCTCACTTTAGAATAACGAAAATGGGTGCTGTTAATAAAGGTAGAAGAGGTAAGTATTCAGAAATTGTTGTTTGGATGGGAGGAAAAAAACTAGTTGTTTAATAATATTGAAGATAAATTGGAAAACCTGTAAAAGAGGCCTTGGATTTTGTTCCTTTAAAGGGAAGTGTTTGGAAAGCAGGCTGGCCATCTGTGTGCAGAGCAGTATTTAGGTCAGTGGGTCTGTGCTGTCCTGCTTTGTTACAGGACGAAAGGATCTGTTGTGCTGAAGGCATTCTGGTCTTGGAACCATGTAGGTTGCTGTTTAGTAAGTACTCTTTTATGAATATTCATCAAGACTGATTATACTTCAATAGCTTAATCAGGAATTATAGGATGCTGTGACCTGGGTAAATTAAAACTGCTCCTTTTAAATAAACAGTTCCTTTGGATCTGTCAGCATTTTTTGTTTGTTTTGGAATTGTGTTAATAACAGAAATATAAAATGAGACTTTTAGGGAGACTCATCATAAAAATACATCTACCACTGTCTTATAAAAATACTTATAGCATTTATAATGTAATTTCTTTTAATATATTTTAGCATCCCTAATTTGAATGTGATGTATATTTGAAATAATTAGATTTTCTTGCTGTCACAGACGTCCAAAGGTTGTCACTTACTTGTCAAGAATTTGTTGATTATTTGTTTCCACCTCTTTTTTTTGAAACTTCCTGTGTGACTTAATGAGTTAAAGAGCTTTCTAAAATAAAACAGGGGCTGACTTTGTGTTGTCTGATTTGATAGAGAGAGGATTAGTGGAAGACCAGGCAAGCTGTTGTTGGAGTATTAGCCTATTTTCATTTAACTCTCCAGAGCTGTATTCCAACACCAAATGAAAACCTAGAAGGTCATTTTTCTGGTATGAGATATGTTTACATCTAAGAGGGAAAAATAATATCCTTTGTATCATTGTTCTTGCACATGTCTACATTTTTGGCTAAAAAAAGAGAGAAGGCTCACAAGAAATGGTCCAGATTTTCTTCTTGCTGGATTTTCAAAGTACTCCTCTTGGTTTTTGCTCCCTGCTAGAAGCAGGAGATTCTCACTTCCTTAAATGACATCTCTTCATCTCTCATCTGTCCTCACTGGCACGTGAAGCCTATAGTTCCTGCATTTGCTGAAGCAGAGTTAATTCTGGCTCTCTGCCTAAGCATCAGCTGGGTGATTCTTTGTGATGGCTGTGTTGAGACAGAAAAACAGTGTAATAGTGCTCATGTTCCTTGAGACTGTTCTCCTTTCCCAGTAGGTTGCTAGGATTGCTTTGGCTTGTTGAATTCTCTTCTGTCCTTGCCAGAAACAACAGTTTTCCTTAAGAGGAGAATTGAGAAGGGAACTTGACAAGTTTTTGAGACTCTTCTAACTTCCATGACAGATGTTCTGTGTGATTGTGGATTTTATGTCAGGAATATGATTATAGCAAACTTCAATTTTTTGCATATTAAAAAACAGTTCACATTATATTTTTAATTTTCATTTAGTTTGAGCCACAGTATTTTGATCTGCTGACAAATGGCACAGCTGGTGATTTTGCAGCAGGATGTCTGAGGTGGAGGGGAATTTATGTGCAAAGGATGTGTGAGGGAGAGCTGTTCTATGTTGCCTTGCTGTGTTGATTGGGTTGGTGAGATCATTGCAGCACTGTGGGAAGGTGGTGCACTCTTTGCTGGACTTGGCTTGTAGCAGTGCAACCTTGGCTTTTTGTGTCAGAGACACAGAAGCCACACACAGACAACTTTTTGTCCCAGTGAGGATGAGAATGGACACAGAGTGATGCAGCTCTTGCTGGACACTGAGCCTTTATTCTTGCTGCCAGATAAGTTCTCCGTGGATGGGAGCCCGTGCGTGGCCTGCGGAGGGCCCAGCCTCATGAATCCCGTCACTAAGGCTGCCAGCACCGCTGCTTTCAATGCTGCTGTGCCTGACATTCCAAGGAAACGCAAGGGAAGTGATTCTGATAACCAGTAAGTGAATCAAATCTGTGTCTCAGCCTAAATCTGAGACATTCGTCTGTTGTTTATGCAACACGATCACTGTCTTTCGTTTTCCTCTTCCTCCCTCCTTTCTAATCCTCTTTCCTTTGTTCATTACCATTACATTTACAAAGTCTTCCAAATGTGTTCTTTGACAGTCCCTGATTATTAAAAATGGAAAAAAATAATCCTTAAATCCAAGGGATATATGGAGGATTCTGTAGTGCCATTTCCTGGCTTGAAGTGTCTGAAAAATGTGTCTCTAATGCTGAAAATTCATTCCTAATTTTTAGGGGTTTTTCTCCTTCTTTGCCTGCTAGTAAAAGCAAGTTCTTAAGTTGCTTGAAGTTTCCCCGGCACATACTAGAATTTTACCTTCAAGCATGAGACAAGGTGTTTGAATTGTTTAATCTAGAACTGCTGCTTCAGTGAGCAGAGCAGCCATTTCCCTAAATGTGGAGACAGACCTGTGACCTTAAAATGGGGACTGTCCTCTTGTATTGCTCATTCTTTTCAAGTGGGTCATACCTGACTGCTGAGGCGACACTGTCAACTGCTTTATCCTGTTCTATAACTGCCAAACAGATGCCAGTTAACCAGAAAAGTGACGTGTTCAAAGTTGTGTAAATCAGGCAGAAGTAAGGGACACAAGGTGCAGGTGTAGTGCACTACAGCTATCTCTAAACTAGTGTAGAATATCCATGTTTAAAAAGGTGGGGAATAGGAGATTTACATGTATTTGTGATTATTAAAGTTCTTTAATCACTGCTTCTCATATATGTAGTCCATTGATCTGCAGTAGCTGTACTGCAGCCGTTGATGTAATTGACAACTTGAAGATTCGAATGGATTGTGTGGATAACTGAAAAGTCCAGCAATATGTTAGTTTCTGGGGGAAAAAAATAGTCTCCATTCTTTTTCAGTATCACTTGTTGATTCTTACCTGTTCAGTAAAAGTGTTGGTTTCTCGATAAAGTTTCTCTGAAGTTTGGATCTCTCAGATAAACAAAAAAAATTATTGTCCAAGTTGAAAAATTAATTGAAAAAGTACTGGCTAATAAAAAGTAGTAATTAGATTCTAGGACTAATGATCTTGCTGAAAATAACCAATCAAGTGGAGTTACCATTTATTTTTTTCTGTGACTTCAGTTTTTTGGGTCTATCAAGTCATCTTAATGTGCTTCAAACTCCATTTTACTTACTTTATGATCTGTTTCTGCAGGGATACAGTTGAAGTTGTTGATGGTGATCCTCAGAAAAGGTACTTTTTATGAATGAATCCATTTCTATTTTGAGTTCTGTGAACTTGACACACTTTGCAATTTGCCTAGATGAGCTGTGGGGTTCCTTGAGGAGTGCTTCATTCAGGGCAGGTCTGTGTACAGCACAAGGTGATAAACATTTAGTTAAGGAACAGGATGGACAGGTCCATTCAATGTTAAGGGTTCCTGATAGTTCTTTCTAAGATGATGCTCTTGCCAAACTTGTTAGTATTGAAGTTTAGAATGGGAAGGAGTGAAAAGTGCCAGTTCGATAAGAAGACTTAGGGAGGCAAAGGAAATATTCTCATATTCTTCCAGAATTGGTGAATGTAAATGTTTTTGTTGGTTGTTACCTTTTAAGGTGCTTTTAAAATTACAATGATAATAACTGTGTTAAAATAATGCTGTTACAAGGTGGCTATGCAGCATAAGCAAACCCTTTGTGGAATATATGTGCCAGGAGGGTTGTTAATTACTTGGTTACTTTGTTGCATTTTCCTTTTCTGTATCTGGATACCTTACTTGGGTAATATTTGTTTGTAAGTAGCCATGCAGTGTTTTTATAGAATAGACTGTTTCCCTTGGAAGGGACCTACAGTGATCATCCACTCCAACAGCCTGAGCACTTCAGGGCTGACCAAAGGTTAAGGTACATTGTAAAGAGCATTGTCCAAATGCCTCTTCCACACTGACAGGCCTGGGGCATTGACCACCTCTCCAGGAAGCCTGTTCCAGTGTTTCCCCACCTTCTTGGTACAGAAATGCTTCCTAATGTCCAGTCTAGACCTCCCCTGCACCTTTAAACCATTCCCTTGTGTCCTATCCTTGGATACCTGGGAGAAGAGCTCAGCATCTCTCTGTGCACTTTCCCTCCTCAGGAACATGCAGAGAGCAAGGAGGTGGCCTCAGCCTCTTTTTCTCCAAACTAAACAAACCAGGAGTCCTTGGCCACTCCCCACAGGACATTCCTTCTATCCCTTTCATAAGCATTGTTGCCTTTATCTGAATTCCTTCAGGCACCTTCCCATCTTTACAAAACACCTTCTCACATTTTGGGGCCCAGAAGGGCACACACTATTCAAGGTGAAGGCACACCAGTGCTGAGGACAGCAGGTCAATCACTTCTTTGCCCATCTGGTGTTTGACGAGCCCAGGATGTGCTTTGCCCTCTGCCTTGAACTGGGCCTGCTGTCAGCCAGCACCTCCAGGTCCCTTTCTGCAGGGAAGTCACTCTTCGGTACATAGCTTAAAGGGGAGTGTAAAAATCTTTCTTTGGGGTTAAACTGGTTGTTTCTTTGCGGATTTTTTCCATGGTGCTCGTCATGGAAAGTGTGAGTAAAAAACCTGCTTTTCTGCCCTTTGCTTCCATTTTAGAAGAAATGGGGAAGTTTGATATCTTCCATTTAGAAGAAATAGAAAATATTTAATAAATCAATTGTGAAAGTAGAGAAAAGCTGGTATTCTTTATTTTTACTGATTGATACCCATTCTGTCCTTTATAGTACCAATTAAATATACCCACATTATAGCCACAAAGTGGAATTTCACCCTCTGTCCATGTAGTCAAGGTGGTTTTAATTTAGCTATTCATATCAGCAACACCACAGCTGTTAGGACAGACGCTATAAAAATCCATTGAAGGCTGGGACTGATTGCTTGAGCAGCAAATTTGTGCTACATTTTTTCCCCAAGTGGAGCTCCTGAGGAAGAAAGTTAATTAATAGGGCACATGCTGCATTGCAGCTGGTCTGGCTCCTCCTTACCTCTTCTCTTATGGTCAGAGAATGTAAATTCTGTTGGAATTCACAGTATATGGATATTTCTGGTAAGTTTACATTAAAATGGAAGGAAAATATTATTTATTGCTAACTCATCTAAATCTGAAACAATTTCAGTGAATGCAAGTCTTGGGGTGTTGTCAGCCAAACGTCCTCCTGTGTTTGGGTTTCTCAGACTGTCTAGAAGATCGCTGGGTTCCAGTGAAATCCCAGATTCTGTTTTGTTAATTTGGCTTCCGGATCCTCACTGGGTTCAGTGCTCAGTTACAGGTGGCAGCAGCTTTTGGCACCTTTCCTGAAGCTGTAGTCTCCAAGGATCCTCCTGCTTCCATCTCCTTATGGGAGACACCTGCTGCCTGTTTGGCCTCTCCTCTTCATCCTTATGGTACCAAGGACATGAATTCTTCCAAAGCATGGGGAACAGTGCAGTGGTCATGGGGAAAGAAAAGTTCATTGTCCTTGTTTGAATCATCCTTTATAGTTTCCTGTTGCAGAGTGTTTATTGTACTGCAGACACTTAGGACTGTGTTTCATTTGCAATTTTATTACTTTATAACTTCCCAGTCATTGCTATAGGGTATGGGAAATAGCTTAGGGTTTTTGGGTTTTTTAAAATATAATTCAGGATTGCTTATTTTATAACTTGACAATAAGATATGAGAAATAAAAACATAAATAGATAACTTCTCTTATAAAACTTTAAACAAAAACTAAAATCAAGATTAATCTTATTTGAGTGTTCCAGTAATGTTGTCTCCAGAATAAAAAAAGCCCCATAATTATGAACTATCCCTTAATATGTTCACACAACTGTGAATATTGCCAGTTGTGCTCGGGTCTCTTTCTGTTATGCATCACTTGCTAGGTCAGTTATGGTTCAGAGATTTTGTGGGTTTGCTTTTGCTGCAGCCACAGTAAATTTGTAGCATTCTCTATCTTCTGGAATTTGTGGGAGGAAAGAAGTGCCTAGTATTAAATATGTAATGTAAAACTCTGTATCTTTTTTTTTCTAGGAGTGAAGATGAAGAACATGTTAAAGTAAAAGATTTCAGGTATTCATTTTCAATAGAAATACATTTTGCTAGTGAAGACTGAGATTCACAATAGTAAAATATGAGTTTGTGGATAACATTCATTAAAACTTTATCAAATATTTAACAGTATAATTTAAAGTATTTTCCTTTTCCTTGCTAAATGTATAGTAATTTTTAAAGCCTCCTAGAGGATTTTATTTGCTAATAATTTTGGTAAAAGTTGCTGCAGGATATTTCGGATGGTTTAGCAAAAACATGAGGTTGAAGTTTTTAAGGTGAGAATTAAATGCAGTACACCTAAGTCATGTGTAAGGAGCTGATCCTTCATCTTTATGAATTTGAGAATTGTTTTTTCTAGATTTGTCTGCTTCTGGAGGTATTTAGAATTTATTCCAAATGGAAATGGATTTGGCTCAAGTATGACAAAGATTTCTTGTTCTAGAACAAGGTTTTGTGTAGGGAATTATTCAAGTTTTGCCACTGAACTTTGAATTCACATAAACTGAAATTCACATAGAGCACTTGCAAGATTTGAAATGTTGTGTGACCACAGTTCAGCCAAACAAATATTTTAAACTACAGACAAACCACATAGTAAAACCAGAGCTGTGCTCTAAAGTTGATTTAAAAGTGTCTTTCATTTTTCATGTGAGCAGAGATGTCAAACCAGAAATACATAATCCACTCAGCATGCTATCAGAAGTATTATTTATATAGTATGCTAGCTAGTAATTATGAAGTGTTCCTGTAATTGAAACAAAATTAAAGAAACTAAAATGTTCCAAGATATATTTACAGTTTCAATTCAAAATTATTTTTTCTTCACAGAGTGTCCCAGATTGCTCTCTAAGATTGTAGTACATTTCTGTAATGGCTTCTATGTGATATTGTTAGCTTTTTTCCTTACTTTTTGGTGCATTAGGTGAAGGGAAAAAGAATCAGTACAAAGGTGTCTGGAGGTTTGCTTATCAGTTATCTCCTTCCAGTATTGTTTGTCTCAAGCTTATTCTGGAACCTGCTTTTCTCCCTTTGCCTTTGTGGCTGTGGCAAGCAACATAAGGCTTTTTCTATCATTCAGTCATCCCTGAATTTCTGCACCCACCTGACAAGTTTTTCATAATTCCTTATTGACCCTCAGAGATGTGGAAGGTTGTTTCCTTTCCTGGAATGAGTGTATCTGTCTTCCTGACATTCACAGTTCAAGGAGCATACACAGGATATTACTTGATTGTTCTTACCTGACATAAAGGAAGAGTTGGGTGAACCCATAGATGTGAGCATAACTCAAAAAATTAAATCTAAAAAAAGGCTTTTGAGAGAGAAAAGCTGAAGGGTTGGCAGAAGGACCCAGGAGGAGTTGTGAGGGGAAGGTTTTTTTTTTTTTTTTTTTTTTTTTTAATTAAAATAGTATTCAGGTAGATCTTTAAAACTGTACTTTGTTCTTTCTCAACAGGCCAGGTGTTGTTAACTTTATTACCTTTAACAGCTTCTGTTGCAGTATGCCCACAAGGAAAAGTTTTGGAGATCAATTAACCAAAACTTATTCCTCATTTTGCATAACTATACTACTGTGTCTGGCCTCAGTCAGAACGAAAAATCATCTGGGCTTTAATTGAGTGGCTGGCTTTTTTTCTGGGTAAGGAGGAAGAGAGTGAATGAAACTTTCCTTGATCTGCTGGAGGGTGTTAGAGGGTAGAAGATGGGCTGAAAAGCTGACATAGTGCAATAGAAATGAGTAAAGAAAAGGTGACCTGAGCTATAAATGCATTTGTGATGTGCAGCCATGTGCCCTAGAAGGAGTTTCCTGATGAAAACTGGCTGAGAAGCGAAGCTCTTTCTGTGGCTGAGTTCTTGACAGGCTTAGCAAGAGATGAAACCTGAGACAGCCTTTGTGCCACCTTATCAGGAAAGCTTTCTGAGGTATTTCTGGTAAATTACACGAAGCACAGATTTTTTTTTTTTTTCAGTTTCCACTCCATCTCTTAGAAGCGTGTGAAAAAGTAATGTTTATTGCTGTGGGGTTTCTTAAAAGGCAGCAGAATGAACACCCTATCTTAATTACACAGGCCAGGCAGAGGTGGGAGCAGGAATGTCTTTCCTTGATTCCCAGTGACATCAAGAGTTCTCTGGGATACACTGAGGTGTCCGAGTTATCACTTGCATGGCAAGGGTCACAAGAAGGGTTTAACTTTTAGAAGTCTTCATAGCCTCTTGTTCCTGGCAAATATAATCAAATTGTTGTTTGAGATATCTCTTTTCCTCAATATTTCACATTATTATTGGGACCATTTCATTTTGTTGAAGTGAATCCAATTCAATTGTCCAATACAAGTAGCATATGAAAAGCTTTCAGTGCAGTACTACTGATGATGGTTCCATTCCCAAAATGAAATTGAATATTATGGGGAAAATCATGTGTTCTACATCACACTTTAAAAATAATTTTTCTTCTTAGAGAGGCTCACAGTCAGACAGAGAAAAGAAGAAGAGACAAAATGAATAATTTGATAGAGGAATTGTCTGCCATGATACCACAGTGCAATCCCATGGCCCGAAAGCTGGACAAACTCACAGTGCTACGGATGGCTGTGCAGCACTTGAAGTCTTTAAAAGGTGAGTTTGGGAAGCATCATCCTTGTTCTAGTAGGAGTTATTGTGTGTATCTTCCCAGGTTTTAAATAAACCAAGAGTATTTTATTTTACATTTCCTTACTGTATTTAGTTCTGAGTCTGCTCCTCATTTAAATGTACATGTCTGTAGCTGTCTGAACTTAATTTGAAATTTTTGCTTAGTGTAGCAGAAAAAAAGCCACCCTTCAGTGTCTGCTATTTTCTGTCTGCTCTGGGCATGCCTTGCTCTTGGGTCGCTCCTTGATCCTTTTTAGAAAGTACAGGAGTGAAAAAGGAAGGTTGCAAGACAGAAAATAGTTTAACAAAATGGTCCATGAGTTTGATTACATTAAAGTCTTAAAAATCCTCACATGGTAGAGAGTAGCAAGAAACAGAAACTTCTGATAGCCCAGTCAGCTGAGAAAGTTAATCATGGATCTTAGGGAATGCTTTAGTGTGGGGATCAACCCAGGAAATATTCTTTGCTCTCCTTTTGCTAAGTTTTGGGATGGTTTTTTTCCCCTCTCCCCCCAAAAAATATATCCAAATAAACTCTGCAATATGCAACTTGTATCAGCTGCACAGAATATTTAGGTGTTTTGGCACCACTGTTTCAGAATAATAGTTCGGTCAACTCTAAGCAAAGATCAAAGACCCTCTGCATTGCAAAACCCAGTGATTATGAATAAACAGGTCTAAGGAGAACCCAGTTAGTTTGGGGTCAAAGAAGTGTACAAAATTAATTAAGTTGCTACCTTGGCAGTAATAGAATCATAAAAATTGCTCAGGTCTAAAGGGTTTTGAGGTTTTTCTAAAGGACTGAGAGTCTGCATGAAGAAATAATGTGAACCAGCAGGAAATCATGTTAACCAGCAGGACAGTAACTGCACTTGCAGTTTAAACAAGAAATCTTCAGCTCAAGCTGATTTGTATTTTAACAGGATGTAAACACTGGACTTCACCCAGTACAGTTGTATTTACCTCAAGACAAATGGTTTAAGAGAATACAGTATACTATGTGGAGTTATAGTGCATGATGAAATTGGCTGAAATGTTCAACTGTTACAAAAAATGTAACAAGAAAAAAAATTTAATGGATAAAAGTGTAATGAACAAAAATTAATTTATAGAGTACTTGCCATGGGTGCTAGAACAGTACATGCAGTGAGTCAGTCTCACTATATTTAGTAAGACATTTGATTTAACTACAATAGTCTGTTTTTTTGATTGTTGGCTTTTTAGTATTAATGAAGTGTTATTAATGCCAAAAGATAATTGATAATATTGGAATTATTCTGTTTCAGAAAAGAGAATTTAGTTAAGAGGTCTGAAATATACCTATGAAATATTTCTCGAAAATTCAGTTCTCCTAATACCATTTCTCTTGCAGTACATTAATGATATCTGAACAGAAGTTTGCTTGGTTTGTGTTAATAAAGGGCAAGGAAAAAAAAGCGGTTATGTGTCTGTTTTCATTACCAGTTATGTTTGAGATCTGTTTTAATTTTATTTTTAGTATTTTTTGAGCCTTGAATTATTTTTTTAATTCAGCTGTTGGGGTCATAGAGAAAAATTCTGAAAGACATAACAAGTATAGCTCTGCTAAAAGTGAGTTTAAAATGTAACTTTTGACATGATCTCTGTGAATCATCCATTTTCCAGGTTCCAGTAGCTCCTACTCAGAAGTCCGGTATAAACCTTCATTTCTGAAGGATGATGAGCTGCGACAGTTAATCCTTAGGGTAAGTGGAAGGAAGCTCTCAGATAAATAAAGTCCTTGTTAAAGCTTGAGTTTTTAGTTGGACAGTGCTTTTTCTCCCATCATTTCCTTCAGGCAAATGTTTTGTTGTACTGATTTCTAAACTCTGTGCACTACCCAGGCTCTCATGAAGGTGTGCAGAGATGGTTTGGGAGCACGGCAGGCAGCAGCCCTGGAAGGGACAATAATCTGTGTACAGTCTGCCTGTTTAATACATCCGTTCTAAAAATCTTCATGCAACTGCAGAGAATGCTGCCAATTATGCAGGAACATCCTCACAGTTGTTGGCTGTCCTACCAAAATGGACATTTTTTAAGGTGTCCTTTGCAAAAGGTGCAGAAAATACCTGGAATAAAATCTTCCCTCTTGTTTCCACACTTCATCATAAACCCACACACCTCATTCACAACTAGGTTTGTGGTTTTCTTCCTTTGCTGCAATAATGCTTTGCCAAGATCTGTGAATGGCTCCCAAAAGAAGCTGTTTTGTAGCTGGACTTTTGCCAGAGATGTGTTTAAGAAACTTTAGCTGTGTGTGGTTGAAGGTCTCGTTTGGTCCTTGCAGTCTTAATCGGTTTTGTTTTTTTAGAATCACGGAATGGCCTGAATTGGAAGTGACCCTAAAGTTCATCTCATTCCACTCCCTGCCACAGGCAAAGACACCTTCCACTATTTCTGGTTGCTCAGATCCCATCCAACCTGGCCTTGAACACTTCCACGGATCCAGGGGCAACCACAGCTTCTCTGGGCAGCCTGTGCCAGGGCTTCACCACCCTCACAATTTCTTCCTAATATCCAATCCAAACACACCCTCTGTCAGTGTGGAGCCATTTCCTCTTGCCCCTCTCCAGCTTTCTTGTATTTAATTTTAAAAATCAGGTTTAAAAGTGTGCTTCCTTGTAGTCATTAATATTCGTTGTTTATTTTAATTGCGTGTTTTTAAAGACAGTGTCTTTATATTTTCAGGCTGCAGATGGATTCCTGTTTGTGGTTGGATGCAACAGAGGAAAAATTCTGTTTGTCTCTGAATCAGTTTGCAAAATACTGAATTATGATCAGGTGGTTTTTGTTGTTTCTTGCTTGCTTTTACCTTGCATTTTCTTAGGAATTTTAAAACTTTTATATTTTATTCTATATTACATCAAACCAATCCTTGTGTATAATTTCTTGGAATTTCTTTGATTTAACCTTATTCAGAGAAAGCTGAATATCCTGTAAGAAAATATGTGCAAGTACATCAGTGTTCCCAACCTGAGGAACAGCACCAGATTTCAGCTGATCATCCTTAAGAAAACTGCCAGTCTGAGAGGAAGGGATAATTTGAAGATGTCCTAATTTCTGTGTGCAAAAGATTTTCTTTCACATGGTGAAGTGATTTTGGGGGGATTTTTTTTAGGCCAAGGAAAATGGGTAGTTCAGCAGTGGAAGTTAATGAAAGCTTTCCCTGGTGATGCCTTTATGCTCGGATGCACCACGTAACACATCATCCACAATAACTGTCCGAGCCTGTACCCTTAACCTGAGACAAACTGAATGGGAGCCAGCGTAGCCTGTACCAGGGAAATTGCCAAAATAGAAGTACCTTCCATTAGTTGGTGTTTAACATGATGGGCAATTACCACAAATAATCCAGGGATGATAGTTTGTTCTTGTATCAATGACTTCTGTTTCACAAACAGAGGCTAAAATAGTTAGTGCTGCCATCTGTCTACTTTTGTAACTTTGAAACCATTTGTGCTATCTTTGTTTTCTTTATAAATATACAGATAACCAATCTGGACTCTTTCATAGATTTATTTTTATCTTTTTTTTTAAGTGCAAAATATCTTTTTTAATTAAAGTGAAATGAGTCATCCTAGGCGAATAAGCACAAAGCAGAGTTGTTTTTTTTTAACTTCTACACTGATTTTGTTCAAGAACTGAAAGTGCCTTTCTGGAGTCACTCATGTTTGACATACCTACTTCCAGACCCTTAAGATCTCCTCTACTCCAGACAAGGAGGTTCAGAGGACATGACTGACTTTAATAAAACCCATGGATTTATTAGCTTGTTTGGGAGTGGTTCTAGGTTCTGAATCCCATGCTGCAGCTTTATCTGGTTTGTTACACCTGTGTATTTTGGCAAGGCTGCTGTTAGGCTGTCTCAGCAGCACTCAGCATTTTCCCATTGCATTAGGATTAAATGGGGACTGGGAAAAGGCAGGAGACTGGGTGTTTGTCCTGAGTTTGAGTCTAGAGTAGAGCTTGTCAACACAGCTCCTTTATGTCCTTTGATTTGGTTGCTGTGCTGAAGGTAAGCAGTGGAGAACCAAACTCTCCCCCTTCTGTGAGAATTCCTTCCTGTTCCAAAAGAAAGCGTTGCAGCAGATCAGTTACTTGGGATGAACAGAGTGAGCAGGTAGAAGGCATCCCAGCTGGAGACATCCCTGAAAACATTCTCTGCTAAGGAGTGCTGTGGTGAGCTGAGCTCTGCTTCCAGCCTGCTCCTGGCTCTGTGGTGCCAGTTTGTCCAACCAAATTAGACCTCAGAGTCATTAGATAGTTGAATATTTCATCCTCCTTTCTATTTCTTCCCTCCTTCCCCAATAATCTGAGAGTGGAATTACTTTGTGTATAACCTTCTTTGGCTAAGACTAGGAATTGCATTATTTACATAAAGCATTTGGTTGTACAGAACTTGTTTGATTTCCAATTAAATCTGCTGTTTTTCAAAGGGAAGGAACAAACGATGTTTTTACTACCCTTTTAAATAAAAATTATATTAAACAATGACAAATGAAACGTAAAACAAAATATTGACGTTTGGAGTAACTGTGGTATTGACTTTTTTTTTTAGTGGTGTAGACAGTTGTTTTCCTGAGATAATTAATGTGTGGGGACCAGTTCCAAAATGGTGTGGTTCTCATCTCTTTTGGGTTGTGTTGTTTTTTTGTTTTTTTTCTAATAGGCCAGTTTAATTGGACAAAGTTTATTTGATTACTTACATCCAAAAGATGTTGCAAAAGTTAAGGAGCAGCTTTCTTCATCGGACGTCTCGCCTAGGGAGAAGCTTGTGGATGGCAAAAGTAAGTCAGAGCTGGATGTGCTCAGATTTTTTCAAGAGATGTTAATAAATCTAATTATTAGTCAGGATGTATTCAGGTATTTGTATGGATGTGTGGATGAACAAATGAAGCAAACATTTGAATGCGTATCTGCTGCTTAAAATGCATTAGAATTGAAAAGCTAGCCCAGAAGAGAATTGATTTTAGATCATAAGAGTTACAGAAATTCTGTTAAATTACTGCAATCACTGTTAAGCATTTACCAAGATGTGGTATGACATTCTTCCTACCAGCATACTGCTTTTTTTTCTTGTATTTGCTAGGTCTTGTCAATACAAAAGACCTGATGTAGTCGAACATGGGATAAAATACTTCAATATCAAGAATCACTGTCTTCTCTGAAAATGCTAAGTGTCAATCCCAATGTAACCAAACCTTCTTTAGTTTACAGTTGTTTCTATTAAGGAAAGCATTGTGTACTGTGCAGCTAATGCCTGTTTTGTGTACTACGCAGCTAATGCCTATTTTATAGCTGGCTTTTACAAGCATCTTTGCAGTTCTTCCTTGTACCAAATACAAGGTGAAAGTTTATTAATCATCTTTAGTAAAATTCTATTAAGAATATCAAGAAGGGTCTAAAAATAGTTTAGTAGTTCTTTCTAATTTTGGAATCTCTGTCAGTCATGTTTTCTTTGCCCTATTTGAACTATTAGACTTTTTAAATTGTAAGTACAAAATTTAGGCAGCTAAACAGTAAGGGCAATGTAGTGGGAGGAAAATGCAGAAAGCACCCTGTTTTCTGAAGTTTTATTGCTTGGTTTTGGTTGTTTTTAACTACTTCACTAAATCTTTGTAAGCTGGCTTGCAAGTACACACAGATTTCCAAGCTGGACCAGCTCGGCTGAACTCTGGTGCTCGACGTTCCTTCTTCTGTCGCATAAAGTGTAGCAGGACCACAGTCAAAGAGGAGAAGGAGTGCTTGCCCAACCCAAAGAAGAAAGGTATTCAGAGAGTGGAGATGAAATGGGGGCTTTCTCTCTTGAAACTTGTTTAAATTCCAAGTCACTAATGGCTTTCTAGTTCCTACTGATCTCACCAAGTAGCTGTAGAGCAGTGTAAATGTGAACCAGGGACACCTTTTGAAAAACAGTCTAATTGTTCTCTTTCTCCTCCCGGTGCCCTCCTGGAAAGAGGGAGGGAGGAACTTGAGGTACAGTGGCTCTATAGGAGCATGTGGTCTGTTGTGGTCAAATTTGAGAAGTCTCAGGGAAATATATGAAAGAACTGGAGCAGATCAGAAGAATGAAACTAAACTTATGTCTTGAAGATAACTGAGTGAATAAAGCCTGCAAACTCTACTATTTTGAAGGGAAAAAAGCAAGTAAACCAACTTTTTTTCTGATTTACTTTTTGTATTGTGTGTATTTAAAAGTATGCATTTTCCTTTCCCCCCCCTTTCATGGTAAAGTTAATTTATTGGTGTAATTCCATTCATTTTCCCAGTAATTTTACTTTAGTTCATATTTTGGTATGCCCATAGAGCAGTATAATCTTGTCAAGTTTCCAGTGAAAATTTAAATTTCAATTGTAAAATGCAATTTCCAGCTTTTGTTTTAATAGCTTAGTATTGATTTTTGCAAAGGTGTGCTGAAATTGTTTGATCCTGAAAAAATCCTCCAAGTTCTGTTTTTCAATGTAACCTGTTACTGTTGAGATACACCACAAATTTTAAGAGGCCCGTGCTTGTAAGTAAATAGAGCTTGATATCCCTTGATGCGTCAGATAACTCAGTGAGATAAGAATTTACCTTCTGTAAGTGTTTCTTGGGAAAGCAGTTTTGAGGAAAGACATCTGAGCAACTGTGACAAAATCATAGTGGGATAACTCAGTTTCTCATTTTTCAGAGTTGATCTGTGTTTTTTGTAATAGAGAGGAAAATCAAAGCTATGGGAAGCACCTTGTTCGGCATAGAGGTGTCAAGAATGCTTTGGCATTTTTTTGGAAAGACAGCTACTGTAGGACATATAATATCAAACCTTGATGCTCATGAGGGTGTTTGCATGTTATTTAGAGAGCAAAAAGGGATGAATAACAGTGTATGCTGGAATTTAAGATATTTTAAATATTTGTATTCCTACAAAACTTCAGAAACCTGAGAAGAAAACCTGAGAAATAGAAAATAAGCTGATTCTTTCTTCAACTGCAGTGAGCATATGTTCAGGTCATTGTGCTCACCAAAGGTAAATTGATGTGGAAGCTACAGAGGGCCTCAGGTTAATTTTAATTCACAATCCATATAAAGCCAAAGCGATCTGTGGGTTATTGCTTTGTTTTCTGTCTAACTTGTGTTTGAACTGCCAACATCCATAACTCACCTTCCTAAATCTTACATAGGGTTAGAAGCTCTCTCTGCAGGTAAGCCCAAATGGAATAGAGCAAAATTAATTGAAAAAAACTCTGTGAAATGATCTGTAACTTTGTACAGTTGCTGTAGGTAAGCATGAAATATAGTTGCTGGTCTCACAGCCAACATAATAAAATAAGTAGTTTGGTTTACTCTTTGAACAATAACTGCTTCTTATTTAATTTCTTTCTATTAGATCACAGAAAATATTGCACCATTCACTGTACTGGGTATTTGAAGAACTGGCCTCCTAATGAGGTGGGAGTAGAAGAGGAAAATGATGTAGAAAAGGACAGTAGTAACTTTAACTGTCTTGTTGCGATTGGGAGGTTACACCCTTATATTGTTCCACAAAAGAGTGGAGAGATAAAAGTCAAAGCAACAGAATTTGTTACACGATTTGCCATGGATGGAAAATTTGTTTATGTAGATCAGCGGTAAGTGTTTTGTTCTTTAATGAAGAGAAATGACACAACTGCTTCCATTTTCTGATCCTCTGTCAAAACTGTAATTTCTCCATCAGGGTAGAAGCTCTAATTCAAATTCTCAGAAATTCTAATTTTCAGAATGTTTTTCTGCTCTACACAAGAAGCAGTTAATTCTTAAACTATGTGTACTTGGGCTTTGTTTTTTGTCAAATAATACATCATGTATAGAAGTGTATTGTCCTATAGAAAATGGACTCCTTTATTCATAAAGAAAAATCTCAAGTTAGAGCTTCATAGCTCTGCACAAGACTTATGTAAAAACATTTAACCAGAAGTCATTACTTCTGAGAGTCTTACGATTTGTAACAAATATATTCTATCTAAATGAGGTCTCAAATTATTTTATTGGAAGTGAGAACGAAGTTCCCATTTTCTGTGCTTTCTGAACCAGACTTTTATTTGTTGTAGAGACCTAGTTACCACTTTGCATTTGGAATTTCATTTTCACTGGAAATGTTACTGCTTTGAGTCTTTTCTTTCTACTAAAAGTGTCAGTTTGAAACTAATTCCTTTGAGTGGAAGAGCAAAATTCAACTGTTGAGTTTTTTATTGACTCTTATGTGTGACCAGTACTGTCACACACATGACTGGCTAAGGAGAGCCACTGAACAGAAGTATTTTGTGTGTACATGTGGTTTGCATGTTTAAACATTTACCTTACCTTCGAATCATCATGCATTGCAAAGGGATAATTTGCTGTGAAAAATATTTCCTGTTGTTTTAGAGCTGTACTAATGCTATATTTTTCCCCAACCATGAACACAGACATCTGTTTGTTTAAATATTAATGCTCTGCTTTATCTGTTACTGAAGGAAGCAGCTTTGAGTCCACTGTAGTTCACGTTTTTATTTCTAACAGCGCAACAGCAATTTTAGGGTATCTGCCACAAGAGCTTCTAGGAACTTCTTGTTATGAGTACTGCCATCAAGATGATCACAATCACCTAGCTGAAAAACACAAAGAAGGTACAAAATAGTTGGTCCTCTCAGACTACTTACAGCTACATGTAACTGCGAGTGAGAACACTGCAAACCTAAACTACCTAACCTCAGCATTGCCCTTTGTGATGTCTGTGTTAAGACAAGCCTGTGTAAGGCTTGTAATAAAAGCAGGGAGAAACGTGTATTGTCTTGGCTCCTGGTGCAGGGCCTTAAATGTGGAGGAATAATATCAGCACATCTGTCAAACCCTCTGCTTCCATTCTTTGTAAGGAAGGGGAGGAATCCTGAAGAGCAGATGTGTCTGATAACATAATTAAAGACACGAGTTAAAGCTCACCAAGTCATGAGTCTCCTAGTGTTTTTCAGAAACTTAGTACTTGCTTATTTATGTAAGATTTATGACCCTGCTGAAACTATATAATTTGATTTTAGAACAGGTCCCAGTTTGTTCTGGCATGTTTATTCTATGTCTAGCCAGCAGAAACATTTTAGTTTTATGATGCTATAAAATAGATTTATTATTTCTAACTTTACCTTTCTAAGCTTAAATATGGTAATTATAACTTTCCTTTTCTTATCTAGTGTTGCAGAACAAAGAAAAAGTATTTACAAATTCCTACAAATTTAGAGCAAAAGATGGGACTTTTGTTACTTTAAAGAGTCAGTGGTTTAGTTTCATGAATCCTTGGACCAAAGAGCTGGAGTACATTGTATCAAACAACACTGTGGTATTGTAAGTAATTTATATGACTCTCCATTTATTTTTTGTCATAATTACAGTTAGCACTAAAATAACCTCCTTAGAAAGCAGAACAAGACTAGAAAACATCAACCTTGCACAAAAAGGGGCTGAACAACATAGACAAACATCTTTTTGGCATTTACCAGCTATTTTTGTTTCAGGCCTAAGTTGTGGATTTGACTCTGAAAACTGTGCTGTTTCCCAGTAGGGAAAAAAAAAGAGATGAAATAGTTTCTTGTTAAAGGAAGAAGGGAAGGATCTTTAAGAGAAGTAGACTTGAATAAATGGAACTGTCAAGTTAATTCTGCTTTTCCTTCTGGTCTTTACAACCCTCTGTGTGTCAGTTGACCCAATTCCAAGTGCTGTCCTACCCCCAGGTGTCAGAAGGTGGAGAAGTACAATTGATAGATGGTGGAAATGCAAGGCAGGACAGAAAGATCCTCTCCAAATTGATTGCAAGGGTGGAGCCTGGGGGACAGTAAATGTGTGTGTTTAATTCTTTTTATTTGTAGTTCTTTTTCATTCTCAGCATCTTGCAATGGAGCTGTAATCGGGATTGTTCCAGTTCTACTGAGGATCTTTGCAGTGATTGGGGTTTTGAGCAGGGACAAAGGGGGTTTTATTTCCATTAAACGAAGTTGTTTAGGGGGCCTTTTGCCCATTCTGTATCTGGTTCATGCCTTAGGTCAACATCACCCACCTCTTTTGCCCATTTTTTTTTCCCCCCAGAAAACAGAGAAGAGCAGTTCAGGCAGTCTGTGCTGGCCAGTAGCCCAAGGACCCTTTTTTGCCTGCCCTGGAGATGTGGGCATTTGCAGCTGTCTGCAGGAGGGAAGGAGGGCAGCAGCTGCTGACACGAGGCAGCCACTGACCTGTCCTTGTTCTGGTTACCTGATTTCTCTCCTAACACTAAAAATGACGGCCCTATTCCCTTGTCATGGAACACAGACAATCCTTCTGGCTTTGTTTTTAAATTGGAGAGTAAGTGGAAATTAGTATTTCACCCACAGCTCAGAAACATTACGAAGAATTGAACATGGAAATACATGAGGAATATCTTATATTTCCCTAGTTTGAGAATGTTAGCTTTAGTTCTGTGTAAAGTATTATTGAAATTAAACATAAATATATGCTGGATTTTGGTCTTGGGGAAAAAAAACACGCTGACTTTTGTGGTTTGTTTGGAATTTTTTTTGTTTCTTTAAATCTCAGAGGTCATAAGGAATCAGCTGAAGAAGAGGTCCTCTACAGTTCCCAACCTGCAGAAGGCAAGTGTCACTTCTTACAGTTATCACAGCTGCATCTCCTGATCAGTCAGTTAAAATTTATCCAGTACAGGGTTTTTTTATTCTAAGTTGCATGCAAAGAAGGACTAATTTTCTTTTTTAAAGCTACTTCTTTTTCAGTGTCTAATTACTTACAGAGTCCTAATTTATATAATTCACAGAACTCTAAAAAGAAGTGCATATAGCCTACTTTTAATTTCCAGCAGCTTCTGTTAGAGCTGGGGATTTGTTTAGTAGGATATTGTGCTTCTGTCACAGACCCTTCATATTTTGCCTAGTTTTTGGAACAGATGTAACTGAGTTTATCTATAAAATACAGGGGAATACTGATACAGAACATATTTTGTTATTATTTTTCTGCTATGCAAAGTTTCTACTTTCTGTGTGCTGCTCTATCATCTTGCTGTCAAGGCTTTATATTTGCTTTTCAAAATGTTCTTTCAATAACTGATTTCCGTTGGTGAGAAATCCAAGGGTTTTTTTTAAACTCATGTTCTTGTCTGTGAGAGACACTGGAGGTGGCAATGATTAAATATATTTCACTACTGGAGAACAATTTTCACAAACAGATTATTCACTTTATATTGCAACACCCTCTGCCATGAATCACTATTTAAAGGAATATAATTTCTGAATACATATATGAAAATATATACTTGTATATGTATATCTAGAACAAAAGCTACTTTAAAATGAATCTTTGCTCTGCAATGAAAGTGCTCTGGGTTTAAGGTTTTGTTTGGCCTTTGTTTTTTTTTTATCTACAGATGCTGTAAAACAGTCTTTAGTAAGTGTACCTGGAATGTCCTCTGGAACAGTTCTTGGTGCCGGAAGTATAGGAACCGAAATTGCAAATGAAATATTAGAATTACAAAGGTAATAAATACATAACACAATCATTAGGCTTTTAAGTAAAGACAGGCATGAGGAATATGTGATTATGTGAGGATTTCTCCAGTTTCACTTTTATTGTATTTTATGTATAACATTTTTTAGGTTGAGCAATAGCATTTTGCGATACCATTATAATTATGCCAGTCTCATGCCTGGCAGAGCACATGACTATGCTGGTGATTCAACAGAGAAAGAAAACTGTGCTCAAGGAATAGAATTGTGACCCATGGCCTTTTCTGATCTCTCCTCTGTTTTCTGCTACCAAAACTTGGAGCAGGATAATTTAGAATCTTCAGGAGAATTTAAGACATTATTGTTTCAAATTATGAGACTCATGCTTTGTCACTGGAGAGGTCTGGTGGGTTCTGCACCACACAGTCTGTTTTTCAGTGTTTGATTAATATGACCTGGTAAATCAACTAAACACATGCAATTTTAGGTTGCATTCTTCACCCTCTGGAGAGTTAAGTCCATCACATCTCCTCAGAAAGTCTCCTTCTCCAGCTTTAACTGTAAACTGCAGTGATGTGAGTACACCCCTGCCTGTAAAAAATCCAAAATGGAAAGATTAATGTCAGCTTACACCTATGTTTGAGCCAGATTGCCCTGATTTGTTTTTGTGAATGTGTACTTTTAATCTTAATGGTTTTGAAGAGACTTAAACAAAAATCTGTGCTGTTTTGAAATGTTTAACATTGTGACTTTGAAGGTATTTCATTACTCTTCTGAAAATGGGTAGTTATGCTGATCTAGTGGTGCTTGTAAGTCGACTAGTGCTTGTAACACCACAAACTATAACTAACATAGTTATACAAACAGCATAGTTATTGCCCATACCTATGGGATAATTGACATCTCTTCTTAAATATGTTGTATGTTTTGTACCAGACATGGCATGAACAAACTTCTCCAACAGCTCTTTGAATGCAAATTTCTTTCCTGTTAAAAACAGTTTATCTTTCCAGTGCAATTCTCACTTCTTGTGAAAAAAAACACTATTCTGGTCTAGAAGCTGCTTTGACGTCCCCCTTTTTTTTTATGATCTGTTCTCCCCTGTGTTACCACAGATCTTTCTCCTGAAGAGTTGTTTGCCTTACTTATGCTGAACTCTCTAAATTCTGTAATGTCTCATCATAAGGATAATTTCATCATATTCATTGAAGATTTTTCTTGATTCTGGGCTTTGGTATCCCATTTGTTCCTGAAATACTTTTGGAAAGCAATTCACCTTTATTAATTTCCTGGTAGAATATACACAATTCAGGCAATCCTAGGAATCTCTCCTGCTAAATTACATGTATGTGTTAAATAAAACAATTATCAGGAAAAAAATTATCATTTTTTTGCGTTAGCATGACTTCCATCTCTATTGCTATGATGACTATAGTTTAATGCATATGGAACCTAGGAGGTATGAGGGCTTTTTTAATATCTTAACTGGAATGTTTTGACAGTGACAAACATCAGGTCACTGGGAATTGGTAGTTTATGGTAGTGGATGTGGAAAGTGCAAACCAGTACATTTGGTGCTGGATTTATTTACTGAACACTGAGTTAGACCCTCAAACAGTGCCATCACTGTGAAGTACCTTTGACAGCTGTGTAAGCCACAACTTTTATTTAAGCCAGGTCTGGTGCTGTGTGAACTTATAAAATATTTGTTTCTAAATGCAAAATATCTGCCTGATGAGGTATATTTTTCACTTTCTCTATTCAGTTCTTAATAATTTGACAGGAATCTATGATGTTTCTGTAATGTAATATTTGTGACTAAGTTTAGGATCTAATTCTGTCCTTTCTACCAATTCTCCTCTTTCAGGTGCCAAACAAAGAGCTGATTCAGTTATGTCCTTCAGAAACAGAAACTCTGGAGAATTCAGAACAAACCCAGGGTGCTATTCCATTTCCCAGTAATGAACCTCTCCTCAGTAAGATTTATTTCTCTTGGAGGGTATTCCGGGGGTTGCAGGGGCTGACATTTCTGATCACTGGTGTCATTTCTGAGTGCACCACTTTACAACCATGTATAAATTGTAGATGAGAGCACTCTGAAAAGAGATGTGTTATTGCTGCAAGGCAAACAGCAAAATTTGGTAAGCGAGGCAATCTCATGACAAAAAACAACATCTGTAAATGAAGTTTACTATTGCAGTCTTACACTTCATGAGGCACCTTACTGTTCTCTCTCCAGGACAGAGATAGGGAGGGAAAAGTATTTCAGTGCAGTGTCAGGGAACTTCTTGGAATCCGTGAATTATTGTCCTTTGGCCCTTTACCTCTTTCTAAGCTGCAAGCTGGGAGTAGTTGATACAAAGGACTGCTCCAAATGGTTCAGGAAGAATTTTTTTTATCTTTCCCTTGTTAAGTTTGTCTGGATACAGGATTCCCTGGCCCTGTAAGAGGAAAATGCCACTGCATTATGTTTGACATAAAAGGCAAAATGCTGTAAAAGCCATGTTTATGCTGATCCTGTATCTTAGCTCTCAGAAACCTTTCCGTCTTCCTCTTCTGCCTCATTTGCCAGGGATTTATTTGTTTATTTATAACCTACAGCTTTCTTCTGGTTGAACTATGAGCCTTTTCAGAAAAATTTAAAACCCTAAACCCTGACAACCCCAACCAACCAAGCAAAAAAGAAAAACACTGAAAAAGAAACACAAAGGAGAAAAGGCTAATTTTTTAATAAGAGTTTGGGAAAAAAATAATTCAAAACAGCCCCAACAACACAAAACAAGGAGGAATGGTGTTAAACTAAAAGGGAGTCAAGTTAGGGTTTTTTTAACATAGAAATATTTGCTTTGACTTCAAAGGCAAGTTCTGCTTCAAACCAATTCTGTTTTGTAAGATACCATGTTCTCAGTGCTTCACAGTGCTCATGCCTGCTTCAAGCTCCCTGTTTTAATCACTGTGTAGGTGGCAATTCCCAGCTGGACTTTGATGCCATCTGTGAGAACGATGACACTGCCATGACAGCTCTGATGAATTACCTGGAGGCTGACGGGGGCCTGGGAGACCCAGCTGACCTCAGTGATATCCAGTGGGCTCTCTAGAGCTGCTTCTGGGAGCAAAGAATGTCAAAAACCCCTCATGCACAACTACTCTACATCCTCAGTACTGTATTGGAGTTTTCTAATGGTTCCTTTGAATTCAGACTTGCTGTCTCTGGATTTTTAAAGACTGGAGCCTTGTTCAGAGGGAGACATTTTCTGCTGCACCTATGGACAAATGCAATATTTTTTTCATGATGAGGAAATTTTAATATTGAACCATCTGTAACTGGAATGCTTAGAACACTTTAGTATATTTTTGCTAAGAAGCTTTAACCAAAAGGTACTGTAAAATGTACAGGATTACTTTTTCTTAGTTTTAATACTTCAAACTTTTATTTATTGTTTTTGTTTCAAGTTGCAGAATATTAGTTATCCGTGTTGTTTTCTGTAGAACCTATTGTACTTATATGGTTTGAGAATATTTGTAACTATTAAATTTAATTGAAATAACAATTTGCACACACTACAGTTGTAAAATAAGGTATTGTAATTCTCAAATGATGCAGTTTGTGATTCCTTGCACTTCTCAGCAGTGCAATTTTTGCAGTCAAAGGTGAAAATGAAGCCTACATTTCTGGGAGCAAGGATTGGGGTTGGATCACCCTAATAAACAGAAGAGAATGTTTTGAGAAAAACACTCATTTTCCTAGTACACAAACATGACAAGGGTATAAGAAAAGAGCAACAAACTCTTAATTACTGTTTTGTATTATTTGTAATGTCTTATTAGAGAGGCAGTGCATAGAACCAGAGAAAAAATAATGCTCTATTTGTAATAAAGCACTTTGGTCTTGTCCCAGGTTCTTTACTAACTAGAGAAGTGTGAATGGATAATCTTGGTTCCAGAGTGGGGCTTGCACTGTCTGTTGGTGAAAAAATGTTAAAAGTCTGTAGCATCTTTTATGCTTTTGGAGAGATTGAGAGAATTTTCTACAGCTTGAGTGTGTGACTTTTAAAAATCTCTCTGTACTATAGCTTTGTAAGTAAATGCTATGCAGGATGATCTTTTGGGAACAGCTTTTGCAAGGACTGTATCCCAGTTACAGCAAGTGACTCAAGAACATGGCACTTTAGAGGTTGCATTAGAACTACATAGCACTAATATAGCAAGAGGATCTTTTTATCTCTGGTATTGAAGGTTTAAACAAAATTTTGCATAGATTATATATCATAAAATTACAGATTTTTTTTCATGTTTGGGTTTTGGTTTATTTTTTTTTAATTCAGGTAATGAAAGGAAAGCATTTGAAGATATCTGATAAATGTGCATCTTTTTAATGCAGGCATTTAAATGTAGGGACAACCCTAACCTCTCTCACTCCAGGTGAGGATGGCAGCCTGGGCTGGTGTTTTTAGGAAGGCTGGAGTTGGGAACAGATGGTTGTGGCTGTCACTAGATGTCATCCTTGTGCTGCTGGAGCCACCCTGTCCTCATGAGGACACACTCTGGACATGAAGCGGCTTCCTCTGCTTGACAGAGCACCTTATGATAATGGCTCCTTTGGCAAACAATGCGTTTTTGGTGATGGTGATTCGCTAGAATGGCTTCTTGGATTGATTTTTTTTTCTTTTTTTTAACTCTATAGAAATTTTTTTTTCATTTAATTTGGGTGCCATTTCCTGCATTCAGATCTCTTTTTTACATACATGGGGCCAAAATCAGTTCTCTTGCTTTATTAGAATAAACTTTTCTACTTTTTCTGAATTTTGGGCTATATCATAGAGCAAAGTGGAAGAAATAAACAGGCACTCTCTAAGAACTGATAGAAATCTATTTGTATAAATGAAACTTGAGATTCTGCCATTGTAAAATGCATTTTCTCTTTTCTATTCTAGAAGTAAATTTTAAATAAACCAGCAAATACTGTAGCTCATAGATAAATGACTACATAAATAACTTAAAATTATACAGACTTTATTAGAACAGTTTTTTTAACTGGATTAGTTTGGAAATGTGGCAGCTGTTGTTACTGCAGGAGCAAATTAATTCTTTCACAAGATTTATGTAAGTGTCTAGACTCAAACCACTGTGTTTGGATTCTTGGCTATCCCTAAAAAATAGAACCAAAAATGTAACTTTGATTCTTTTGCAGTCCATGACAAATATTGTGATTTTTCCATTAATTTATTAGATTTTCCCTTTACTATTTGTAATTTTTTTTTCTGGCTTAAAGCAGCCTTTTCAAGAAAAAGTGTCACTTGTAAATATTTCTGGTGAAATTAATAGATATTTTTGAATACAATTGAGATAGTATGTGCTTATCTTTGTTTACATAACAACACAATTCTAGTAAGATACTGGCAGTTTGTTCCTGGCATGGTGCAGGTAGGATGTGGTTAAACCAGGTCAATAAATGCTGTTTTGATGCCCTGCTGTTAGTCTGCTGGCAATTCTGTCTAGTACTGAACTGAAATATAAAGTTCTTTCAGATCCCAGGCTTCTTCCTCAAAACATAAACAGGGATGTGGAACTCCTGTGGATTTTGGTAGCTCAGTGTGATGCTCCCCAGGCAGGGAGAGCCTGTTATCCAAGCTAATGTGCATTTCTGGGGATTCAAACAGCTTCAGAACACCCTTGTGTCTTCCAGGGATGAACTCTGAAGGTGTCCACACATTAACCCTGAACTTTTCCATTTCCTGTTGCAAGCACAAGGCCTGTGAGGAGCAGCTGAGGGAGCTGGGAATGCTCAACCTGGAGAAAAGGAGGCTCAGGGGAGACCTCAGCAGTCTACAGTTCCCTGACTGGAGGTAGGTGGGCGTCAGGCTCTGCTCCCGAGGGACAGGATGAAAGGAACTGGCCTCAAGTTGTGCCAGGGAAGGTTTAGAGTGGATATTGGGGCAAAAAATTCGGATTATTAAGCATTGGCAGAGGCTGCCCAGGGCAGTGGAGAAATCATCATTCCTGGAGATGTTGAAAAGATGTGCAGGTGTGGCACTGATGGACAGGGGGTAGGGGTGGATTCGGTGGTCCTGGGTTATAGCTGGACTTGATCTCTGAGGTCTTTTTTGACCTAAATAGTTGAGTACCTCTGAACATTTGTCACTTGGTGTTCTGGGGGCAGGGAGGATCCTTTCTGTGCTTTTGGGATTCCCTTGTAGGGTATGGGCAGGTACAGTGCTGTTGCATGGGTCTGCAGCAGAGACTGATTCCAGGTTTCTTTCCTGTGGTGCTTTGTAGTTCTGGAATTTGCTGTGGATCTTACACTTTTTAGAATACTGGAAAATTTGGTTTATTCACAAGCATAAAAGGCTAAAGTCATTTTAGTGATTCCTCACAGCAGGGTTTCTGTTCGTGGTCCAAAGTGGGACAGAAAAGAGAATACAGTACCTCAGCCTGCCAGATCTGTTAAAGGTAAGTTCAGGTATGTGGGCACTGCACATAACTTTTTATTATTCATTTGTTTTCATGTCAAAACCCCCAGAAAAAAATCACACAATCTTTGGAAATGGTAAAAAAATTTGTGGGAAAGCTCTACCTTGGCTGTTGCAGCCGCAGTGCTGAGCGTGTCTGGGTGGTAACTTTTCTTTCCTGGAATTTGCAGATTGCAAGTGTACCTGACCCAACATCTGTAAGGTGTCCTACACCACTCAGGGAGCCTTGCCACAGCAGAGAGAAAGGCACATAATTATTGGGCTCTTGGGTAACACTGTTAATGGGTAACAGTGAGGTTTATCAGGGTGTTCCTGGAAGGTGCTGCTAGGTGAGCAGCAGGACTCTGAACTCTACAACAGCTCAGGGAATGTGCAATGCTTTTAAACAAAAAAATCTGACTTCAAACATTGCTGCTTTCATAAACCTAATGGATAGGGAAGGCAATACCACTGGGCCTTTAATATTTAGCAAAATACTTTCAGATGAGTGGATAGAAATTCTTTGAGAGGAGTGGTTCCATCCTTAGACTTCACCTTGTCACAGCAGGATAAGCAAATTGATTTCTTAATTACACAATCATGGAATCTCATGAGTTGGGAGGGGCCCATCCAACTCATGCCCCTGCACAGACACCCAACAATCCCACCCTCTGCCTGAGAGTGTCATCCAAACACTCTTGGTGCTCTGGCAGCCTTGAGGCTGTGACCATTCCCTAGGGAGCCTGTTCAGTGCTTAACACCCTCTGGGGGAAGAACCTTTTCCTGATCTCCAGCCTGACCCTGCCCTCCCCCAGCTCCATTCCCTTGGGTCTTGCCACTGGTCACCAGAGAGAAAAGATCAGTGTCTGCCCCTCCTCTTCCCTTGGGCTTTATATATATTTGATTTGCCAGGTCTTCAGGAATTTTAAGAAAACTTTTTTTTTTTTAAATCTGCAAATGCAGTTCCAGTATCAGATACTGTTTTCAGTATCATTGAAGAGATGATGAATCTCTTATCAAGCAAAAAGCCAGGTGAGCTCAGTGTTGTTTCAGCAAGCTCCAATCAGCTTCTAAAGATTCACTCTAAACAGGTCTGGGCTGCCCACACCTCATTCTCCATGGAATTTGTGTTCCAGCCCCTCTGGTGCTCAGGATGCCCCTTCTGCTGGGGGCAGCAATGGACACAGGCTGACTCCTAAGAAAATTGTTGCAGGAAGAGCTGCCTGTCCTCTTTTGGGCTCCTGCTAGTTCAATTTGCAGATTTCTGTTTGATTTGTGGATTGCTGCTTGTGGAGCTGGAGGAGCCAGCAAAGAGTTGTTTCTTATCTTCTGTCTCTCTGTTACTCATGACCACTTAGGTCTTTATGACAGTGCTCCTTTATGAACCCCCAGCTTTAGAACCTTTTAAATCACAACAGTTTTCAGGGCTGCCTTGCTTGTGGTTTATTACAGTAATTTACTGCCTGCTCCTAGATTGTCTTTAAAAAAACCAAAACAATGTATTGAGTCTCCTGTGGTAATTTTTCTGTGTTTTGTATCCAAGTCCAGTAAGGAATGTGAAGTTTCCAATATAAAGACACGTGTTGTGTATGTCAGAGATCAAAGGTCATTATTACAGGATTCTTACAGTTGCTTTGGTAAATAGCCATGGGAAACACTCCCATGATATGGGAGCTTGCAGATAAACAGAAAGATCAAATGGAATGAAACTCCAGATGCAGCTGCAAGAAACAAGTTTTTCAACAAAAAAAAGTAGGGGAGGGGGGTGGGTGGCAGAAAGTCAGGACAACTACTTGCATAAATAATCTAAAATACAATTCTATTCCATGCTGCAAGCAAGATACTTGTACGAGTGTGTGGAATGCTGCTCCCTCAGCTCCTTTGGGATAAAGCAAAAGGGGATGGATTGTTTGCTCTTTTCTCTCTCTCTCCATCTTTGCTGCATTTAAACCAAGTGTTTACTCATTCTAGTAAACTTTCTCATCATGGACACTTCTCTGGTGTTCCAGATTTGGTGATAAGCATTGGTAACTTTTTAAATGGAAAAGGATTCCTGACAGCAGCTGCAGGGGAAGATATTTCCAAGGGGATTGTTTTCCTACTTAGTCTATTACAGAACTGTAACTGCCCCATCCCTGGCAGTGTCCGAGGCTGGATGGGGCTCAGAGCAGCCTGGGCTAGTGGAAGATGTCCGTGCCCATGGCAGGGGATTGGAGCTGGATGGGCTTTAAGGTCCTGTCCAACTCAAGCCATTCTGTGATTCTCATAGGGAGTAAGTCTTTAAAACTTCAGAGTTCAGACATTTCAGTCTCATGGCAGGATGCTTTTCATAGGACAGAACTTCTAACCTGTCCCTAAGGCAGTCCATCAGGTGTCTCTGGATGTGGCACTAACGCACATGGTGCACTTGGCAGAGTTAGCTTTACAGTTGGGCTGAACAATCTTGAAGGTCTTTTCTAACCTAAATGATTCTATAACTCTAAGAATAGGTTACAGGTATGGGTGTGGGATGGCCAGATTGTCTTTTTCCCCCAAGTGATCAGACCTTCATAGGTAATTTCAATTGGTCACTGATAGACAAAGAATTTTATGGCACCATCATCTGTAATTCTGTGAAATGCCCAGTATAATCTTGTGTACAGCAATGAATGATTACACATTTTCTTGTCATTAAAAAATCTGGGAAACATCTTCCAACCCTTCAGATTCAAATGGAGGACGAGCTTTTGTTTCTTCTGAAAGTTGGGTTTCACTGAGAATGCAGATCAGAATTGACAAGATTTTCAGTATGTCCCAAGTGAACTTTGACATTGTAATTGATTTATACTAACAAAAACAGAATGCAAACTTGACCCCACTGCACTCAGGGAGAGTCTTTGCCTTCAGCATGGCCAAGATCAATATTAAGAATAATTGCAAGGTAGCTGTTAAAACTGAAGTTCAAGGTAGAAAAATGGGATGGGTATAAATGCTCTCTGCAGACAGGCTGTAGTTTTTCCCTTGTTCTTCCTCTGTAGTTACCATGGCACAGATTTTTGGGCATTTAGACATATAAATCAATATATATTTATAATATATATTTCATTCACACAGGCTGCAGATGAGATCATTGTAACAGAACTTGCTTTGTCACTTGTAGGCACAGTAATGCATCTCTTAATAATCCAAACTTTCTAAATGCTAAGCTTCTTATGAACTGAGAGGTTAAAATCATGTACAGCTGTTAATAATGAAGAAACAAACAAAAAAAAAAAGGCAGCAATGCTCACATACTGCAGTCAAGGTCAGTGCCACAGGTAATGGCTCAGAGAACAAGTCAGACTCAAAACCAGCATTTGGACAAGAAGTTTGTGTCAAAGCAATGAAATTGGTTCACATTTCACATGGTTTATTTTGTAGAGCTGGAAATGGTATAACTAATCTTTTTTATAAACAAGCACTTAAAAATTACCTACTGTGAATGGAAGGATGTTGTTTATTTTTTAAATGAAGGAGCATTTTCTTGCAGAAAGATCCCTGCTTTCCTGATGCCACTAATGAAGTGATAATGCCTTGCAGCACTGTCTCGAGAAAGCAGAAAGCCTAGGGCTGGTTCAAACCAGGCTCTTTGTGTCTGGCACAGTGCAGGACTGTCAGCACACCAGTGAATCCCAGGAATAATCCAGTTACAGGAGCAAAGCCCACCAAACCAACCTAACTGGCTTCTCTCCCAGCACCTACCTCCAGATCCAGCTTGGGATTCTGCATACAGCACTCAGGATGGTGTAAACATTGCCTAGAAGCTTAATCTGGCAGATATTTGAACATAAGTAGCTTTTATTCTGGACTAGCTCTGTTAGAGTTATCCCCATGTTTAAATAAATATTTATACTTGGAGTTTACATGGTAAAATTAAACTCCACAATTAAATTGCTGCATTAGTTGGTGGTTAAGTGGAGACTCGTGGCAGCACAGTAATTCTGCACTGAAAGTTAAAAAAGAGACAAAATAAGAAAACAGGTGGAGCCACAGGCAAAAAAAAAAATCATTTTTAGCACATGTTTACAGCATCTTAACTATACTGAGATATTTGTAAAATTATAGAAAACTTAAATGGCAGTGATCTGCACCTCAACTTCAAACCTACTTTCATTTTTTACACAACAATTTTAGTTCAAATATTTCTCCAAGAAACACACAGGATCATTAGCATTAGGAAAATATTAGTAACGTTTTCTTAAGAATGTGTAAACACTAATGAATTGCTGAGTTCTTTCTGCATCAGAGACAGCACTTGGAAGTTCAAAGGCCTTTTGCTGAAATTCCAGGACAAATATTACTGGTGAGCTGAGCAGAGCTTCTCCTATGGAAATAGGAAACTTGGCTGCAGAGCAAAGCCAGGATAAACATGTGGATTCAGCCATCATTTAGCTTAAGCAAAGCCACACAAAAATAGCTGCAAACTTTACTGAGCAGATGTGCCTCCCCTTCTGTCAACTTGGGATACCACTTCCAGATTTTTAACTTTGCCTATTGGTTCTCATTGTTGCAGCCATTCTTATCCTTGCTGGGCATTTTTAATGATTTTACTTTCCCAAAGCCCACAAACTGAAAAAAACCCGTCTTCTAGTCTTGCCTGTTGCAAGTGTCACTGAGTGTAGGAATAAAGGAAAGATTCCTGGGGCTAGAAGGAGACTGAGGAAGGCAGCACACTCCTGTTCATGAAGAGGAATGAGGCTCTCCACAGAATGGAAACTGATCACTGGCTGCTGAAGTTGGTGGATTTTCCAAACTGGTGACATGTGGATGTACACGTGAATTGTGAGGAAAATTCAGACTAACAGTGGGCTGAGATTTGAGTTGCCCAGCTGGGATTGCTCCACACATTCCTCAAGCCTTTCTGTGGGAAAGGATTAGTTTAGTACTCTCCCTTGGCTTGGGTTTTCAGTGTTTAATAGAGTGAGGTGCTGCCTCTGGCCACAATTCCTTGAGAAGTAAGGGTCTGACCCTCTCACACTTGAGAAATATATCTGCTCTCCAACCACTTGCACCCACCTGTGTTATTCCATATGCAGCAAGTCTTGGTGTAACAATGAGTCCAAATTAAAGAGACACAAACTCAACAAGACTGACACTTCAGTGTTGAATGTTGTCCTAGCCCCAGCCTCACTGAGTGGTGTAGCACTGGTAACTCAGTGTCTCACCTCATCTGCCTTCTGAAACAAGGAGGATTCCAATGGGTTTCTACTTAGTCTTTATAATGAGAAACCTGGACTTAATCTGCAAAATCTCATTATCTGGCTTTTCGTTTGGGGTGATTTGACAGTGCTGTGGCAGAATTACATCACTTAAATGAGTGTAATGCTGAGAACAGGAATTAGGCCATCAAATCTGAAACCCTGCTAAGATAGCATGGGTGTCACTGCTATTTGGAGATCACCAAATCCCAGTGATGTGGGGTTCACCTAGAGTTTGGGAAAGGGAGGTCTTTGCTTCTTAATCTGTTACTAATGCTGAAATAATATATGAAATAATAGATAATGTATTAAATATATATGTATTCATAGATATATAATATATATTAATATATAACATATAATATATGAAATAGTAATAAATAATAATGCTGGTTTGGATCCTCTCTTGTGTAGCAGGTTGGTAGTCAATGGGTGCTGTGTAGAGGAGTAATTTGTAATTCTTGGTTCTGAGACTGTCAAGGTAAAGTGTAATCCCTTCCACTGGTGCTTCTGAGAGCAGGCAGGAAAGAAAAATGCTGAGCTGAGACAAAACAAGGTAGGAAAACTCTTGGGGCTGGGATTCCTCATATTTTTGTTTGAAAACCAGGACCCTGAAACTAACGTCAAGAGCCTATTTGCTATTTTCATTGGCATGATAAGGCTGAAACCATCAGCCATGCAAAACTCTATTTCTCATAAAGTCCCATGATTTTGGGTATGGAGGGTGAGGGAACTGTTCTGACTGCAGCAGCTTTGCTTCCTGGCAGCGGCTTGGGAGATGAATGAACTTCAGTGCTTTAACATCAGTGTCTACAACATCATTTGTCTCACAGTGGCTACTGAGAGCTGTTCCTCAGCCTCGTAAGGAGCAGGCTCCATGGGCACACTTTGCATTCAAGGATGGGTGTTGGTGCAGATGCTGTTGTAAACCCATGAAAGAAAAGGAAAATAGGAGGGAGCTCTTTCCACTGCGATTTTCATTCTGCCTTGGATCACATATTCACAGATACTGAGTTCAGCCATTGTGCATTTTAAACAACGAGCCTGGTGTTGGGATCTCTGTGTTTAGTCCTTCAGCTTTGCATCCTGGGTGACCTTTGGACCTCATACGTTGTCTCTGTTTCCCACCTGTGAAAACACAGCCTAAAGCACTCCACACTTCAAAGGCCTTTCCTTGAGAAGAATCGATTCACTGTTACAGTAAGAACAATCATAAAGTGCTCAAAGCTGAGGGAAGGCTTCTCCTACCTGGGAAGGCTGCACAGATGGAGAGTTAATAATTGCCAGATGTAATTACTGTCAAGCTGGGGCTGCCTTTCTGAGCAATATACAGGGCAGACAGTTAATGCCATGAGGAAATCAGCATCACAGCTTGTGCTGTAGCTCAGGTATGGGATAGAAAGTTCTTGCCAATGTGTTAATGAATTGGTGTACCATTAGGATAAAACAATAACAAGGAGTATCATAGAACAGTGGAGTGGCTGGACTTCAAGGCCTGGAGAAGTCAGGTGTTTCCTGCTGCTGGCTCTCTTTGCCTGACAAGGAATGCTGCTGCAGCCTCACAGTGATGATTCTGTTGGTAGCTCTTCCTGAAAAGCGAAATAAGCATGATGAACCAAACTTGAGTCTGAGAAGCTGAACTTGCAAGCAGCAACACTCTTTTTCAGCTTGATTAATGAAAATTTAATCAGTAGCTGGGACACAGCTGCTGACTAGAAAACCAGCATATGGAACTGATCTGTGATTGTCTGAAGAAAATAAGAAGTTGTGCACACATTGGCCCTGCACTGCTGGTACATCAATCGCTGTTTATATTTAAAACTCATCAAATTGACAGTGAGTCTGAGTTCTCACTGCGACTTGACTTTTGAAGGTTTTTGGAGAAAACGGCATGTGGAGATGAGCTTTGTGCTATCTATAGGATTTCCTGTCTCACAATAGCCCACCCAGCTGTCTTCTCTATAGCTGAATATTCATTCCCAAGTAATGATGCACAGAAGATGTAATTCTGCAATGCAGCAGAGTGCCAATGGCAGCTGTAGATTTGCTGTGCCCCCACATTAGTACAGAACACAGAGGCTTCAGTGTCCCACTACAAAGAATTGTGTGGTCAAAGCACCCTGCTTGCAGGTGTACCTGGGTTGTTGCCGGGCTTGTACTTGTAATTGGTCCCTCGGGTGATTTTAGCACATTCCCCGTGGTGTGCAAAGTGTAAATTGATGCAACAATCAATTCAAGCCTCTCTCAGGCTGAGAGAGGCTTGAAATCTCTTTGAGAAGGTCGTATATAGAAATACCTGATTCTGCACATTTCTCTCAGGGGGATGGAGCTGTTTTGCTCCTGGCCTTGATCACAGAACAGATGGAGCTGGAAGGGACCTCTGGAGATCACCCAGTGCAAGCCCCCTGCTCAAGCAGGTTCACTTGGAGCAGGTTGCACAGGATCACATCCAGATGAGTTTTGAATGTCTCTAGAGAAAGAGATGCCACACTCTCTCTCTGGGCAGCCTTTTCCAGTAGTCTGTCCGCATAGTAAAAATTTTTCCTCATATTCAAATGGAACTTTCTGTGTTCCAGTTTGTGCCCATTGCCCTTTGTCTTATCACTGGGCACCACTGAAAAGAGCCTGTTCCCCTCTTCTTGACACATACCCTTAAAATATTTGGACACAGTAGTAATATCCCATCTCAGTTGTCTCTTCTCCATTCTTCCTCATCAGCTGTTACTCTCCAGACAGCTACTGTGAGATATATCTCAGATTAAGGGATTCTTTTAAAAAATCCCAGCTTTTATTAAAGAAGATTCCTGAAGTCAGGACTTCCAGTGCCTTGTTTACAGCCAGTCACTGAGCTGAGCTGTGCTGCCCTTGAAAGAGTCCTCCAGAACATATCCACCAGGCAGAGCTCAGATTAGACCAGATGGTGGTCCTGATTACCAGAAGTAAGTGGGAACAGAAGATTCACCACGGTGTGTATAGCAGAAGCTGGGAATATGCAAGGAACCCAAATGTCTCAGAGGGAGATCCTCCCTGGTGCTGCACTTGCTCCCCAGGTCACAGAGGCAGAGAAATCACAGCAGTGGCATTGTCTTCCTCAGCATCTGGGCTGGCATTGTCACCACGGGGAACCTCTTGTTTAACTGACGGGCAGGGATGGCCACGGAGAGGTAAATCCCCAGTGAGAGCACTGGTGCACACACAGGGAAATGTTATTCCAGAGTTTGTCCTAGCTCCAGCTCAGAAACATCCCCTGCAGATCTGCCTGCCCTGCTGGGTAATGCTTCTCTTTAAATATCATTCTGTGCTAGCTTGACATTTCCCCCTCCTGCCAGCTACAGAGCTGGTCTAGAAAGCTGGAGGGGCTTTTTTTTTTTTTGTGAAGTGGGAGCATTTAAGCAGAGAGGCAGATCTGCTGCAGGGCACCAACAAATAAATGGTACCAGCCCTCACCAAACAGAGTGCAGATGGAAATTTCAGCTGTCACAGAGATGTTCCTCTTCCTCCTGCACCAGCATGGTATTTACCTCATCAGGACAGAGGCACTCTGCTGTCCTGCAGCTGTAGGTTCTTGCCTTCAGAAGCTGCTTGTGTAGGTTTCAAATCTAAGACAAGCACCTACAACAGGTTACAACAAGGGATGGAGGGGAAAGACAAGCATAATAGCATAATATGAATGGAGGTTGCCATTTTGTCTCTTGGCATCTCTTCTCGCTGTGATTTGTTTCTGGGTTTTGTTCAAAGATACATTATCTTTGTGTGCTCAATCCCCTCCTTATCCTGCCCTGCTGGAGGAGCTGCTGCCCCTGGCCCAGGCCTTGTGAGGGTTTACATCAGGACATGTAAACCAACTTTTCCCACAGTCCTGGAGTCCCTGGAAAGAGTGTGTGTCCATCTGAGGTGCATGTCAGCACAACCCCTCCCAGTCTGGAAGTGTGTTATGCCTGTCCCCCCTGCTGGCTTCCTTCCAAGCTCCTTCCTCTCATTCTCATCCTCCCCACAGCAATAGCCCATGGAGTCTCATTCAGCCATTTCACAATAACACTGTATTGATGCTGGAAGTTCAGATCATTATTCACAGAGATAACTTCCCCCTGTGACACTCCAAAAGCTGCTGGCAGGCCTGCATGGCACTTGTGCCAGCTGCCTTACCAAGGAAAGCAAATTCCAGGCTGATCAGTCTTGAGACCTGGGGCAGAGACGGGCATGTGAGCTCTGAGCAGAGCAAGATCTCACTTCTGCCACCCCCTTTTTGGGAATGCCATGGCTGCTTTTGGGTTGGATGAGACAAATGTTTTGAAATTGCCTGAAACCCATGTTGGTTGAAGTAACTTGGGGCCCGTGTCAGTCTCCCAGCTTGTTAAAGCAGGAGCAATCAGCCTCATCATTTGCATGGGAAGCAGGAGGGCAGCTTGCCTTAATGTCTTCCTACGTGCCAAATATGACATGTTGAATTTAAAAATGCCCCCACACATTTAATGCAGCGTTGGTAGCTCACTGTGGAGGACCACACTGATTGCTGCAGCCCATGGGGATTCTGTGGGCTGAGTGACAATGGGGGACAGGAAAGACCTGTCATTTTTAAGTCCTTTTTCCATCACACTTCATCATAAAAAACACAACACAGTTTGTCCTGTGTTACTGGAACATTCCCATGACCCCTGTGTTTGCAGGAGAGGGGGAGTTCAGTTTGTCCCCTGCAGGGACAGGCCCCTGTGTCAATGTTTATTTATTAATTAATCTGACTAATCTGGCAGATCATTACAGGCATGCTGTCCACAGAAGAACCCATGCAAAGCTCATCACTGTATCTTTTTCTTAAAATGTCCCTGATTTAGACAGATCATTTACAGGTGGTGAATCAAAGTGCTTGCTGCTGGTCAGTATCCCTCAAAACCTAATCCTGAGGAGAGGTGGCACTTCCATTCCCCGCTTTTATTCACCATTCAGCCAGGAACATGAGCTTTTCATGGGTAGTCTCCAGTTAGTTTCTCAGCTTTGAACTTATTGCTATTTCTGTTTCAGATTATTCAGCTTCTTCAGCTCCAATATCCTTTCTGCACATGTAGAAAAATCCCTTTTGTCAAAAGCTGGTTCCCTTCAGCCAATTCTTCTTCCAGATGTTCAGATGGTAATTCCATCAGCTGGGCTGATTTTATGTTCTTTAAAACTTTAGTAGCAAATGTTCATTATTTTCACCTTGAATTTAATTTAATTTTAAAATATATATATAAACTCATCTTTTAATACTCTGTAAAAAATTCACACTTTATTTTAAATAGGCTTATATGTTAAGTATGCTATTGAATTATTAGTGAATCCAGCTTAAGTGTTTACTTCTGTATATGTAAAAATATAGACATACCCTTTAAAACAAGACAAGATTTTTAAAAACCATTCAGTCTAAACTCCTGAGTCCCAAACATTAAAGGGGAC
>JAYDZK010000056.1:55918399-55945201 GCA_034509185.1 Euphonia xanthogaster | reverse complement strand
CCTTGCAGCAAGAGCAGCATGGGGATGGGTCTGGGCAGGGGGCAGGGCTGTGTCAGGTCATTTGATTACTGTGCTGTGCACTAGGGTTATTTGCCATTTCTACCAGGAGAGCTGAAAATTCAGCTGGTTCCATCAGCTGCTGTGCTGTTCTTGCAGATACACATTGTGGATCTAAATCCAAGAGTCTGGGTTGCTCTGTCATCCATTGCCCTATCCAGCATTTGCTGCTTCCAAAACACAATGATGGCAGTCTCCTGCCTGGTAATGGGGCCAAGCTCCTTTTACACAGAAAATTTTGACAGAGCCATCAGTTTTCCAGAGAGTTGCACAAGACTTGTGGCAACAGTGCACTGAATTCAAGATGATTTGTTTTCCAGACAGCACATCAGAGACTGGGCCAAAACAGCCAGCTGTTGGCTTGGAGGAGAAGCAGGAGACTTGGAAAGGGGGATGTGAGTTTGGGGTCATGACAGGTAGAGGAAAGTAAGTGATGTCAGAGCTTGAGGTTAAAAGAACAACATGAGAAACAGGGAACTAAAGGAGAATGAGGAGACAGGAGGAGAGAGCAGAGCAGGAACATTCGAACACCAGGGATAAAGCCCTAGAGGATTCCCCTTCACAGCTTCCTCATAAAGCAGTACCTCATCAGATGGCCTCCTGCGCAGGCAGTTGGGCTCAAAGTTGTTTATTCTCAAAACCTGAATGGCTCTTTTGATGCTGAGGTGGTGAAGGACACTGATGACCTTCAAGGAGAGCAGATCATCCTGTCAAAGAGCAAGAGGGAGTTAATAAACACAGCCATGCTTAGGAGCAGCATCTTCCTGGAGGGGACTGCTTTAGCCCCTGGCTTAAAATGGCACATCTGACACATCTGGGGGAAGATTTTAATATGGCAGACAAGTCGTTCATATCAAACCATTGTCCCAAAATAAAAATTTCCTGTGTTGCACTGTACTAGCTCTTGGGGGATGTTTTTCACACAGGGTACAGAGCTTAGTACAAGAAACATGGGGTAAACAAGGAGGGAAAAAGGGTGAGATCCTCAGTGACAGGCTAAGAGCCAGGACAGCACCAACACACTACACTAGACTCACCTGGCATTTAATCCTGCCAGAAGTTACCTCAAATGTCCAGCTAGAAGTTTAACTGAAAAAATAAATTACCCTGAAAATTGGGACATTGTCTATGGTTAGAATAAAAAAGAGGGAAGAAGAAAGTGTCTCAAAGTCCAAGTGCAATTTGGCTAACTTAAATAAATTTATGCACCCTTGTTCCAGGGTTAGCCTGGCTTAATCTTTCAGTTTTACTTATATGTTATGAGCACTGGAATCTATTTTGTCAGATATTTTAGACAAGATTCTTTGCTTACCCAAACATCCCACTGGGTTTAGCTAACTTTGTGATGAATCTGACAGTAGGTTACTCTGTCATGGTTAGCTATTTCATTTATTATAAAATAATAAATGTTCCTTATTAATTATTTTAAGTCGGAGTAACTTCAAAAGATCATAACAAGTATTAGTTTAATACTTTGCATATTTTGTTGGTTATTTACGGCAAATCTGTTGTCATAATTTGATTGTTAAACTTGCTCTAAAAATATCCCCAGTGATCTACAGTTAAAGGGCAGTGACAATGGTAGTAAAGTCTCCCAACACAACATCAAACTTCATGGAGGCTGCTGGCATCACACTTCCCAGGGTTAAGAAGGAGAAGAAACAATCTTATAATAAATAAAATTGCATACCATGACATAAAACCTATGCAAAACACATGCCAGTGTGGCATGAAAAGGTAACTCATGGTTCATGAGAGAGCAGGGCTGTGATTGATTTCTTCTTTGTTGTGCAGAAAGAATTAATATTAGTGATGTTCAATTAGCATTTGTGTGCCCAGAGAAGGAAGGTCTTATCTCATCTTACCTGAGCCCTTACACAAAGGGCTGTGAAGTGGGGAGGCGATGCAAGTGCTAAGCACTTTGAAATGCAAAAGCTGTTACGTGTAGCCTGCCTTCAAACAAGCTGGCTCTCAGAACTGCAATTTTCTTCAAAGGAAATTGCTCAGATTTTCTTCACCTAAGCATCCAGGTAAGTAAGCAAGCTGATGGAATGCTTGCTCACTGAAGAAAAAGATTCCACCTCCTTCTATTAATTAATAACAATATGAACAGCAAAAGCATGAATGGCAACCACAGCATTTGCACAAAGGCCCTGCCTCAGCACACTGGTGTCACACACAGCTGATAAGCTCAGGATTGCCCATTTCTCATGCATGAGTCTAAATTCTTGCTTACTGTGTTTGCTCTTCCACCTGAATCTAGTAGCTCTAGAGATGGAAAGAACTTAGGAAATGCTTGCAGGTGAGCAGTAGTATCTGATTTCTATAGGTTACAGCCATTGGCATGAACACAGGACACCCACTAGAGTTCAAAGGGGTCCTTTGAACACTGAGAAGCCAAGAAGATGGAAAGGATGTCAGGAAAGGAAGAAACCATTTACTCACCACAGTCATGTAATGGAGCATGCGGCCATCCACCTTCCCCTCATCAAACTGGGTCTTATACTGGGGCAGGCCAATGTCATCCAGCCACCCTAGGGCAGGACAGACACTCCTGTCAGAGTGGCAGCCACGTTACCCAGCAGCACTCACTGCTCCCATCCCCAGTGCCCCAAATCAGCCACAGCTGAGGACCCCTATCCAAAGGCACTGCTTCAGCATGCAGTCAAATCTTACTGGTAACCCAGTGGTAATCCAGTTTTCCATGGTTGTTCTCCTCCTCAGATCCCAGTGCCTGCAGAGCAAGCTGGAGCTTCTTCCTATGCAAAGGGTGCTTTATCCCAAGCTCCTGTGAAAGGAAGCAAAGCAGTAAATCTAGAGACAATACTGTTTTATTCCTCCCTCTGCTGAGTGACAAAGGGTTTCTGAGAGTCACACTTTCACAGCATTGCTGGTGACCTGGCAGGTGCATTTTATTTTTGCTGAATTTCAGTGTTGTTTTAGCAGACATTCAGCACGAGGGAAAGGCCCTCTTACCAGGGTGGGTGAGCTTCACAGTGTGGCAGATTAATTTCAAGGAGTGGTGGATTCTAAACTGCATTAAAATGTTGGCCACAATATTCTCATAGCAGGTAAAAAAAAAAAATCCCACAATATAATAAAAATGTTAGCATTCAAAAAAACCCCAAACTTGCTGGGATTAATTCATCCTCTTCCACTTAGGTAGGTAAAGTTAAAATAATTATTTAGTTAAGAGCATAGGAATGTCCCAGGAATTACTGAAATTCATTAATGCTTCCAAATGCGTAACATTATTCCCCAGTTTAGTTGCAAGTGCAGCCATTCCAGGATCTCTTTAATCTCATTTCCCTTTCAGGAGTGCCTGCTGGTTAATGTTACCTCTGACAACACCATTACAAGCCATCATGTTCATAATACACTTCTCTTATTCCACTAGTGTAACTACCCAACTGAGAAAACAGGCTTACTATTTTGTGAAGGGAATGATTTTTTAAAAGCCGAAAATTCAAACTGTATCAAATACTATGGATTAAAAGTGTAAAGTGAATCAATTTCTTCTGTGTTTCTCATTCTTAAAAATAGACAAGCAATTCTGCAACAATTAAAGACAGAGACTGATCAACCTGTGTGTAACAAATCCTCATTCCTCTTTGTATAAAATGGAAAGAAAACACAATCAGAACAAAACAGCACCTTTTTACACCCTTCTCACATAGGCCTAAAATAACTGTAGCACATATGGGTGCTAATGAAGCAGGGCTACAAACCCATATGATAATGAGGCAGTCTCACATGCATATTTTTAGAGGGTGCTACAGTCAGTTGATGTGTCCCTGCTTAATGCATTTAAATCACTTATTTGTAATTATTAGCTTCATTACAGAGCATTAAATTTCTACAAAGCTTCAGCTAAAAAGAAATGGGTTTGGCATCACTGCAGGTGAAAATATTTTGAAAACTCATCTAGTTTACATTTTTTTACCAGGTGCACTTTACATGCACAGAAATGGTGATTTTTTTTTGGTACCTTTATTTGAAAGGAGTGTTTCTGGTATTCCTCACCTTTTCCAGATCCTGCTGAGAAGCCTGCAGAAGTGTTTGCCCAGACAATATCCAGTGCCTGCCATTATTGATGTAGGAGCCAAGCCCTTGGTCCTGGAGCCAGTTGCAAACCTGCTCCTTGGTCCACTTTGCAAATGGCATGTCCAGCTCACTGCGGGAGACGTTACCCAAAAACACTGATAAATCCTGTGCTTCCAATCTCCTGTTCTCATAATGAGAGAGCCAAAAGCTAAGCCTGATTCCCATCTTGTGGGAGCTGGGACAACCTCTGAGGGGGAACCATCAGCACGATGAAGTGCTGGGCGCTGCTGGTCTGTTGCCACTGCCACAATAAACACAGCCTCCTATAATGCTACTGAAAAGAGCCACCTCTGCTGCCTAGCATGGCTACAGCTCTGGAGTCAGACTGCAATGTTTCACTTTCTCCTTTAATCCCTGGAAGTCCAGCAGGAAAGGCACAGAAGGAGTATCTGTCACTGCCACATGAGGGCTCACACACTGCCTCACGGCCCCATCCTGGGAAGCTGAGAGCTCAGCAGCAGGACCCCACCACCCAGGCCACCTCAGCCCTGCAGGGACCCTCTCTCAGAGCAGGAGGCAGCCTGGATCTGCCTGGTTTTGCCCAGTTGGGAGAGGGGATGTTTCCTTTTGGCACTGCCCTCCTGCTCTGGGCCCCGTGCTCGCCGGGATCCCGACGTTGGCCGCGCTGGTGTCACCTGTGGGACTGGCCCAGGTCCCGGGACCAGCCCAGCCGGGGCCCTGCGGTTGCTCTCGTCCCTCCTCTTTTGAACTCTGTCTCGGACATGTCGTCTGGGTTGAAGGTGGTGGACTGACTCCTTTTAAGCCTAAAGAAGGAAAGCAAGCGCATTCACATTTGGCTAAGGAAAAGGCACGTCACTGCTGCCACTGCAACCAACACAGGCAAGATCTCCCCAGGGCCTGCAGCCCCTCTTCCACCGGCCCCCAGCCCACTGTTATCTCTACAAATACCACACGGGCTCCTGCTCTTGGGATATTAAACCATGGAGCCACGCGCTGGCAGGAAGGTGTGTCCCCAGCAAGCCCCTGCCCAAGCCCCAGCTCTGGAAAATGGTCATCTCTCATCTTTTACTTACCTTCCAAACAACTTCTTGATTCCCCTGGCCTTTTTCCTGGAATCTGGAGAAGGTGGTGTCATCTGCAAACTATCTGCTTCTTTTGGGTGAGGGGGCAAGCCAGCCAGATCCAAGTGGTCTGCAGATCCCTTCTCCGTTTCAGCTGTTAGAAAACAAAAGTTTTGTCAAGACCCTCTTGTGCAGGACTGTACAGACATGCTCCTGACCTTGGGAATGACTCCTGCTAAATTACTGACAGTCACCACGTCAAGAAAATGGGGCAAAGAGGGATGGGAAAATCTATGAGAAATGCCACATGTTCCTCCTTCATAGGCCTGGCTGGTAATGCTCCAAGGCAATGCTCTGCTTCAGTTAAGTGCCTTGCACCCAAGGTGGGAAAATCCACTTCGTGAATCAAGCAGGGAATTAAATCCCAAATTTACTCTTCCTCAGGGAGTGCTCCTACAGTGCTTTCGCAAACAGAGCCAAGGCATGTGGGTGCCCAGAAACAATTCAGTGCCATGGCAGGGAACAAAACCAGGAGTCCCCAAAGCACAGAAAGCCACGTAACTTCTCTGCAGATATCCTTTCCAATAACCTATTTCATTCCCTGGCCAGGAAATTCCAGCAACAAAACTCCTGCCCCAGAAGGAGGGCCCTCTTCCCCTCATTTCTTCAAACTGTGGAATATTTTGTTCCTCCTCAGAGGAACACCATGGAGTTTAGGCTCTGACTGAACTGTATCTTCTTGGTGAACAAAACGTCTCTGATCAGAGACTCTCAACATTACCACCCACCCTAAAAGCATTAAATCCTTGATCTGTAGCTGTTTTCCATGACACCAAACCTGAGTGCTCTTGTCCCCAAATGGGGAAGTTGCCATAAAAGCTAAACTATTAAAGGAAAAAATTTAAACACAATTTAAAAAGAAAACTAATAGAATTGCAGTATCTACTAGACTACATAAGCAGAGATGTGCTAGCAAGTGCCAGATAGCTGAATAAAACTACCACGTGGAGTTTATGCCAGTTGCTTGCTGGGGAAGAGTGAGAGCATGAGCTTGTTCAGCTGAAGCAGCTGTGACAAGGCAGTCAGGCCTGGAATGACTTGCAGCATCTTTTAATATAGCTCTGTAATGGAATGACCATCACTCGTGTTTGAAATGGACATTCAGACTTCCAGGAGAAAAGTAAACGATGCATCAAGGCAGAGCTTATTGCTGGGACATGGGGTCTCAAGCCACAGAGTTAATGCTGAGATGGCCACAAAAGGGCCATGACCAGCAACAAACTGCAGGCTTTGCCAGTGTATCCTTCTGCTGGGCAAACTTTAGATGGTTCAGCCAGAACACCTATGAACATGTCCCATTTTCCACCTTGTCAAACCATGCAGTGAAAGAACAAGGTCACACAAAAGATCATTTCCAGGCACTTCGGTTTGGCCACTCTCCCACACAGGGATCCTGCCACTGACAGTGACAGCACTAACATCGAACCAGGCTGTGGCATTCGTGGGTTTTGCTTTACTTGTAGAAGGTAAAGTGAAAAAATCCAAAACCATGGAAATGGCATTCTAGAAAGAGAACACCAGGACAAAGTTGGGTGCATTAGTAGCAGAGATTTGCGGGAATTGCGCTATTTGCTCCTCACACCTGGCTCCTTTTCATGCAGTGACACAACCCTGTAGAACAGGTAACATTCAGGGGGCCATGTGAGAAAAAGAGGGTCCAGAGCACTTGGTCTCTTTGCCACCCCATGTGGCTGTACCACCACCCCACTGACACAGCTCTGCTTCCTAAGGCAGGTCTCTCCTGTCCTTGCCAGAACCACCCAGGGAATGCTCACATTACAAGATTGGTTCTTATTTACTGTGTGAATGGCTCCTTCCCCATCTACCCCAATTATTTTTCATTTGTTTTACTGTACCATAAACACAACAACATCTAGAAGATGAATTTTACACATGCTTTCCCTCAAAACTCCCTTAAATGAATGCCTGGGAGATACAGCTCATTCCCTACTTCACCACCCTTTAAACTCTTCCAGTGGATCCAGGACAGGTGGCAGCACAAAGGTAACTACTAAGCATCACCAGTTCTCACCTTGGTACCTTGGTCTGTGTAACTTTGTGCTCAAAGTTACAGCAAAAGTCTCTGCAAATTGACCCGCAATCTCTCATTAGTAGCAGCTACTCAGGAACAGCACAGCTGACTTTTAGCAGAGGGCAGATGTTACATGAAAACTCCTTTTAGTGATGGGCAGAAGCTCCGATGCAGAGCTCTGGTGCCTGGTTTGGGAAGTGTGTGGCCACAGGCAGCTGTTAGCAGCAGTCAGGGCACAGGGCTGGCACGGGCAGACATGCAGGATTACTGTACCTAAAGTAGGTGCACTGGCACTTCGACTGCGATCTTCAGATATCCACACAAGGCACAAACCCACACGCAGCACAATGGGAGAGAACACGCAGAGGCACAAGGTCAAACACAATTCAAAACTCACAGCAGCACAGTAGGGACAAAAGGAGGGAGGGACGGGAGACACAAGAGCCACACAAATGCTGAATGCACAAGGGATTAGGATCCCATGTCACTGGGAAACTCTCTTTCCCAACAAAGGAGTGGAGTAGAGCTCTGTGGTGGGAGGGAAAAACGGCACTGCAGTCACTTCGCTGCAGGGAGGTCATCTGCTCCAGGACCCACTGCTCCTGTGAAGTGGCAAATTCCTGGACAGCAGCTTTGCAGATGGGGGCACTGAAATCTGGATAACATAAGTAACTTACTCAAAGTCAAAGTGCCCTGATTTACATGGCCCATCTTCCACTCCTCTATGACAGCCACAAGTACTGCACTTTGTTAGACAAATCAATTTCAGGACAACACAGGGGATTACACAAAAGCAAAGATGAAATAAACCAAAGCAAAGAGTCTAACCCTCAGAAGAGACTGTACATCTATTCCAAGTAAGCTAGCAACTTCCCAGGCTGTATGTCACAGGCAAATATGGGCAGCATATCATCAATGTGTAGGTATGTTACTTGTTTTGAACAAAAATCTAAAATTCTCTTGGAGTAAGTAACAAAGCAGAAGCTATCCCCCTTCAGGCTTCTGAAATAGAGAGCTAAATTCCTGAATCTCGTGCAAGAGAAAAACAAAACCCTCAGTTGGCTGGCAGTAGATCTGATGCAGGGATTCACTGGATGCTTGAACTGGATCAGTGGAAAGACTGCTAGAGCAGAGTAGTAAATCTAAGTAGAATTCCAATCAGTGGCAACAGCGACTTCTGCATTAAGCAGAACATTTTGTTTATTTCTTCGTCATATGCAAATGTCACCAAATGACAATACCAAAATAACTCCCCCACCAACACTACAGGTAAAAAATCAACGTGAGCTTGAACGACTTGCCAATCCTGTTCCTGCTGTCACCACTTCTTCTGCAAGGCTGCTTAAGTACAAAAAAACAAAAAAGAGAAAGACTGAGTCCTGCTCTTTTATTTCTGTATATCTAAAAATCTTGTGAAAGATAAACCAAAGATGGACCCAGGGGAAAAAAAGCCCACAAATCCCATGTGTGAACTACTGCCAGACAGCATTTCATACAGCAGCAAGCCCCTACAAGGTCTCAGGGGAGATACCACAGCAGAGTCTGAGGCACATCAAATACTTCCTTACATCAGACATTTTCTTTTCTTGCTGTTTGATATTTTCTAAACATTCTACTATCACAAGTGCCACCAAGTCACAGTGAGACTAAGGCTCGCTTTCCTGCTTCTTAAGGCAGTTACAGCTGTTGTTGAGATGCTTCAAAATGCACAGAATCTGAACGCAGAGGCAGGGTACCTACCCAGATTGGGGGCGCTTGCAGTCCTCTTGTTATTTTTTATCTTGAAAAAGCCTCGGCCAAAGGAAGATCTGGCTTTGCGGGTGCCAAAACTGTCCTCGTCACCTGTGCCACCGTGAGAAGGAGACTTGGGAGGGAGGGTTGCAAAATTATTGCCTTCCACAGGAGGTTTAACCTGCTTGAATTAGGGAAATAAAGAGTCAATATAAGGGAATTGCAGAAGGCCTTTTGAGAGCCTGCAAAGTGACTGCTGGCAGGTAATCTGGGATGTCCTCCTCATCTGTCACTACAAGAATACAGAATGTAAAAACCATAATGAAAAACATAAACAAGATCTTAAATTGAATATGTTGCCCTGGTTTGGGCTGGGATGGAGTTAACTTTTTCTTAGTTCAATACTGTGTATGGGTTCAGTGCTGTGTTTCGGATTTAGCAGGGAATAATGTGAATAACACTGGGGTGTTTGGGCTGTTGCTGAGCCCTGAGTCAAGCACTTTCTATTTTCCCATGCTCTGTCAGCAAGGAAGTGCACAAGAAGCTGGGATGCAGCATGTCCAGGATTGCTGACCTGAACTACTAAAGGAATATTACACACCACAGAATTCCATGGCCAGTATATAAACTGGGGGGGTTACTGGGAAGGGGAGCCAATCGTATTTTGGAGATGGGCTGGATATTGGTCAGTGGGGGATGAGCAATGATATTGTGGTGCATCACTTGTCTTTGTTGGGTTTTCTCTCTCTCTTCCTTTTATTATTAGTTTTATTAATATTCTTATTATATTATTATGATGATTTTACTTTGTTTCAGTTAATAAACTGTTCATATCTCAACCCCTAAGTTCTATCTTTTTTTCGTTGATTCTCCTCCCCATCCCACTGGGTCAGGGAGCTGTGGGGTCCTTTGCTGTCAGTTGGGATTAAACCCTGACATATGTTCAGGATTACTATCACTGCCTGCTAAGAGTAAATTGTGTTCTTTAAGATGATCCTTAATTTCTGTAAGGCTGACTTAAAAGTATGGAAAAGATAAAAATAGAGTCCTGCAAGGCTCTGAACTTCTCCAGCTTTCCAGGGTCTCTGTCTCCCCCACTGGCAGCTGTAGGGGCAGTAAGTGGGAAGCAGAGAGACAACACCCCACAGTACTTTGGTTCTCTGCCAAGTGTCAGAGAGCTCTTTCTGTCACTGCTCTGCAACTTCTTAATTAATGGATTAATTGACTGCATCCACTGCCAAAGCAAAGAGGAAATTTCAGATCAAGCAAGGAATGTAAATGCCAAGAAAGATATCAGACACTCCAGTTTGCCAACTTAAAGCAGTATTTTAACCTTGCCAGCTGTTTCACTGTCTCTTTGAAAGGAGGAAGCAAAACCATTCACAGCCCAAATACAATCCTTAGGCTTTTGCTGAATCAATACGGAATTCATCCTGTGAGTGGTGTCTGAAGTCTGTCACCTCTGCTCAGGTGTTCCTAGAGGTAAGAACTGCAAGATGTAGCCTTAAGGTACCACAGGGTGACTGACTGTTCTAAAATGATAGGCTTTTCAGAAACACACTTGCTGCTCACAGAAAACAACTGAGAAACCCAAAGGTTTGTAAAGATACACTAATCAAAGATCATTACAGAGTCAGTAAAATGCTTAATGGTTAGCTTTGCTAATTATCTAGTGGGGGAAAAACATTAGCTAAGCTGGTAACCTCATGCTCAATCAGACTGGAAGACAATCCATATGTGAGGAGGCAAGGAGGAGCTGAGCACTGAGCAGTGCCACTGACGGTGACAGCCACCGGAGACTCCTCCCTGTCCTGTCTGCAGGACTTCAATTCCCCATCTGGAACAGCATGTGGCAATTCCACACCTCCCAGCCTGCCAGCACCTGCTCTCTGCCCCTGTTTCTCCAAGGACACACATCACAACACACACACACATTACCTCTGCTGGCTTCTGTGCACAGTCTCTGTCCTGTTTGGGAAAGATTAAGGCATTTTAAAAATCATGGTTTATAGCCAGTATTCAATTCATTATGATTACCCCCAGTTAAGTTCTGACAGAAATACCCTTCCCTGACTGTTCCTTTTCCCCAAAATAAATCTCTTCAGAGCTGTATTTCACACAGATTAAGCCTTGCTTGCTTTGAGGTCAGTGAGCTGACATGGAAATAGAGTTGCTTTGGTTCACTTTGTGAAGGATTAGCTGTGCACATGATTAGTGACACACAGAATATTAAGGCACTCACGGGCAGAGCTGCCTGAAGGGACCCAGAGCAGGAACCAGACAGGGTAGAAGCCAAGTAGATAAAACATCCACAGCCTCTACTCCTGTCTGTCCAAACAAACAAAAAACCAAAGACCCCCAACCCATGAACTCCAGCTCTTATGAGATTCTGGTGACATTTTCAGTCCTGTAAGCCTCCCCCCTACACTGCAAGGCACAGGAGGTAACAGGGAATTCAGGAGCTTCCTGGAGTTCAGGCTGTCACTAAAGAGCACCTGAATTGCACTGATTTGCAATTGCTAGAGATTAGCTGCTTTTGGTCACTTCCACAGAAACCTAAACTGAAGCTATCCCCAGAAATCCAACAGCTCAGTATTTTGTTTCTGACTCGCTAAAACATACAGTCAAACCCAGACTGTATTTTACAGTGCATTAATTACATGGCCTGCAAAAATTATTCACCTTAAACACAGGTAGGAAGTGGTGGTGGGAGTTATTTTTTTCTTGTCTTAAATCAGAAAGGCATATCCAGTTAAAAAATCCCACCTTACTCTCTGGGCAAAAACACAGCAGGAGAGTCTCAGGTAAAAGCCTCATACAAATAGAAAAAAAAGCACCTGTGTTTTCAAGAACAGCTTTTCTTCTTTAATAGAACATGGAAGATATCACATGTATGTGACCACTGCCAACACATGCCACGAGGAGCCCTGCTCTGACTCAAAATTTCTCAGAAGGCAACACAACACCCACAGGGTCACAACAGAGATGTCACACCTATGTGCAAGGAGATGGGAGGAATAAGAGACCAAACCTACCACTTCAGATGCCTCTTTCCTCAAACTGCTCAGACTGCTGGACTTCTGCAGTGTGGAAATTCTGAAACAGTAACATAAAAAGCAAGCTCAGTTATTAGAATTAAACTTGCTAAGATAAAGACACTCCAAGGAATCAGCTTTAAAGACAGCATTATAATACATGATGAGATATACTAAACCAAATGATATTTTGAATTAAGATGCAGTAATCAGCGCAGTAAATTCAGTAATCAGAACCCATGCAATTTAATGAGATACTATAAGAACTTCCACACTGGAATAACTGCTGCTTTAGGGAATATGGATATGTGACAGAAATGAAAATTATTTTCTCACTGTAGTCAGCTGATCACCTTCCCCCCACTACCAAAAGAAAAAAGCAAATCATGTGTGCATGCACTGTGGAAAACTATAAATTTCAAAGTATATTGACAGTCTACCACCAAATTAGAGATGCTTCAAAGTGTAACAGGAAGTACCATGTGCCCAGATAAAGCACTGGAAAATAATGATCATGAAAGCATGGGACATAAGCAGAAATCTACCATCACCAAATATCATCTTGGATAAAATTTACTGACCTACTTACATATGTATGTAAAATAAGGGGGATGCTTTGTGGGGGTTCAAGCTGACCATCACATTTAAATATGTCCCCTGGACAGATTTGATTATTGCACTTACACTGGACTATCACACAGATGAGTTTCAGGGGAGGAACCTGTTGATCTTCCTTCACTGTAAAGCAAAAAAAAACGTGAGAAAAGGCTGAGACAGAAATCCTATGATCTCAGCCTGCTTTAATTCTGTTTTCACTTCAGCTTTCATGGTACTAACACACGGCAAATTTTCCCTGCTATGGTCGCAAGATAAAGGACAACGGTGAGCTCAAGAGCCTCAGGAAAGACAACTCTCACTGTAAGATGGTGACAATACTGAACTATTCAGCTTCTATAAATGCAGAGGTTCCAGCAGGGTCTGCAGCAGCACAAGGAGTGGAAGTCACCATGTCCTGGCCACCACCCACAGTAGAGGGCACTTTGCTGCAGTTTAGTGTTTGCTTTGGATTTTGCCAAGAGGAGACACAGGTGAAGGCTGGTGATGGCTCGAGATGCATGAGGAACATGCACAGCACAAACTTAGCAAAGCTGGGCTTCTGGATAGGATCCTTTCCCCAACTGGAACTGGAAAAATCACACATCCAATTGAGCTTGTACTGATGCTTCACATTGAGGTTGATGATTGTTTCAAGTCAACAACATCTCCTTGCCTCTGGATTCTTAGTGTTTGACACTTCTTAAGATAAAGCCAGGGATTTGGACCCAGAAGAAAAAAACCCAAGCACAGTCTTTGTTGAGCTGTAAGTGCTTTTCTGTACTCCCTGCAGTGCCAGTGCAGGTCTGCAGGGATTGGGTTTCCTCCCAGGACAAGGAGGGTGCAGGATTAGAAATGCTGATGAAAGGTGACAGCCGCTCCTCACCCAGCAGCTGCCACTGGCTCCAAGCACAGGGATCCCTGGGTGCCACAGCTCAGCCACAGCCCCAGGCTGCAACCACACATCCCTTGGGTTTCCTCCCCTCCTCAGGTTAGAGCTGGAAGCCCTTTTGTTCTGGCAGTGCCTTACAACCCTCTTTAGCAGTTGTGGAAAATGTCTGAGCACGAATCACCAGGGTTGGCAGAGCCAGCCAGACTTCCATGATGCAAACATAGACAAAAATAATGATTCTATGGCCTTCACACATGAGATCAGCTTCCCTCTCCTTCTGTTCATTCCTTGTGAAGCAGCTGGTACAGACCATGAGTGCTACTCCAACAGCAACTAAACCAGCCCTTGCTTACTCAGGATTTAATCAATGCACTTCAGGAACATTAGCCTGGTTTGCTGCAGCTAGCCAAGGGACTCCTAGCCGTGTTTACCTGGCTAATTCAGTGACTGGCAGATTATTGCTCTCCTTAAAGGTCAGAATATTGGATTTATAATTTAAAAATACATGGAACCCATAATACCTCATTTCACTTGCAGGATCTGGCCTAGGGTGTGTTTTCAGTCTCTCTGCAACAGCTTCTGAGCTCTTGGATGCTGATGAAAAGGAAGGGATTGAAATCTGTAAAATGCTTGTGTGGATCTGTAAGGAATTCTGAAAAGAAGGAAGAATATGTGTTACAATCTTCTGAGCTGAAATTAAGCAATCATAAATGAAAAAAGAGTAACAGATAAACCATGAAGAAAAGGATCTGAAATAAGGTTTCAAAAGAGATTTTTTTCTTATTCTAATAGAATGATTTACTCCTTGAAAATGGCACTACAGATAAAACGTGAATCATTGCACAGCTAAGCTACAGCATAGACAAAAATCTCACAAGCCTCCCAAGGCTGCCTGCTAAATCTGTCTCTACCACAGACACCATGAAGGGTAGTCCACTTTTCAGGTTTAATCCTGTCCTCAGACACTCACAGAATACAAAAAAGCTGCTAAACATTTAATTTCATTTCATTTTCTTCATAGTGTGTTCTTGCTGTTTAAGTAAGTCAAGACCCTGCTCTGACTTAGAGTTTAGAGAAGAGATCTATAGTTTTTGTACTGGAAAATCTGATTGTAAAAATCAGAGATTGAACTACAACCTATGTATCATTTAACTTGAATGGATGCAATTATGATTTCATCCTCTTAAATAGGACAAAATATATTTAGTAAGTCCCAACATATTTACTTCAGGTTTGTGCCAAAGTAAATGTAGCTCCTGAAACAGCTACATTTGATAAGAAAAATAATTTCTATGACTAATATAAAAAGTCATTTAGATCTGTTTTCATGATAAATACAGCTATTTCTGTCTCCTGATCCCATTTGAGGATTAAGAAAAATAAGTTTAATTGAAATTCCTCAGCAGCCTTCACAAGAAAACTACTTTCCCCAAAAGGATATGAGACACTACAAAAAACTGTGAAACCCAGAAAAAAAATCTTTTCAGAAATTTGGGTTTTGTCATCTGCAATATGAATCCAGCACAAGCAGTGTTTTCAAGGAATAATGCTATAAAATACAGCAAAAAAACCCCAAACCAACCTACCTCTTCATGAATGTTCACATTGAACTCATCATGGATTGGAGATGCTGTTACTGGGGTTGGGGATGGGCTTTTCTCTGGGTCAGTCAGACTTGGTGTGTCCAATAAACCCACGGATACAGACCCTGAATTCAAGTCTTCACTTTCAGTTTCCTTGCCTGAAGGGAGAGAACATGGAAACTTGTTGGTTTTACAACCCTTGCTCCCCTACAAGCTGCAGCCAGCGTGCTCAGTTATGGGCCAAAATTGGAAGGATTTGATTGCTGGTGTTTTTGGGTTTTAGAAAGGGAGCCACAGCCAAGTGTCACTTCCCAATTCAACCATCACAACACAGCAGGGTTGGAACAGAGGGAGGTCAAAAAGCCCAGCAAACACCCTCAGGGCATTTAGTGCCTTCGGTTTCAACAAGCTGAATAAACTGGAGTACTTCATTCCTGTCTGTTCTGGAATTTTGTTCTAAATACTTTGTTTCCCTTATTTACTAAGGAAAAGTAAGAAGGTCCAGTCTCCCTGAAACTTAAGATGTCTCTGTGGTATCTTCAAGGTACCCTGAGGAAAAATGCAGCCCACTGCTAAGAGTCCATCACCAGCCTGGAAGCGACCACATCAGGTCTACAGCCTGCCACAAACGGAGTATGTCTCATTTAGGTAGTGCTGAAGCCCACATCAGTGTTGGCATCCTCTGCTCCTTCCACCCTGGATGCTCCTGAACTGCCTCAGTGCTAGCAAAAGGCTTGGACTGGTTGTGAAAGACAACCAATACTTTCTAAAAGGTGAGCAGAAATCCAGTGTTAGTTGCCAAAGACCTGAGGCAAGCACAAACCAAAGGCTGCTGACAGCAAAAACCCCTCTTGCCCATTTGTCACTGCCTGAAATCTCTGTCCATGCTCCATGAAGTGACCATGGAGCAGAGTTCCCAGAGAATCAAGGTCTGTTCTAACACCCTCCTGTGCCTGAAGGCACAGCACTGCAAGAAAGGGCAATATTTATTTAAAAATTGCTCCCCCTCCAACACTCAGCATGGTGTGAACCCAACACAACAAAAACACATATTTTGCTTCCTCGGTCTTGTTGGGCTGTTGACAATCTTCACCCTCTGAAGGGGTCTGGAAACCCCTACCAGTCTTGGAAAATATGGAATGGGCCACTACATGTTGGGATACAGATACAGCTTCTGCTTCGGTCACATGGTTAAGCTCACCACCACAACACACCTGAAGTTTAAATGACAGTAGAGTTGCTTTTTTTGTTTGTTTGTTTGTTTTTTGGTTGTACAGTACCTTTTTTACCTTGAGCCAGTATCACCATGTCTTGGACTTTCTTGTACCTATTCAGAGATTGCCGAAGCTCTTCTATCTTCCGATCCTAAAATAAAAGGAAGTTGTAACTGTGCTTCCTCCCCCAGAAATAAGAAGTACAAATACTAGATCCTTTAGTTTAACTGGCTGCGAGACTAAAAGAAATGGGAAGTGTGGATGGGACAGGACTCACAATGCTGAGAGGCTTTGAAATATCAAAAGTTGTATTTAGCAAAAACTATCATCTGGTTAATCACCAGAACTGTCCCAGCCTTGAAAGTGGATTTCAGCTCCCTTATTAAGTCAAAGGTAGAGCATAATAAATTTGCCATGTACAAAGGATTTAGAGCTTTGGTGATCAAAAGAAAACATCCTACAAAATGCACGTGCATATAAAAGCATAAAAACCACGTATGAAAATAATTCATACTTCACAGAAAAGCCCTTTTGGAAATGCAGCCTGTGATCTGGCACTTGTATGGAGATCTTTACATTTGCAGAACACAGTGTAAATTAACCACACTGAACTCAACAGCGTAAGGACTCTGAACAGATCTTGTGCACATGCACAGAGCTCATAAATGCTCATAGCCCCTGAAAGGCACTGCAGTGCTTCTGATTGTAGAAAATCATCGACTTGTACAAATCTGATCTTTATGACTGCAGAAATTCATTGATTCTTACAAATCTGTTCTTTATGACCGCAGAAAATCATGGATGCTTACAAATCTGGGTTTTAGTTGAATTGTGAAAAGCTCACACGTGAAGGTTTTCTTAGAGATTTAAATCAACCTGATGAATGATTACTGAAAAAATAATGACTTTGCTACCTTCTCTTCATTTGCTGCCATTAGAGATTCTACCGCCTTCTTCATTTTCTGTACCTCTATATCTAAAAACACAATACAGTTCTTCAAGTCAATTTAAATAAGACAGTGTAAGGAAGAAAGAAAAACAAAAAATCTAGAAGCAACTCAGTAATATCTGAAAGAAGACTGACATAGTTACAGACAAAACATAAGCCACTAAAATTCTTTTTTACATGCAAACACAAAGAAGGAAGGTATTTTTCTTCAAAACCTCTGCTCTGACATTTTTATCAAGGAAATTATGAAATCCAGGAAATCTCCTTCCTCCCCCCACCCCTCTCCAAGCCTTACAAGAATGGAAAACTCAAGAGTAAAACTACTGCTTGACTTTCACTATCTCCATCTTTAAAATAACCACATACCTGCAAAACAAGAAGTTCAAAATAAACAATATACTACATTTGGAATGCAATAAAACACATCCTCAGTACAACAGTCAATGACCACCCCAAACAGCATCTCTCAAATCCACTCAACAAAAGCAGGGGATGAATGATGTGATGAAGGAAGCATCGTGCAGTGATGCTCAGCCCTAATCCAGCATGGATGGAGCAATGAGGAGGGCACAGTGGAATGACACAAGTGTTTGTGATGAGCAGTCATGCTGGAATATTACATGGCAGTTCAGGCCTGGGAAAGGTTCCTAACACAGACAACAGTGCTTCATCTATAATCCTTATTTACCAAGAAATATTAATACATGGGAACATGTATGTTCTGGAGGTGTTCTGAGCTAGGAATTCAAAAAGAATGGAAATAATCTCCATTTTTTTCTAAAGATCTACCTTGCATGAATGAGGTAAAAGTAAAATTTCACTACAAATGTAGGCAGGTAGCCAAACTCACAGGCAAAAAAGCCCTGTTTCAACTTCCTAAGAATTCATGGAAAGCAAACAGAGCAGGAAAAACATTCTCCTCCTTAATGAAATACAAGAAGAAAAGAGGCAGCCTGGCTGGCTTTCTAGATGAAAGACATTTAGACGCATCGGGCTAAACCAGCACCTGATCCAGACCCAGTGATTTTCCCTCAGCCATGCTGGGTGAAAATCTGGTCTGCTGGATTGCAACTGCATTTCACTGAGAGGCAATTGCTTTGTGAGCCTTCCTGAGACTCAATCTTGCTTTATCTGTAAGATTTTCTTCAGAAAACTTTGCGTTTCAAGTGTGATGCACTCACCCTTGTTCTCCAGTTTTACTGTAAGTGTAACTAAGGGTTATAGATGATGCAACCTAACAATGTTTGTTAAAGCAGTTTTGCAAACACATGCAGAAATCTATTCTGGAAAGCACTTCTGGAATGCAAATGCTCATGGAAAGACATCAGGAACCTTACTTTTATCTTTGAGCTTCTTTTTACAATTTTCATCTGTGCAGGGAAAACCCATTGGATTGGAAATTAGCATGAAGGTTATGACATGAAATAACTTTTAAGACATTATTGATACTTTATGAGTCAACTCTTCCTCACTTCATTCAGCTAATGAGGCAGATAATTTGTCATCTGGAAACAACATTTCTTAATGTCAGTCCAAGGCAGATAAAACATGTTTCATCACAGCAAGAGATCTTCTGCTGAGCTACACTGAAAACCATAAAGCTGAGGACCAGAGGGTAATGAGAGTTCAAGTAGTTCCCCAGGGAAAAAAAGCCCTATATAAGTAGTCATGAATGCAATGAAGTCAGACCCTGTTCACATTTAAATGTTCTTTTAAAAAAATGGAATCACAGTTCATTGTGATCACTTTTAGTGATCTTAGGCAGTGGTTTTGAAAACACCATTTCATGAAATAAAATGTGACAATCTACACACAGCCTATTCCTCCTCAGGTCAGGGGAGGAGACTAATCTCTTGTGCATTTCTTTTTCTAAAAAACATACTTTAAAAGCACAATTTTAACGTCAGCAACAACTATCAGTAAGATACATTTAGAATTGAAATTGCATCAGGTCAAAAAAGTCTGTGGAAAATTCCTGTAATGCTTTAATTAAAAATTTCTGGTTTTAAATAAAATAAGTCCTCAATCTAAGATTCCCACAAATAAATACTAATAGTTTTTTCTTTACAAACCAATAAAAGAATTACCCAGCACGTAAAATTTTTGTGCTTATTCAAGCCTAATTAAGGCTTAGACTTAATGAGCACACAAATCCAGAATCAATCCTTGATTTCACCTACTTACAGCTAGGTCCACATCATACTTGGGTCTGCAGTATGGCTTTTCCCCTTCCTTACCAGGAAGTTTCCTTTTCAACACAATGTTTTTGGAGCACTTGTAGAGATTAGTTTAAAAATTTCTCAGTCAGTATAAACTGTATATTTTGAGGCCCCATGCAAGCCAAGTAAGGAGCTAATTAGGGATTTTTCTGGTCTTGTTTTAATTTGACTAAGACCTTGCTGTGACAGAAAGTTTAGCACTGGCATCATCAACACCCTCTAAATATGTTTCAAGAGGTAAACGTCAAGACAAAGTTCAGGAAAATTCAGGCTTTTATCACTTATTTCCTGTACAAGGAAACATGACCTCAGATGAAGTGACTGAGGAGGACAAGGTGACAGAGTCTCCCTTTTTCTTACCTCTGTCCAGTATTTCAATCCCTTCTCCTTTCAGCTTGGAAACCAGCTTTTCGTGCAACCTTTTCACCTCGGCTTCCTTCTGCTCCAGTTTGTCTTTCAGAGCTGACAGCTCATCCTGTAAAGACACAGAGCCACTCAGTGACAGCTTCCACAGGCAGCTGAGCTGTTTCCACAATCCCCTCCTAGGAAGCACAATGGACAGGTCCTCAGCTGGTGGAAGTGACTGAGGGCCCCTGACATTTAACGCTGCCTGAGGCTGCACCAAAGTGACTCTGAACATCCCAACAGACTTCTGGGCCCACAACAGAGCAAAATCAGGGGGTCTGTGGTCTGAAATTTCTGGTCTCGTGTATAATAGGAAAAAAACTTCACATCGAAATTTAAAGATGAAAGAGCAAAAGGGGGGAAAAACCAAACAGTTTTCTTATTTGTTTAACCTTGCAGAGATAGAAAAAAATGCAGGTGAAAAGGCTGAATGCTAACATTTCCATACATTTTTTGGTATTTATAGGGCATGTTGCATGTTCAAAGCTGAACAATTCTGAAATTGTGCTTATACCAGGCTGAGGACAGTTTCAGAAATCACCACTGCTTCTATGGAAAAAAAATCAATCACAACACCAGCAAGCACATGGACACATACTGGAAAGCAGTTCAGACAAAAAATTGGTGGTACCCTTGCCACAGTCTGGGTTTGCTGATCAAGCATGAGGAAAGAACGCTTGGAGCTGAGATTCTTGGGAGTAAGACAGATGGTGTTTGGGGGAGTTGGGGTGTATTAGAAAAACGCTGTCAAGTTTTAACTTAGATCTAACCATCTGCACTAGCAAGTGACTGGCACAGATCCATGCACTTAACTTTTTAAAATCTGAGTCAAATCCTACCCAGTTTAGTAACATGTTTCTTTGATGTCCGAGGATATCTTGTGCAACAACATCATCAAGACAGGACCCTCACTGCAACTGTACCCAACACTGAAAATTTAATTTGTTCAGTTTGTAAACAAAGCAAAACAAGGCAAGACTCATCATTTTGGCACTCACAGCTTCTAAACGACATTTCAAATCCTTCATGGAATAAACCGAACTAGAATACTGTGGCTTAGGGATTTTCCTAAGCTACCCTCAGATGATCTGTTGCAAATATATAAGGATGTTTGCAACCCAAACTATGGCCCAGCTACGGAATTTCCTGAAATTGCTTCCTGTTTGCTCTAAAGCATCATTAAAAAAAACAGATCAATCTTAAAATTGTCAAGAAATCAAAGGTTTTTCCACAACAGTGGATGGGGAATAACTACAATTCTCCAGGGCTCCAAGTTGGCACTGATTATGATGGGATTTCTGCCAGTGTAGGATCCATACTACTCCAAAACAAGATCATTTCTTGGTCACTTGAGAAGCTGCTGTTATACCCACAGGCAACTAGAGCTGGATGTGGTTGTCAATGTGCATTTCTTTTCCTGAATTAGAAGTATGATATGCAAATTTACATGTGGGAGAGGGGACAGTAAAAAAGAATCACTATTTCCTAGATAGTTTTCATGAATAGATTTTCTCTAAAAAGGTGATAAAAGGTTCTGTTTGAATAATGGATGTAAGCTACAGATGAGGAAATCTTCCCTTGGAAGGGGGAGTGATTTTAACCCAAGTCTAATGCCATCATGTGTAACCTATGCAAGGTTCAGAGCAGGAAAATCCTCTCCTCTGCAATATAAAAGCTGTTTATAAGGAATACCTACATAAAGAGCTTTCCACATCTAAGGAGGAAGGGCACACTGCATATCAACACACAGCAATTAATGAAGAACAGAGCACGACAGCACAATGCAAAACAGACCAGTAAAGGGTGGAACATGAAGGATTCAAAACAGGCCAGGCATTACCCAGAAACTACCACACCTTTAGCATCTGGCTTTTTTGCTCCATCCGCTGCTTTTCATACTGCATCTGACCCACTTTGATTTTCATGCTAGAAAGTTTGGCCATTAAAGACTGGTAACAGAGACAGAGGAGTGAGAGGAAACTAAAGGTAGAAAAGAGACAAGGCTAAATGGCAAAGAGAAGTTAGACACTTAGAGAAACAGGCTGCTAGAAGTACTTAGGTGAATGCTTTTGCTTCAGAAGTGGTTTGCTTTTAGCACACTTAGGAGAAAATAAAAGCTGTTTTTAACCTGTGGCATACACCTTACATACTGCAACTGGTATTTCTTGACACACATGCGAAACAAAGGTCTAAACAGGTAAGTAATTTATTGTGAACAGCATGGTATGTTACCCTTCATAAAAAACAATGCTCAAACTGAAAACCACAGCATGGCTATCTAGGAATAGCCACTGCTGTTAAGTGAGAACCATGAAACCCAGGACCTGAGAGTGCTCAGGATTTTGCAGGGTGCAGGCAAGGATTAGGGAAAAGAGTGAATTCCTAAAGCCTGATTTACACCTATCTCTGCCTCTTCCCCTCAGCCTCACTTACTTTGGTTGTTTTCAGTTTTTTCTCATACTGGAGTCTTTCATTGTCCATTTCTCCCACCCTCAACCGCAATTCGTTTATTTCCTGGATCAAATCCTGAATGGAGGGAAAAAGACAACCAGAAACAACAAAGAACTTCAGTAAACAAAACAGAAGAATAGCTATGACTGTAACAACAAGAAAAGCAGGCATAAAAGGAACTCAGTACACAAAACCACACCACCCAAATCCAGCACTAAGCCAAGAAACTCAGAGCTTCCTAAACATCCAGGGACCGAGTTTCTCAGTTTCGTGTTACTGCACTGAATGTAAGAGGGCAGAGGACAAAGAGAGACATAAATTGAAGTTGTGTTCTCTGTGCTGAGGGCCAGGAAAGGCCTCCTGCTTCTCTGTTCACCTGGAGCCCAGTACTAAGGCTGGGCAATGGAAAACAGTGGCAGACATCCTTCAACACGCAGCAGCCACCTCCTCCCTTCTGCAGTCCCTCCCGTCCCAGCCTCACCAGCCATCACCTGCTTTTTCAAAATATGAAGTGATTACACTGTAAAAATCTGTGTTTCCACCACTTAAAAGAACCCTCTCACTGAGGGCTGAACAGAGGAGCCATCACAGGTTTCTACAAGCAAAGGCACCTGTGTTTAAGCATCAATGGCACCACTACAACTGGGCTTTCCAAACTTAAAACTGACTTGGAAGAAACTTGGAGCCATCACAAACTCACAGCTGAGTTCTTTAGGAGACCAGCTCGACCTTCTGGCCATCCTGATGGATCCTGCCAGGTTTGGGGGTCAGACCTGAGTGCCCCCAGCCCCCTTGGTCAAACAAACCCTGAGTGTGACTGCTCCACCAAGCCTCCTCATCCTCTAGGTCAGAGAATGGTTTGGGTTGGGAGGGGCCTTAAAGCCCATCCAGTTCCAGCCCCCTACACTATCCCAGGTGGCTCAGAGCCCTGTCCAACATGGCCTGGGACACTTCCAGGCATGGGGCAGCCCCAGCTTCTCTGGGCAACCTGTGCCAGGACCTCGGTACCCTCAAATAAGGAATTTTTATGGTCCTTATGTTTGCTTTCCTTTCTACATCTGAAGCAAACCCCATCCATGTTTAGCAATGCTGTACATTGAGCTAACAGCTCTAAGCACAATTTCTCAGAGCTAATACTATAATTAATAGAGATTTATAAATATAAATTAACAAGCCAGCAGCTGACATTTAGAGTGTATTCATGGGTCCCTGATAACACCTGTCTTTCAGCCCCACACCACACTTCCTAAGCTTACAAGCCTCTGGTTATTATTTTGTTTTTAATGAACCTGATGCTAAGAGAGCAGCATCTGTATTTCTTCAGAATGATCCATGTCCAGTTCTCAGAACCAAGAGGAAAGTGAAAATACTGAACATTTTAATGCTTTTAGTAATTACTACTTTTAATTCATGACTTTCTAATTCAAGTACACCTGAAATTCCTCGACAATTTATTTGTTTGGGGCTTTTCTCTCCTGCAGCATGATCCAATGTCTAAATATGCTGTGTGGAGCTCATCACTGAGGCTGTTCTCCACGTATTTGTCACTTGAACTACATGACTTTTAAAATACTCAGTGTGACACAGGAAACAGAACAATCCTGCAACCAGATTGGAGGTGATGGTGGATAAATCACAAAGAATTCCCTGTGAGTGAGCCTCTGGCTGCTGCTTCAAAGGCCCAGTCTGGCTATGGACTCCTTCCCAAATAAACTCCCTTGCAGGGTATTTTCTTACATAAACTCAGCCCAACTCAGACCACCCGTGCTCTTCAAGGAAAATAATGCTGGTGTCTGCTGAGAAAGTGGAAATACTGGAATAATTCAAAGAACAGAACAATTATAAATCTCTATTAAGCACACAATTAGCTTTGAAAAAGCTGGGTGTTTGTGAACATCTAGACAGCAAATCCTAGAGCAGAAAGATCTAGCGAGGCATCTGTTTAGACAAATAATGAGGAATATGAGTAACCAACCAAGCTGGAATGGGAAGTTGCAACGTCAGACATAATTAACAAATGGATAATATGAAGGATTTAATCAGAATGGTAATTCTGTAGGAGACAGTAGCTGCACAAGTTGTCAGACATCAAATTTTTTCTTTTCCCTAAATAAAACCAGAAGCAATATTCACAGTTTTGCTTTCCTAGTCTAGGTATGAATATTTTTCCATTTCAATCACTCCACATAAATGCCATAACATGTTTTAGGGTTAAATATTTTAAATATTCATTTAAACATTCAGCTCTGCTAAAATAATTGATAAACAGCAATATAATGAGATCAACACTGAATAAAATACTGCATACTTCTGAATAAGTACTGCCTCCAAGATATCTCTTAGAGATTTTGTAAGGGCTGAGACCCTCCAACTAATTAGACATTCATATTTTCACTGAACCAAGTGAAAACTAAGACCTAATATCCCTTCCAGCATTTAAGCCTAAGTGTTTTTACAGCAATAGAGTGTTGAAATAAAGAAGAAACAATATAATAATATATATCACACTAAAGGACATCATTCTGCATTTCAAATGGAGGGAGAAACATTTTGGTAATAGTTCATTAGTTCTGGCATAAATATCCTTGATATAAATCCATATAGTCCCTAATTACAGTAACTACTATTTAAATAAAATTTAGGTTATTTTTATCAAAGGCATTTAGTGTATTTCAAAGTATTTCAAAGATGAAGATCTTCATAGAAGATATGAACAGAGATTACAGATTTTCAGTTTGTGGTGTACTCCCCACACTGGAACCATTTTTCCGGGAACCTGTAGCTCCATGTCCACCTCCTTGGTATGCTGAGCTGTGCTATGAAGTTATGGAGAGACTGCACTTCAGGGGGGAAACAAAGAAAGAGGGAGTCCAGGAGAACTCCACAATATTCAGTAAAAATAAGGGTAGAAATAGAGGAAGCAAATCACTCAAAGCCCAGTCATGTTTGTTAGCAGTTCTGGAAAGCAGAAGAAACCACAGGGTGTTTGCAAATGAAGACAGAACAGAACCCAGGTCAGAAAGCACCTGCTGCCTGTGGTCATCTGGACCAAACCTTGCCTCCCCACAGGCATTTACTGCTGGTGCCAGCTCGTTGATCCCTCATTTGGGCTGCTTAGAGTAAGTGTCAGCCCACAGAGAGTTATTTGCTGTGTGCTGTAATTCATGAAAGAGCTGAGCTCTGTGTGGGCAGAGTCCCAGGAGAGCTGTGAGAGCAGCCAGCTCTTACACACACCTCCCACGGGTGCAGCAGACCTTCAGTGATTCCCTCCACCCTTCCCCCACCAATTTCTCCAGCAATGCCACACACAGAGCTTGTCTGCACTACAAAATCAGCTGCTCTGAAGGCAGTGCTGTGATCCTGTCACATAACACCTGTTACCAGCTAGAGGCAAAGGTAACAGGAAGCAACAGGAATCCATCCCAGAGCTTGGCAGCACCCAAGGAGATGTGCTGCACTGCAGGAATGAACACTGCTGTCACTACCTAAAGAATCACTTTCAAGCCTGAAAGTGATACAAGTCATTAGTTTCCAACCTGTAGCTTTCTTTGGGTCTGCAGACTACTTCAAAGGGGCACAAAGAGCAATCCAAAAGCAAGACTGACTTTTGTTTTTGTGCTTGCAATAGAATGAGGAATGGTGCTTTACTGGAAACTGAGCAGTGGGGAAACCACTGGCAGAAGTGCAAAAGGCAATTTTGTGTCCTGTCATGACAATAGGGCTTCTTTCCTTCTAGAAACAAATGACACCTGGAACATCCCCAATCATGACAAACACCTGACATTTCAGCTCAATTATGAATCCAGAACTGGAAATTTTGTTCTGCTCCATAGGCAGGCTCTGAGGTATTTCTGATATGGGCTCTATCATCCTGCCAGGACAGCTTAGCTGATACTCGGAGTTTCCTGGCTTTGCCCACCTGCTTTGAGCCTTTCTGGCTTGCAACATGAGCGAGGTTCAGCAACACAGACCTGCAGCAGAGAGTGAAATGCCTCAGGAGAGCACTGCCAGGGATGGCAGCTCCACCTGGCTCTGTTCCCCCAGCCTCTGGTCCTGGGCTCCCATAAGGCTGGGGTCTGCAGTCAGGGCTCCCAGGAGCCCCACAGCGAGTCAGCTCACTCTCTGTTAGCAACCCCAAAAGTTCTGCTCCTGTGCAGTGTCTCTGCACATGGGTGCTTTTTGTACTTGCCTCAGACATGCCTTACTCAGAAGGTGACAGTTTTATGTGGGGTCAGGAGAGTGCAGTATGTTCATGATTTTATTAAAATCTAACCTAAATCCACCCCTCCTGAGACCTGACAGCCAGAACCAAAAACTGCCTTTGGAAATCTATCTTTGTAAAACCAGAATTTAACAAAGAGGACACTTTTTACTTTAAAAGGAACATGTTCTAACCTTAAAGGTGAGTTCCCCTTCTTGCCTGACCAAAAAAAAAAAAAAATCCCAGAAAATGT
>JAYDZK010000056.1:55889623-55918299 GCA_034509185.1 Euphonia xanthogaster | reverse complement strand
AAAAAAAAATCCCAGAAAATGTTCAGGTAAGGTGAAGACACAGCTTTCACAGTTTATCCTGTCGGGGTTTACTCACCTCTGTGTCTCTGAATCTGTCCTCATAGTCCAATCTATCCTTCTCTACAGATGTAAGCTTTAATTTCAGACTGGAAATCTCTGCCATAAGATCCAGCTTCTGAGTTTCAAGGGTTGTTCTGCTTAAAAGCTCCTGATTCAAGATAAAGAGGAAGAGAACGGAATTATTTACCCAAGGGGAAGAAATCAGTAATTTATTTTGACAGCTAAAGGTCTCCTTCATGGGGAACAGCATCACCCTCATCCTTGCACTATGTGAAGCCCTGAGACACAGCTATTATCCATCTGACAGATTCCAGGCACCTAGGATGCATCTGGCATCACAGGGGCACTATCATGGGCTGGCTGCCAGGACAAGAAAAAAGCCTGTCTGTCATCACAGTCGCTCTGGGCAGCAAGGAGCTGTGAGGGAATCCACCCATCCTGCCAGAGGCTTTAATCTAAGGCTCTTGGAAGTTCAGTGGGGAAGGACTCAAAGGAGGGCAGAACTGGATTCCTGCAGCATAAAGCAGCACTGACATTACTAAGTGCAAAGACTTTAAAGCCAGTATGGCAGAAAATGATCCCGTAGCTAAGAGACATCAAGGGCTGCAACACCTTGAAGGGCACTGCTCTCACCAAAGTTTGTTAAGACAGAAGGAAGACAACACAGCAGGACAGACATGGAGCTGTGAAATACCTGCTGCAGCATCTCCTCTGTGGCGTTCAGCTTCTCCCTGTGCTCCTCCAGGCAGAACTCCAGATCCCGGATCTTCTCTCCTTGGGCCTCCACCTGGTCTGTAAGCACACTTACCTGGACAGCAGGAAAAAAGGGATGCATATTTAACACCTTGCACCTGTGCCATATGTGTCAGCTGAAGAACTGCAGGTGAGCAACACTGCTGGTTGGGCCAAAGATTAACTGGGACCATGCAGGGAGGAAGAGGAGGAGCAGGAGCAGAGCTCTGCCGGGGACACACCACTTGGCAAAGAAAACAGGAGAGGAGGGAAGGCTCTCCCCTCACGCTTACTAGAATTTCAACTAAAGTTCTGGCAGACAGATTGCAATTCTGCAACTCTCCTCCTCACTGGAGGTTTTCACAAGGGGTGGCTGCTGCATTTTACTGCCAATAATTATGCCTTTGCTGTGACAATACATTAACTCAACCCATTAGCTCCTACCTTAACCACCACATAAACCTCACTGCTTATAATTCTCCTTCCCAAGTGATTGCACACAGTGTACCATAACAAGCACTTTCCCCTTTTCAGAACAATAAAAGCAAAGAAGGTTGAAACAGACAGCCAGAGGCTGGATAAGACCAAGACAACATTTCTAAGACAGCAGACAGATTCTCATTTTGCCTTTTCTGAATGATTTTTTTCATTTTCAACAGGCACTTCCTCCAGTACTGCTGGGAAGGAGGGAGAGCTCAGAGCTGTCACAGCCCCTAGGCTGGGTCCACATCAGGGGATGCCACCTGTGCAGTCCAAGGGGTGCCAGGTACTCCTGGCTCCAACAGCAAGAGGAAGCCAGCAGTCAGAGCAGCCAGGGCTGACCTCGCCAGCCCAGCAGCAGGTGAGCAGGAGCACCAAGGAGCTGCTTGTCTCCTTCTGCTGGCTAGCCAGTCCTGCAGCTTTTGTTACCTTTCCTAAGGACAGGACAATGTCTCCTGATGCAGACACCATGTGAATGGCCCTGGGAAATGGTGATCTTAAGGATACACATGGATGTAAGTAGGTGGCTGCTCTGCAGACCTGCTCCGCTAACCAAATTCAAAGAGAACAGATACACAGACAGCAAGACCTTCAGATTATTCCTGCAATCTGAATTCACACCCTTCTCTAATCTGGGTTAATTCTCACACCCCAGCAAGTCTTCTGAACACTGTCTAAGACATCACTACTCCAAATAAATTCTCAGAGGTTTTATCACATACTTTTAGACAGCCTAGTGAATGCAAGAGGGAAAAACATGATTTGGGTGACAACTCACCTGCAGAACAAGAGATTCCTTATCATTTTCCAGACGAGCCAGCCTTTCTTGATAAACATCTCCATTCCCAGATATGTGTCCATTAGTCTGGAAAAGACAACAAATATTGTATACTCAGCTACTGTGCCACAGTATCATCCAACGTTATCCAAACACTTAATGAGAGCATTTTTAGTCTGCACAGTTTAAGAACAGGTTTGAAATATTCTCCAGCCCCCTAAGAGTTACAAATCAAATAAACTGTCAACAAAGGACACATGACCACGATTCAGGAGAGAATTCTTCAGGGGCTTAAAGATGAGAAAGGAAGAACCTTCTGGTGACCCAGTTCTGCAAAATTCACTTACTGTGCATTCAGCATTTTGCTAACAAAACTTGGACTCATTGCTACACAATGCTAAGCCATACTTGCAAAGAGACAAATACCCTGAGACATTCAGCAAGTGAAAAAAGCCAAACATACAATCTACAAAATGTGTATTATGCTTCTTGCAAGTCATACACACAGCCAGAGACATCCTTTTACATCAGGCACATTCTACTGGGTATGGGCGAATGTCTGCACTCTAAAGACATCTATCTCTTTGTAAAGCTGCCTGAGGCTAGAGGGAAACAAGAATACATGCTAATGCTATCAGAGAGTTCAGAGGAATCAGCAACTTTCTTCATAATAACTCCAATGCTCTTGAGCAGCGGGAAGGATTTTGTTCTATCCATATCCAAAGCTGTCTCAAAGCACTTCATGATCCAGGCCACAATCAGATCTTGGCTCAGAAAAGGAAGCCTTGTTCCTATCATGGCATAAATTGCTTAGAGGAGTCTCAGAAGCTGCTCTGAAATCCAGGGTGCTCAGCAGAGACACCCAACAATGTTGAGGGGCCCTGATTTCCTCCAGAATGAGCGATGAAAAGAAATTGTGTGACTGATCCTTGTGCTCCCGTGAGCCTGCAGCACAACCCTGCCTTGAGAGGCCGCCACCACTCAGGAGCTCCAAGCCTCCACCTCCTGCTTTGAATCTCCCCTGATTACAGAGGATACCTCAGGAAACCTCCTGGCTAAACTCCTTTTCTAAATTACATGTCTGGCCTTGGGTGCTGGTAGAAACTGCCTTGTTTGAGCCTGAAACAATAGAACTCCCTCCAGCATCACTTAAAGAGCCGACACAAAGCAAACAGGAGAAGGTAGAAGTGTCTGACCTCACCCCAGCGCTCTCAAGAAATCAGGCTGCGTCCTGGCAAGTCTTAAATCGCTGAGCAGTACCAAAAGTGTCTCACAAGCATGAAATTTCACTTGGTGACCATAGTATCTCCCCTGAAATTTGCTCCAGCAGACTAAGAAAGGATAGTAATTTGTAGTACTCTCTAGTAATTTGTAGTACTCTCTAGAAAGGATAGTAATTTGTAGTACTCTCTAGTAATTTGTAGTACTCTCTAGTAAAACTCTCTTTGTACCAGTACCTCATCACAATGATCTGACTTATGACCCTGTATCTGAATTATTTAGCAGCACAATACTAAGCCACCTGACCACGAAGACACTAAACCCCAGGGCAAAATTCCTCTAAACTTCTGAGTTTGCCACATCTTCCCCCTGACCTCTACCAGAATTCAGCTCATGCCATTCAAGATCCTTGAGATCTTCCGTTTTGTAACACTTCAATTCAGGTGAAAGAATTCAAAATGAAATAAACCTTTTAGCTGTTCAACCAGTAGATTATGCTTCGGATTTTGTGACCTGAGTTGTTTGTGAAAACAGAACTGAGGGTTTTGTCTACTTTTGCTGCTCTGCAGCTCCCTTGTCCTTTAAGAGCTCCAGTACATCTCAAGCACTTACTCAGCCTGTATAAGAATAGCATCTGTATTTTGTAATACACAACACATTTATCAGTCCAGTGCATGTGTCTGATGAGGGAAAGTGGTATCCATCCCTCACTACAGCCAGCAGAGCTGCAAAGACACTCTTCCATGCTGCTGGGGCTAACATGGAATTCCTTGCCAAAGCACAGACTTGATTCCCTGCCTCCCAACCACCACATCAACACCTGAACCACTGACCCTCCTGATAGCTCCAGTCAGGTAACCAGACACAAATGAACTAAAACTAAAGATTGCAGGAAGAAAATGTGGGGAGGGAAGTCTTGGTTTCATAGCACGATTAAAATGCCTGTGAAAACCAACGAGGTGTGAAAGCAGAATGTTAGTCATTGTGCACAGCATCTTGCCAAGACACCTTTGTTGTTAAACTTTGCTTACGTTTCTCAGGGAAAATCCGCTTGGCTCAGCACGTCAGCTTTGGCTTGAAAGTAGGAGTGTTGGGATAGGGGGAGTTCAGGCTGCAGCTGCACCCTGCCATCAGAGAGAGGTGATGGGAACCCCAAACAGGAGAAGCGAAAAGGCTGTTCTCCCACAAAACAAAAAATAGTGCTAACAGAATCACAGACTCCTTAAGGCCGGAAAATACCTCTGAAACCATCAAGCCCAACCATCAACCCAGCACCACCACCATGTTCACCACTAAATCATGTCCTCAAATGCCATATCCACACATTTTTTAAATCCCTCCAGGGAGGGTGACTCCACCATGTCCCCGAACAGCCTGTCCCAATCTTTAATAACTCCTTCAGGAAAGAAACTTTTCATAATATCTGACCTAATCCCACCCTGGCACAACTTGAGGCCATTTCCTCTCATCCAGTCAAAGACTTAGGGCAGCTCATCTACTCTTTGGGAGAAACCTTGCAGGGATGTCTTGGTTTTGCAAGCTGTGTGTACTGGGTGCAAAGATCTCTTTTCTGGGTATTGCCAGTAATATTTTCTAAAATCTGCATAAAACCAGACCTCCTGTAGCACACCAAACCCAAAAAATTCTGTGTACAGCACAAGAATTGTTTGCTCTTTGCCTGAAGTGTTGTAACTTCTATATAATACCTATATAATACCTGTGACTGACTCTTAATTTGAGGTATGAAAGGCAAGGAAGCCCCTGACTTTGGTTTCAGTGGAGAAAACGACGACAGTTGAAGAATGGGTGATAGAGAAAGACCATGGCAGCTATTTCCAAGAGCAGCAGCCTGAGCACTGCTTACAGTGGTGCAGAGACCCAGGACCTGCACGCACTGGACACACGACACCCTCCCAGATCTTTGGTCTGGACTGTCTTCAAAGGTAAAAAGTAGATTCCTGGCATGATATTCTTCCCAGAGAGATGAGGAAGGAAAAGGGGAGATGAAACATATGAGAAGAGAGCAATAATGGTAGTGAGCAGGACTGAAGAGAAATGGAGCAGGAATATGCTCAAACACTGGATTTAGGAAAGTAGTGCATCAGGAGATGGGGTGGAAGGAGTCCCAGTGGGAAGGAATGGGCTGCAGGGAGGTCTGAAAAATGCCAGGACACCTGGTGTGAGCAAAACCTGGGTGAGCAACACTCAGTGTGTCCCTCAGGAGCATTTCTCCACCAGGGAATCTGCATCCTCCCCTGCGACTGAGCCCGGCGCTCACCCTGCAGAGCAACAGCTCCTCTTTAGGGGGGTGGGGCGGGGGAAGAAAAGAAACAAAACAGTAAGAGAAGCAAAAAAGAAAAGCAAATATTTGATTGAATAGCAACTGTGAGCATATTTAGGGCACTTGGTAGTTAGTTCTGGATCAAATGGGTATCATTTAAGTCTATAATGGATTAACATAATTTACTAACTGTGTAAGAAAGGCTTTCCATTTCCTGAAGAAGGCTCTTTTCATCAGTAACTTAAAATCTATCTTCAGTTAAGCAGCTAGATTTTGCTTGCGTTTTCAATGTTAGTGATTAATTGCAGAACACTATATGGAAAGAGAATGCAGATTTACCAATACTGATTTTAATCCTAAAAACAAAAGAACAGTTGTCACAATGCTACTGAGGCTTCACAGAAGTTTGAGGTCAAGCATATACTTAAAATACCATGTAAGATCAGACCCAGTGCACTTATAAACTCTGCAAGATCAACCCACAGCTAATCTGTTAAACACGTGTATAAAGCTTTGTCTGTAATCATCTAAGTGTAAAAAATCCATGCTGCTCTGCAGGGAATTATTCCTGCAGCAAGTAGAAGCATCACCAAACTTTCACAGCTTGCCTGCCTTCAGCCTTTAATCCCTTTTCCCTGGAAGCAAGTTAGAATTCCAAACCATAGGAACGTTTCTAGTGGCTGCTGGTTTAAACCTAATAATAAAAAAAGAAAATTTAAGAATCCGTTTCCTCTCAGTTGCTGAATTCTCCTTTTGAAATAAACCTCATTTTTAGCTTACCACAGCTGACACCCTCATTTTCCTTCATTTTCTCTTCTGCTTTGCAGATGAAATAAGCAGCACAAATCACACTGCTCTTGCTGTATGTGCAGTTTGGTTTGTATAGAAGGAGCTGCAACTCCACAGCATCATTTCCCTGTACAGCAGATTGCACTGACTGTTTTGACCACCACAGTCAAGTCAACAGTTGGGCAAGTGAGCCTTTCCCAACACCTCTTTCCTGACCATCTGGAGTTAAATTAGAGCTCATCAACATGCTTACGTGGTTCAGATCATTACAATACACATTACCTATGCTCAGTTAAACAAAGCTGCTGCTGTTCTGCTTGTTCCCTCAGCTTTAGAGCCCCTTGCAAGAGGGCTCCTCCAGCCTCAGCTACCTCAGCATCAATTGGTGTGCCTTGGGCAGAGCCTCTGGGTTTCCCAAGCCAAGTACCCACTACCTGTCATACAGACCCATGACAGCTTTACTCTCTGCCAGCATCAATCCCATCCCAAATTCATACTGGTCATACTGTCTGAGCTGGTGTGTAACCAGTTTATGTGGGAGCCCGCCTCTGCCCTCCCAAACCAGCCTCTCCTACATTTCCCACTTCCCTGCTCAGAATATTTGCAGCCTTTTCCACATACTCCAGCAGAAGACCTACTGCAAAGCTTTTCCTAAAGTTTGCAGGTTACTTCCTCCCCAGAGAATAAGAAGGGGAAAAATAAAAACAACCACACACCCACTCAAAGCCTCCCACATGGTATTTTAAAAAATAAAAGTGAATTCTGAAAGAAAAGCAGCTGAACACGGCCCTTCACTCTGAGGCATTTACCTGAAACATTCTGTAAGCATAAACAGCACGCTGCTGAGCAGGGAAGATGAAACCTTTCCACAATATTCCGTCTCCTCAACAGCAGCCCAGCTGGTGCCTGATGCAGGAGAAGGATGAGAGGCTCACTCCCAGCATTGCCCAGCTATGGCTTGTCACTGGGAGAAACGCAGGAGCCGGCACAGGCAGAGATCTCCTTACCTTATTTAGCCAGACGCAGTGCCCGTGAATGTCCCAGCTATACTCCATGCTGGTCATGACTGTTTTCATGCATTCACGGACGCCAGAAGCCGAGGCTGAGGGCTCCGGGCTCCTCCGAGCCGAGGTTAAGTGACAGCAGGTCCCCTTGCCCAGCCGAGGATGGAGGCGAGCGGAGTGGGAGACGTGGGAAGCAGCAGCGCTCCTCAGGCGGAGCAAGCAGCTCTGGGGAATTAACACATCAAAGCCCGGCACGAAACTACTCCAAACCGGCACACACAGGAGGGGGATGCAGGCAGGGAGGTGCAGAGCAGCATAAACCCGACCGGGAGCAAGGACAGCCCCACGCAGGTGGCACCCGGCCACCTCCACCCTGGCTCTTGTCAGCAGCGCAGCTCCCTCCTCCGGACCCCCCCCGGAAAGCATCCGACCCAACAGCACAGGAGAAAAGAGCAATTCCCAACCCTTCACCTGAGCACAAAGTAAACAGGAGGGGCTTTCCTAGTAATTGTAAAAGCTGCAGGAACACATGCAATTAATTCACGTGTAGACGCCAAGAAAAATGGAAGAAGTTGACTCAGCTGTCCCAGGTCTCACAAGTGGTTTGTCCCAAGTTTATGCCATACTTCAGAGTGATGTAAGAAGCAGCAATAACAACCAGCCTCTGTCCTCGGGTTCAGGTTTCAACTGACCCACTACCAGCAGCAGCATGACAAATTCTTAGTATTTTTGACCACAGAGCCAAGCTCTGAGAGTCCTGTGATTATCTCAAAAACCAGTTTTATTATTAAAATGAAACGTCTACAACTACCATGGATAGAGAAAAATCTCAAAACCATGAATGCTGAATAACTCAGGAGATTTCAGGAGAGCAAAGAACAAGCAGAAGCAGTGCTTTTTAAGCCAAACTGATTCATTTTGGATGGGGAATGGTGATTTTTGACGGGTTGTTCTAACTGCCAAAGAACTTATCCCTGATGCATGAAGATGCAACAGTAAGGCATACCATAAATGAGCCCATATTATCTTCCAGTGTTAAAAACACACCAGTCTGGGTGATCACCTTTAGCAAGAAGCAGGGTCCTGTGTCTCCAGAACCTTGGGAAGTGCATCTCTCAGGGATAAAACGCGTTGCCAGCAGGGAGTGGATGATGACAGGCTGACACGGTATCACAAGACTCCTTTCATTCCGCAACTCAAGGAGACATCTGAAACTGTTTAGTGGTAACACCCCGGTGCCACACATTAGCATAGGACCTTTTGATACACAAACTCAACATAAGCAGAAGCTGAATCAAATGACTGCACTGCACACCCACACCAGGATAATCAAACAACAAGCTTGGTTTTGAAGACAAGATTTATTTCTTTCCCCATGAATAAGAGATGATTTCTGGCTAACCAAACAGCTTCTTCCACTTGGGAATCACTCTCTTGTCCAAATAGGTCAGCACATCTCTGTAAGATTACAAAGCTATGTCTATCTATGTTCAGCAAGGAAAATTCCTCTCTGAAAGCTAATATCCTCTCATATTAACTCTCATTACTCCCAGCTACTCTCTGGAAGAACCAACTAAAAGGAAAAATGTCAAAATCTGAAGCTGGTCTCTGAGGCAGCAGCAACACATTGGATTGCATGAGCCACGATGGATACCTCAGCTCAACCACCATCCTGAGATGAGCTGAAAATGGTCTGTGGCTGGACCTGATGATGATCTTAGAGGTCTTTTCCAACCTGAATGATTCTATATGATTCAAGAAACCTTTGGAGGCCATAAAGTTTTGCTTGACCCTAAAGTCAATTTCAGAAATTCACCTATGGAGTGAAAATAATTATTAAAATATGCCACATAATATATATATTTAAATTCACAAAGTCACTTCCAAAGCTGCACTTGCTGTGGGTTTTAAAGAAAAAATATTATGTTATCCTGGCTCTTTCACTTCAGGGGCACATCCTTTAAAGAGGAGAAGGCACACACCAGGACCCACATACACAAGTTCAGATCAGAAGCATGGGGAAAATGGCTCTGAGGTGTGGGAAGGCACTGTCCACCCACTCCTACCCTTCACTCTTCTTTTAAACAAGACACAGTTGGTTTCCTCTTTCTGGGAAAGTAGTTGCATAAGATGTATTTTTAAAAAAATGAAAAAAATCCCCCAACCACTTTCCAGAAAAGTAATAACCAGAAGGAAAACTGTCTCTTGTTTGTTTCAACTGAAGGAAAACTGGAGCAATGCTCACGGCTGGGAGCAAGGTTTGTGAGAATTACTCTTCAAGAGATGGATCTATCAGCTTCCAGTGGGACGCAACAAGGCTGCCTTGGTCTTGCAAAATGTGGATTTTTGTTTAAAATGGTTTTGCTACTGGTGCTGATGTTAGAGATTACTCACACACTGCCTGTACTGAAGCTAGAAGCTCCATTTTCACAGAGTACAGCACACGCCTTATTAAGGCGCACATTGAAATACACCAAATATTTCTGCTGACCAAAAGTATTCTAAAAAAACTCCAGAACTTTGGAATGGTTATGATCTGGCCATGGATTTCAGGCTGGTTTCAGTGAAAGCATGGAATTCAAACATGTTTGAGCTCAGAAAGGTCTCAGTCCCTTTCCAGACTTGGAACAAATGGCCTTGTTTCTACTTTCACCCATGACATTCACCATTTGCACACGGAGACATGAGCAGGGTTTCAGCAGCAGAGATCAGTTTGAGCTGCAATGACATGTTAGTGTGTTACAGTGAAACTGACTTCTTTGTGCAGCAGAGTGCTGCACGTACAACTTTTCCCAGCTCCCCTTGGGGACCACATGATGGATTCTGTTGGAAGAGCTGTGCCAGATGTCTTGGCACTGTACATGTGCTCTGGTGTCACGTGGCCATCTGGCACCCACCCGTTAAAAAACAAAAAGCAGCACAAGGTGTTTTAACCCACTGGCCCTATTTTGAGTCTTTGCACACACACACACACACACTGAGAGGAACAGAAAGGAAGAGGACCAAGGACAAATGGCAGCCCATTCTGGCATGGCAGGACTGAATGCTCTGCCCTATTTTACAGAACCTTTGGGTGACTGCTGTCATCCCCTTTTGCCAATGTGAGCACCAGTGGTTTGGCTGCAGGAGCCAGGGGAGGATTTTTCTCCTGTGACACACTGTCTGGCAGCAGCAAACACTATTTTTGTTTTCCTCTGAGACACAAGAGGCTTGCTTACAGCCCCACATGGGATGTCACACACCAGTTCCAGCATCCCAGGGGATGCAACTTCATGCATGGAGGATTACACTAGTTTCAAACAAAGAAGGTGTCTGCCCTTCCTCTCTAAGGAGGGGCACAGCTGCAAAAAAACCTTCCTGCAAATCATCCAGGCACTTCATGTGACACCTCCCTGCTCACACAGGCACTGGCGACACCTGCAAATCCTGTGTCTGTAGGACACTGTAAGTACAATGTTAAGTTTATCCTACAAGGGGCTTTAAGGATGACAGAGAATACAGGGTACTAATTTGAGGTAGAATAAGGAGTAATTGAGGCATAGATGGAATAGCAATTTTCTGCAATCTTTGGTACAACCCCTGCACATCTTTTCCAGTGGTTGGGAGGCACTAAACTGAATGGTACAACAGAGCCCTTCTTCTCCCACTGAGCCCATGGGTGCAACAAAAACCCACTGCTGTCTCACTGCCTTCAGGCGATCCCCATCGTGCGGGTCTGAAGGGCCCCATTCCAGACCCCACCAGCCAGGCACCCCTAAATCACACACCTGCCATCACAAGGGACTGGTCTCCACCTCATTAATCTCAGCAGGCACTGCAGCCTCACCCATGCTGCTGGGCCCCTTTGCTCCAGAATAACCTGCAGGGAATCAGCACCACTAAACATGGCCTACAGATGACTGTGAACACCATGGTAGAGTGCAGTTTCCAAGACTGTTTATTTGGCATGTTTTTTGTTTATCAAGGCCATAGTTGCATGAAACCTGTTATGCCCACCGAGAGCAGCCAGCAGTTACAGCGATGTTCATGGCTGTACATTACACCAGCAGGGAATGCTGATGTTAGCAGGAACTCGGCCTGTTTTAAAGATCTGACTTCAATGTCACTCCTGTCTCCTCCTCCTGATCTCAGCATTGGCTGCCACACTTTGACAGTGGGGGCGAGATCCAAATCCCACTGGAGGCAGTGGGAGAGCCCCCACGTGCTTCATTAAGTTTCAAGCATTTCCAAATGAGTAGTTCAAAGCAAAGATTTAAAAAAAGGAAAAAGAAGGCTCTTCCTTCAGATCTTTCTGCAAGGGCTACAGAAGCAAGTCCAAGGTGCCCATCTGTCCCTGCATTGCTGTACTCAGCCCCCATGACAGCAGATGGCACAAAGGGTTGCCCAGTGCCAGCCACAGCAAACACGGCCCTGCACCCAGCAGTCCTCTGGGCTGTGACTGAGGGCTGAGATCAATCCATTTGTTGAGATAAAAATGCTTTCTGCAAGATCAGCCATGACTCCAGGGAGATTGAGTCCTTCCCAGGGGGTGCAGTGCCCATCCTGGCAAGGGAGCAGGCGATGGTGGCCATCTGTCCCCACAGCAGTGGCACACAGAACACAGAGCCACCACAGTCGTGCAGCAGCCCCAGCCTTCACCAGGGCTGGCATCCCAATTTCAGCAGAACGGTGTCACCTTGGCCAACACCCAGCGTGTGACACAGCAGGACCTGGCCACGGCTACAGGAAGGATTTGACGGAATATGCGGCAGTGCCCACCCACCGCTGTCACTGTGACAGCTGCGGTGAGGCTGGCTGAAAAACCAAAGTGTGGCCTCTGGGAGCAACTCCTGACTTCCACTGCTGGAGCTTCCCCAAAACCTGCACACACCCGGACCTCCACAACACAAACCCTGCCACACACCACGAGCACAAGGACTCTTCCTTGGCCCTGCTTGGAAGTCACCAGTCACAGGGCATCTGGAGGCAAACCCAGCAGCATCCTCAAAAATGATGCTGTTTTAACTCACCTTTTGCTAAGTACAAAATTTTATTTCCCAGGGCAGTCTTTAGGTAACCTACAATAGGATAATTGTTGATTTTTTTGGAAAAACCTTGTCTTAGGGAAAGAACTGCCTTCTCAGTTATATTTCTGTATATTTTTAAAGTAAGGTGACAAAAACTGGCTGATTCACAAACACAGAAAATAGAAGTTTGGTTTGGTATCCAGACTGAAGGGATGCAGAGCTTACACCGTTCCTTATGTTATAAATCAGGTGAAGAAGCTGAGTTATAACACTGATCCCCATGGAAAAAAAAAAAACACTGCCAAAAATGCTTTTTACTGAAAAGTATTCAAAACAGCTTCTTTTCCCCCACCTAAGCATCTGATTCTTAAAAAAAATTATTTCCCCAGCCCTCTGAGATCAAACTGCAGTTACCAAGTATTGTTTTCTCCCTAGATTGAGGCACAGTGGTACATCAAAGACAGCAAAGGCCAACCCACTGCACGAGGCATTTGAGCAACAGCTTTTCCAAGACTCCACAGGAGTATCTCCAAAACAAAATCTCTTCTAAGCTGTATACATAGCTGTGTGAAACAGAGCCAGTCTACCCAACATCCAAAATGAGCCTGGCAGAGGTAAAACAAGGTGAGACTGTACCATTTGACTTTGGAGCCATTCAATGAGAGCCTCAGCTGTGGAGTCCGGGACCTGGCAGCGCAGCCCTTCCCTCTCGTCCGCTTCCATCATCTCCAGCAAGCCCCGCAAGTCCTCCACGAGGTGCAGAGCCCGCAGGCCCCCCATGAATGGGGAGGTGGGGGACTGGCAGTCAAAGATGCCATTGGAGTATTCCAGAGCCTTGGAACCTGCAGGGAGCAAAATGGCAGGGGTCAGGCAAGGGATGAGGGCTGGGCGCACCCCGAGGCTGAGAAAGGGCAGGGGTTGTTCCTGGCAGGGTTTATCCGAACCAAACTCAGCACTGGTGCCTGGGGAGGGAAGCTCCAGCAGGAACAAGGTGGGCTGGTCCTCAGGGAATGGGAATGCCACAACCTGCCCGTGGGGCTGAGGCGTGGGCTGGGCTCCTGCTCCCCAGGATGAATTCCCAAGGCAGAAGGTGCTGCCAGGGATGAAACATCCTCTGCCAGTGCCCTGAGTCACCCTGCAGCACTGAATGATCCAAGTCACAATCCAGTGATGGTGACCAGAGGAAACCACGCCCTGCATTTTCCATGCAGGAACATCTTATGCTGCTCCAAGGCACTGGAAATTTTTTAAAATAATAAAAAAGATAAAGATAAATTAAAAGACCAAATCACTTCTGCACAGGAATAAATTCTAAAACCAGCAATTTGACACAGTAGCACTGACATTTGCATGTTAATAAAGAGAAAAAGCTTTCATTTGCATAAACTCAGAGGATGCATATTTGACCTACATTAGAAGTTGCTATATATTAAGTCAGAAAAGAAAGTATGAATTTAGGATTAAGGTAGATGTAAGTCAACCTAGCTAATTCCAACTGTAATTCCAGTACACTGATTTGTGACCTTAATTCTGTAATACCTCGGCACAATGAGACGTGTTCATGAAAGACCTTCATTTGTGCTGTCAACTTTTAGAAACTACAAGGATATGCCATATACACATTTCCATGAACTTTCATTCACCCCAACTGGCAAGCCACAAAAATCCAAGTATTCTGCTAAATTCCCACTGAAAACAATAAAGAGAAAACAGCACATGAGCTGATATCCCTTTGTTATAAAATTCCTTTATAGATCTATTCACAGACATGGGTAAATGAAGTCTGTGGTGACTTAAATCTTCCAACATCACATTTTGTTTTTATATTAAACCTCATCCTGCCATAACCAACTTGGGCTCTTGGAAACACAAATACATGATCGGATCCAAATACCAGTGTCTACTTATGGAAATTACTGAAGTCACAGCTTACATGTATTTTTAGAGATCATCATGATCAAACTGAATCCCCTTTGCATTTGTTCCTGCTATGTGTCCTTAATATCTTCAGGGAGAGAAGAGTCATTGTTCAAAGCACACACTGTATGATTATTTTTTTCCTTAAGGAAAATTGCTTAAGTGGAACTACTAAAAATTTTATAACTGTGTTGCTACACTTGCAAGGGCATTTTTGACTGTTGACTTCTTGATCTTTCCCTCCTATATGTTGGGTATTTATATTATTTTCTAACACACTAGACTCAGCTTAAAAGCAGAGGTTGTATTCTTTGTAATGCCTCTCCCTGGGCAACTTACAATTTACAGGTACTTAAAAAAATTCTAATGTTCAACGCAGTTCCAAAGTTTGGACCCAAAGCATTCCAATTTTGAAAATAAAAAAAAAAAAAGAAAAAGAAAATTCAATTAATGTTTTAACTCTTCTGAGTTGAGGGAAGTTCAGAGTAGCCACTATTGTCCTTGACTCTCCTGATGCTCCATGCAGGAGCTGAGCTGCATCACTCAGCCATTTCCAGCAGCCCTTTGAGAGAGGGTAGGAGAAAACCCAATCCATGGAGCCTGTGAGAGTCTGTGCAATCCCTCCACTCTGGTTATTTGTTAACTCTAAGCTAGAATGGAAGGCACCAAAAGCAATTCCCAGCATTCCCTTCTCTGTCTGGAACTCTGTCCTCCAGTGGGAGAAAGGAGGACCCAAAAAAGCATAATAAACACCTGCCCCAGGTGTTTACCTGCTATAATGCCATCCATCTGCTCCAGGGCTGCAGCGAGCATGTCACTTGCATCACTCATCATCTTCTCTCTTCTCAGGAACAATCACCAGCTACACCATAAGGAGCAGTAAAACGTTGATGGTGTGAGCTGGTCCAGAGCCTCAAGTCTGCAATTTAATCTGCAAAAGAGAATTTAATTTCACTGCGTGTTCTCTGAATTCAGGCATCACTGTTGTCAGATCAGAAAGAAGACTGGGATCATTTGCTGGCCACAATAAAACCCAGAGGTATTCACCACGAGGCATGGACTGAGATCGAGGGATCAAAGCACCAACCTGATGACCCAGTTTCTAGTGGCCCATGACCTGCTCTGCCCCACAGGTCTATGCCACTGACAGGGCATCCCACAGAACACCTCAGAAATCCCACATGGCACTTCAGGAAGCTCACAGAGAAGACACAGGCCTTCTACCACTAAAAGGGAGCTGCAATTCAGCAACAAACCATATGTGTCTGCTGTAATTTCCCCCCCAAGAAATAGAAAAAGAGAAGTCTGACCACTTGCCTGAGATTTCTGGATGTCTGACAATCCAGAAGTTCCTGGCACGGAACTGTGTGCCTACAGGCAGGATCTCTCAGGTGCCCACAGCTCACTGGATGTAGCGTGCGTGCATGGGCTATCCCGGCTCTGAGTTTGGCAGATTCACATCGTAACAGTGCAATCTGATCTCACTCTCAAACTTCTACAAGCCAGAAGTGGACCCCAAAGGAGTATTTCCAGCAGGCTGGAAAAGCAAGCCTGCCCAACATGCTGCCTGTAGGTGAGCTAGTAAACCAGAAATCCTGAGGGGCTACAAGTTAATTTAAGCAGGTGTTTAGGAACTTGGCTGAAGTGGAGCTGCAGGGGTCAGAGGCATTCCCAATCCCTCCAGCCCACCACAACAGACACACAAACCACCAACACAGCCCAGAGTGCCTTAGCTTTAATCTGATACACATGAGACCGCTTCTGCTATAAATACAGCTAGGGAACAAAGCTAAACAAACAGCAGGAAGGAAAACTCGCTTTAACCTTCGCATGCCCTGCCATTTGGTCTTTGTATTAGGCCACACCACTGCTGACATTTGCCCCAACATAAGCAATTAAGAAAGTATCTCTGGCATAAGTTCTGGAAAAGAGTCTACTAAAAAACAAAGCTAAACAAAAATCCTCGTTATAAACTGATTTTTCCCTCCTACGAGTCACCTTATTGGTCTGACCCAGCTGGGAGGTGGCTCTTATTGGAGGCTGCCAGCTGGCTTTGCTGAAACATTATCCTTAAAATGCCAACCAACATTTCATCTTCCACAACAACATTTTTATTACAGGTCCAGACCCTAAGGTAACCTTTGAACAACAGCACAAAGACTGCTATGCTTTTGGCAAATGCCTGGTTTTATTACATGGTTGTCAGAGTCAGAAAAACCAAGAGAACTTTAAACAGTCAAAATACCTGTAAGTGAGGATGTTGCAAATCTTAAAAACTGCAGTAGCATTGCAACTGAAGATGTTCAGCCTTCAAGAAGGAAGCCCCCAGTTTTAAACACAATGTAAACATTCAGCTTCAATCAGTATAAGACCTGCCAGAATATGCAGATTCTACAAGACAACTGGTTTGGTGCCCCCACATCTGATAAAAATGAGCAGAAAATGCAGCTTTTGCACACACATTAACTTGGACAACACTGAAGACAGTCTCTTTTTTTATCTGCTTAAGATTTCCTGGCTCTGATAGCAGGTCCTGCTCAAATATGGGAGTCTATGAAGGCAGAGTGTGAACAATCTGCTGTGGATTTCCCTCCAAGGGCAAAGAACACAGAGAAAGCCCGGGGCTTCTACAGCCCCAGGCAAAACACTGATTCCTCGCAGCTCTAAGTGGGAAAAGACCAACAGCACAAAGCAACCACAAACCCACAGAAGCCAATCAATGTCTGGCAATCAGAAGTGCATATGAGCTTTTCAAAGTGCATAAACACCTCATGGGCCAAGCGAAGAATACAGAGCCAGGCTCTTCTCAGAGGTTCCCACTGATGTGGCAAGAGGCAATGGGCACATGTAAAAACACAGGGAAGTTCACCTTAGAATTAAAAAAGGGAGAGGGAAAAAAAGCCTAAATAAAAAAGAAACCATTTTAAAAAGCTTTTTAACTATGAGGATAGCAAGTAATAGAAAGGGTTGCCCTTTTGGGGTCTCCAACTTTGGAGCTACTCACAGCCCAACTGGACCCCACATAGCCTGTCCTGGACATCCCTCCTTTGGGCAGGGGCTGGGCTGGAGATCTCCAGTGGTGCTTTCCCACCTCAGCATCAGTGAGCTCAGTGCAGCTCATGATCAAGAATTAAACACAGTCCTGGAGGCTGGTAGGAAAAGCTTATGTAGGCTAAAACCCCACAAAGGAACAGAGTGCTCCCTAACCACATTTGTTCACAGCACACCCCTTGATTCTCACCTTTTGGCTAGGAAATGCATGAAATGGGGACAAGTTCTGCTAATTTGTACAACTACAACTGCTAATTTGTACTTGCACAATATAGCCATGGCTCGTAGGCACAGAAAAATCACTAACCTTGCACTTCATCCAGGTACAACCATCCCTGATGTTTGCCAAAAGCACTGCCTGCTTTCCTAAACAAGGGGTTTGTCCATGGTTGTCAGAAATCCCTAAGGCAGCCCTACTAATGGGAGCAGACAGTGGTACCAACAGCATCCAAGAGACTTCCAGGTTGCCTGCCTCTGCCTCCAAGGAAAGACACATCGGTTTGCACAGAGCTTCCTCCACTGCTACTCCTGAAGGAGCTGCACTGCTGAGAGCAGCAGGGAGAGATTTTAAGATAAAACTTACTGAAGCAAGACCCTGCAAACACACAGACCTCCAAAAACTCTTCCACCACTCACAGAGCATCTGTTAGCAGCCTGACCAAGCCCACAGCTGAGTAACTTGGAGAGGTGAAATCAAAAAGAACAAAAAGCCCCCAAGCTGAACAGCTGGGGATGACGCAACAAAATCCCATTTCCCTGGTTATTTGGTCCTAAAAGTGGCCATTGAAAACTAGCCTGGAACAGCACATCCTGCTCTGGCCATCTTCCCAGCACAGTGCAGCACATCCAGCAGTCAAGAAGTAAAATTACTGTGATAGAAAAATAATACTGGAAGTATCCTTCCCTAGCAAAGGCATAGAATTATTTTTGGTCTTGCACAACTATCACCAGCATGCAGGGAGGGGGTGGGCAGAGGGCAAAGAGGACCTCATACACCAGGGGAGCAAAGGACCAAACTGCATGGAACCAGAAAAGACAACAAACCCCAGGAGGAAAGGGTGGAAAGGGGAGATGCAGAGGGAGCCAAAGATACACAAATCAGCAATCAACAGCCCTCTGTGGGCTACAGGAAAGGGGACAACAATAAAACACCAGCAGATTAATCCCTGTGCCTCCTGAAGGGCACCCTCTGACTTCACAAACTTTGAGAAAGCCTCAGCTGGCCACTGAGGCAGCAGAGCTTTTCCAATATGTATGTTCCACTCTTTCCTCTTTACGGCTTTGGTCTAATACAAACAAAAACTAACAGAAAACTCAAGGCTTTGGGGTTTTTTTCTTGGCAGGGATTACGGAAAACTACACAGGTAACATGAACATGAACAAAAATCCATCCTGGAGGACTGCAGTGGAGCTCCTTAGGAAAATAATGCATAGCTAATGACAACAAGCAGTTTAGCTTCCCTTCATCCACAAAAGCAGGAAGGGGAAAAAGCATCATTTTAACACAGATTGATCTATGGCATGGCAGATAAATGAGGTATCAAGGTGCACACAGGAGACAGAGAGGCAGATGCATGAAATCCACCCCTGTTGTAACATCACTGACAACACACCGGGAAGTACTGACCATGCCCTGCCTGACAGACAATTTAAAGTAAGTTTTCTCTTGCTTTCCAAGAAAATGACAACACTTACCTTCCTGTGTGCACAGCCAGTGCCAGGTGGGGTGTGGGGGGCTGTTTGTACAGAGGCAGATTCCCCTTTTAGAGCTCCCAGCTGAATACCCTGCTCATGCCGACATGAACAAGCATCGCTTCAAGCCTGTATTTACAAGCCACCATTAAAAAACCCAAAAATAAAATACAAATGCAGCTCTCTCCACTATCACTTATAATTAATCTTATTACTAGCTGGCATTTCTACCCCACCCCTGGCTGTAACAGAGAAGACACAATGTGGTCTTACTTGTTTAATGTCCCTTCCTCTGGTTCAAACGCACCAGCCGGTTGCTAGGGCTGTGCTGTTCACTTTTCAGTAGGTGGAGATTTTTTTATTTTTATTTTTGAATGACATACAAACCCTCTGGCTACAGCACTGGTGAAGACGTATTCCAAACAGCTTACAGAGAAAACAAAACGCTGCCCTGCAAATAAACACAAGGAAAGCTGGAAAAAAAACCCCACCAAGAGGCTCTGTGAATGGAACTGCGGTCTGCTGGATGCAAACTGGAAAGCTGCCTGGATATGGACTTCAAAATCTGATATTTAATTAAGATGGCAGACTTCAAAAAGAAGGAAAAAAAAGTGCTTAAGCATTTTACATATGTAGGAAATGGCAGTTTTCCCACCCAGAGGCTGCCGCTTTCCTAGATCAAACGGCACACACAGAGGCACCGAGGGCCAACATCTTCGAGCCCATTTTTTTTTGTTATTTTGGGGGTGGTCTCATTCTGGATCTCCACCTGTAAAACACACACACTTTAAAGCCCAGAGGTTTGCAGAGTTAAAGGGAATCAGCTGCCTGCTGGCAGGTCAGAAGGCCCAGAGGACACACCGTGCCCTGGATGTCACCGCTCTGAGGAAGGGAGGGATGGCCTTTTGTCCCACTCACCTTCCTCTTTGTGCACATGGGCTGCAAATGCTCAGTGTTGGGAAATAAAGCATCAGCTACAGATTATTTTTATGACATGATGCAGTAAGATGGATGACTTAAGTTTCCCAGCTCTGCCATTCATACATAACACTCCTTAAGCCAGGAAATTTTGATACACAGAAATTAAAAAACTTGATTAGGGAATGTTGAGAGTAAAAGAGGACCCCCAAGAGCTGGCTGTCACCCCAGAGCAGTCTGCCACAAAAGTAAAATAAAAAAACTAAGAAGCTGCAGTCATCTTTTCCGGGGAGAGTGGAGGAAAATAACCTGTTCCACAGCAAAAGTAAGACCCTAAATGCTGTCATTGTCCATGTCCTGCCTTCTCAGTGCTACATGGACCAGATGACTGCATGAGAGGTCTAAAGCAACTTCTGAATTCATCTCTCTTGCCTCACTACACTAAAACAACACATCCTTAGCAATGAAATTTTACAAAATAAAGCTCTACTTCATGAAGACAAATGCCATTTTAGACACATCTATTTCTGCTTTTTCTGGCAGGCCAGAAGAGAAACACAAACACATGGAGACTTATTTACAAAATACATTTCAATCACAATTGCAAACAGTTTCAAATGAATTCAATCCAAATCCCTGGCACAGTTTCTCATGGGATGTTTTGAAGATGCTCAACTACAGTGCCACCAGTCAGTAGCAGTTTACTAATGAATATATTTGGGTAATTTACACTACGAGTCATTAACATTTCTTCTAATGTAAATGACGACTCCATTTCATTCCTTCCAGGCCTGGAAGAAGAAACTAAAACAGAAAATGGATGCTAGCTGAATACATTGCTCTGGTGTTTTGAAAGAAAAGAACAAATTAAAATTTAAAAGTCAAGCTAGGAAATGCTGGAAATACCTCAATGGAATAATACAGAGAAATATCTTCATTTGAGGCAGGGATGGGAATCTAGTAAGGTCCCAGTTAAGCTTTTAGCCAAGTAATTCAGACATTGTCCCCCTTACCCAAGGTCATCATGTGGAGCCAGGTGTATCCATAACATTATTATGGATAAAAACAACCCAAATGTTGGCAAAGGCTTACTTTAAACTGATTATGTCTATTTATTTTTATAACTAAAATTATTTTTTAATTTGCTGAGGTGTAATCAATGGCATCAAAGGAATACTGTTCTCCTATTACGCAGGACTACAAACAAAGCAACAAATGTCCCTTTGTTCCCTAAGTCTAGATCCTTTCTTTGTTCCCTGAATTTCATTATTTCTTTATTATACAACAAAGGCTATTTATTTCCTTTAATTGATAAAAATGAATGGAAGTGCACTGAAGATGAAAGCCCATCCCATAAATACGCAAGAAACATGTCAAGATAAAAGGTTTCAAGCCGTAGAAATTACTTTAAAGAGCACAAAACACAGAAGTCCTTCCAAAATATAAATGTTTACACCTAGGAAAAACTTACCTCAAATCACACAACTTTTACTACAAACCAGCTGAGTCGAATTCTGCACTTTGCCTTAATATTTGTTAACCACTCTGGTTGTAAATCAAAAGCTCAGCCTCGACAAGATAAGCATCCTTGAGATCCTTTGACAGAGATGCATACACAGCAAACAGCTTATGTAAACACCCAAAGTCTCTGAGTCAAGGTTTGTGGCTTAGATTCATATCCACTTACAAAACAAACCCTTTATTTGTGTCTCCAGCACTGAAATCACTCGGGTTGCTTATCTCTGCTACCCTACTGCAGCAGCTTTTTTGTTGTTGTTGTTGTTGCAATTGAAAGGAAATTTAGAAACCCGGGTTTGACACTGGCAGGTGATGTTTTGTGGACTCTGAGTGCTGTGACAGGGAGGCAGCTCCTTACCTGCACAGCAGCTGTGTGATGCTAATACCTGTCTGCACACCCCCTTCAGACTCACTTTCACTCTTTTCACACAAGCAATCCAAAATCAAATGAAGCCTTGTTAAAAAACAAAACAAAACAAAAACCACCCCCCACAGACCACTTCAAGCTGTTCCTGTTTTACTGGTTAACTGTTTAATAGTCTTCAACTTCTCACCTCAGAAAGCTTGAGAACTAGTACATTTTTTTCTCACTTGTTTTGCTTGGGTCCACTGATTAGAAAAACAAATGAGATTTTCATCCCTGACTCCAAGACTGCTAATTCAAGCAAGGAAATGCCTCACATTCCCCAGCAACATGTTACTGACACACTGTGGCCACACAGGCTACTAAACAACAGGGGCACTGTTGGGTGACAGGCCAAAAGGTAGTTCTCAAAAATACCTTAAAACCCACCTAGTCCTGAGCACTGACCCACATTTAGATCCCATTTCATTGCTTGTGCCACTTTCTTTCAACGAGCTGCATCCAAATGTCAAATTCACAAGCCTCCAGATTTGAAAGGATTTTGCTCTAGATTTTGGACCTTCATGTCTAAGAGTTTCCAGGTGCACACTTTCAGAGTTGACACCTCACAAAGCAGAGGTAGAGGGCACCACTCATAAAAAGTCCATAAATAAATAAAATACATTTAGCTGGAACAGTTTTGATAAGTGTCTGCAGAAAACAACAAAAAAATCCAATGCCTTGTAATTTTGCAGCATCAACTGTTACAAATGGAAAATATGTTTATGTATTGCATCTTTCCCCTTCTATCTGCCTCTGATTTTGCTGTGTTAAGATTTACCTTTCAGGAGTGATATGCAAAACAAGAGTGTGAGATCTGAAGCACATTTGTGTGTGAGGATACTTTCGTTTTTCAAAGACTCATGATCTCTGAGAACTTGAGGCTGCCAGTCCCACCACTGCACCACTGCCACAACACAATTTACCATCTCAACTCTCCTGGCATTTTAAGAATGATGCAGGGTAAAATTCAACTTGGTTAAGGAATCTCTTTTTTTGACATGTAATAGAATGGGACTGAATTTTAATGAGTAAAAAATAGGGGGAAAGTGAAAACCAATAAATTGTAGGCTAACTTTCCCTCAGATTTTCTCTTTTTCTCCTCAAAAACTTGTGGACTTCTTAATCTTCTCCTAAACTGAAGCCCTTTGCCAGTAACTCACACTGGAGCTTTGCCATCAGCCTTTGTTTAGGTAGCACAACTGGGAGTCTGAGAGAGTCCACATCAAGACAAGCTGCTTTAGGCAGCACATGGACTTTAATCACTATTAAAAATGGATATTCTACCTTTGACATTCCTGAAATACTCAAAGTGGGTTCAAAACACAAATTTTGCATCAGTTCTCAGCTTCGAAAAGGGACAAGTGGTTCATGGGCAAAACACTTAGAAAAGTGTGTTTGTTCTCCCCAAACAGTGACCTCTGACATTTGATAACTGCAGAGTGTGCTGCCAGCCAGAGCTGCCACAGACCCTGCAGAGCAAGGCACTGCCTGGCTGCACAACGATGGGGTACCTCTTGCCCAGGCAGTGTGGCTCTGTGGGGATGCACTCCTTCATCCCCTCAGGACCATCTTCTCCTTGCTCTGGGACACAGCCTGTGCTGACTGCCCAGCTCCAGAGTCGCTCATGTATGTTAGGGTGAAGAAGAGGCATGCACAGACAGGGCATTTTCCCAGCACTTCCCTTCCCACACTTTCTCTCAACTACTTCTCTTCCCCACATCTCTTCTCCAATCCCTTAGGGAAAGCACAGCTCCAGGGATTCCAGTAACGCGGGAGTAAGCAAAGTTTTTTATTCCTTTTTATTTTCAGCCAGGGAGCAGAGCTCTGTTGATTTTGTCTTGCCTTTTCAACACCAAAGTCCCAGTGCCAAGAGATGAAGGACAAAAGCTGTGTGCTCTCAGCTCCAAGAGAGGGCCTTTCTCTTCTGAATGCTGCACTGGTGAGTAGCAAGTAACCAAGTCCCAAAACCCCCATTACCACTACCGTGCAGCTTTAAGGAACCACATGCTGCCCACACCATTGCTTGGCTGGGGAGCTGTGTGTCCTGCCTACCCTTGTGCCAGCTTTGCTTCTCAGCACAGAAGCAATTTAGCAGCCAGGACACAGGAAACAGCTCTTCTGCTGCTCATTCCTTTCTCCTGAAAGCCTACAGACGGCTCTTAGGGGTAGAGATGTTGTCCTCTCCATCCTCCTCTTGCACAACTGACACCTCCTCACCATCTCTTGCAGAAAGATGGTTTCAGTCTTGGTGCCCTGCAGCTTCCAGCATCACCCAAGGCAAAAAATCTCAGCGAAGCAGGGGCTGAGCTGTGCTTGGGGCTCAGAGTTCACAAGACAAAGACATCAGTGCTAGGGGAATGGAAACAATGCTGGGGTCGGCTGGAGGGCTACATGGGTAAGGATAATACGCTCTTGGTTGATACTGAAGGGTAGGAGGGCTTCACCAGCAAGGCAGAGGGAGGCAGCAGATCAGCAGCAAGCCAGAGCTGTGGCCTCCGCAGGAACAGAGCTTTAAACACTACTGGGCCTAGCCTTACACTCTCCTCTTTCTCCTGCAGCAGGAAGAGGAGAGAAACCGGGGGGAAAAAAGGCCAGAATAGAAGAAAGTGTCTTCTTTCTGCTGCTTCCCCTGTAAGAGAGAAAGGTCTAGGGATGGAAGGGAGCAGCCACTCTCCATCCCACGGTCAGGCTTCTGGGCACATGTAGGAGGGGGGAATATCCCACCCCTCACCCCATCAGCAAGATGAGCAGAAAGTGCTGGCTTTGCAACTGAGGAAGATGCAGTCCATGGGATGAAGACAAATCTTAGCACTCAGAAAATTAAGACATGCTTGCGTCAAAAGATGTCTGATAGCCAGCTGGAGCAGAACTGCAGCTGCTGCAAACATACCTGGACTTCTCTGGGATAACAAGGTACTGAGACTGGAGTTATTTACTACAGGCATTCTAAGCATGAAACAATTTTTTTTGATTATATAGAACAATGAAACATGCCTGTTTCTCTAGATACAGCAATAGACTGTGGTTTATTACTGACCTTGCCAATAGTGGGCTGCCTTTAGCAGCAGGGCTGTAACACATTAAAATGGAGAAGAAGATAACTTGTAAGAGCAGTTTACAAGAAAATTTACAGCCCAATTGCAGAAGTTCAGTGTGAATACACCTATAAATCACCTGGTTTGGGTATCCAGAGCAGACTAATTGAAGCAAGGGGCTACAAAACTTTCTTTGTAGGCACAGGATCAGCAGTGATGGGTTAGCACACAGCACAAGTGGGGCCCCGATCCAAGTTAACAAGTCTGAAGCAAACTTAGGTGTGGCTACATCCCATGACAACAACAATAATGTAGAAATACCATCACATGCAAGAGCTGAACTGCCCCTCTCCAGTATTAAATATTTGCCACATGTTTAAGCCAGTCAGGTTTACAGACTCTTCTGGAAAGCCAATTTTACCCCTCAAACTCTCTCAAAACTCGAGGTCTTCCAGAGGAGTCATTCCAGCAGGATATTAGTTTTCATAAAGAAAGAACAGCATTATTGAGGCACATGGCTGCTGAAGGAAGTTTTGTGATCTGTGAATATCCTGAAAGTTTGAACACAGAAAGCCCTTATTTGACATGAAATACAGTAAGGCATAGAAGGGAAGGAAGGCATGGGGAAGCAAGATCACCTGACTTTTTTAAGGTCTGTAATAGAGAAAATAAAATCCTGACTGCTTAACTGTTTCCATTCCCTTGACCTACAGATCTAATTGAAATAAACCTTCAAAAACAATATTAAAAAATTAATAATATTTTAAGGTGTTTTTATTAAAACAATGAATAAATTCAAAGATGTTTTTATGACATAGAAAGACCAAAAGCAACCTCACTGTTGTTTCAAAGTTGTATTGTGACAAAGTGGCTATTGTGTAACTTCATAATTTTCTAACTTTCAACAGTTTCACTGTAAGAAATTATAGCAAGGATGGAACCCAAGCCCATTATTTATACACATCTAATTAGCTCCCCCTGCACACACACACAGACATCCCCCCTTGAGCACTGGGAACTGCTAATATAATTCCTGCAATTAAAAACTTCAATGCCAAAATCCTTGTCTGCCAAAAGGAAAAACAACAGCCACTCTCCTCCAGCACAGCTGGGCATGTTTGTACAGGAGTGGATGCCCAACCCTAAAACAAAGCTCAGCTCCAAGATCTGAACTCTCCCAAAGTTCAAGGAATTTATTAGAAACCTGTAATCCAGCACCACAGACCACCTTGGACACCAGTAGAGCAACCAATGCAAATCAGAAGTTTGGGGAGTTTACACACTGTGGTTTTGTTCAGCCATACCAGAGACTTCTGCTGATCACGGGATAACAGGGCTGAACAAGGCTCACTCAGTAACAGTTTCACTTTGGTTTCCCCCTCGGAGACCACGTTAACTTTTGCTGTGTCAGGGAAACTGGCAGTGCAGACAGACGGGGGAAGGAGAACTCGCCTGCCACCATGTGAAAGCAAAACTAGCACAGAATAGTTCAAGGCCAACATTCACAAAGGCTTCCATGCATTAATGACCCTCAGTATTTCCACACAAATCTTCCTCTGAATACATAATCTCAAGATAAAGCTTCAAAAACCTTGAGGGATCAGATACACTTACAATGTTACATTCCTTTGAGGTACTTTTCCCTTTGTATTTTGACCACACTTGAAAGTTTTCCTACTTACATACAAATTAAATTAGACATCTGATGCTAAAAGAAGCAGACACTGAAAGTGTCTCACACTTTCCCAACCTTTGGGGGTGGTGGGGCAAGACTCAGTCTCATAGAAAGAAAGGTATATATTAACCATAGGCTGATTCTCACTGTACCAGCTGGCCAAGGAGGAGTTCTTCAGGTATCAAAGGTCTAACAGAACCAGGGTACACCTCCAGCTCCCACCTGTGGCTGAAGAGCCTGGTGGTCCCAAAGAACAACACAAGTTTAACCTGTAGGACTCAAACTGACTTGCTGCCATCAAGTGGGAATTTGTGATTAATAGAAGTGCACAGTGCATGAAGGCAACAGGAAGGAGGAGGCTGGGAAAAAACCAAGGTACACCAGCACTGGCAAACCCTTAAATGGTTTAATTGGAGTGAGCTGATAATCTTCAATGGTTTTCTCAAGAGGCAAAGGGAAAAACTCAACCCAACTCCCAAACACTGAGAAAGTTGCCACAGAAACTGATAGGGGGTGGCTGGCAAGATACACCAGGTTTTGTGCTTCCATCGAAGACCTTTTTGGAACCATTGAAATAAAAGAATGATCCTAGAACTGTCCTCTACTACCATGCCAAAAAACCCACAGGAAACAAACCAACCAGAAGATTGCAAAGCCCCACTCCAAAGAACAGAAGTACACAAATCATTGCATTTTCTCATCATGAACTAGCAGCTTCCTCAGCAACCACATGAACATCTGGGGCCAAATCCTTTGCGGTATATGAGGAGACACTGGAATTACCTGGAGATAATCTTGGATGTTCTCAAGCGCTAAATGAGTTTTAAAATGTTGGTTCTTGCTTCATACATAACAGATCGATACAAATAACTATTTAAAACTATTGCCTCCTGAGCTTCCCGTTTTGGGGCTGAGTATTTTTCCACGTGTTTACTGAGCCATCACTGGAGGGACAGTTTCAGGCAGGTTATATTTAGCTCTGAAGGACTAAGGACGTTTTTTTCCCTGGCTAAAGTTAGGAAGGGATCCTCCCTTAGAGGAGGATCTTAAACTAACTCTGCTGAACATAAAAAAGCACTGAGGCAAGTCTAGTTTGGGCTTGCAGGAGACACAGGTGATGCCAAGGCCTCAGCCATGATTATCCTGCTGCTTGAAATGGGAAAAGTAAATACAAAACTGGCACGAATGTTTGCTTTACATAAACAACAGAACTACAGTTTCATCCCTGTTTAGGAAAATAAACATCACTTATTTCAGGGTGGAATTGCCACACATCTTCACACAGGGCTCGTGTCAGTACAGCTCCTCTCAGGGACAGCTCAACGTTTATTTGCCACTCCATGGAAACAGGCTGCAGGAGGGGCATTTTGGCAGCTCTGCATGGCTGCCACTTCAGTCACTGGACAGAAATGGGGACAGCTCTACATCACAAGCACATTGAACTGCTCACAGAAAAATCCATTGCTGCACTCACCCCTCCAGCAGTGCTACAAAACCCCCTTCAGTTACCACCCTCCTTACAGTACAAAACTGCCACTTACCTACATGGATTCATCCACTCCAAGATTTTGCTGGTAAGACACAGCAAAACCACAGACCATGGTGGTTTACCTCAGAGAGGTTCAGGTCTTGTTGATAAACTCTGGTATTTTTGCAAATTAATTCCTATCATAGAATCAGAGAATGGTTTGGGTTAGAAGGGATGTTAAAGATCACCTTCTTGTCCCCCCCTGCCATGGGCAGGGACATCTTCCACTATCCCAGGTTGCTCCCAGGTTGCTCAGAACCCCATCCAACCTGGCCTTGGACACTGCCAGGGATGGGGCAGCCACAGCTGCTCTGGGCACCCTGTGCCAGGGTTTCCCCCACCCTCACAGGGAAGAATGCTTTTGCAATATCCAATCTAAACCTCCTATCTATCAGTGTGAAGCCATTCCCTCTTTCCCTGTCACTCCAGGCCCCTGTCAAGAGTCTCTCTCCATCTTTCCTGTGGGCTCCCTTCAGGCACTGCCAGGCCACAATGAGGTCACCCCAAAGCCTTCTCCTCTCCAGGCTGAACAATCCCAATTCCCTCAGCCTTTCCTCCCAGCAGAGCTGCTCCATCCCTCTGATC
>JAYDZK010000056.1:55858985-55889553 GCA_034509185.1 Euphonia xanthogaster | reverse complement strand
GCTGGATGCAGCCCTGCAGGGGGGGCTCAGCAGGGTGGGGCAGAGGGGCAGAATCCCCCCTGCCCTGCTGCCCTGGGTGCAGCCCAGGATGCATCCCTTAACACGACTGTGCTCCCTCCTGGTGCACTACAGCTTTGGAAGTACTGAAATACCTTGGAAATCCTGCACTACTGAAATGTTATTTAGTGTGTTTCAGACAATGATCTCTTCTCTCTGGTGACCAGGGATGGGACCTGAGGGAGCAGTACAGACCTGTGTCAGGAAGTTCAGACTGGGGCTTTTACAAGCACACACAGAAAAAGAAGGGAAAAAATGTCAGAACAGGTATCTCTGCATGGTAACAAGCAGAGATCTCTGGCAGAGGAAGTATCTAAGTCATGCTGTTGGATTTTGGGACTTGTGTTTTGCCCTTTATTAAAACTTTTGGCAGTTCTAAGTTTCTGTTCCCTGCAAAAGTCTCAATGATCATAAATGCATTTAGGCCTCTCCTAGTATTTTAATGAAATATCAGCTCCTGCTCCTCTACTTGACTTGCAGGCGAAATCTGCCATTTTAAGGAGATAATCGTAAGCAGCTTTCTGAGAAATGTCAAGAATTCTAAATTGCCATTTCTGTGCTCTGGTTTGAAGTGGATTTTTTTCCCTCTTCCCTAATATTCTATTTAAATTGCCCTTAAAAAGAAAACGGAGCGTTGGCCAAGATGTAGCAGCATGATGTGTAGTATTTTACAGATTGCAAGATCTTAATCCATATTTTCAGCTAATTAAAAACCTTCCAAAAAGTAGGAGTTTAATTCCCTGTTGCATTATTGTGTCTAAGAAATCAAGACTTAGGAAAGCAACCTGAACAAGACAATTACTTCCATGGCATCCTGTTTTTCGAAACAAAGTCTCAGTATCAATGAAACAAGAGCTGATGTCCAGTCACACTCTTAACCATCGATGAGAAGTGGAAGGAAGAGATTTAGCACAAGTGTGCACTTGGCAGGGAAGAAAGAGGTGTGAGTAAGGTAGCTGGGATGTCTCCAAAGGCAGCCTGCTTGAGTACACAGGTAATGAAGCCAACCTGATCTGATCATGCATTTGAGGAGGAGACATTCACCACCAGCCTTACAGTGAGTGACCAGTGACTTGTGACCAGAGGGCAGCGCTCCGGCTTCCTGGGCTGCCCAGGGAGCTTGCAGGGGGAAGGAGAAAAACCAACAGATCATGGGACAGAGGACTTACTTCTTCAGGCCTGAAACCAATACTGAGAAGCCAGACCATGGCCAGACAGCTGCAATCCTCCTTCCTGCCAGAGGCAACAATTCCTCATGGTTGCTGCGAGTTCCCATGCCACAGGTTCCCACTCCTCAGGCAGGCTGCACTCAGCAGTCATTCAGGCAGCTGAGACCACCTGCTCTGGACTCACACAGCACCTCAACCCGTGGTATCCCTGCCCAAGAGGCTCTCCTGGTACTGCAGCACTGTGGGCCAAGGCAGGAAACTTCCATCTTAGTCAACAATTTTTAACTTGTACATAGCAGCGTGCCAATAATATGCTGTAAAACAGCCATTATTTTCCCAATTCCAGCTGCAAAACTCAAGAGAGTTAACCTGACTGAAGACAGACATGAAGATGAAGTAAACTGGGCATTCAATCAAAAGAAACAGCTTAGCTAAACCAGTTACCCTGAAGGGCTTAGGCTGAAAGTTACCCACCTGAGCTGGGACTCTTGTTCCTCGGGTCTTCATGGCTATTTTAAGGGGTGAGCCTACCCAGTTAGAGCACACATTCAACTTAGGGTGAAATTCTTATCAGTGGGCACTTCTCACTTGTGGGAACTTTGCACCACTGAGGAAAAGAGACAGCACTCCATGTAGCAACAGCATCCAGGAATCTGAAGCATGGCTCCACACTGCTGCTAAAGCCAAGCTCAGTGCTAGTGGATATTCAACTTGTGCCTGAGCAATTTTTATCTCATAAACAATCAATGCTATACCCCTCTGCGGATTTCAAAACACTCATTTCAAATCCTTTACAACTTGCCACAGTACGGGGGAGAGAAGAGTCAACTGATTTCTCACTGACACTAGAATTGTAGTAGTACTCTTTTGAAGTCAGAAAATACCAAGTAACAACAGAAAAAGAGGAACACGTCCAGCATGCATGTCAGAACGCACAGGGCACCACAAGGACCTCAGTGGTATCTCTGCATCAGCAGCTTGTTCCCTGGAAACTTCCTGTCCAAGAACTGTGACCCGGCCTGGTGCTCCTTCGCTTGCAAGATCTGACAAGATCATAAGATGCCAGTGTGGCTGCAGGCCAGCAACCTGGTGCTCCAAAGAGCAACATGCAAATGTCTACTGAGGGTAACATGACCGCACAAGTTCCCTCTCCCTCTCCTGCTGTAACAGTTTGGAGCCAGCAAGGCTCCAAACTCCTCCTGGATAAAACAGGAGGTAACGCAGCCATACAGCCATATCCCAGTGCTCCCTGACACGGATCACGGCATTCGCTAGGGCTGTCACAACACTCTGTGAATTATACACAGCACACACCCTTAACAGCACAAACCTCAGAGCTGTCGCCATGTTCTGTGGCAGCAGAGATTAACACATGTTGACAACTGATCAGATAGGGGAAGCATTAGAGGAGACAGACGCAGCCCATTACTGCTGTTTCTTGTGTACCTACGTGGTTTCTCGCTGTCAGAACTGACTGCACTCTTAGTTTCTCCTGATGTAGCAATGTTGTTGGGCTTCCCTTTCCCATCCTCTCAACAGGCAGCTATTTCAGTTGCTCAAAGCAGTGCTGCCCCTACCTTTAGCGACAGGGGGATAAGCACTGGCTGACAGTGCCCTGCTAACAGGAAAACAAACGTTAACATTGCACCCAGGCACCAGGAACCCCTCGGCATCAGGCACCTGATCCAGGTGAGCGCTTGCAGGAACTATCCGGAGGACACAATACCACGTTTGTTCTGGACTGTGCACATCACTCCTCCCAACTCCCTGCCCAGAGCACTGCAGCACAGCTGGCAGAGATTCTGTGAATGGCAGCACAGCTGCAAAGAAGGTCCCTAAGGGAAATGATGAGATAGGCTACAGAGGAGTGGGAACATTCAAGTGTAGTTACTCTAGATACTCACAGGATGCAAAGGTGCTAAGTTTATACACGACGCACTCTTTGATCAAAAAATATGAGAAGAGAAAGCTTCATACAGATCTCATAGCAGCCTTCCAATATCTGAAGTGGGCCTACAAGGAAGCTGGAGAGGAAATCTTCATTAGGAACTGGAGTGACAGATAAGGGGGAATGGCTTCACACTGAGGGAGGAGGTTTAGATTAGATATTGATAAAAAATTCTTGTCTGTGAGGGTGGTGAGGCCCTGGCACAGGTTGCCCAGAGAAGTTGTGACTGCCCCATGATCCCTGGAAGTTTCCAAAACCAGGCTGGACAGGGCTCTGAGCAACCCGGGACAGTGGAAAATGTCCCTGCCCATGGCAGGGGGTTGGAACTGGATGGGCTTTGATGTCCTTTCGAACCCAAACCATTCTATGACTATAAATTCCATTAGTGCCCAAAATCTTAAAGGGAAGCAATAAAACACTAGCACATTGTTGCACTGTGAAGGACAGGGTGGGAAAGAGCAACTGCCAGGACCAGGGCAAGGGAGGAGCCGTGGAAATCTCTGCTGAGGTCTTGGAGCAAAATGCAACCAAATCCACAAAGAGGCTCCTGCAAGCACTTGCAAGCTGCCAATTTGCTCTGTTGCCAGACTGTTCTGGGGCTGAAACATTGACAGTCAACAAAGCTCTTCCTCAGACAGCAATGCAGCATTCCCACCTACCAGAGCTTCACCTCCTCTTGGAAGCCGGGAACAGATACAAGGACACTGAGCTGCCGTAAGCTCAGTTTTGGTACTCCTGGCAACGCTGCAGCACCTGATGGGATGCACCACACTATTTTCTGTCCTCACAGGAACAGACAGCTGTTCACTGCCCAGATGGCAGAACCACGATGGCTGCTTTACTACTGGCATCCCCCAGTGTCCCTCAGGCACAGTGACACCAAGGGCACGTCAAGCCTCGGCCACTCGGCATCCAGCCAAGCAGGCAAACCAGCCAAAACACCCCTGGCGCTGAGCCCTGGGAGTGGAGCCAGGAATGGCTGCCCAGTCCCGCAGCAGGGTTGAACTTTCCAAATATTTTGAACAGCTCCTTATCAGCAAAGCAGCTTTGCACCAGCTCAGCATTTCACAGTGTTCATAATCTGGTCCCCTTAAATTGGATTGACAGCCGAGCAGAACTACAGCTTGAAATAGCGACAGTCTCTCTGTCGGCACAGGAGCTTTCCAGCAAGACCCACCCAGCCTGAGATCAGCAACTTGCACAAGCCCACATTTGATGTCAAGCATGTTTCTAATGCCACTGAAGTCAATGCTGCTGAGAACATGCTTAACATTGGATTCCTGTTTGACCAAGTGACCAAAAGAGGACCTCAAAATACAGATCCTGGCAGCTTTGTGCAATCTGTTGGTGCTATGAGTAATAAATAGCAGCCCTCTCCTCACCGCAACGGACTTCAGACCATCTGCCAGACATGGCCTCTGCCACAAACACAACATGAGCAAATATTCACAAAGATCTCAATCACTGTTGCGACAATCTGCCTTCCTTCTCCACTTAGAGGCACCACCAGAGCACAGCTCTGGGGGGGTGTGTGTGTTTGTGTCTGTGTGTGTGTGTGTGTGTGTGTGTGTGTGTGTGTGTGTGTGTGTGTGTGTGTGTTTGGGACCATGGGAAACACTGAAGTTCCAAAACTCACACCAAGTCTGCAACAAAGATGTGTTCTCTTCCAATATGGATCTTGCTGCACATCACTCTGGTTCAGTGTGACATCACCATCACATACATAGAAAGGTAACTTCCTTACCAAGATATTTCAAAGCAAAATTTACTTAGGGTTACACAGAGCCACTGTTACTGCATGCAGAACACAAACCAAAAATCACTCAGTGAATCAGGGCAAACTAGTGCTGGTATATTGCGCTGAGGGAGTTCACAGGGTAGGAGAGCAGGCTGTGTCTGGGAAAGGCAATGAGTCACAGAAAGCCTCCACTGAACTAAGTTCACCCATCTGCCCAGCACTCAGCCAGCACCTGAGCTAAAACTTAACAGCCTATGCCCCTTATGGTGTGGAGAAAACAAGCACTGGCCACTGAGTCATCACCCCATGGGGACATCCTGCAGTATTACCACCCTTAGTGTATCAGCGACTGACTTCATTAGCCACTGATGCTTATATGACTATTGGTTCCACTGCTGCTACTTAAGAACAGTTGCTAAGGGCATGAGAAAAAGCACCTCCTTCAGGTGTTGGATTGGAAGGTGCTCCAGACATTAGAGATCTTGGATGATGCCCATCTGTCACAGCAAAGATGATTCCACTCCCAAATTCTCATCTTGTCCCAGCCAGTGCTGCTCACTGTAGGTCTCAGAGGAACAACTACATCTCCCTCAAACAGGGTGCTGGCATCAGCCTAAATCCCTACAGCTAAATGTACCTCCAATTGGTGGGCACTGACCTCCTCAGGGCGTGGAAAGAAGGGTGTTTCCCAACTACTCCATTACACACCTCAGAACAGGTGTACCACAGGAGGATCAGGCCTTTGGAATATGGCAATTGTTGTGCCATCCTAGGCAAACAGACAGAATTCTCCAGCCTTACCATTACATTAAACACTAGATGATTCACCTGAATTTGCTCTCCCCTCATGAGGTAAGGCTATTTCCTACTTTCTTCCAGTAACTCAGATTTGTCTATGTCCTATTTTTGGTTTCTAAATTAAGAATATTGCTCATTACCAGATTATATGGCATTTATTCTGAGGAGCAAGAGATACTGATGCAGCTAAAAATTCAATATAAACACCCTGTGGATGTAAGCCATGACATTTATATACCAGATTAATAAGCACTAAGAGGAATTTCTGATGTAGGGCACATGACCCTCCCTTCATTTCAAAAGCAATTATTTTAATACCACGATTTCAAAGTGTGATGTGTCCTTGGAAACACTGGCAGACAGACAGCTTTAACAAAAAAGCTTCCAAATCCTGGAAAGACAATTTCAGGTGCATCTCCAATTTTGAGATAAGAACATCTGGAACAAGTGTGTGGGCTGGCTAGCAGATAAGCAGGCTGAGACAAACACCAATTTAATGCCGAGTGGGTCTGAGCCTCCCCTAGAAAGAGGGGAAAGACTGGACACAGAGTTCCTGCTCCAGCCCATCTCCAGCTGCATCCAGTACCTCTCCACTGCTGTCACTGCCAGGTTTCTGGAGTGCTCTCACTGCTCCGAGTGGCCCTTGCCTTTTACACCTTATCACCTACCCCTTGATATTTTCCAGATACCCCAGCCTGGAAGCCACTTCCTTGCTCCTTTTAGAGGGCCAGCTTACAGCTGGAATCCCCCCAGAGAACACAGCCAGGCTCCCTAGTTATCACTTGTCAGACTTGGGCTGCACCACCTCAGCCTTTCAAACACAGGAGAAATGGAGAGCTCGCCAATCTGCAGTGAGAAGAGCTGAAAAAATGGTAACAGCTGGTTTTCCACTGAAGACCTTAGTGCTTTCTGACAGTGGTTTGATGCCCCAGGGGGGGAGGAAAAAAAAACAGCTTCATCCAACCCTCCCTGGGCAATCACCTTCCAGCCAGTTGGTCCCTTCTTCTTAATTTCAAATACCTAAGGAACACCCAGAGATCCTAAAAGATCTCAACAAAATTCCTTGGGTATCAGCATGATTCCGGGAATTTGCCCTGGGCACATTCTTGGAGGCACTCACCACTTTTGGATGCAATACCTCAAAAAAACTACAGAACACAAAATTAAAACAAACACAACAGAGCAACCCCAGATGCACATGCAGCTCCCCACATGCTGAGCTGCTGACATTTTTCCTAAGCAGCTGAAATCAAAATCTAGAGAGAGAAGCTACCAGATGACAAAGGAGAGACACCAAGACCCCACCACAAGTACCCACATCCTGCAAGCAAGGCATGAAAGCCTTCACCTGTTGCTCTGCACTCACTGCTGCGAAGTCCAGGTCCCAACTCAGCCCTGAGGCTTCCCAAGCCCAATGAAGGAAAAATATCCAGATTCATGAAAAGCCACATTCAGATCCTTAAAAAGTCAGCAGACAAGTAATCAGCAATTTGGGTGTCATGAGAAGCAGAGGATGAAACCAGAGCCCTGGGAGCACAGAGTGGTTCAGGACAGTTCTGCCCAGCACTGGGAAGGAGCATGCACAAATGAGGTATCAGCTATATAAGAAAGTCAAAGAAAAATGAAAATAAAAATACTGGCTGTGATACCTTGGTGCTGCTGTCCATCACTGAAGGTCTCATCTAAGGCATCAGGATATCTGTCCCACCCATCAGAAACAGAAAACTAAATATAATCTTGGAACTAAATCTTGAGCCCCTAAAAAAGTCTCTGCAGTTTTGCATCCTCAATAACAGCACATGGCTGCTTTCTCCACCACCTTCACTAGCATGGCATGCCCAGAATAAAGCTGTGTTAAGCCAAGCAAGGCTTTTTGCCTGAAAGTTTATCAAGCAAGGTATCTCAAGCCAGTCAGAAGGTGGTGAGGGAACCTCTGAAAGCCTGCAGAGAAGCAGATATGAGATTTTCCTAAGAAGATGAAGAAATTCTCCATGTGATTTCCATGCTCCTCTGCACCTAGCAGGACCAAACTGCCCCAACACTCTCCAGTGCTCCAAAGCAACTTTGTAAAAAGCAGGAATTCCTGAAAAAACTTTTAACTAACTTCTACCAAGTAGGCAACAAAAGAGTTACCATGACTTCCTCTGTAACAGAGTGCCTAATTCCAGTTTACTGCCTACAGCACTCACCTTTTCTGCAATGCAATGCAATGCATTTGGGAATTAAGCAGCTGTAAATCAAGGCCTACAGCTTAGTGCAGTTGTATTAAATTATTTCTGCAAATTACATCATTCCAGACATAACTCTGAGCCAACAACTTCCACTACAGTCCCTGGGAGGGAAAAAAAATCTTATCATGGCATGTGGTGGATGAAACAAGAAAGATCAGCTTCCATGTATTGACACAGTTTCCATTTTGAGGCTCACTTTTCCCATCTTAGTCTCAGATGGAAAACAAGATGGGGAAAAAATATTCCCAAATAATACAGAAAAGATCTCCCCTGCCTCTGGTTTGAGAGGAAAGAGGAGGGAAGGAGCAGAGACATCCTCCAGACAGCAGTGAGTGACACCCCACAAACCTAATCCCATTAACATGCTGCTTCACCTTTATAAAACTTCAGACAATTCCTCACAATTCCAACCACATCAGTCAGTGAGAAAACTTACTTAGGGATACAAAAACAAATAATCAAAAAACACCACCAGAAATCGCACTTAAGTAAGTAGTGAAGAAGGCTAGGAAAGACCAATACATTTCCCTTCGTGTCAATCTGAATCAAATTTTCTTTTGCTCTAGTAGAAGTCAGGAAGGTGGGAACTCAAATTGACCTTGTTTCTCTTTCCATGGCCTAAGCTCACTTGATTTCTTGTTCACTTTGTCCATCTGTAGAACACAGGAAATGATAATGAGAAGCTACTACACAATGTTATAGGAATTATTCAATCCGTAGCCACAGAGTTCTTTGAAGATGCAAAGTGCCAAGCATTATTACTAGATGAAGAAATGATGTATTTTCTCCCCCAAGCTATACAGAGGAAGAAAAAAGCCATGCAAACAGCCAACTGTATTCCTAATGAGATGCAATACTCAAAAAGTGGGGCATCTTAAAACAGATTGGACAATCTTTTTCCAGCTCACAAAGATTATTCCCAATACATAAACCTCAGAGGATTATAAATGCAAGCAAAGAAACTTAGCTCTTGACAAGATTTCTGCAGAACAAAATAAGCTTGTCTAAATAAACAGGGAAAATGTACATTTTCGGTCTTAAAGAGAGCAAAAAGAGTTTTTCAAAGAATAAGGGAAGAACTGAAATCAGGTTTGCAGGCTTTGTGAGGGATGAATTTATGTTTTCTGAATATAAAGCAACTTCCAGGACTGGGAAAGTCAATAAAATAAGAAGAACCGGATGGGAGGGAGGCAGGAAAACGCTGTGTGCAGCAGAGGGGTCACATGCTGGACAAACAGGGCAGGCTGCTCAGTGTTTACAGACATGTTATGTTTACATACACCCCCCCTCTCTGCAGAGATTCATGTGTATTACAGAGCCACCATCAGAACTGTGGATGAGCAGAACTTTAAGTTACATTAAGGTAACTCAAACCACATCAAGAAGTGTAAGGAGCAAAAGCACAATAAAATACTTTTCTGCAAGCGGCGGTATTTCCTCTCAAAAGAAGGGGAGGAAAAAGACACCAGAAAAATCCCATCACAGCCTGTCTGGGGACCCTCCCCTGCCCCAACCATGTGCAGTGCTGCACCTCGCATAAACATGCAGAGCAGCCACAGGCTCTGGGGAAATGCTTGAAATTATTACTATTTTGAGTACAATTTAGTTTAACACAACTATTAAAAGCCCAAGAAAAGCTGTGTGTGGGCTGGGCCCTGCAGGACAAGCCATCAAGTGCCAATAAATGGAATACATAGAAGTAGCCTTGTGCTTCTTTCCCTCCTGTATTCAATGTGACATTGAGGGCAGAAAACCCAACAAATACTGATTTTTGCCTCTTGCACACAGGCACTGTAAGAGAGTGGACTGGATATCATTTCAGTGCTGCATGTGGTGCTCTGTCTCAGCTTTAGACACCAAAAATCTGCTGCCACTGAGCACAGACCTAACTCAGAGCTGGTGGAGGAGGGTGAAGACACACCTGCAAACCTGCAGGGTTTTGCTAGGAAAAAGCAGGAGCTGCAGGGAGTACGACTGACTGGCTACACGGACTTAGCCAGGTTTCTGTGTCTTCATGGCACCACACTGAAGCAGCTGTTTCTGCTAAGGCTTATTCTAAAAGCCTTATTTAGCTTTTCTGGATTATTTATACATGGCCTTACTGCAGGGCAAGGCTGAACTGGCAGCAGTATGTTTAACATGCAGCTAGCCAAGGCGGGAAGATGGAAATCCATGCTTTTATGGATAAACAGAGGCTGTGGGCAGAGGCACTGAAACTCCACTCTGTACATTTTGGTATATTCTGTGTGGTGACACTGGAGGTCAGACATCTGTGCTGAACTTGTGGTAACCCAGCAAAGAAGCCCATGTTCCTCTCCATCTGGGAGAAGCAGCCAGCAGCCCCAAACACAGTCCCCTGCCCTTGTCAGTGCTGAGTCAGGCACGGGAATTTCCTGCCACCTCGTTAGGAGAGGCTCTTTTTTATCTGTTTAATGGGGAAAGCAAGCAGCAGCTGGAGAAATCAGGCTTTTCAGACTGATTGCTGAGGGCAACAGGTTGGACTCCTCCAAATGCCAGAAACTGCCAGTCCTGGAGCCACAGGAACGGAGAAGGGAGAACTGAGCACCAGCTACTACAGTCCTGGATGGACATGGACACACACACTCCCTCCCAGGGAGCAGCAGCACCAGAGACAGGGAAAACCAGGCAGATTTATGTCCCAGGCCTTCTGCTGCTCCTGAGCATAGGGAATCAGCACAGCATCTGGGGAGCAAGGAGGGAGAGACTTCCAGCAAAGGCAAGACATTTGGTGATGCCAGCAGATTGAAAGTCTCCAAACACACATCCAGCAGAACGCAGCTGCTAGACAGCATCAGACTTTTAACCTTGTTTTTACAGCCATGATGGATGCAAATCCAGCTGGAGTGTAATCCCACCAAACCTGTAAGTGGTGATAAAAGTGAACAAATTTGACCAGGATGGGAGACAATAGGACAACCACTTCCAGCGCCAGCAGACCTCTGACCAAAAACCCAGGGAATAAAAGCTTTTGGCAGTGGAGTTTAGGGCTTCTGACAAACAAGGAGCAACAACATCCACTTATTTCCAAGTCTGGTGCAAGACCTTGGGCAGCTGTGAATCCCAGAGAGAGCTCATGCACAGTGATTTAGTGTGGGAAGGGTTGGAGAGCCACAGAGAAGCACTCCAAGGGCTATGGAGAGGGTAAGGGAGTAAAATATGGGAAATGGTATTTTAAATGAGACACCAGTCCTCACATCCTGTAGGACTGGGAGCCCAGCTGTGGAGTTATGGGATGAGCACATCCCAGCCAAGGGGTGCACGGATCAAGCGCTCGCTCAGCAATCTGACCCAGCTCTCCAGCTGGAATTTAAGAGCTAAATCATACCATAATATCCAAAACAAAGTAGATGAGGGAAAACCATTCCCAAAACAAGATTGCCAGCTCTGACATGCACTAGGCTACTTGGATCAAATCAGTCTAGACCGAATGCAAAATGCTGTTCCTTGAAGCCAACAGAACTGGGACATTTCCAAAGGATCTCACAACACATACTCTGTTTTGCTGAATGCATTTTCTCATAAACTTGCCCCAGTAATCTGAAAGCCCTTGGCAGTTTCTCTGCACATTGCCATAGACCTGCTGAGTCAGACTCACTGCACATGCACAGCTGCATCACTCAGTCACAGCATGTCCAGGGGGATCTTGTGCTGGAGCTGAACCCTCCAAACTGGGGTGCACCGGCACTGCTTGAACCCTACACATGCCACAGAACAGCTCATTTCAGTTTTGCTTCTTGGATAATCCAAATATACTTCATTACTCTGCCACAGTCCACACGATAACCCTAAATCTACTGTCATTAAACACAGTTTCCACATTTCTCTAACACTAAACAACAGCTTAGACTGTGTTAAGTAAGGACCATCCTTTAAAAGATGCAAAACCAGTGGATATCTGCAGAAGCAGACTGACATTCTTCTACAAGTCTCACTGGAAATCCTATACAGCATAATTTTAAATATGTTTGAAATGAAAGCCCAAAGGAGCTGTTGTGTAAGATATCAAACAGCAAAAAAAAGCTGCAGATAGTAGATAATAGACATCAGCAACGCAGTGGGTTTAGATTACTCACTGAGAGGAACAGACTTAGTGTTGATCTCCACTGTCACTCTTGAGCAAGTACCACTGATCCATATAAACATCCAACTCTGAGAAAAAGAGAAATAGAGATTTTGATTAATCACTCAAAGCCTGAGATGACTTAACAGTGATATCTTGTAAAAGTTTATTATCAAGTGACACAGGATACAGGAAGCACTGTGGATTATGTATGTAACAGCATTTTAAAAAAGCTAATACCAAGAGATTAAAGGATGATAACTGATGTACAAAAAGGAAATGATCTTGTTAATTCCAAATAATCCCCAGCAACATTATTTCTCAGTATCTCTACATTACACAGTTGGCCTGTGCCTGCCCTTGACCTCCCCAGCTGATCACACACAAATAGCACAAAACACAGGTGAATAATACCTGGCAAGGCTTCCTTCTCACTACTGCGACCAAAACAAACCCCAAACAAGCATCCAGTGTTGCTGAACATTTGAAAATCAGGGTGTGAAGTAAAGCCAGTGGAAGTCAGAGCAGCCCATAGCACTAACCAACCCCACAACTCACTCCCAACAACTATTTCTGAGTCTCTTTACTGCGACTATTTTGGTAAATCAAAGATGTTCTCTGTTCCTGTGGTTTGACAGGAAGTTTTAGTCTTGGCTACTCCCATCTACAGACTGTGCACAGAAGAGGAGCTATTTTGTATGGGGAATCTGACAGAACTGTTACAGGAGAAGGTTCTGGGTAGGCTTTGAATCTGAAATGCAAAAGGGAAGTTTGGGGAATAAAACTTCAGGCTAATAACTAAAAACTTCCAAACCTATGCAGTTAGATGAGCTCCCATTAGAAGAGGCTTAAGAATAAGTGACTCAAATAGAAATGCTCAGTGAAATATGGTTGGTAGAAGGATGGAAACAACCATCCAGTGTCCCAGTGTACCCACAGCTGGGACACTTCACTGGCACACTGAGACACTGCTCTCCAAACAAAAATTATGACAAGAGCAAGAGCAGGAGTTTAAGACAAGCCAGTAACATGATCAGAAAGCAATGAATCAGCTCAAAAACGTAGGAATAAAGTAAAGACACACTGACTAACTAGTTCTTGACTTGTGGCAACAAACTGCAAATATCCAGAGGTTATAAACTGGAAGAGAGAGAATTCAGCCCTTGTATGACTGGGAGGAAGAAAATCCCCAAACATTTTCAGGGCTGTACAGTAAAAAGCTATAATAGATTATCTCAAGGCACACAAATGATTGGGTGCTCGTTACTTCTCAGAACAGTTTTTTTAGAGTAGATTGAACAAAACCACCAGGGGAAAAAAAATGACAAAGAACTGAGCAGGACATAGGAGCCTGTGCAAGCAGACTCCGTCACAGGACTGGGGCTCCAGGCTATTGCAACAGACTAATTATGTACTGAGCCCTGTGCAACACAGGGAAAAAACATCTGCCAGATGGAAAAAGACAGAAAATATGGTAGGCGGGGCAAAAAAAATATTTGAGGTTTCTATAAAGGGCACTGCAGAATGTCATGTATGAAACTGCAAAGCCAGTGAAAAGAAGTTAGTTAACGGTGTTATTTTAAGCCTGCCTAAAGTAATATGAAGGGCCGAAATGGAAAACCTATAGTTAGATGGAGCTTCTCCTCTTCATTACAAATATCTGACTGGAGCTGAGGCTCCCAGATTGACAGGACCTTTGGGATTGCTGCTGCCTGGGCTGCCAGGACACTCAGGCAGCAGTTGGGCAGGGGGAAGGAGACGCGGAGCACAGCAGCCGTGGGATTCTGCAGCTGCACCTTTGCTGTGTGGGACTGGCCACCTCTGCCCGTGACAGATGGCCTGGCCCTCCTGCTGCAGTCACCAGTGCTGCCCCAACTCCCTCAGTGCTCTCTGCAGCACAGGGAAGCCACAGCAGCTGTCCAGAACCAAGCTTCCTGCCAGGTCCGTCTCCCACCACCACTGCAGGAGACTCACTCTCCCCACGAGGGCTATTCTCCAGACTGACTTGCTACTCCCAGCACGGGTGGCAGCACCACAGCTATTCCCAAGCCTCTCCACCACCACTATTTTGGTAAATCAAAGATGTTCTTTGTTATTGTGGTTTGACAGCAAGTTTAGTCATTTCCTTCTCGGCACAGGCAGAGCTACACACTCAGCCCACACCTCGGGCAAGCTGTATGGCCACCGGCTGGCTGATGAGGAAGGGAACATGTCCCTGCATTCCTCAAAAGGGAACAAACTGCCTCAGACCCTGGCAACACAAGGATTCAGGTTGTTCCCAAGGCTGCTAGGGAAGTGGGCTTCATTTCCTATTCCCCCGTGTCCTTCCTTCCTCAAACTCAATTTAATTTTGACTAATGAACTTCCCATGCTGGCTTTGGCTGGGAGAGAGTTAATTTTCTTCACGGCGGGTAGCATGGGCTAAATTTTGGATTTGTGCTGCAAACAGTGGGGATAACACAGAGATGGCTTACTTCTTGCTGAGCAAGGCTTGAACAGAACCAAGGCCTTTTCTGCCTCTCACCCCATCTCAGTGAGCGGCTGGGGGTGCAGCTGGGACTGCTGACCCCAACTGACCAAAGGGACACTCCAGACCTTATGGCATCATGCTCAGTATGTAAAGCTCGGGGAGGATGTTTGGAGTGCTGGCATTTGCTTTTTCAAGTCACTGCTACCTGTTGTAGCAGGCCCTGCTAGGGCCCCATGGAGGGAAGAGGCTTAAAATGCCAAGTCACAGTGAAATAGCAAAAGAAGCCCCTCTCTTCTGCCTTTCGGACCCCAGCTCATTTCTCTGTAACCCCATAGGTCACTTCTCCTTAACCCCTGCTATTGGACAATTTCTGATCCCTTCTAGCCCCATATAATGGGCTCTTTTAGCCCATTCTGGTTAGAACAGCCATCGCTGGAACCCTTCACAGACTCCCAATAAAACCATCACTGTGGAACGCCAGGACGAGTCTTCTCCTCTCTCGTGTCTGCTTCCCGGCCAGCCTGGGTGCCTTAGCAAGCAAAGAGCTGGAAATCATAAAAGAGCTGATATTCACTAAAGAGCTGATATCCTTTAGGCTTGCTAAGGTTGCATGTGGCTAAGAGTGGCTTGGGTACTCGGACAGGCTGTCCCCAAAGTCCCCCAGGACTGAGCTATCCGGCCCCGTGCTGCCTGCTCTGGGGCACACCTGCCCAGCAGGAAACCAGAATAACCTGTGATGGGGCCCTGCTCTTCTGGGAATAGCTGAACTCCTGCCTGCCCATGGAAAGTGGACAATGAATTCCTTGCTTTGCTTGTGTGCACAGCTTTTGCTCTCTTTCTCCCAACCCATAAGCTTTGTCACTTCTACCCTTCCAATTCTCCCCCTGATCTCACCAGGAAAGGAGTGAGTAAGTGACTTTTTGGGGTTTAGTTGCTGGTTGGGGTTAAACCCCAACACTACCCTACAGACACCCTGTAATCCTAAGATAAAGAAATCCCTCTTGCACACCCTCACCTCTAACAACCACTTACAGAAGTATTTCCTACAGGACTGGCTGTGATGTTCATCTCAGCATTTCTCCAGCCTGAAGAGGGCACAGGACACGGAGATCCAGGGGGCTTCACCTTGTGGCCTGCATTGGGATGCCAGGAAGGCTGACAGCCCCCAGGGAAAGTCTGGAGTTCAGGACGATGAGTGAAACCTGGGACTTGTTGGGACTTCTGGGAAAGGGTGGGGCTTTTCTGGTTTAACTGGAAGGGTCAATTATCATCCAAGAACAGGAGCTGAAGGAATAGCTGCTCCCATGTCACACACAGCCTGACCTGAGAGCACACTGGTGGCCAGGGGCTCTCCAGCCTTGACAGCAAGAGCAAAGCCTTCCACTGAGTCCAGTCCAAGTTCACTTCCAGTATGAAGAAAACAACCTCCCAGAAAACCACACTCATAACCAAGAGCCAGTTGTTAGGAATGATCATTTAACAAGAACAGGACTAGGAAAATCAGGTGAGAGTTAACTGGGTTTTTGCTTTCATAGAGAGAACATCACGAAGTATAAACACCCTGGGGGAACCTCAGCAGTATCCCCAGGAAAGAAAAATGCATGATATGGTTTTCTTTTTCTTTTCCAGACTCTAATTTCTTAACCAGAAAGAAAATGCAAATCCTAATCCCACAATCTTGCATGTTCAGCAGTAATATTTTTGCCTTGCCAGTCAAATGTTTTCTGCAATAGCCACCCATTTATTTTTCAAATTCAAGATGTACAACTGCATGCAATTAATTACACACTGTGTGAATTTAAAAAGAACACAGCCCTGTGCTCAAAGACCTAAAAAAATCACATGTTACACTGTGTTTAGGGGCACAGCTTAACAAGAAAGGTGCAGCACTATTTCTTTGCTTTGTGACTTCTAGGAGCTTTGTTTCAGGAATATTTCCAGAAGAATGCAAGAGCACTGCAAGCAAATAGTCTGATTCATGTCTGTTCTTCACAAGATAAAAATAAAGGTCTGTTTTGCCTAATCATTTCTGATCAAGAAAAGCAGGGCTTTGAGATACAACATCTGAAAGAGCCTCTCCTCTCTACAAAAAGCTAAAAAATTACTCTAACATGGGACCCGGGTTGCCACAGCACAATTCAAATTACTGCTCCTGCCCACGCACTTGCCTCATGTCTGTCTCTTTGTATTTCAATTAAAAAGCTACTATGACATTCTTCCTACGTTTTAAAAAGAAATTTCCACAGGCAACAGGATTCCAAATTACTAAGAAAAATTATTAACATGTACAATTCGAAGGAAGTCAGTGATGCAAGCTGATTTGTGTCCAGCTATCTTGCCTTGGAAAGGTGGGAGGAGGATTTAAAGCCAAAGAAGCAAAACAAGCAAAAAACACTAACAGTTTGAATGATCTGGAGAGCTAATGGTTTTCCACGGAAAAAGCCATTGATGCGTGTCTTACACTAATGGCACGATTTTTTGTAAAAGGCCTTTGGGCAAAGGCTGGTTTGAATCTGAATGGAAGTAATCAAGACTGCAGCTTGAATGATTTCCTCACATCTGTACACAGCATCCATCCACGTCAAGTATCACCCACCAACACAGTCTCCTTCACCTTTAAGTCACCCTGTCCCAGGATGCATTTTTCAGTCCCTGCAGACTATGTAGCAGATACCTTATTTATGCTGGGACACACTAGCTGCACCCAGAGAAATTAGACAAGAACAGAAAACACACATGTTTGAGCCCTTATCTTTATTTTTTGTTTCTGGAAGGCCACAGACATTTTGACACAGCATCCATGGTAGCAAGGCAGTCTGCTTTTGGGTCTTACTGCACCCACAGCTGAAACCCAAAACTTGTGCATTTACAAGTGCCAGCCTTGAGCTTAAAAAACAAGTTTTGATGCAAACTCAGGGGGTCTGGCACAACTGAACAAAACTAACCACATCATTAACTCCAGTGACCCAACCAGCTGATATCTCACAAAACATTTCCTACCACAAAACAGCACATTTGAACAATGTACATGCACAGAAGTCACTGAATCCACACAGCAGCACTGGAGGATACAGACAACACAGCCAACCACCACAGCAAAGAAACACTTTCTGGAAGCATAATAAAATAGTCAGAATAATTTCATGAGTCAGATATGAGTAACACATTCAATGAAGTACTAGTAAGACCAACAGCAAGAACAAACTGCAGAAGGTTTAAATAAAAGCTTTCAAATCATTGACTTATCAGATATTAACTGAAACTAGACATGATTTACACAAAGAAAAAAATATGACTAATCTATGACTAATTTTATATTAATCACTGTGTCCATCTCTGAACTGGAGTGCCACTGCATGCAGTTTCTGTCTGCTAGTGCTTTGTCTTAATTCTACAAGGCAAAGCCAAAGCAACAGATTATGCAGTTCATTGTCTGTGAAAATGCAGATGTTAGTTGATGGAAGATGCAGAACTGTCTGAAAACCATGGAAGACTACTTCATTCATTTAACTGAAGATCTCATGCCCCAAAAGCCATGTTATTGAAGCAGGGTGGTGATAAATCTGTGGAATCAGATATGAGAGAATGACAGATCTGAGAGCACCAAGTGCTGGTGCTGTCAGTGTTCTCCCCTCAGTGTTGTGTCACGTTTGCTGACACTGAGGTGACTAAAGCCATGGATCCTGTTAATCAGACAGCAGCCCAAAGCAGCAGAGGCTGCAAGAACTCTGTTAGAGGAGACTGCTTTTTTCTTTAGGGCAAGATATCACAGCGAAGCACTGCTATCACTAAATGAACACAGAAAGATTATCAAAGTGTTTTCTCTCTCAGGCACCCATTTGGTTTTATTCTACTACATATGCAAAAGAGCCAGGAAAAGTCTCCATGTCCCTGATCCCTTCAACCCTGCACACTCCATCAAATGCAAAAGGCACTGCTCTATCAGTGGTGTTCATCTCCTAAACCTCACTGGTGTTGCCACACTCTGCTTTCTGTCTTCCTTCCCAACTCTGCTCAAAATAAGCACAAGATATTCCTTGACAAAGAGGCATCAGGCTCTCACATAAGGTTCCCCATAACACTTCCCAGGAACATGCCTGCCCTTCAAATACCCTTAATTGTTCTGGGCATCCTTCACATTCGCAGCAAAATACTTTGACATTCCTCAAAGGAACTTCAACACCACAAGCTTACAGAACCTTGTTATTGAAGCACACACAGCCCAACTCTGTTTCCAGAGCTGGGAAGTGAGGAGGAAGCGCTGCAAGAAGCAAAACCCAAAAGCACTTACCAAGAAAAAGAACAAAATAACATCCTTTTGCTGCTGTCAAGAGGAGGCAGCCAAAGGATTAGAGTTAAAAAACCTAGAAATTAGGATCAACTTAACTAATTATTTTTCCAGCTTCACAAATAAGTTTTATACCTGTATTTTGCTTTCTTTCAATGCAGACACTTGGGTTGTTTCAGCCCTTTTAAGTTGGTTACATGCTAATACACATGCACACAACAGGATTCAGCTGTTGTGCTTTCATATGCACTGCAAATGATCCTGAAAATACCATTTCTACTAATCACATTGTTCCACACAGTTTTAAAGCACATGATTGCAGAATAAAACCCTCAGCACGTATTTCTGGCCTGGATTCTTAAGGAAATTAAGCTTATGTGGTAGTGTTGTCAGTCCTCACCCTATTAAATTTTCAACTTGCTTGTCAGTTTTGACCACATTTGGCAGAAGGCAAAGAGATCCAAACAGGTGTCACATTCCTACACCTTTGGGAGAAATTATTGTGCAGGTAGAGAAGACACATCCAAATCAGCCTCTCACAGACTCAGATTCTGCTGCAGGAACTCAGCAATTCCCTCCTCTGGCTGGCCCAGCAGCTGCTCCATCAGCAACCTCAGGGCAAGTCCCACAGCCACCAGTGCCAAATATAGTTAGTTCCACTCACTAATTTTATTCAGGAATCTGCTTTACAACTAACCTATTACAGCACTTTAGTTAAGGAACAAACAAGGATGTTGCCACCAATGTTAAAAACCGTTTCACTAACTATTAGAGAGCATTATTCTCAGAGGAAAAACTTCATTAGCTTCCAGTCTGCCCTTTTTTAAAGAGGTCAGTGTCTTGCAACAGCAGAAAAAGCAGCTTTTCACTCAGAGAAAATAGCAAGGTAGCAGTTTATGAGACAGAAAAGATGCAGGCAGAGTACAAGACTCAGGGGCTAAACAAGATGCAAAATCATTTTCCACTTCTAGACCACTACTCCAAGTGCAAACCAATTACACAGCAAGTTAAAAAGTCACCAGCAGCAGCTTCCCCCCAAGCTTTCCAGGGTCATAATATGCAAAACCACATCCACCACTTGTCAGAGGGCACTTTAGCCAGCCTCTCAACAGGAAGACAGCCACAACAGCTCCACTGCTCCTGCAAACACCCCAGGTCAAGAGCAACACATGCCCTGACGGCAGCATGGAGAAAATGCTGGTCCTGCCAGGAGCACAGATGCGTCCTGTGATGAGAGGATCTCTCTCCAGTTGGGATAGTCTGGCTCCACTTATTAATAGCAGGTGCTGGCATCCACAGCCCAGGGCTCTGAGCCAAGCACTGCAGTGTGTCAGGAGCAAGGTGGTGAGGTTTATGGAAAAGAGCTTCCAAACACTGAGCCTGGGAACAAGACAGAGCCTGGGCACAAAAGTAAAGCTACCCCACAAAAACAATAAGCCTTAAATCACAATGAATTTCAACCAATCTTTGAGGCCTCTTCAAACCCAAACCAGTCTATGATTGTATATCTGACTCCAGAAAACAGCACCTTCACCTATGAGCTTTCCACTCAGCTTAGTCCAATAAACTCTCCTTCTTCATCCACCCATTCTTCCACTCTCGTGGAAGAACAAGCCCCAGCCACCATAGCAGCCAAGCAGAAACCAGCTCAGTGAGAGCCACTTTCATATTTCACTTGAAATGTAGATAAATAAGTATTTCATACTTAACTGGTTGGTTTGTTTTGTGGAACTGCAGTTGTTTGTTTCTTTAAGGAAAGAGGTGAACTTTGCTTAGACTCCAAAACGAAAGGTCAGATGTGAAAGAACTACTTAGAAGATGCTGAGGGTAAACATGTGCACCATTAAGTATTTGTTGTGTTAGATCTTCATTTAGAAATCACCTAATAACTATCTTTCCCACAGGGAAGAGCTAATATTAGAAGCAGGATACGTCCCACACAAGGATGCTTCTATTAAACGTCCTACAAACAGATGTTCCTAGAATCCAACAACTCAGCCAAACAGATTTTTAACTGATGTGTAAAATTTGAGAGACAGCAAAAAAGACTTCAGTATCACTTAAACTGATTATTTTCCAACAGGGAAACTGGGGAAGGGACCATCATCAGGAGAGGTAGTGGAGCACAGGGAGATCCATCCCCTGTGCAGAAGGGCTGGGTGAAACCTAAGCCTCTCACTGGAAGGCTGCAGGGTCTGTCCCTTTGAGCCATACCCAGGAGCACGTGCTGCTGTCCCATGGAGGGGATGGTGGAAGCAATGGAGACAGGAGAAGGTCTTTCCAAGAGGTCTTTTCAGGCCAAGTCATCAACATATCTCTCACCTCCCGCAATCCAAACCCGCCCTCATTACTGTCCACAGTCATTCAGTCTCATTAGAGACCCCTCCACACACAACTGAGAGACTGACTCAATGACTGGACTTCAGTCTCAGTTCCTTTTATTCTGAAATTTCCTCTAAGAATCCTATAAACCTATGAGGGGAGAAAACAGCTTTCCATATCTGACTAAGTAGTAAAACACAGCTCCTGCTTTACCTACAGGGCAAGTCATCACTTGCAGAAACACTGCAACAATTTTGATTTCTACGAAACCCCTTAGCTGCTGAGCTGCAACACAACCTTCACTTCCCACACATAACTTGTTTACCATCCTTAGGTACCTAGCATCTCTCTAACCCAGCAAAGACAAGGTCTAGGAGACACTGAACTGGCACCCTCTTCTACACGTGGGCCTCTGCAGGTCAAGACGAGCGTTAAGAGAGGGCTACATCAACGCAGTGCTCTACAGATGAACCAGGTCTAGACGAACCAGGAGAACACAAGAAATGAAGTGCAGAGAAGAGAAGGGCAAATTGGGAAGATCTGTATGAGCTGTGTGTGCAGCACTGCACAACTTGCCACATGGAGATGCCTGCTACCTCTCTTCTGCAGAGACGGCATCTCAAGCACAGGGCTCCCAGCATGCAACACCACATTGCTTTTTAATTCAGGATTTCCCCCCCTGCTCTTCATGCAAGCCGGGGACCTGCAGGCTGAGATCACCTCCTGCAAGATGGAATTACGGAAAGAGCTTCCCACAGGTCCTCATTAAACCCCAGTAATCCTCAGAGACATGGCAGCAATGCAGCTGGTGATAATGCATTTCCCCTTTCTGCTTTCATGACTGATTATTACTCATTAGGGCACTTATAATCTTTATATAGAGATCTTTTGTGTAGCCTAATTTGCTAAGAAGTAATCACTCTCCTCCTCCTCCTCTGGTAATACAAAAGAGGGCTGTAAAGTGATTTCATTTGCTGTTTATTCCATGGCTCTCCTTCCCAGAAGTTTCTTTCAGATGTTCAGTCTGAAGCCAGATACATTTGATCATTAGAACATGTCTGAGACAAGCCCTATACCCAGTTTTGTGTGGAAAAGATGAGTAATTTAGGAAGCTTTACATCTCTGAGTTTACTTCGAGTTGCTTGCCAAAAGAAATCCATTAACTTCCTTCTTAAAAAAAACCCAAAACACTGCAGCACTGAAGAATTCAACTCTCCAGGCAGAGCAGGGTAAATGGAGTTTACCTGATGCTCAGAATGAGCACAGGACAGGACAGCAGGACAGACACCAGCACCACATGTCACAGGAGAGCGATGCACTTGTGTGTCTGCTCAGAGCTGTGGCTCCAGAATTACTGCCTGGTGATCACACTACAGCATGCTCTGGCTTCTGGCTTCATGTTCAGGGCTCTGCTGCCAACCCATTGGAGGGCTCCAGCACATCTCTTCACTTCATTGTTGCAAGCTTCCCTCAGGGAAAGCAACAAAAGACATCCTAAACCCAGAGCTGCTATTCTGTGTTAGACTCCGGTCCTGTGCGTGCAATCCAGACTTTAAAGACCCATCTCACTCTAGCTTTTCCAACAGTTCTTGGACAATAAATATGCTGGATGCTGAAAAGGTCACTGCTGAAATAGTGCACTGTCTTGCACTGACTACCACTCTCTACAACTTAGTTGAAAACAGGGAATACAGATTTGTATCCAGCCTTCCCTGTAATCCAAGAGTGTTCACGACAGATGATTTTGCTTCTGGATGAGTCCAAGTCCTCACTGAGCCCTCAAAATTTCCGTAAACACTCACCAAGGAAGAGAAAACGAATGACTGGATTGCAGCACCTCATGACACACAAACCTCAAAGCTTTTGCTGTTTAAAACCACCCACACCAAGCAAAGGAATAGGCTCTAGTTACAAACTCCAAACATCAAACATAGTACTATTTAAGACAAAAGGGAAAATTTTTTTTTTTTAAGAGTAGAGCAATTCAGGCAGTTGGTATTTGCAAAAGCCTCCTTCTACACACCTCTATGCTTCTGTTTCCAAACAGTCTTTCCATACTGCAATGAATTGTGTGTAATTACTAGCTAGGTACTGAGAAACTTAATTGTACTGTATTAATAATAAAGATTTTGACTTCCTATCCAAAGGCTCTACTACTTTTAATTAAACTTGTACATTGTAACCTTGTTAAGCTTATGCAAATCCAACACTGTGAAGTTGGCTGTAATAAATCCAGAGGTAATACTGGAGCCTCCATACAAGGACGCTGAGATAGAATTCAAAATAAGCTTTGTTAGTACAGACAAAAGAAAACAAACACACCAGAGCATGGGATGTGGTTTTGAAGACTGAACTTTGCTCCATCCATCTTCAGTGTGTTTTCAAAGGGTCAATGAGACAGTACAAGTCTCCTCAACACCTTGTTTAAGCTAAACAACAAAGTTTTCCATCAGATTTGCAGCAGATTGAGGATTGCAGCTGATTTCCCACATGGCAGCCAGGCAAAACACAGGAGCTAAGTGAGGTATGACCCGACAGCACTGTAAAGCCAAGGAGGGAAGAGAGCACTGAACAAAGATAAGCAGGGGAGTCTGCTGACCCAGGCCACTCTCTGTCTGAGCATAAAGGAACCAGGTTTGATCCAAAGGGCACTTTTTACAAAGTCATAGCACTGACTTAATGGAGCACCACCTAAATATCCATTTTCTCAAGCCAAGGCTGGATTAGTCCCAGAAAGCCAAGTTCTGACGTTTACACTTGCATGTCATGAAAGCAGAGGCAGAAGGTGCCAGGGCAGGGCTAAACCAATTTTTAATGTCTTCCAAGTCTTTTCATGTCAGTCACAGATCCTTTATAGTCAGTGCTGTGGAGATGCAGCCTAGTCCCAAACCCCGAGGGAGAACGATCCAGACATGCATGTGCCCACTGATTCAGCAGCTGGAGCTCTCTGCTCCCCCGAACAGCTGCAATTATGCCCAAGATGACGTCAAGGGGCATGGTGGGGTGGGAAAAGGAAGGAAGGTGGCTGTATGGCCCCCTGAGAGCCCTCCCCAAGGATGCTGCCCTTAAACTAGGCTGCAAGGAGAGGTCATCCCCATGGTCCACTGCCCTCCTGCTCCAGACTGCCTGGCCAGGGGGGAAGAAGGGCTGTGCTGCAGGCAAGCACATGTGGCAGGCAGCTCCAGTGGGGTGAGATTGCTCTGGGACAGATGGGACAGCAGGGAACTCTGCTGCAACCCCTCACCAGTCATCCCCTCTGCCTTTGCTCAATCTAAATTTGATGGAACTGATCATTTGGGTGAGGGCAGATATCAAAGTAAACTTAAAGCCTCATGTGGCACTATAGTTGCACTGGCTAAGAACAGATTTTGGCAAAGCACGGGGCTTTCTGGAAAGTGGAGCCAGGAAATCGACAAGTAAAGGGCCATGTGACCGTTGCCATTGATCCTTCTCAGTAGCCATTTCATTACATCAGTATTTTCCTAACTAATAAAGGTCAAACTGTATTTTTTGTTATTTTAGATCTATAGTTTCTCTTAAATTAAAGGTATTCTTAAGCCAAGAAGCAGCAGAAAGGAGATTTATTTGCCTGATAGATACCACAGCAAACTTAGTTCAGAATTAAAAAAACAAGGAAATCATTATTTCCCCAGCCTCCTTAAAAAGGGAGAGAATAGTGAACAAGAAGCCAAGATTATTAGCAGGCAGAAGAAGAAAAAAAAACAACAAACCGAGAAGAACAAGAGCACTAAGAGCCTTTGTTCCCAGGAAATCCTTTTAAAGAATTGAGGAGACTCCAAGCGATGCAGCTGTACTTCCTGTGACCTGCAGCGCTCAGTTTGGGAACACTGGGAGGGTCACAGCCTGGGGACAGCTCAGTACAGCCACGCTGCACACACAGAGAGCTCAGCACAGGAACCCCTCACACCAACTGGGACATGCAGGGGCAGGGAACCACACAGCTTCAGAGCTGTCCTGCAAAGGGGACCTGCTCAAGTCACACGTGGTAGCAGGATTCTCTCAGGACTCAGAACTGGGGCTGCTCAGCCCTTAGAAAAGGCAGCTCCAGGGAGACCTTAAAGCACCTTCTGGGGCTACAAGAGAGCGACTTTTGACAAGGACATGTACGGACAGGGCAAGAGGAATGGCTTTAAACTGAAAGAATATAGGGTTACATTAGAAATTAGGAGGAAATTCTTCCCTGTGAGGGTGCTGAGGCCCTGGCACAGGCTGCCCAGAGAAGCTGTGGCTGCTCCATCCCTGGAAGTGTCCAAGGCCAAGCTGGACAGGGCAACCTGGGATAGTGCAAGGTGTCCACTTGGCAGGAGGGTTGGAACTGGGTGTTGTTTAAGATCCCTTCTAACCTAGGCCATTCTATGACTCCTGTAGAGCAGAGTAGGCAGCAGCAGGAGACAGCAAAGCTCTTTAACAACACCCAGTAAATAAACCACCAGCTGGATACACACACACCAACCTCACTCCCAAGGTCAGGTATTTGTAAGAGAAATACCACTACATGATAAATTCAGTTCATGATGAACCACACTGCATTAGCAGGCTTCTTGCAAGGAAAAAACATTTGGAGATGATACAAGCAGCTACCCACACAATCACACAATACACTTTATAAAGCACACACAGCCCCAGGAACATTACTTGATGTATTAGGGACAGGCACAGCCACTTCTGAGGCGACACGGACTTTGAACAGCCGTGCGGCAGGAGAGTACAGGCAAAGGGAACGACAGAACAGGAATGCTAAACTGCTGCAGGACTTAGAGAAACAGACTGATTATCAGAGACTTTTTCTACATTGAAGAATTAACTCCAGCACTGTCCCCAACTTGCCCTCCCATCTACATCTTGAATTTGAGCACAATGCTTAACTTCATTTGGCAGGAGACACAGGCAAATGTTTGATTAAGCACATTTAAGCAGTGCCTAAGCACCACTGCAGGCACCCAATGCTCAGGGACCCCAAAACTCTCCCAAGTATTCCCTCAATATTTTCAACACAATTCCATCATACCCTGTGGACAAACTCAGAAAGCAACGCAACATTCGTATACATATTTTTATATGTTTGTTTTAAAAGTTTAGTGCTGTATATAATTACAACAGAGATTTCAGACCCCTTGGCATCCTTACAGGCACACCTACTGCTATCCAGAGCAGAATTCTTCCTTCTAAGGATGCCCAAGATCGTTCATGTTTGACTCATTTGAGAGGGACCAGCTCCACTGGAACACACAGCTGAGAACACCTTTCCTCAGCCGCTCACCACGGGAAGAGTGGCCAGACAATCATTCAGTATTTTGGGCACAAAAGCCTTCACTGCCAGCAGGAGTCAAGTTCAATATATATGGGTGAGATCACTAGAGCTTGACTCAGTTCTGAAGGACATCAGCATGGAAAAAATGGGAGGCGAGGCTGCTGGTCCCTGAGCAACAGGAGGGGGAGGCAACAGTTATGCTTGCCTATAGCAAGGAGCCATTTCACCCCAACTGAGATCCCTTGAGCTGGAACCCAGCCAGAAAGCTCAAATAATAGCCCTTCTGCTCACAAAACCACCCCTGAATTTTGATTGTTCACAAGCTGTCTGGAACACACTTTTAAACTCATTTAAAATACAATCAGGGGAAAATTTCCTGCTTCTCATCACTCAGAGAAGATATTAAAGCAATGTTTTCTTCATTCCCGCTTTGCCGGGGTTTCATTACTCATTTTCCAGCTTTCTTCAAAACTGACAAATTTTAAAGTACAGGGGTTTTATGTGTAATTCTTTACTTTGCCCCTGCACAGGATGCCATTAGAAGTATGCAATATTTAAGCACTGTATATGCATAGATATGAAGATTTTGCTTTTACCTTGATTAAGTATTTGCTTTGTTTCTTTAAATCACGCAGCTTGTGTCTTTTACAGGAAATTAAATTAACACAAAGTATCTTTTAATAATCATAAGAGCTTTCCAGCAATTCAATTTGCAAAATGACAGACCAGCATTCTGCATCACAGTAAGCAGTTTATCAAGCTGTTTTGACAGCAGATCTTGTTCAAAGCCTTGTCCAGAAATGTAACACTACCTCCTACTATTCCAGGCGTGCAGTGACAGAAAACAGTTTTGAAGACACAGCCAAGCACAGGCTCTTTCCTCACAACATTAAAATCTGGAAGTCTCTCTCCCTACCAGCTATGACCCAGCTAAGCTGCAGCCAGGATCAGCCCTGTGAAGACAAGTTAATACCGACCTGCTTTATTCTGTTTTCCTGAAAACGAAGCCAGCTCTGCACTGCCGGAGGCCCCAGCCTTGCGTAGGAGGGAGCCTGGCAGTTCCACTCCCAGAACCTGCACGAGGTCTTGGCAGGGACTCCTCAGCACAGGTCAGCTCACATGATGCACACACGAGAGGAAGAGATGCAGGGAAAGCCAGTATCAAGGTATGGAAAAGACTTGAAACCACAAAGTAGCTCAGAGGGAAAGGCTGCTACTTGGGTGTGAGGAAATGCCCCTACCAAATGCATAAAACATGGCCAGGGCCAGCAGCCCAAACCACAGAAAAGGTCTTGCTGTGACACACTGACCTCTTCACATGCCACTTGACTGGCAGCGCCTCCCCAAAAAGTGTTGCTTCTGCTCAGACATGACTTCTGTCTGTCCTCATACAGCACAAAGGCTTCAAGAAGCCAGACAAAAGCCCTGATAGGCTGGAAAGCAGTGAAAATAAGGAAGGCAACTTACCCCAGTCTCAAAGGCAATGAGTGGTGGAGTTAAGAGCTCAGGCTGGCCCCATCCACACAGCAGCAGCTCCAGCACAAGCACAACTGGCTTTTCAGCAAACACTGAAACATGGAGCATACTCCAAACAAATATTCCTCAGGGCAGAAGAAAAACAAAGATGCATCAAGTGAGACTTATGGGACAACTACTTTCACTCCCGGGTTCATGAGCTTAGCCTATTTTTAGTAAGCTGCCTTTGCAGATGCCAAAATAACATCTCTCCTCCTCTGTACATACACAGCTGGACATGAATTCCCACAGCCTGGCCAGCAGCATCTGCATTCAGCTTCACAGATGTGAATTGCAAGAGGAAGTCTAGAGGGGAAGCCTCTTCTTTGGAATTCCAAACACAAGTAGTTAATATGGTCCAAGTGCCAAGCAGGTGCCAAGTGCCAGGTGGCACTGCAAACCCTCCAGAGAAGCACAGTTCAAGGCCAGAACAAACTCCTCTGCAAAATTACACTGGTCCATCTCTTGCCTCCATCACTCCCAGCACATCTTCCTGAGCAGGCACATCTCTGTACACTTTTTCTTCATTGAGAGGCCTAAAGTCCTCATTGGGAGAAATCTGTCCAAATATACAACTCCGAAGACAGAAGCCTGCAAAGCCCCATGACTCTGGGAGCTGTCTCTGGCTCCATCCAGGGAAAATCATTCCAGCCTACAATGGCTCCTTAACTACTGCCAGGTCGTCCAAAACATCCTTACCCCAGTGGTTGGAAAAGGGGGCCAGGGCCAGAGAGTCCCAGCAACACATTTTCACACTGTCCTGGCGAATGCCAAGCTTCCCATTGAGAGTCTGGCCATTAATCAACCTCCAGCATTTCCTGAGCCCCACCAGAGGCTCTGCAACAAGAACAGGGCTGTCGCCCACCCACTGGAAAGCTGCCCTGACCAGACTGCTCTCCCCTGCCTTCCACATCCATGCCACATGCTCCATGGCTGCGGAGCACCAGGAGGAAGCTGGCATACAGACTGGCATACAAAATCCCATCATGTAGGCAAAGCAGCTCCAGTTTGGCCCACACTAGCAGGACACACAGCCTGACTTCTCCCTCCTCCACAGAGAGGAGTTTGCAGGTCCACAGATTCACCTTGAGCAGCTCCACAGATTTTTAGTTACTTTAGTTCATCTCCAGCACTCCTCTGCCTCCCTGTACCCATAGTCCCCTCCCAAAAATCTGCCTCATTTCCCACAAACGCCTACACAGCGAGCTTGGCGTACTGGCTTGTCTCAAAATCTCATCAGGCCTCCAACAGGGACAGCCAACTTTCAGAGGAGGATTCATGCTTCATTTTTCATAGCCTCAAAGCTATGCCACATGTTGAGTCTGTGCTGTAACCTCCTGTTTATCAGGGAACAACGAACAGTTTAATTTGGATTAATTTCATGTATGGCTTCTATCAGACCCGGCAGAACCTCTGGCTGCCCTCACGCTTCTATATAAACACCCCCAAAATCCAGGCATGAGGGCCTGATACCAGAGGAAAACATCTGCCTCAAAACTCTGCAGCACAGACAAGACAGGAAGGACTGAAGGAAGGACACCACAAATTACAGCGCTCTGAATTTCCCTATGTGCCTGTGGGAGGGCAGGGACATGCACTGAGAAGATGGACCCTATGGCAGGTGGCACTGCCAGCTGCAAAAGGTAGCAGGGTCCCCTGCTCTGCAGCAGCTCAGGTAGGGCTCTCACCACCCAACTAGCCCAGTCCAGTCCTCCTGCATTCCCTGGGGGCCCTGTTTCATTGCCCCTGACTTCCATGCCCAAGGACTTCAGCAGCAGAAACCCCACCATCCCTTCAGTACCAGGGTGTCCTCCTCCCTTCCCCAGCCATACCCCTAACAGCTTGGCCAGACAAAAGGTACAACAGGACAGGCATCTCTATTTACACCATCGCTGGTTCTCCATCCCCAAACACCTCTTTCTTCCAGAAACACGTGGCAAGTCAAACAATGCAAAGCGGAACTCTGACTAGAAGCAGAAATTGTACTTTCATTGGCTCTAGGAGGTTCTTAATGGAAAGCACTCCTATTTCTCACTCTGCTTACAGCGAGTAACATCCCACCCACAAATGGCTCCACATCCTAGGGCAAAGAGACAACAAGCTAAGGCTCAGAGGGAAGGTGGTAGGACCCCATTCCTTACTTTTAACACAGACAAACAGAGACAGACCCCCTGTTTTGCTCCTAAATGCACACTCTGCGGGAGCTGAGTGAACACAGCTGGATCTGAGGAATGGAAAAGTTGTACCTCACCATGTGCAACAGGAAAGCCAGGCCTAATTACCACAGCCATAGGAAAATTATATAGAACATATTTAGTAAGAAGAGAAATTGAGTGCAATATCACAGCCAAATTCCAATTTAGCATCAGCAGTCCAGCTGGATACACTGTCCTAAACAACTGGGCAGCTGATCCCAAACTACCACATGTGCTGCAGCTTCCCTACCCTTTTTAGTTATAGAATGAGCTGAGTAGGGAGGGACTCACAAGGATCATCAAAGTCCAATTCCTGGCCTGCACAGGACAGCCCCAAGAATGCCCCCCTGCACCTGAGGTTGTTGTCCAAATGCTCCTGGATCTCTGGCAGCCTTGGGGCTGTGACTATTCCCTGGGAGCCTGTTCAGTGCCCCAGCACCCTCTGGGGGAAGAACCTTTTCCTGATATCCACCCTGACCCTCCC
>JAYDZK010000056.1:55775999-55803975 GCA_034509185.1 Euphonia xanthogaster | reverse complement strand
CTCTCCTCATGCACCGTGTGCTCCAGTCCCCTTCTCGCTTTAGTGGCCCCTTGCTGGATTTGCTCCAGTACGGACACGCCTCCCTCATCCTGGGATTCCAGAAGCAGCCCTCCAGGTGTGTCTCACCAGTGCTGAGTGGTGGGCAAGGATCACTCCCCCATGAACTTGCAGGCCATGCTCCACAGGCTGTGAGGACATCTCCTGGCTCCTGGTCACCTTGGTGGTCCAGGGGCCCTTTCCTGCCCAGGTGCTTTCCATCAAAATGCTGCCTATAATTTTCATGGCCTTGCTTATTAAATTTAAAAGCCAAGTTAACCAATACAGGATTTGAAATATACAAACAAAAATATGTCCAAAAAAACCTGCAAAATGCAGAGAGACACTTCACTGCTCAATGTAATTCCTAATATAAAAAAAATCATCATGGATCCTTTGTTCAAAGCACAAAAGTGATAAAACAAAGGAAACAGACACAGAGCTGCCACCACAGATTATCTTGTAACTTCACCATGCAAAGACTGCCTCCAGTCTGCTGGTGATGGATCTGCACATACTCATGCTTACTTTTAGTCCACTTTGCCCTGGGGAAAGTGATTTTCTGCCCTATATGACTAACAGTGCTTCACTGGTATTTCCTTGCTAGCAAAATCACAGACAGCAAAAAAGGGAAACAGTCCAAACTGGATGATAATTGAATGATTGACTGATGGTATGACATGCATTGTGCATGAAGCCAGCTTACATGAAGCCAAAAAAGCATCCTGCATTCCTGTAATCCTTAACTTCTCAAATTGTAACAGCAGATATTCAGAAGTCCCTGCAACCTGGCAAATCTTTCCTAATAAGAAAAAAAAAAAATTTCATTACTGAGTGATATTCTTATAAAACATCGTATGATCTACTTGACAGTTGAAATAGACAAATTCTTCCATAACAAATGGAAGAAATGAACTGTAAACATTCTTTAAGGGCATGCATTTGTGATGTCAAAGAACAAAATGTTACAGTCTCACTTTGCACTGAAAGCAATTAGGATTGTTTTTACATATTACATTAGAACTGTGTAATTCTCAGAGTATGAGTTCTGCAGTTCTCAAGACCTCCAGGCCTAAGTCTTACTATACCAAGTAAAACCAAGTGTTTTAGCCAGAGGTGATCAGATGATTACAGGAAAATTACAGTTGTCCATATTGCAGAAGTACAAGTGTTGTTTCAAAAACAGAATACAAATGGAGGATCTCAATAAGGACTTCACTATTGTTTCCCTTCTAGGATTTAATTGATACAGCTCATACCTAGGTAATTAGGAGATTTAGCCTATGAAGCTGGATAGGCCTGCAAATTAACAGAAAATTACAGGAAAGAGGGTGCAAAGAGATGATCTAACTAGTAGCAAATATATGTGTATCTATAGTTACATAATATACTATTAACTAAAATGGATTTGCAGTGTAATTCTTTGTTTTACCTCAGAACATGCAAGAAACTGGTTAGAGATGGTTTTGCATCTGTGGCAAGATGCTTTGGTTGATCCCAATATTTTCAAGCAATAGCTGGGCTCTCTCATGGCCAAGTCAACTGTCATTCCTGCAGTTCTGGGCACTAAAAATATCCTTCTGGACTTAGGGAAAGTACTGCTGGGGTAGCAAAGTAGGGAGTGGCAGCTCTTGCAGCAAGGGACCCAGCACTGGAGGAGTCTAGCCTGGGGCTGGCTGGAGGATCTAGTAGAGATCAGCCAGAATTTGTCATGAACATCCAGTCTTCACAGGCCAAATGAAAGTACACTGTGGTATAGCTTCACTTTTGTTTGTTTTATTACTGCTTGTTCTTGTGTATTTTTATCAAGACTTTAACTACTTTATGGCATTAAACTATAAAAGCTATGTTTAAATGTACATCCAACACAAGCACAGCAACACAGCTTTGGTAAGCCTTGGAAAAAGTGTTTGTGCCAGCCCCTGTTGTCTTCAGGAAACGAAACAAATACCCTTGTGATTAGTGATGTCCTTTCAAGCAAATGTGTGGACATAGGAACTGCAAAATCCCTGAGGGTGTGTTTGCAAATTTACTACAAATACGGTAGCAAAAAACAGAGAGGAGAGGGAAAGGTCCAGCAAACCTTTGCAAACCTAGGTAGCTGCTAAGAGTCTGGAACAATAAATATCATCCATCACAAGCAGCCTGATACAAGTATTTTGGGGACCCACCAGGAAACAGCTGAAAATCTCAATTTTCTCCAGATTTTCATTACTAATGAGAGTAGAAGAGGTGAGATTGGACAATAACAGCATTCAGTAGGTAACTAATCAGGCTGCTAGGGATGGAAACACAGAGTGATGCCCAACAGGGATGCATCCACCAGCAAATTCCCCTAGTATTTAGGGGTATTCGTTTTTAGCATTTTACCGATAGCTTTAGAGCTCCTCCTCCTGAACCCAGAGAGGATGGCAGACCAAGCACGTGTGAATGTTTGAGGTAAGAGGAGAGCAAATCTTGTGAATGTAGTATATTAGACCAATTACTGCTGCTGAAGGCAGAGGACATTTAAGGCACCTGTCTTTTAACTGCATCTTCTGTATTTATGACTTCACCTTTCCAGAATGAACCCTGCAATATCAATTCACTTAGAGTGGGTTTAGAACTGTTTTCTCCTGAAATAAAAGAAAGAAGTGTACACACCCTCTTGTATAGCTGTAATGAAATGCTGGATAGACACTCTGTGGGATAAGATGCCATAAAAGCAAGCCAGAGCAAAGAGTCAGAGAATGAGATTAGCAACTTTCTACAAAAAAAGAAAAAAACCAACCAGACTGTGGGAAGAAGTGATACAGCAGTTGTGATAGCTGCTGATTCCCAGATAGATCACTGTACACAGCCACAGATATGATGGCATCTCACTGAAGCTGTCCAGAAAAAGAATCTACAGGCTCTGTTATTTGCAACAGCGAGCTTCAATGATGTACCTAAGCAAAGGCCACAAACAGAAAATCAGATAGCCAGACATGGCAACATCATTACATTTCAATCAGCCTCCCTGAATACAATAAGCAGTAGCCTGAGATGAAGGGAAAATGGTCAGTGCTGCTGTTACACTTCGTCAGAAATTGGTAGGATCAGGTTTGTTAAGCAGAACCTGCTTTTGATGAACGTGTGCTGGCTGGGCCTGACCGCTGGGTGGTCACGCTCAGTACGATCTGTTCCACAGCCTTCCTTGGTATCAAGGTCAGGCTCATGGGCTTGTGGCTCTCCAGACCCTCCTTTCAGCCTTCTTGTAGATGGGTGTCACACTGGCTAACCCTCAGTCTTCTGGGCCTTGCCCAGTGGACCAGGGCTGCCAGTGAATGATGGAGAACATCTCCGTGAACTTCTCCACCAGCTCCCTCAGTCCCCTTGAGTGGATCCCACCTGGCCCCACAGATTGTGCAGTTTTAAGTGGAACAGCAGGTACCTGTTTCCTCCTGGATTACAGGGGTGTTATTCTGTCCCTATCTCCCAGCTCAGGGGAGCTGATAATCAGAGCTGACATCCTGATAATAACTGGTCTTTCGGTTAAAGACTGAAGCAAAGAAAGCATCAAGTACCTCAGCCTTTTCCTCATCCTTGATGGCAATGTAATAAAGGATAGAGAGTCACATGTAATAAAGGATGGAGAGTCTCCTTGGCTCTCTGTTATTAATGTATTTGGAAAAAAAAAAGTGCTATCTCTGGTGGCATATGCCAAATTAAATTCTAGCTGAACCTTTGGTCTTTCTGACTTTCTCCCTGCATAACCTAATGACACCCTTGTAATCTTCTTGAATCATTTGTCCCTTCTTCCAAGCTGGTAAATATATTTTTCCCCTTGAGTTCAATCAAAAGCTCCCTGTTCATCCAGGCCAGTTTTCTTCCCTACTGGCTTGTCTTATGGCACATTGGGCTGGCCTGTTCCTGTGCCTTTCAGGTGTTGTTCTTGGAGAATGTCCAGTGTCCCTCAGGGCTGCCTCAAACCTGAGCAGGCCAAAGTCTGGAAATCCAAGGTAGAAGTTTTGTGACTCCATTCCATACTTCTTCAAGAACTGAAAACTCTCATTTCAAGACTACTATGCCCAAGACAGACTCCAACCACCACACCTCCCACCAGCCCTTCTCTGTTCACAAACAGCAGGGCCCAGCATCCCCAAGTTCCTCTTACCTGTAGCCAGATGCAGAAATTAATTCTGGGTTGTTTCAAAGTGATCTCTGAACTCCCTTCCAATCTCATTCCCTACCGACCTTCTGCCCCTCTAGCAGGCTTCATGTTCCTTCTGCAACTGGAAAAAATAATAATATTGGTAGCTTTACTATCTTTTGGAAATTATTTTCAAACAGCGTTTTCTAGAGTCTCATGGTGTTGCCATATTTAACTTGCCAGATTTCATGTGCCTACTTCATTTTCCCTCTGGTGATAGGTGCCATTTTGAAGAGTGCTTTATACTTCTCATACCTCTGCCAGAATATTACAGGATTCTGTTTGGCTTCATCACTATATACAAATTTAAATGTCAAGATCTCAGCTTGGGCTGTAATGGCAAGGTGCAGCTGAGTGACTTCCTTCTGCAGTTCTGTCTTCTGGACTCTGCCTGTTCATCTGATTTCAGGAATGGTTATAAAGCAAAAACCAGAGACCACGAGCCAAGTGAACAAGGGAATAGTCACAATCACTTGAGAGAGATAACCCTGAAGTGTCTATGAAAGAATAAAGGGGTGATGTTCATAAATGGCATATCCAAAAAGAGCATGGGGAGAGCTTTGCTTCCCCTCTTCTCTCCTGCTGAGGACACACCAGCCCTAGGCAGAGTTCAGTCCCCATCATGTATCACACTAAGAAAGGTAACAGCACTTTCCCACAAGAATCTACTTTGCACTATGGCCTTCCAAGACTGCACATTTTGGGAGGAGGGAGATAAAACAAAGAGGAGAATAAAAAGGGGGAAAAGAGCCGTAAGGAGCATTGCTCCTTACTGTGTGTCCTGGATGCCCCCACCACAAGAGCTCCTGGCACAGGAGAGCTCTCAGGCAGCACAGAGAAAATAATCATCCTCAGTCACTTCCCAGGAAACCGGATCCAGAATTACCTTCCTGATCCTTCCATGCTCCTCTTCTGCTGCACTGGCCAGTTCTGCATCTCCAGCCCCAGCCCTGGCTTCCCCCTTGAGGTACAACATGTATTTACCATCTAACCTTCATGAGCCCAAGGACAGCAGACATGGCATGAAATAAGCTGTATAAACACACAGTTTCATTGAAGGACATCATCATCATCAGTGGCAACACTTTTCTCAGAAGTGCCTGGCTCCTTATAAAGTTAAAACCCCAGAAATATTTCACAAGGAATATATTCTTTGAAGAAAAGAGATTAAAAAGTTGTCTGAAAGTTACAGAACATTTTAGTTCTCCTCTGCTTTAATTCCTGTTTGTCTTTAGGTAAAAGTTTGCATAACTTAAAAGAAATAAAATCAATACAATTCAACAGTAAAAACAGAGGTTCTGTCAGACAAACCAGAAATGTGCATAATGTAATGGAGAACTATATTATGCCTCCTAAAGAAAGCTATGGGTCAGCTTAATAACAGAATTTTCCATTTCAGATTAATCGTTCTTCAGATGAAAACAAGACAAACAGTCTCTGCTGATAATTTTTTTTCTCTCTCATTTTCTTTCCCCCTCTATTGAACAAAAGCCTTATTGTTCTATGACTTTTCCAAGACACCTTCAGCCTCTCAGACTGGCCACTTTGGAATGTTTCTGCACTACCTGACACATCACCTGGCCAGCAGCCCAGGGAGCAGCCACCTCCAGGTCAGCTGCCCTTCCCTCCAGACCCTCTGCTTTCCTTCGGACTCTGAAAGGGTAACACATACTTTCTGTCCATACAGCTGCAAGAAACAGCAAGACCCCACCATCCTGTCCCTAACAGCTTCCACCCTTTCTTAAAAACGTTCAAGCAGAGGCAGAGTGTGCTGCTCTGACCAGCTGTGGTTTTGGTGTGCAATGGGCTGGGTTTGTCTAGTTTGGAGCTTGTTGGAACCAGCTGGAATCACAGCCCCTTTCCACACAGGTGACTCCTGCAGCCCCTGGCTCCCCAAACCCTGCCAGTTCTGCCTCATACAGAGTACTTTGCAGTGTTCAAATACAGAGAAGTCCCTAGGGTTTTTTTTCTTCCTATAAGGGTGAAACTTGGATTTGAATGTTGGATTACCCACTGGTGAGCTGCTCTTCACTACCTAGTGCAAACAAAACTGGTTAAAATGGAAATTAGGTGGTGAAGGTTACTGACTTCCTGAACTACTCATATATTTTTTTATTTCCCTTCCCTTTGTGGTAACATAGATTTCCAAAAATTACCCATCCAATTCTTTAGAAATTCTTTAAAGAAGGAAGATGAATGATTCCGTGCCATGACATCATTTACCAGCTTGAATGCAAAGACTTGCTAACAATTTATTGATGGCTTCCCATCCCATATTTTATTATTTGCTTAAACCTGTCAAGAGCTTATCCCAGGCAGCTCTTTAGCATGTACCAAAGGGCTCTCCACCAGTTAAACAGGAAGATAGGGACATCCCAGCATTGCCACACACCTGTGAAGAGTTCTCAGAAAGCAAAGCTTTGTGTCACAACTAAACCAGCCTAAGGAGAAATTGCCAACAAAGGGGAGATTACCTCAGTAATCTAAGGCAGAAAACTTTGCCTATAAAATAAATATGAAGCTTTCCTGAGCATTTGGTTTCCACAGAACAGCTTGACTGAAGCACAGCTGTGAGGGAGAGTAGTTAAGAGCACTGCCTCTCCTTCAGCACTTCTCCCTCACAAACAGCAAGGAAATAGTGATGATCTGGTTTGTTTTTTTTGAAAGACTCTCCATAGCTTAACAGGAGAGAAAGATAGAAGTATCTCAGGCAGTAAATAGGTGCAGCTGGTTCCAACAGCTGTTTCAGCAACAGCGGTGAAAGCAGCAGGGAAACCACAGGGTCCTCTGGGGCACTGCAAACACCCCTGAACCCAGAGAAAAAGCTCCATTTCTTCCCATTGTGTCTGATGAAGCCTCATCAGAAGCTACACAAGGGCTGATGGTGATGCACCCCTAAGGTTCCAGTCTGCAGTTTCAGTGGAGGAAATAAAGCAAGAGGAAAGACCTCAAAAGCCCAGGAATGACTGCCACACCAATGCAAATACGCAGCTGTGTTTGCCTAAAATTCGCTCCTGTTTTTTACCTTAGTGGTGCTTTGTGACTGCCAAAAAAGTAAAGCAAACATTAATAAATTTCCTGGTCCTGTCAGAAAGAGGCATTTTAGGACTTAGCTGGGACAACACAGAGATGACGTGGGAACAAAGAGGTATCACAGCAGCCAGAGACAAGAGCCAGGTCCTCCCTCACTGAAACCAGGCTGCGCTTCCCACGGGGCCAGGGACTGACCTGTTAAGTGCTTTTCCTGTGGCACACAGAGCAAGGAATAAACTTGCTTGGTTTTTTATAGTCCCTTTCGTGTGGCACTTGCTGTGCAGGACTGTGTGCCACATCCCAGCAGCAATCCCAACAGGCACAAAGCAGCTCTCCCTCTGCCAGAGTCCCATCCTGTTCCAGCCCTACTTGTTGGTTATCCACAGCTGCAGCAATGTGCTGTTGGCTCAGCAAGGCACAGAACATCCATCCCAGAGTTTCCAGTGGCAGACAGGGCTGCAGGCCACTCCAGGTGATATAAAACAAGTTTAGAGCATTTAAATACAGGTCAGGAGAAACACTGGGTTTAAATGCTTTGTTAAATATGGTTCTTGATATTGAGTCCAGGATATTTTCCCAGATTAACATTAGAACAGATCCAGAGTCGTTTTGCTGCTGCTTCATGGAGAAGGTCAAATCCATTATTCCACTCCTACCTGCCAACAGGTTTCGCCCTTGCTTTTGTTTTTCCCAGAAGGCCAAATTTTTTTCTTTTTTAAGCTTTTCCTTTAAAAGCCAATGAAAACATTAAATCACAAGAAAATAAAATCTTAAAAGCTCAAATTAGAATCAAAGCACAATTGTCAAGGCAGACTTTTAAATAACATTTGGTACACCAAAATTAAACATGCTAATCTTGGATCTAGAGCTAAAGCAATTTAGAAATAACCAGTGGGCGTAATCCCCAACAAATACATTTGGTGTTAAGGCACCCTTAAGAGAAATAATAAAAAAAAAAAGGCTGCTGAAAGTTTACATAAATCAGCTCCCAGTTACTGTGTTTCAGAGCAGCTAGAGACAGATATTTTCTTCCTTTTGAGCACAATGGAAAATTCAAGATTGCAAAGCTTTCATCAAGAACAAATTAGAAAAAACCCTCCTAGAACTACAGACTGCACAAATTGTCAAAGCAAACCATGTGGGTTCTTTCCTTCCGAAGACCACAGACAAAAGTGCCCTGCACTGCACCTTCTGCTTTTACCCCCTTGCTCTTTCCAGTCCAACATGTTTGCCACGAGCAGACACCCTGAATTGCTGCCCCGGGCTGTGGAGAGCTGTGGTCTAGGCTGTTCTCTAGAAATACTTGGAATGAGGCAGTGTGCAGCAGAGAGATGGGCTCAGGACTCATGTTTGGATCTGTGCTTCTCTGCTCCTGTCCCAGTGCTGCAGACTGCCTGGGAGCAGCTGCAGGTCAGCCTGTGTGAAACCATTGCCACAATCACAGCCTAAGGGGGAATCACAGGGCATTTCCCAAGGCTGCACCATGCACTGTCCTTACAGTCAGATGCCCTGAGTTTTTACACAGCCAGCACCTAAGCTATAGTTTCCTGCTCATTGAGGAATACCCAAACATCTGGAACATGGAATGCCAATATTGATAGCCTGATACCAACACACATGGAACACCAAGAGCTAATGCAATTGGTTCTGTTCACTTCTGCACACTCCATAAGAATATCCCCTTTGCACTTATCTCAAACAGGGCATATTGGGATCACTGGTGACATCCCTGAATGCATCCTTTGAAAATTCCATACTGTTTGTGCTCCACGTGGCACTTACACAGAGAATTCACCTGCCTGATCAAGAGCAGAGATTTCTAACACTGAAATTTTGACTGCCTGTTCAAATGAACACAGGGCTAAACTACTGGAGGGAACAGCTGGGGCTGTACCAGGGCAGGGTTAGGGTGGATTTGGGGAAAAGGTTCTTCATTTAGAGGGTGCTAGGGCACTGAACAGTCTGCCCAGGGATTTGGTCACAGCACAAGCCTGAGAGAGTTTAAGGAGCATTTGGACAATGCTCCCAGCCCAGGGTGGGATTGCTGGGGTGTCCTGTCCAGGGCCAGGGGTTGGACTCAGTGATCCTTGTGGGCTCCTTCCAACTCAGCTCATTCTGTGATTCTGCTCAAACAGAGGGCTGGCAGGGAATTGTCATTTCTGCCCTGCAGCTTTCCCAAAGCCCTCCAGGGAGCTGTGCAGGTATGAGCTGCCCCCTCCTGGGGCCAGCCCACCAAGGTGTGGGGGAGCAGGACCCTCTGGTGACATCTGCTCCTCACTATTCAGGGACACCTGGGATTACCCAAAAAGCCCCAGGAAGATTAATTTCCTTAACTTTACAAAATGATGTTGCAAGTCTTAATACCACTTGTTGAAATGCAAGATTCTGCATGTCCTTGCAAGGATCTCATATGATCTTGACTGTTTCTTAAGTGAAGGTTCATATACACAAACAAAACACCATAGCTTGATGCCTTCCTCAGACTTCTGTGCCTATTTCATGAATGGAGAGGTAAGATTTACTTGTACCAGACAGACACAACAGCAGAACAGCAAAGCCCCAGCAGCAGGTACTGCACAGCCAGCCAGCCCTCCCTGCTGCAGAACACAGCATGTCTTTTTGAGCTGGGAGCTGCCTCCCAGCTCAAAAAGGCCTGCAGCAACCTGAAGCCCACCCCTCATTTTCTTTTTTCTGAACCTTCATCCACTCCCTTCAGGATGGGCTGTGGCCCCCTCACTTCCTCATGGCAGTTGCACAATTCCCCAACACTGTTCTGCTCAACCCCTTCCTCCCCACGCTGCCAGAGCCCTTGAGCCCAGCACAGGAGACACTGGGGAACAGCAACTATGGAAGGATGGCTTCAGGAATCAGAGGTGACCACCAACCCACAAACCCTGAGCTCTGAGGCAGGACAGAAGACGGAATTGCACAACAGGAGAGAAAGCTCTGGTATCTTGCTTTCCGCCCAAAGAACACAGGAGATTAATTCTCAGCACCCTGTCAAAAAAAGTTTCTGAACGCCTTTTTGTGTAGACCATTTTTTGGGTCTCCTTTAACTGAAAGGAGCAGCTTTGTACCTCACGGCTTTTAGTTTTCAGAAAGCAACTACATAAACCCCTCATCAATACTTAAAATGAAAGGGATGGCAGAATTTGGCTGTGTAAAGCTGCTGGAAAGGGCAAAGAGACAAAAGGACAGATGCGAGCAGTGGGCGAGCTGGGAAACTGATACAGCTCCATGCCACAGCAGCTTCCAAACAGTAGTTTCCTGTTACTGTGTTTCTGTAGGAAGCCATGCAGGCTCTTGTGTGCTGGGGTATAAAATTTAAGACTAAACACTGTCTTAACCCTCACAGCTCGAGAAACTACTGGCACATGGCTGGAAAAGGAGCTGACCTTTGGTGGCACATCTGAGGAGACCTTAAGAACACAGAAGCTGGAACTCCACCTGATCAGGAAGTGAGAAAATTCTGTTAATTCACAGTATCACTGTTAACTGCAAGGTAAGATGGTCTAACAGCAGACTACACATGGATTTAGGGGACCTCTGTTTATTTTGCTGCTCTGGAACAGGTTTCTTACAGACCAAGGAGCAGGTCACTTAGAACTGAAGCAGGAAGTGTCACCTCTGATTTGAAATTATACTTAAGTAAATGTCTACATTTCTTCCAAGATCTCAGGGGTTGTTTTTTTTTGTCTCATAACTTTCCTCTTGTGAGTATTGAGGAAGTACTTTCCTATCTGACAACACAACTACAAGGTTGAACTTATTAAAGGTTGGGAGACATTAACCTTGCATAGACAGGAGGTGTTATGCAATTGTACAAAAAAGAGTGTGAACATTTTCCTTTCTAGAAGAAAAATCTAAATAAACATGACTTAAACCTTCGCTGACAGGGGAGTGGTTGGTTCACAATGCTATCATCTGAAGTTCCTCTAGACCTCATTGAAACTTTTGGGTGGAGTTCCCAAACCCAGTTTAAGATTAATAATTAAAGTCAGTGAACACAGGAAAAAATGAGTTACAAGAAGTGAGCTGGTAGGGTATGACCTGTTTCCCAGTGACACCACCACTCAAAAGAAGATCTGTGAATCTGTTCTGGAACCTGAACAGCCCAGCAACTTGAGGTGTTTTAGTGTTAATTTGATCAGGAGTAAAACACACCCCCGTAATGAGAGCAGAGAAAGGAACCACAAATTCAGAAGACACATTCCAAGTTTTTGAGAAACCTGGGAAGCACAACCTTGAGGGAGCTGAATAATAGCACAGCTATGTGATTCACTGGGGGGCTGCCAGTGGAGACAAGAGGGGTGACCCAGTCTCTTCTGCCATCACATACTTGGTCCAAACCATCAGTGCACTGACAGCAAGGCACGTCCAGCACATGGATACCCTGCTCCTCTGGTCTCACCCCTACACAGGGAACAGGCACGCCTGCATGTTTCCTCATGGTGACTGTGACTGGCACAAAGGCTTCTCTTTATATTAGAGACCAAATGAAATAAAAGCAAGATGGAAGAATTACTCATAAGCACCTTGTGCCAAAATATCTGCTGATGACAAAGCCAAAATAGGGCTGATTGCTGCTAAAGGAAGTGGCCCCACTCCCTCCCTCCTCAGGCTCTTCCTTGGTGCTCCTCTGAACCTGCTGTGACCAGCCTTGCTAAAGCTAAAGCAGCAAAGGCTGCTTCTGCTGAAGGTTTGAATGTTCTTCCTTGTGGCACAGACACAAATATTGGCACAAAAAGATTCTATGGTAGGCATCCAGGAGGCTGCATCCTTCTGGTGTCACTGAACTTCAGTGCATGGTAACTTGGCACAATGATGCCCCTGAACAGGAAAAACTTCATTAGAGCCATAGAGCTTGGATGGAGAGAGCAAATGCCTCGAGAGTCAGTAGAAATCCCACAGAAAGGAAACCGTGAGGCACAGGGAGAGCTGCTCCCTGAACTGCACACCCAAAACTAAACCTGGCAGGCAGACTGCTTCTCACTCAACTCCACGCACTCCTGCCCTCAAGGGTAATGGCCATTTGTGTCTTGCCAAGCAGGGCACATGAACAAGAGAAGGGCATTCACATGTGCCTCACCAGTCAGTGTTTCCTCCTACAGAGCCACTGACTCGAGATGCTGCTGGGATTGCTACAAAACCCAAACGCAGGGGTATCTGAGTTTCTTAAGATTTCCTCCTCTGGCTTCCATTGCAACAAACCCCGTGAATAACAGTGCAAAACCACCGGTTTCTTCAGAGTTAAGAAACATCCAGTCTATTCTGAGAAACCTCTCACGCATTAGAAAGCAACATGTTCACTTAACCAGGATGGTTCATTTTTAGCCAGAGCTTCTAAACTCATCTTCTTTCAGCAGCATTAATAGTTTTAGGTTACTACAGTTACAAGAGTTCTGTATTTTTTTTTTATGCCTCTTTAGTAAGTGCTCTCTTCTCCCTCTCCTACAGTACTGTTGTGAATCTCCATCTTTTTTCCTCAGACCTTATCCCTGTCCAGACTCCGAAGTTTTCCAGAGCACGTCTGCCCGGGAGCACGGCAGCCAACTGCACCCTCCCCGCTCACCAGTTCTGATGTCTTTCCACCCTCTCAGCCAAGCCAGACCTCTTAGTCACCGCTGGCAGAGCGGAATTCCGCTTTTCTTCCTCCCAGCTGACCCCTTCCTCTTCATCCTCCCACTGCTGCCGTCCTCCCAGACCTTCCAGCGTCCCACCAGTGCTCCTGGGGCAGTATGGATCCCTCGCAGCCTGCGGCACAGGCGGGCACGGCGTGAGAGCTGCCGCCCTCGCTCCCCGCTTCGCCACTGCCCCCGACAGCGCTGCCCGCGCCACACAAACCTCACAGAGGTGTGGGAAACCCGAGGGGATCTGCCCTCCACACCCCAGGGCCGAAACGCCGCCGCCCCTCCGGGAGGGAGCGCTGAGAACTGCCCCGCAGAGCCCCGGCGGCCGCACGGAGCCGGCCCGCCGCTGCCGGGGTCCCGCTGCCCCTCCGGCAGCGCGGCCGCTCCGATCCGCGCCTCCCCCGTGCAAAACCGCCCCTTTCCCCGAGGGGGACACGAGGGCCGAGCCGCCCAGCCCCGGTCCAGCCGAGCCCCGCAGCCCCGGGCTCACCTCGCCGAGAGCACGGCTCCGTCCCGCAGCCTCGCCGCCAGCGCCGCCCCCGCCGCCGGACGGGACCGAGATGTCCCTCCCGGGCCGCCCCTCAGGTCGGGTCGGGTCAGGTCAGGTCAGGTCGGGTCGGGGAGACCCCTCGGGAGGGACCCGTCCCCTCCCCGAGCCCCAGAGCGGCGGCAGCGCCCCGTGGAAGGGCTCCACCTCCGGCGCTGCCGCTTTCGGTCGGGGGCTCTGGGACTTTTAATTCCCACTGTACCACTTAAAATTGTCCTAAGGATTCCCCCTCCCCTCCTTTCTCACTTCCAGGAGTTTGTGCTCTACCCTGCAGCCAGGTAACCCGAGCCGTCCCAGCGCAGCTCTACCTGTGTTGTCTCGCTCGAGTGGCGATGCGTGGTAGGGTGACCCACCCTGCCCAGAGACATCCCGACATCAGGAGCCGCTAATTACGGACTGGAGGAGGAGCAGGGGAAGGCGGAAACTTCCCACACCTGTTGACGCCAAGGGAGATCATCTACAAAGAAGACGCGAGTCACTAAAGATGGGAAACTGAAATTTGTAGTTTAAAAAAAAAAAAGCGCAGCCCGTACCTGGGCTGCTGACGTGTTGCAAAGCAAGTTTCAAACGTACCCTCAAGCAGGAGGAACTTTTCTGTTAAATTCCTGGCAATGATTGCTTAACAAGTTCTTAATGAGCGTGAACAAAGGAGGGAAATTTGGGCTTTCATTTAGAATACCGTTGACTGCTAGGCTGCTGTACGGTGGAGTAAATTGCATTGGAAGGTCACGAGATTTTGTGAAGCAGGTTAGGTGATATAATCAAGAATGGTTTAAACAGAGATATTCCTACATGGAGCAAGAGTTCAACACGAGTTCTTTAGAGATGCCTTCCAGCCCCGTGTTTGATTCCCACGATATTTACATGTTACTAAGGTGTTACAAATGTTGTACCTGTGACAAACCTTTCCACCACAGACATACTCACTTTGCTGCAAACAAAACCGCTTTCTCCGCAATCAAGTAATCTGAAATTGCACCTCCCCACCAATAATGCGTTATTTCTTTTATCAGAACAGGTATTAATAAAATTTTAAGTTAAAAGAGATTTCAAGATATTTTTTGTCTGTGCAGCTGAGCAGAATTTAAATTAATGAGAGAGTTGCTGCTACTGAAGGTGTCAGTGCTCATCCTCCTTGGAGCATCCTGCTTGGATGCCATTCCTTGCCTGGTCCCTGGGTGGGAGCAGCCCTCGCGTGCAGAGGGAGGCAGGATGGGGTTTGTGAAGCCCATGGGAGCATTCAGGAGCCGGCAGCTGGATCGTGGGGGGCTCCTAGGGCAAGCACAGTATCTGCAGCACTGCCACACGCAGACACCCCGTGGGGAGGTGACAAAGGAGCGAAGAAGGGTCTGGAGGCTAGACCTCTCTCCATAAAAGTTCCAGATCCAGCATTTATGTCCCCTGGGGCTACTACAGAAGGGATGGTAAAATCTTAGTTTCTGGACATGGAGATGTATCCAACCAGCAGAATTCAGATCACCCGTGTGCCTCCGGGCTGATTTACCATCAGCTCCTGAAGCTTGAAGCGGGGGCAGTACTCCAAGGATGCCATCCACACCACTCACAGGTTTGGGCTGGGGTATGCGGGGTCTCAGGGAGCCAAGTCGGGGCGTGGGAAGCAAGTCCCCGTGGAGAGCATAACAAGGTGTAAATCAGCCTCCCAAGCACCGGGCAGAGCAGTAGCATCATCACCTCTGAGCTAGTTCGACAGCTGCAAATCGCCTGAATAAAATAGTTTTCAAGCTTTTGGTCCGGTTTTGGTTTGATGAGCAGTTTCCTATTGTCATCTGTCAGCCTGAGGCGACTCCCGTGTGAGCTGGGAGGGGAAAGCCGCTGGGGAGGGGTTGCTGTGACAATACAGGTGGCTCGTCGTCGTCGTCCCTGCCTCAAATAAGCCAGGGAGCTGCTGGCCAGGGCTGAGCCCTGCAGCTGGAAAGAGCTCCCACAGGATTCACTCCTGTGAAAGCAGCGGAGTCCCGGCACGGCTCTCCCAGGCCGGCACAAGCTCGGGGAAGGTGGGAAGGAAGAAGGGCACGGCGTGGCTGGCACCCAGCGATCCTGCCACAGGAGAGGACTGGGGACGCGGCAGGGCAGGGGGGACATGCCAAGGGCTGCCTGCACACACCTCAGGGGGATGGAAGGAAGGCAGGCAGGCAGCCAGCAGGATGCCCCAGATATTACACGTGCTGAGCCCTCGCAGGATCAGACTCCCAGATGTTTTACTTACCATTTCCTTGGAGGACAGGTTCAGCCGAGATGGTCACAGAGCTGCACATTTACCAGTGTGGTGAATGGGTATAACCAAGGGCACAATCTTGCCCTTGGGGCTGTTTGTTCCTGCCTGGGGGCAGTCTTCTGCAGGCACAGGGTTCTGGTGCAGCACTGCTCCTGCCTTTCCATGCGCAGCTCCTCACGGGGTCATGTCAGGGAGTGGCCCGTCCTGGGGCGCTGCAGGTGGTGACTGTGGCTGGGCTGAAGGACACTCACACCTCCTTTCCTCCCTCATACTTTTCAGCCTCAACTGCTGTTTTGCGATCTCTTGTGACTTTTCTTTTAGCCAAACAGAAACTGTCCCTCCCTTTGGAAAAGCAGATTAAATCCTCTTGTGATGCTGCCAGCAGCCCTTGTCTGGTGTTTTCCTGCCAGGAGTCAGATTGCAGACTGAGACCCTCAAAACACCTACAGTTTTTGTGCCATGGTATTCCCAATCAGCCTCAATGGGATTGACTCTGGAGTGTGTTCCCATTCCCAGTTTTTTTCGATCAAGTTTCTGTGAGAGGAAAGAAGAATAAAACCAGTGAGTGGCTTTGCTCACAGACACTCACACCTTGGTATGAAGTTCCTGAGCCTCTAATAAGAGCTTTTTTTTTTAAAAAAAAAATTAAGTTGGCAGAAACAGAGAAATCCTTTTAGAGGCATTAGGACATTATAATATTTATTGATCAGTGTGCACCAACCCTGGTTTATGCACTCTGATACATTTTGCCAGTCGAGTCAAGAGTGATGATAAACATCATGTCCAGCAAGTGGATTAATAATGGAGATGTGATGTGAGAGACATTGGAGCACTGAGGGAAATTAGAACAGCGTGGTACATTCAGAGAGAAGGCAGGATGGTGTTACATAATTTAAACCCAAAGTGAGGTGCTCTACCACAGACAGAAGGCCAGCAGCCCCCTGCTCTGCGCAATAATGGCCTAGCAGGTTCTTGCTTCAATTTTCTCCCCATTCCAAGAATCCCTAACGGCAAGTCCTCTGTAACTACAGCTGGCAGCAGGAAGGCCTGGAAACATTTGAGTACATGGAAATGAAGTACTTGTTTGTCCCTTTCTTTAGGAGCCTGAGATTGCAAAAGCTTTCCCTGGCCCAAGCCCAAAGTTAGAGAGTACTGAATTAATCATTACTGCCAAATTGGTTGGATCATATTGTAAAGTGTCATGCTGATTGTATAAAATAATTTTAATTTCTATCACATTTAAATACATTTAACCATATTCAAAATTCAAATGCCATTTCAAAGGAGTATTTGTTTTGAGTTGGAGGGAAAATATTTGCATAGAAAATGTCGATTTTGTAAAATTGTTGTGTATTTTTAATTCACCTCACCATATTTCCTTTTAGTTTCAATACTCATTAAAAGTCACTTCTTCCTGCCAGAACCCCAGTTTGAAAGAAATACCAGAAAGCCCTGAATCATTGGAAAAATCCCCAAAGTAACTCCACCAATTACAGCAATGGACAAATTTCATAGCTACTAATAAGAACCCCAAACTGTAACATTGTGGTCAGTAAGAGCTGCCAGTTCCCATCAATCAGGTGGTTCTGATTCCGGTACCGAGATCAAGTTACAAATGCCCAGTGTTTGACTGCCCCCATCCCTCTGCTTACATTTACTTGCAAACATTTGTTTCTTGTCAGACTTATGTTATCGTTCACGGCTATAAAGTGAAGTTTTCCTGACAGAAGGGAAGCAACTGCAGCATTTCCCAGATCTGGTGCAGCATGAGACAAAATGCTCTGTGCTTCACACTTAACCCACCGTAGGGTGTGGAGGTAAATAAGGCAGCAAGGACACCCTAAACCCAACTGTGTTCTACACAAATAAAGGTCATTTAAAGCCTTTTTTTCCTCCCTTGGTCCTTAAGGATGTTTGCTATATTACAGCAGTTCATGACTCTTCAGATGTGAATCACTCTTTACTCAGAGGCCATTTGGAAGTAAAATACATTTAGGACTATAAACAGATGTGAAAGTCCATTTTCAGAAAACATTCCTGGCTCATTATTGATGCAGGGCTGCTCTTCCAAGGTGCTAATGCAAGAAAGAAGGTGGTCTAGTCTGAGTGCTGGAGCTTTGCGGAGTTGGACATTTTCATTTGAATGTTTCCTCTTGAAGGAGGTGAAGCATTTTGATATGAAACCTGTACCAGTCTGAAAGCAGACTGTGTGTCCGAGATTGCAAGGCAATGTGTGTATTCTCTTGCCATCTGTTAGAGGTGTGGCAGTTATCTTCTGTTAATTGGGCAGTTTTCTTTATCTCTTCCACAAACCAATCTGCCTTCCAGGAGATATCTTCTGTTCATGGGCCACTGAGTGTCACTGCATGACTGATAAAATTACACCATCCCACTGGGAGATGCTCCGCCCAAAGACAAGAGCCAAGCATTCCTAACTGGATATAGTCTGAGATTTTGGGACAACAGGACAGCCTTTCCCACAGGATTCCCACAGGAAGACCAGGCCCATCTATACCACCACTGGATCTTTAGAGGAAAATGACACCCTTCTACAGAATCACTGCTCCAACAGAACCACACCTGTCACTGCAGGAGGACTGCAGCCACCAGTTAATGGGGCTGCTACCAGCACCCTGACCCACAGGGTCTCAGGTCATATTCTGACCCTGTCAGTGTTGTTTTCTATTGCTGCATATTTTATTTTATTTTTTAAAAAATTTTCTTCTCTAATAAAAAACCGTTATCCCTGCTCCCATATCTTTGCCTGAGAGCCCCATTAATTTCAAAATTATAACAATTCAGAGGGAGGGGGTTTACATTTTCCAGTTCAGGGAAGGCTCCTGCCTTCTGTAGCATTCACCTGTCCTTTCAAACCAAGACAGTGTGGCTGTCTGAGATTTCTGAGCCACCAAAACTGGCTTGTGAAACAAGCAAAAATCCTCAGGTAGAGGAATAGGCATGGGTACGTTGCGTGCTCGTCAGCCGGATCACAGCAATCATTTAACAGAAGTTTTTTCTTACTTTGTGTGTTGCAACGGCTTTCGTGTTTGTCTGGCTGAATTCCAGCAGACCTGTCTGGTTTTCCTGTTGGTGGCATCCCTCCTTAGCCCCGCTTAGGTCAGCGCTGGTCTGGCAGGGCAGAGCTCCAGCCTCCGGAGCCAGAGGCCAGAGCCCAGATCTCAAGGATTAGCAAATGCTTAAGCACTGACCTTGCCAGGTGCTAAAAGTGCTTTACGAGCCAAAAATCCCACAACACTTATGCAAAGCAGAAACTACTCATCCCCGGGGAAATTCATTGCGCTCTGGGATGGGGCATGAGAGCAGGATCAACAAACCCACCAAAACACCAGGGAAAAACAGGTCCACGGAAGATTTTTCACTCCCCCTGAGACAACCAATGCCAGCACACAGCACTTACCGAGTTTAGAGTGAGTGTTTACCTGGTGAAATAGAGTCCTTTTGTTCACACTCAGAACGGCCGATGTTTACTGAGGTTTTCCGGGTTTCCACCAGGCTGTGGGTGGCTGAGTTAATTACGGAACATTTTCAGCAGCTCGTCCTCTCCTTAAAGCTTAATGGTCTTTCAACAGCCCCCAATGTCCTTCCCGGCATTGTGTCAGGTTAAATGTTGTTTGATTTCCATTTGAAAAACAGAATTGGTAGCAAGGGTGTAATATTTGCCGTTACCTCTAATCATTCATCCTTAGCCACCCCAGGACTGATAAGGAAGGAGGAGCTGGCAGGAAAACCGGAGCGGTTTTCCGTAGTAGCCATGGAGCCGGTAAACACGGCGGGGCTCTCAGGCCTGACCAGCGTGTAAGGCACTGCTGTGTTCACCTGCCAGCAGGCAGGGCTGCCTTAAACCCACAGGAGGAGGGAAAACAGCAGCAGGGTAGGATTAGGGATTAATCCCACTGCCGTGACTGGGAAGTGCAGACAGTGAAGACAGGCGCTTCGTTTTCCCGGCTGAAGAGCCTGGAGCAGGTGCAGCCTTCGGGCTGGTGGAGGAGACTCCTGCTGAGGGGACCCGTGGCTGTGCCCTGTGACGCTGCAGTGACCGTGTTTTCCCTGAAGCTGCTCAGAGCTCGCCCACTGCAGGTGGCTCCTCCGAGAGCTGCGGCAGTGGGGAGCGTCCATCAGAGCTGCACAGTTTTGCTTTCCCTGGCTCCAGAAAGAAAATAACAGCCAATCTGGAGTAGGTGAACCAAAATAAAATGAAGCTAAAGTTAAGCGAAGCTAAAGGTAGCAGAGCTGTGCACAGTGGTAGTGGAGTTTTGGGGGTGGTCAGCGGGACAGGCCGCTCTCATGAGTGTCGTGAGCAGGTGAAGTCCAGAGGATCTTCCCCAAGCTGTGGTTTCCATTTCTAAGGGAAGCACAGAAGCTCACACCCTCCCCAGGTTTCCATCAAATGACTCTAAGGTGGCAAATGCCAGGACGAGCAGGGGCCACAGCTCTGATTTTATCTGTGGTGCAGCACCTGGCCCTGGGAGCAGCAACAGTGGGGATGACCCTGCAGTGCATCAGCACTGACAGCCCAGATCTCCTGCCTGGAGCCATCCCTTGCTGAGGGCAGAGCCCCTGAGCCAGCCTCTTTCCAGCCCTTGTACTCCCTAAGTAAAGGCACCTGAAAAAGGCAGCTCCAGCTCCTTCCAGAGTGGCTGAGCTGGGAATACTCCCGGCGTGGATAGCAGGCAGCTGCAGCATGGTCAGGTTGGTCTCTCTCAATGCATCCTCCCTGTCCTCCCTGCTCCCTAAACACTTCCAGGGCTGCTCTTCTCCAACCACAAACACCCCTGGCATGGGGAAAGCCTCTCCTGTGTTTTTCAGCCCTTCTGCTCTCTTCAGCTCCAGGGCCAGTGCTGTGGCCAGGCGCTGCTTGCTGCCCAGGGCTGGTGCTCCTGCCCAGGGCGCAGCCCCCCCACTGCTCCCACAGCTGGAAAGGGCCCTGCCAGCACCCCTGGGGAGGGAGAACCAAAAACCAAAACCATAAAAAACCATATCCAAAAACCATAGTGCTGCTGCTTCACAGGTAACCATGAGAGCACAGAGATAAAAAATGGCACAGAGACCTGCAGGGGAGTGAGGCTTTGTCAAGGGCAGGGCGCAGGGTCCGGGAGCAGCTGCCCTCACACACAGCTGACCTGCTACCAGCCTCTTCTGTTTGTCCTGCAGGAAGCTGCAGACCCCTGGGAAGCAGCTCCCAAAAGAGCAGGGAATTAAAGCAAACAGGAGCTGACCTGGGGCAGCCTCTCAACCTGCCAGGCTGTGAACCATGACAGCTCCAAAGGGGCTTCCCAGCGCTCTCCCTGGAGTGGCTGCCAGCATGAGCAGGAGTCAGTGCTTTCAGCTGTCACGGTCACTGAGCCCAGAGGTGCCCTTACATGCTCCACTAATCTGTAAAAATAACAGTGGAGACACCTCCTGCCCTCCTGGGGTCTTGAGGACACCTGAGACATTTCAGGCACAGGGGCATCTTCGGTTCCCAGCTGTTAGCTTCCAAATTTTGGACATTAAGGATTTCTCTCAGGCACCACACCAATGTCTCCATGCTGGATGCAGGTTTGTGTCCCAGCTGGAGGTCTAGAGGTGTGATTTTAGCCACCCAGAGGCATTTACTTGTTTCCTCCTATTGGATAACCTTCTGTTTTTTCCCCCAGAATAAATCAATCAATAGGATTATTACAGTACAAAAGAATATATGTTTGGATTTGCACAACATATTTGGATAATCTGGCCAGGCTTTGGCCTGTGTGCCCTGAGTTCCTGTGGTTAGCATGAAGCTGCTGCACACCTGCACAGTGCACCTGGCTAATTCTGCTTGTTCTTTTCCACTCCAGAACCCAGCACTCCTCCCTGCTCCAACAGGATTCTGTGGGGTAACACCACCCACAGGAGTCTGCACAGGGAGTTGATCCAGTTGCTCTGTACCTGCTGACCCCTGCAAGAGCACCTCCTCAGCATCCCTGTGTGTCCAGAGGGCATCCCAGGTGCAGGGACAGGACATCTTATTGCACACATCTTGGTCCTGCACAGAACACTGCCCCTCAGCCCTTCCTAGAGCTTCCAGCTCTGCAGCTCCAGCTGTCTCCTCTGTCCCACCCTGCAGGAAGGTCACGGGGCTCCTGGGGAACGCAGCCAAGGAATTTCATGGCATGCCCCAGGTGATCCTGCCTGTCCTGCCACAGGAGGGAGATCACTTCACCTGCACAACTTAATGGCAGCTAATCATGGCATGGTCCACTGGCTGCCTGGTCAGGCTGCCCCTTCCAAAGGCCTTGGAAAAACACAGGGTGTTTGGAACAGCAGTGGTGACTTCAAATGCCTGCCTTGCACAGCTCTTTGTGGCGAAACAAGTGTGAGAAATTAAAAAAAAAAAAAAAACAAACAGAAAGAACCCTAACATAATAAGGAACAACAGCAAAGTTTTCAATTTCTTAATCCTCATATCCCACCCCCACTTAAAAGAAAAAGCATTTTTTTGTGAAGAAAAATTAAGGAAAGGCTGAGGGGCAAAAAAGCAGAAAAGAAAAGCCACTGATTCCAGTGTGCCTGAGAGTTTTTTTGCAGGATGTGGATTTTGAGGGGTGCTGTGTCTCAACCTGAAAATCACAACAAAATGCAGGGAATTGACTCTTCCTGCTTTGTCCTGAGAACAGGGAGAGACAGGGAATTATTTTAAGGTCACTTGCACAATGATGTGTGGGCCTGCAGATGCCATTTTCTTCCCTCTCCAAATGATGCCAGGGGATCACTTCACCCAGGACTATGAGACCATCTGGAAAATATCATCCAGTGCATTATTCCCTGTGCCAGAGGGATATTTATAGCTAAAGTAAATAATGTTGTCACAATCCAAACAAATAAGGAGAGGCTGCAAGGCAGTGGAGTGTCTCCTCCCCCATCTCTGTGCGTGGCTTTGTCCCAGGAGGGGCCAACTGGGATCTTTTAAGTCCCTTCCAACCCAAATCATTCTATGATTCCATGATCCTCCCAAATTCATCCAGTTCTGAAAAGCAGGTGGCAGCAGTCGAACCAGTCCCTCACAGGACCAGGCTCCCTCTAAGTCCTTTGTCCAAATCTGCTCCATAAAACCATGTAATGCTCAAAAGACTGTATATTTTTGACAAAAACTTGGGTCATTTCAAAGGAGTTTTTCACAAGAAGTGAAATAGTTCTCCTCAGCTGAGCAGTTCAGGTTATTATTCACTGTTTGGATCTAACCCACTGAACAAAATACTGCATTTGCCTTTAGAAAGGAAAATCCACTGAGCAAGTTCAGGCCAGCTCTCATTACAGGCTTCCTAAATTTATTAATGGAAAATTAAATATTCTTTTTAGATAGGCAGATAGGTACATATCTGTGTCTCCAAAGTGGTTTCAGGTTCTCAGTTGTTAAACTAATGGATATAATTCCCTTTGCAGCACTACCCAGCATGGCTCCATGTTATTTTGGTCATGGAAACGAAATGAAGAGCACGTGCCTGACCTTTCCCAGCTCAGGTCTGTCTTCCCAAAGGAAGTGTGTAGAATACCAACCATCTGGTTTATCCTGTATTTCCTTCCCATTGGAGGTTTATCTCATTATTCTCAGCAGTGTAGGAAATCCTGTTTTAACACAGCCTCTTCTTGTCCACTGGACCTGTGCTGGAATCACAGAACAGAATATTCCCAGCTGGAAGGGACCCATATGGATCCTCGAGTCCAGTTGAGGGAGGGAAGTATTGGGTTTAGGGCCCTGGTGTTGTGGCCCTTTGCAAATGACAGAGAAACAGTGACGAACCCCGTGCAGAGGGACATAAAGAAGGTAGCAGAGAGGAGAGGTGGGAGAAATGTTCCATGACAGTTTTGAAGTTTAAGCAGGCATCAGAGTTCTGTAATATGGATGACCTCATGTTTGTGTTTTGGTTTGGCTTTTTTTGTGCCCTGTATTTTCTACTGCTCTTCCAGAGTAGGGCTGTGGCATTCACATTCCCTGAACATGATTCCTTAGCCCAGGATTTTTCTCCTGGGAAGCTAAAAGGCAGTGAGAAGCCTCAGAAAAAAGAAAAACAATTCTTATCTCATTTCCTTCTCCTGTATTGTGCTCATGTGAAATGTGTTTAGAGATTGTTTACCCCAAAGTGATTGCCTGATTAGACTTTGGTGTGAGTTGTTTTGACTCATTGGCCAGTTAGGGCCAGGCTGTGTCAGAACTCTGGAAAGAGGCACGAGTTTTCATTGTTATCTTTTTAGCATTCACTGAGTATCTTTTCTGTATTCTTTTGCATAGCATAGCATAGCATAGCATAGTATGGTATTCTTTAATATAATATAGTATAATAAAGTAATAAATTAGTCTTCTGGTAAGATAGAGCCAAACCCTCAACAGGGTTGCCTGCATTTACAATATAGGGCAGTACCTTCAACTGGAGAACAACAAAATAGCTGTTATTACCTCATCTTCTAAAACCAGGCCTGCATCTTTCATGTGCTTTGGGCTGACTGTTCAGATGCAGCAGTTTGTGGACTGAAAGAAGGAGGATTTGGAATTGAGAAGAAAGGATTTACTCCTTGGTGTTCAGTTGTCTGCAGTTAGAGAGAGGAGAAGTGATTTTGAGCAATTCCTGTGCCTGACCAGTGCAAAAAGCCAGTCCATCTCCCTGGGATCCACATTCCATTCTGCTGTAGTTACGTGTCAGATTCAAGGAGCTGGAGTTTTTCTTCTTTTTGGCAAAACACTGGACTTTCCATAGGAACATCCAGCCCCTTGTGTTTCTGCTGGGTGACTAGAAGATTCTTTCTGCAGGTTCTTGTATGAAGTTCCATCTTCTCCTTCTCTGCAAACGAACTTGGTCCAGGCTCAATGTATGGATGCAGGAAGATGCAGGGGAGCAGGGAAGAGATGTTGCTGAGTGTGTCCCATGCTTGTCCTGCTGTTGTCTCCTTCAAAAGAGATCCTCAAATCAGATTCCACCACTTTCAGGATGGGCTTGACAAAAATCCAAGCATTTTGCTGTCTGCTCAGAATGCAGAAGTTTTTTCTCTTCTCTCTCTGTCTTGCAGTCCTGAAATAGAGCACCTTCCCTACAGCCAGCATGGAACACATCTACATCCAGTCATCTTTCTCCTAGGGAACCAGGGTGTGGTCATGGCATTTGTGTGCTGCAGTCTCACAGCCTTGCCAGCTTTTGGGCCCTGGAGACTCTTTCCACATTCTCCAAATGGATGGAAAAGCAAAAACATGTATTTTGATGATGATTGAACACAGCTTTCTGATACTATGTAAATAATTTTGATACTTAGTCTATGAGTTACAGGCATTTGTAAAAACTTCAGCCTTTGTTTCCAGCAATGCTATCCATCTGAAAGCATGTGCATTTCTAAACAGGTCTTCTGTATGGAAGCTACTTTAAAAATTAAAAGTAGTGCATTCTGCCTTATCTAGCCTGGTTTTTTTTTCCTACAAGTTCTTCAAACCAGGTAACAAAAATGGTTTAGTTCTAATCAGTCAGGTTTAGTCTGATTTTTAAAATCCTATTGCAGAGCTTCAGTGTTTCAGGCTGCATGCATGGGATCAAGAAATACTTTATTAGACAGGAGTGCTCTTTGGAACTTCAGTCATTGGAATGTTCTTCTCAGTCCTAGCTTTTAACAGCTTGTTTCTATGAAATGTACACTTCTACCACTGGGATTTAGCATGCTTAATTTGTTCAGGATATGAACCATAGGTACCAGCTCAGTCAATAAACAACTCTTTTTCACTGTAATTTTTTCCACCTTCTTGAATCTTACTGCATTGTAGTCTTTAATTCCAGGTAATTCTTCTTTTTAAACAAGCAAGCAAATGAACAAAAAGCAGGTGAAACTGCATTTCCTTGTGGGGCACATTTAGAATGTATCCATGTTATCAGAGTTGTAGGAGTGTGTCAGTTTCTACAGAAGAAAAGATGCAGCTTTTGCCTCAAGATCACATGGGTTTACTTGAATGGTGCAGAGTAGATTTTCTTTCTGAATCCCTCTAAAAAAAATCATATGCTGTCCTGTGAAGATGGATTAGCCCAGATTGAGACACAGGCTGCAGTTCACAGGATGGCCAGAATCACCAGGGTGTGTTTCATAGCTGGAGCAGGGAGAGGCTTGCACCTTTATCTTTCCTTCTCCTCTCCTTTTTCCTTTGTCCTGCACTATGATGGTATTTCTTTGTCCATCTCACTGTCCTTTTGCCTGTACCTGTCTGCATCTGCTGCTCAGTCCTTCTCCCTCGCTGTACTCTTCTCTTTATAACCCTCTGTCCTGCTGCCTATCCCTCTCTTCCTCCATCCTTCTGCTGCACCTTCCCCCCACACCCACCTGCCATGGTCATTTTCTCTCTCTGTCCTTGCTTCCCTCTGTCTCTGTATCCCTCTGTCCTTCCTGTGTGTTTACCACTCTGTCTTTTTATTTGTCCTTCTCGTGTTCCTTTTTATTCCCTTGTTAGGAATATTAATCCACAAACACCAGAGGTTTATGTCCAAAAAGGAGACAGAGGAGTCCTTTTTTGGCGGGGCATTCCCCTGGGATCTCTCAAAATTTTGGAGGATGCAGCCTCCTTTTTATCCTAATTTCCGGGCCGCATTTCCTTTCTCTCTTTCCTCGTTGGCTGAAGTACTTGAGAGGTCCAGACTTCCCAATACACCTGATACTGAAGATTTCCCTTGATATGGAATTTAGGGGTTTTTCTTCCTCATTGCTTCTTTCATTTTTCAATGACTAATTTCATTTATCAGCAAACCTAAAGTTTATTTGTAAAAGCAAATATCTTTTTCCATTCATCAGTCAGTGGAATCCTTCCCATTGTTTCTTTTATCTCCCAGTGCTGGTTTTATCTACCCGCAGACCCACAGCTTGTTTGTAAATCTGCTATTCCTCTCAGCTGTCCCAGGTGTACCTATTGAAGGCCTTTAATAATTACCCACTTTATTCTCTTAACTCTGTCTAACCCCTGTTCTAGGCAGCCACTCCAGGGCATCAATATAAAAAAGAAACAGCACAGCAGAGAGAAAACCCTGACTTCCAGGTCTTCCCCAGATGCTACCAAGATGTGCCTGCTACCTGGGAACTGAGAACAAAGGTACACATGAAGATTCACAGGCTGCAAAATAATTCCACAAGAGCACAAGGACCATCTCAGTACTTGCTGCCAACAGCATTCCAAACCTGTGTCCTGGATTCCTGTCTGAAAGATCTGTCCCTTGATTTGAAGGCGATTTTCTGGAATCACAGCATGTTATTCCATCAGCCAGATTCTCAGCCTGGGGATGAGAAAGGTGCAATTCCATTTCCCCTTAACTGGGTGCATTTTCAGCATGTTGATTCCACTGCAGCCTCATCACCCACCCAGACGTCCTCTAGCAACCTCACCACGGAGGAGAGAAGGGCAGGGAGGAGAGAGAGCACTCCTGGCAGTGCCATGAGGTGTTCATGAAAACAGAAACCAACTTTATAGCAAGCAGTAATGGTGTTTTCCTCCAGCCTGATTTGTGAGTGGAAGCAATTGTGTGAAATATGTTCCAAAGAAACAATAGGAATGCTATTAAAATGAAAAATGCTTAAAATGAAGACACGTAAGAGGAGAAGCCATGAAATCAATTTCTATTAGTTATGGTGTTTGTAAAAGTGGAATACCAGAAACTGGCTTGTTTCAATGATCTAGGTATGGATAATATAATTTCATATTTCTCACCTAATAATAACTTCTGGGTTAGCTACTTTTAAAACAATGCCCTTAATATAAAGAACAGCCAAATAATTCTTTTAGGCCAAAAAGGAATTTGCCCTAATTGTTTCACAATTTTAATTTTTCAAAATTATCAGTTAAAAATGAACCGACAAAATACTAACAGTGCTTTGTGTTCCTAGGCACAAGTAAAAGCTTCCAAAATAAAAAAAGAATGTTTATGCAATGAATGAGGTATGGACATTTTAAAATTCCCCACATTGCCAGGAGCAACTGTGAAAAATGAATCCGGGGAGGAGATGCTGCATTCTGGCACTGATCTGATAATAAAACGACATCAGCAGCTCTCTGTGGGTGGTTGTCTGTGCTCCCACAAGCTTCCCAATACTCTTCCTCATTGCGTTTTAATACTTCTGTACTGTGTATTTCCTAGGGATTCTGATTGATGCAATGAGAGGAGTATTGCATGGCAGGAAATATCAGTGTACTCAGCATATCAACCACATCTGAAGCTCCACTTGGCCTGAATTAAGATTTCCTTAGAATCTAAAAGAAGTTAGCTTTTTAAAATAAATTAAAAAAAAAGAAAACCTAAAAACTTAAAGAAAAAAGAGTCGAGAAGAGGGGA
>JAYDZK010000056.1:55737327-55770370 GCA_034509185.1 Euphonia xanthogaster | reverse complement strand
GAAACAGGTTCTAAAATGCAAACATTTTATCTTTGTTCAAGCAAAATAAATTCTTTATTCAATTGTGGCTAGACCACCTAGACATGTTTATTGTTAGCTACGTTCAAAATTGCTGTTCTTTTGTAAACCTCAGTAGAACTGAGACCCTTTTAGCTACTTTTAAAGATGACTTTTGTCAGAATGGGAAAAAGATTTTTTTTTTCATTTCAAGTCATGCTTTAAAGAAAAAACTTCATCTCCCCTCCCAAAATACCGACAACCCAACAAAACAAATCCAGACAAGTAACCTTAAATAAGGCCAGCTTCAGCTCCTGTCCTGCAGAGCGTGGCAGGAGCCCTGGCAGCAGAGCCGGGGTTATACCGGGGGAGGGCCGTGGTGCTGCAGTCCTGTGTAGGGCCACAGCAGCTGCTGCAGTGACCTCCAGGAGTCCCCGGTGCCCACAGGGGCTGCATCTGCTGGCCTCTGCAGGGACAGCCCCGTCAGGAAGCTGGTGAGAGCAGCCAGCAGGACCAGGATGGACACAGACACCCAGAGGGTTTTGTTGGCATTGCAAAAGGAAGCCTTGAAGTGGAACGCCCACGCTGACATCGAATTGTACCTGGGCAGGGCAGGAAAGCACAGAGCCCTTCAGGGTTTCCTCAAAACATGCAACTGTTCCCACCCCAAAAAGCCTTGGAGCAAACCAGATCCCACAAACATCAAGAGTGACAGGTTGTTACTGTTTTGGGAGCTGTGCAGGGGAGCTTCTGTTCTGAGTTTAAAATACAGTCAAGGAAGCAAGCTGATAAGCAATTGGAAGCAATTGATAAGCTGGTGCAGCTCAGCCATCCACCCATGCGCCCTGTTCCTCACACTGGTTCTGAGGAGGATTCACAAAAGCTGCCTTGCAAGAGCAGCAAGAAATCTTGCTCGTAAAAAGCACTGAAAGTCCTGGCCTTTTGTTTGAACCTCTTCCCACGTGCGCCTCCCAAACATGGCTTTAACTTGTGAAAGAAACTTACATTGACTCCAGGGTCCATTTGGGTGGGTATTTTCCTTTTTCAGAGACACTTTCCTTCCTAGTTGGTTGTTCCTGTACTTCAACAGGTGATTCCAGCTGCTCATTCCTGTAAACAAGAATCAATAGCTCCAAAGCTTTGCCAAATTCACAACAGCCTGGCTTTATAGCCCTGACCAGGTGGTGAATTAAAAGCTCATTAAAAACTCCCAGCAGCCACCTGGGAGGAGGCTGCTGCTGAACTTACTTGGTTTCAAAAGGCTCCTCTTCATACTCTGCCCAGGAATAGGTGCTGAGGAACCTCTGCAGTGAAGGACGCTTCTCGTTCTGCTTTACCCCTAGCCTGCCCCTGCCATGTGTCAAACACATTTGTCTGATTTTCCTCAGCAGATAGAGAGCAGAAAACCAGAAATTTAGCAGCAGCCTACTCATTTGGTTAACCACAGACAATTAACTTACAAATTTAATTGCTTGAAATTAGGACCATAAAAAAAACCCAAATGAAATCAAACAAAACTACAGATCCATCCACTGTAGATATTTAGATTTCACATTTTAGTTCTAAAGCAAGAAAGTTGTGGGATTTTTTTTTTTAGAGCTCTCAATGCTCAATAAATAAAGAATGTGGGCTCATAAGGCTAATTTACCTATTATAGCACATAAAACCAATGTGAAAGGTGCAGCCTAAACATTATTGTGCCCTAAGATGCTCCAGAAATTGCCTACTACAGGCACAGTTAGAGTTGAAAAATATTTCCCCCGTTCAAAGACAAGCCCAGGTGACTTTACCAACTGCTCGATCTCCTGCTGAATCTGTCACTCCGTTCATCCCCATCAGGTTCGTGGAACTGGGCCTGGAGGAGAAATTGCCACATTTACTGCATTGGCATTCAGATGCTTCATCCCAGCCAGTTTTGGGGAGGTGAAGCACCTCAACATCCCTCGAGCAGCCCCTACTTACCAGTGGCACCCCAATCCCTGCATTCCCAGCACTCCTGGGCACTGTTGCAATGCTAACTCTCCGCAGGGCTGACGAGGGCTACACAAATAAGAGGCATTACTGGCTCTTAACAAGGCACAACTGGGTTACCCACTGAGCACACAAAATACCATCTGGTTTGTACTGGCTATGTTTAAAAAAGAGGTGCTGACACTTAGCATGAAGTGACACACAAAGAATCCAATCTCAAGTGCAGATCAAATCAGATCTTTTGAGCAGCATCTCTCCACAGTAAGTGCTTTCTGCCCACCTGAGTGAGGCTGGCTGCACAGCTTCCAGCAGAACACCAACATTGAAGGTAACTAAATTCCCCTAACCTTGCTCACAGGAATTCCTACACTCAGTTTGAACTGCTCCCATGTTTTTGTGCTAAACCCTCCTTTAATTCCAAGAGAGCCATGCATGAACAATATTTCTTAACCAGTGAGTGAGACCCAACCATTTCACCTTCATCCTCTAAGGGGGACTACTTAGAAGGTTGGTGGGGTGCCTGAAAAGTAGATCCTCATGTTTGATGACACCAGCCCATATTTGTGATAGAAAAGCACCAAGTCAAGCATGTAGCAGAGCACCAGCACATAAAGCAAAGAAAAACACAAACACACTTAAAATTTGTTGTAAGGACCATTACCTTAAAGTTAAAAGGCCCTGGCAGCTTCTTATTTATAGATTCATCTGTGAAGAGATCAGACATCAGAGCTTTACAGGAGGAGCTTGCTGCTTACAGGAATGCAGCAAGTTTAATTTGCAGCCTAAGGTCTGACTTTCTGCGGTGTTTTTTTAAGCAAAGCACTGTCAGAAAGCAGAAATGAGGTCTCAGGAAAAAGCTTCATATTTCATTAAATGAGTTCATAACATTCACACATTGCCCATCTTCTGCAAGCATCAACTTCTGTCACTATCATCAAATATATTCTATTATTGAGGTAGTGTCCTGTTACAGGGCTGTCTTTCACAGTCAAGACTGTAATCCAAAAGGTTCCTGCAAGGATTTTACGGTGTGGAACACTTCCCTTTTGATGTTTAAAAAACACATCCTATTTTTCAGAAGAATTTAATACTTCCCTGGGAAAGCTACAAGTGCACAGCACTGGCTGCAAACCTGATTGCTTAGAAGTGGAAATAGAGGGCCCCCGCACTTAAGGGGTTTGTAATTCCCATGTAGAAAAGGGCAGGGTGCAGGCTGTAGAGAGCAGCCAAAGCTCAGCTACCTAGAAATAGCTACTGTGAACAAGAACCTAAACTTACTGCTCACAAGGAATAAGATTATCCCCAGCACATGCCATGCACTTTGCTGAAAGCCAGGACATTCCTGTGTACTTGCAGTGGTCCCACACACACCCCGAGATCCATGACAGTTTAGGTACAAGTTTAATTTCAGAGACCTGCTTTCAATAGTCTTAATAGATGGCTAAAAAACGATATAATTCTGTCACCTAAGATGTGGAGGGATTATATTACTGATCTGCAGCTGTAAGGGTTTGTCTGGCAGGTGCTAGCAAGGGGAAAGAGGCTTTTCCTGGTTACCTCTGTCTCCAAGGGAGCTGAAGGACCTCTCGTTCTGGAGCAGGACCTGCTTGAGCTCCTCGAGCTCGGCGTGCTCTTTGGCGTACATGCGCTTCAGGTTCTCCACGTGCTGGATCATCACCTCCACAGCCTTGCTCACCCGGCTCTCCTGAGGGAGCAGGGAAAGCAGCAGCTCTCAGGAACTGCCTCATGTTTGGAGATTTCCCCCTCAAGCATCTGCTCTCCTCTGCTATCTCCCTTTTATCCTCCCTTTCAAAGCTTCACTACAACCCCTGTCCTGGCACGTGGTATGCAGGTTTCATTTCTCCAGGGATCACTCTTACTGTAAAATAATTCAAGTCAATCTTGATATATCAATAAATCAAATAAGTCAATCTTCAGTTTTCCAAGCTCTTACAACTCATCATCGTCACTTCCTCTGATCTGCAGTCTCAGCTGCCACCATGCATTTGCTGGTATTGCCAAGTCATATTTTTGTGCTGCTCTGGGGTATTATACACAACTACACCTAACATTTGAGCAGGACCTTGTAATTTTCCATAGGTTTTGCTGATTAGCTGCCCTTTCCATAAGGCACAGAACTACCTTTGCAGCATCAAGGCCATTGTTACCACACTGGTTGGTATTTTGTATATCTCACTTCTGCAAAGTCTTTATTGTTTGGTTTTTTTCAACCAGAACCTTATTTCTGCTGTGAGTTTTTGCACATCTAGTGCAGCATAGCTGCTCTCAGTGCTTGGGATTCCTTATAAGAACACAGAAAGAAGACAAGGCCAGGACTAAGCTGTCCTGACCAGTCTACACTACACACACCAGATTCCCAAATGCAATCCTGGAACCACAAGCCCAGCAAGACGTGGCTATCCCTTTTCAGCCAAAAGCTTTTAGCTCTGTACAAAGTACTTTTAGGTGGAAAGTGTTACCTGATTAATAGCTCCCAACATCTCTGCTCTGCTGGCAACTCGAGCTGCATATTGGCTAAGGAACTGCAGGCTTTTCTGCAGCTTCTTAATGATCTCCTGTGCCTGATTATCTTCTTCACACAAAGGAACTAATGCCTAAGAGCACACATTGGTAAGAAAACTGGTGTGAATTATTTAACAGAGAACGAAGGGTTGAGCTGATGACACTGAGGAGCTGTATTCAGGCCCACATGAACATCCTTAATCAGTGTAACTTGGATAAAGAGCTCCAGTGGGCAAAGACCAGAGCATAAAAGCAGCTGAAGCAGGAGTCAGATGTTTGTGCAACAGAAAAATTCCCTGCTGCCTGAGCATACAATGCACTTGGATCAAGGTTACCCTTCATAATCTCTCCTATTTCAACTGCATTGTTCCAGAAGTTCATTCATATTTGCTCATCATGTATCCCATGCACACTCCTCCCCCCCCCCCCCCCAAAAAGCTGTTTTAAGAGACACTCACATCTACTTATCCCATTCACCCTACCAGCCCTGGCCAATACTGACCTCTAACATATTCACAGCATTTGTGATCTCCTTTTTCAAGTTTTCTTCAGCCAGGTCTCGGGACCTCTCTTCAAGCTTCACTCTTTTGTCCAAGGTAAACAAGTCACACTTAAAACCTAAAGATAGCCTCAGAAATTCAGCCTGTTGTGGGAGAAAAGATTTCAGAGGAACCCAAGTGATGCAGAAGTTTAAGTAGATTTGGCCACTGATATGACATTTGGGGCTATACCCTGTGACCAAAGTTTAGGAGAGATACAAAAGGATAAGTGAACATGACCCACTTCCTTAAAGCAGGTCTTCCCATCTGTAGTGATGGTGGGAATGTTCTGCAGCCAGAAGAGGTGGCATCCTGGCAGCACACTGTGCCATCTGTGCCTTTTGACAAAACTGTCTTAAATCAGCACACTCTGCCTGGGAGGAGGTCACAGCTATGTTCCTTCAAGCTTGCAAACAAATGTCACAGTAGTGACAGGTCTTTGTTCCATTTTACAGATTTCCACCTTTCTCCATTCCATCTCTTGCAAAAATTTCCATTAGGCTTGGAAAGAGATTTCAGAAGTTAGCCTACAGAAATACATCCAGTTTAAGCTGGATCACTCTTTTACATAGGAAGAGATATTAATCAGAGTTTATCTACAAGATCTGATACCTGAAATACTTCAGGATACAAGCAGCTGAGACTTACCTCCACTTCCTTCTCATTTGGGGAGTCACTGTAGGAGAAGAAAAAGAACCATGGAACAGACTGTGGCTTTAAATTCATACCTGCAGGGGATCACTGAAAGTCAAAACACTTACGGCTCATTTTGCTTGGTTTTATCTCCTTTAATGCCACCTGCAGTGGGTGAACTCCCTGAGAAGAGACAAAAACCCCCATTTTCAGACCAAAGTGAAAAAATAGCCTCCCCAAACCGACCTGCAAGAGTCTTTTAAGCTTCCACAGAAGCCCCTGTTCAAGATCTCCAGTGTTAAGCTCTCACCACTGAAAAGAACTCGTGGTTCTATTTGTGGTGAGGCACCACAGCACTGCCACCTGTACAAAGCCCCAAAAGTCAGTTGTTCAGGGCACTTCAGCTGGCATCTTAGTAGCACAGAAATGGTTAATTGAAGGTCGTTGCTTAAGGGTGTTATGCAATTTACTACCTCACCAGCTTTTAGTGATCTCCAAAGGCAAAAGAGGAGGTGATTTGAAAAGTAGGTATGTCTAAGGAGAAACAACATCCTGCTCCTCTATATCATGGATAGCACAGAAATGCTTCTTTTACAAATCTCTGGGGAGAGCAGGAGTGCCAAAACTGTTTCAAATATCCCAACTCCTTTGCTGCTAAGAATTTTCCTCCTGTCTAGAGGAATGTGGAGCTGGTTAGATCAGTATCTGCAGAAATCAGAGCAGCAGATTTTGCATGACACCACTGTTCTCCTCTCCATTTTGATCTCCAACTGCAGGTACCAAGCCGTAAAACAAAAGCCTCTGATCACACTTGGTGTGGGACAAGCAGCTCCCTGCACCTACCTACACAGCTCTGGACTCAGCTTGTGCTCCAGTAACATGAAGGTGTTCAGCAAAACCCCCTTACCTTTCCTGCCGGGAACCACAGCTGGAGCTTCCTCACTCCGCTCTTTATTATTTTTCTTTTCCTGGTCCACTTCCTAAGGGCACATCAGAGCAGTTAGAGCAAGGGAGCAGCCACACAACCCCTGGAGGGGCCTCTCCCCTCCTTTGTCACTGCTCAGCCAGCCCAGCTGGGCTCTTCACTGTCACCAGCACTCTTACCAGGTCTTGCTTCAAAACATTTTGAAACACAGGCTTGTGTTCTTCGGTGGCCAGGGAGGATTCCCTCTTGATCTGACTTGATCCTGTGGAAAATATTCCCAAATCGAAATGTAGCAATTAATAAAGCACACCCAGTTTCCAACACCCACCATTTTAGCCATGGGCCAAATCGAGCCAAAAAACTGCAGCAAATGCCATGAAAGAACACTGAAAAAAAGAGGAGGCAGCAAAGAACACCATAAAGACACATAGGAAGAAGTATGATAACTATGATTGGAAAAAAAACCCATAAGAAGTGTTATATTCTACAGCTGAGAATAGAACGTACTTCCCATAGTTAAAGATGCAGGAGTTACAGTAATATTCCCTTGGAAAAATAAATTTTATTATTTTGCTACCAGCATGGAGATTTTTTTGTTGTTGGTAGGTTTGCTGTTTAAAGAGGCAGCTTTTAATTAATATTTATACCTTTAAAAACATGTAGAATATTTTGTTTTCTCCTCTATTTATGCAGTCATACACAGCTGTGAGCCAAAGAAATGGCACAGGAAAAGAGAAAAAAGAAAACAAAAAAAGAAAACAAAAATTCAGCTTCAGGTTTGAAGCCTGTAAGGGGAGATTTATCAGTTCTAATATTAGGAACACTTTCTTTTCAGAGATGTGCAACAGATACCTGGATTCTCAGACTTTAAAGCTATTGGGACTTTAAATTTGCTCTGCATATCTGCTTCCTCTTAGCTAAAGGCACCTGGATCACATATGAAAATTAACAGTAGAGGGAAATGAGTAGAAAGAAAATGCTTTTAAGTGAAGGGACATAATTAGATTTCAGGAAGATAGTACTGAGGAAAGCAACAAAACCAAACAAGAAACTGTAGTCTTATATTGAGGTAAAGATTGAAAAAATATTGCAAACAAGCATGCACAGGTATTCTGTGCTGCTTATTCAGACCAGCTTCACAAAAACAGCTTAAATACAGCGTGTACAGATGCTCCAGTTTTGGTTTGGTTTTATAGTTTTTCAGTGAAAGAAAACCATCAGAGCTGGTAAGAATCTGGTGGGTGTTTATGGCTCTAGCAAAGACAGAACAATACTCAAATGCCTCTACCCTCATCTCTTCTCTTTACCCATCCCAGCTTCTTGTGCAACAGCCTTGAAAGAGAGGAAAGTGCTTAGTGGCACTGTTGAACTAAGTAACTGTTTAAACCCATAAACACGTGTTTTCTCTTGTCGAAATGGTCTGGGATTTTGTACCCACTCACTGTTTTGCCAGCTGAGCAAGCCCCAAGGTCTCGCCAAGTTGTTTCCTGCTCCCTTGACTGCAGTGCTGCGGTAAGAGGGGTAAAAAACTTTATTCCTACTCAGCTCAGGGAGGCTTGAGAGCACTGGCAGGTGAAAACACTTGCAAAAATAGAAATTCTCATGTTGTTGCTCTTACTCAGCTTCCTCACTTCAAAGATGTGCTGGAAGCAAACCATTTCCTTAGTGGGTGAGCAGCAGGCAGTGCAGCAGCCACTGTACCTGCCACAGGAGCAGCTGGCTCCTTATTGCTGTGTGTCTCCATTGCCACGGAAGTTGGCACATCTTCCCCTCTCTCATGTAAGCCCTTGGATGATCTTTCCTCCATAACAAGGCAGCCTGCAACACCAGACAGCAGAAAGCACAGCTTTCTTTGTTCAGTAAACACACAGACTTGGGCACATCCAGGACTCCCAGTGCCCCAGGCTGAGGACTCACCCAGTACCGGTGCTGTGCTTTCCACTGAGCATGCAAGAGCTTCTCGGGCTGATGTTAACTGATCACTGCCAAAACAAAACCCTTTCAGATACTCATCCACAGGATACAGATCTTAATAAAGGCTTTTACAACTTGCACAAGACCTGACCTGGATGTGATCAGCGTGGCTGGTGGAGTTGACTCCTCACGGTCAATCTTCAGAGAGAGAGAGAGAAAAGAGTGAGTATCAGAAGGTTAATGCCAGTGTAAAACTTGCATGTCAAAACTTTAACTTCCCCAGCTGTGCCTAAACTATTCCAGCAGTGAAGAACTAGCTGGTAAAGCCATCTCAGCAATGGCATACTCAGACATGTGTTTTGGTTCCTGACTCTGTGGTTGGCTCCTAACTTGTATCTTCAATGACCAAAGGTGTTGCTGCATCACCACTGCTCCATCTTTACTCTGTGCATCAGCAGAGATCCATTTTCAGGGTCTGGAGCCCAAAACCTACAAATGAGGTGCACAGAGCTTCACTTGGCTGTAGAGATCAGAGTCATTAGGTAAATAAAAGCCAATAGTCACAGCATGAGCAAGTAGATGGTTCAGAACACTTGTGTACTGCGTTGTACATCAGCATTATATATAACAATTACCCAGCCCCTTCAGAGGCCTCAAGCCTCCCTGGAGTGCAAGCAGCAGAGGAACAAAGCAATTAAAAGCTGGCAGTTTTGCTCATGTTCCTCTAGTTGCCACAGTGTGGCTTTGGATCCGAGTCTTATCACATCACAGACAAAACCAATATCCTCTTGAGGCTTTGAATTTCGAGGGAGGTGCTATATGTGCACTATCCCTCTTCTGCATTTCACCCTGGAAAGCTCCAGCTCACTCATTGTTGGGTTGGTCTCTCTCTATGGGTGAAAATACAGGGGGAAACTGATGAGGTTTAAAGGGTTAAGCTGGCAATGACTTGTGCTGAATTACACCCACTGTTGAAGAAAAGTGCTCAACAGAAAACAAAACCAGCCCAAACCCATTCCTCTCTCCAAGAAGAGAAGGAAGAAGGGTGAAAAGCTCCCTGCACAGCAAGCACCCAAGAGCACTACTGAAGTGTGTGTGGAGAACCAAGAGAAAAACCACATCAGCAAGTGATTGCCTGTGCCCTCAGAGGACACAGGAAACCCAGAAAACGAGAACAGAAGGTATCCAAGGGCCCTGGTCACTTCTAAGAGTGACCAACTGCTCCCAGCATTAGGAAGTGCCTTTTCCCTCTTCCCTGCCCTGTCAGAGCTGGGCTGCTCTTGCACAGCCCTGGCCCAGCCAGGTGGATGCTTCCCCTAATGCAAATTCAGGCTATTTTTATTATTGGTATTTGAATTCTCTCATAAGTTGAGGAAGTGCAGCAATACATTTGCCTTGTTCAGGCCATTGGCTGCAGAAGTATTGGGGAGGGGGAATACCATCATGTTAGAAAGAAAAGAAATCTAAAGGGCTTTTAAAACTAACAGCTCCCAAGCAAACAGAAAAGCCCTTGCATCACCTAGAACTGAAATGACACGTTATGCTTCATTACCTATACCTGCCCAGATGGGCACATGGTCAGTGATTTATGTTTGCAACGAAGGAAAACCCTCAATTCCGTTTTTTAAAACCCTAAGCTGGCTGCCAGGACTGTACACTCCCATGGATTCCACAAAGGAGAAAAAAATTCCAATTAAACAGAAACACCACTTCTAGATTTCTTAATAAAATAGAATCACACAATGGTTTGGGTTGGAAGGCACTTTAAAGATCAAAGTTCCAACCACTGATGTCCAAGGGACATCTTCCAGTATCCCAGGTTGCTCAGACCAACATCCAGCTTGGCCTTGGGCACTTCCAGGGGTGAGGCAGCCACAGCTTCTCAGGTGCCAGGGCCTCACCACCCTCACAGTAAGATCTGTTGGCACAGAATGTCGGAGAATGGCACAGTCTTTTAATGAGGAAGAACAGCCAAAGAAGATCCTGAAGCCCACCCCTAATCACTTTTCCCACCTCCATCCCTCTGGTTAGCATAATCCAAGTGTTCTCTAGCTCAGCCCATGAATTCTGGCCACACTCTTATACAACGCCTTCCAAACAATCATTAACATTTGGAAAATCTATCTGGTTTTCAGGCTGTGATATGACTTCTGCATTTATAAAGCCAAACAAGAACAAAAAGCCCAAGTTTCACCTGGCTTTTAAGCGCTCCTTTATTAAGTAGCCCCTGAACTTCTATGGTGACAATGATTTGACAAATAATTTGAGTTACTTACAAGCTGATCTGCTCAAATACATCTGCAACTGCAGAGTAATAAAACTCCAAAGAAAACTAGGGGGACTTTTTGTACTGAACAAGGATGAGCAACTTTTCCTGCATGCCAGTGTTTAGAACAGATACTGGGCACAGCCCATTTGCCTTTTCTCTGGGGCAAATTTTAACATTTTCTTTTTCCCCCTTCAGAACATTCATGTGCAAATCTTACACTAAAAAATGATAACAAAGATGGAAAAAGACATTTGTGAGCCCAGCTGGAATTACAGAAAGCCCCACATCAACAAAGAACAGATGTTTTAGACACCTTTGCACAGCTGTGACTTTCCAGAAGGACTGGATCAAGTAGGAACCGTTGAGAGAATCCTCTTTGAGGGCACTTAATAGCAGCACAAACTCGGAGTTCTTCACCTGCTCTACCCCGGTGTGCTGAAACCACAGAGTCCCCAGCACTCTTACTTTCTACCCACACTGCACTTTCTGCTTTGATTTACCACTACAACCAGACCATCCTGTACTCACAGGTACCACACACCAGGCAGGATCACCCTGAGGCTGGCTGCTCTTTGGTCCCAAAAGGTTATTTCCAGGTTCACAGAAACCCCTGATTGATATTCTTCCACCATCCCCACCAATACAGGAGTTTGGAAAGCTCATTGGGAGCCCTGTGTGGTGGAGCTGAGGTCTAGACTTCAATAGTGAGGACTGAGGCACAGCTTAGGTCTGCTGAGCTGCAGTTTCTCTTTCTGCTGCCACAAGGAAGCTGCAGCTCAGGCTGTGGATGCAGGATTCAGGGCAGCAGTGAAGGCATAGCTGAGTACACCAGCTGAAGGAAAGCTCCCCTACAGCAAAGATGGCATTTTTCAGCTGTTACATGGTGCCTGTGGGAGGAAGTGCAAAGAAAGGCAGTACTCCCAACTGAAGCGTCCTGTGGCTCCTTGCAGGTGGAGAAAAGGAGCGAAAACACTCAGTTCTTCCCCGGCAGAACCAATTGTTACTGCAGAACCAGCACTGTCTCCAGCCTTGAAACCACATTCAAAACACTCCACAGCTAAAAGCATGACCCAGTTTTTGGGTCTTGATGTTCAAGACCCAAAGCATCAAGACATTTAGTTTTATAACTATGGTATTGCAGAAACATGCCCAAACAGAAGGGAACACCCCCCCGCAGCACCCTGCTGACTGGTGCCAGCTCCATCCACTGTGGAGCAGTGCTGATTTATAGCTGAGCCATCTGCACCTGGGTCTGAGCAAGGCACAAAATGCTCGAGCCTGTTCAAAACCACATCTCGGGCATCAGAGCCAGCACTCACCTCAGCAAGTGAAGAGTCCATCATTGTAATGGAAACAGGAAGGTCTGCATCAGTGTAGTCATCAGCAGAGCATATTTTCCACCTGGCAACACAGGCTTTATTTGCATATTGCCCAAACAACAGAGAGATAGAGTGCCCATTTTCCTTAAGCACATAACAACTGAAGTCACCACTCTCTGTGCAGTCAGTCAGCTGGTCTCTTAGGGAAAGAAAAATTCATCACCAACATCAATCCCTCCTCCCCCAGACAGCAAGAACCACCATCAGTCCTTTTCCCAACCTCCTCCACACTGCACTACTCTACAGAAAACCAGTGGCAAAAGCTTTGAGAGCTGCTGAGTCTCTTGCTGCAGACTGCCTGCTTCTGCATCTTCAGGAACATCCTCATCTTTTAAAATATTCACTGCAATTCACTTCAGCTTTCATAATCTCAAGCAGTTCAATCTCTATTTTAAAGATCTAAGGAGGCAGCTTGATAGGCAAGGACCTCAGAACTCCTGCTCTGAGCTCTGCAAAAGAAGAAAAGTGACTCCTCAAAGCCAATAGGATTTTGGCACCTAATGGCAACACCATTGTTAAATTGGTGTTAATTGTTAAATCAGAGTTAAACATGGAAGATAGACAAGAATGCCTAAATCATGTCTCAATTCTCCAGCATGAAATAGAAACCCCATCAGGGTATTTGGCTGGTTACCTGCAGTTCCAGTAAAGAATTCTGGTAGCTGTGAATAGAAGCAACGTGCTGCCCTGGATCCCCATGGGCTGATTACCAGGTGTCCAGTATTCCCTCTAAAGGATGGCCCTGCAGCTGAATCCAGCACATGGAATCTGCTAGACCCTGTTGACTCTTCCCCCCCTTCACCCCAAAAAGGTTATTACATCACCTTACCTGCATTCTCCTGATGTCACATCTGAGCTGGACATGTGTCCCACATCATACCTCTCCAAGGTGCAGCTGCCAGAGCTCTGCCTGCAAGGCTGGTCCAAGCTGTGCCCAGGAGGATTATTTGGGCAGGAGGTCTCCAAGCTCAGAGCATCTGGTAAGAAGGACAAGCATGAAGAGAGATGGTCCTTGGCAAAGTTGGATTTAGTTACAAGTCAATTTTTTTGGCTAACTCTAAAATAATCAAGAAGCAGACCAACCAAGCAGAGATTTTTAATAAGGCAACTTCTGTCTTGGTAAGAAGGGCTTTGGTTGTGTGGCCTCAACTTGTTCTGTAGATGGAGAGTTTGGCAAACTGAAACAACCCTGTCAGAGTAGCAGAATGCTATGATTAAGAGCATGTGTAGCAAAGAAAGATTTGCTTCCATTCCCATCAATGATGCCTGGAATTACACTTGAACATGTATAGTCTGTGTGAGAAGAGCCTCTGTGTGGTACCAGCTCACTACTGAGAGAAATGCTTGTGTGAAATCCCAAAGGCAGCACCCTGCAATGCATGGCTGTCAGTGGCTGCTTTTAATCCTCATAAGGCTTCAGAGTTGTAGGGAAGTTCAAACAACTCAGGAGTGCAGAAAAAGCAACAAGTACAATCTGCTGGGAAAGCTGGGGTGGTTCAGCCTGGAGAAGAGAAGGCTGAGTGGACACTGGAACAAGGCTGCCCCAAGCAGCTGTGGCTGCTGCATCCCTGGAAGTGTCCAAGGCCAGGCTGGATGGGGCTCCAAGAAACCTGGGGTAGTGGAAGGTGTCCCTGCCCATGGCAGGGGGATGGAATTAGCTGATCTTCAAAGTCCCTCCCCAAACCATTCTCTCACTCTATGATTTTATTCTCAGTAGCTCTGTTACTGCTCAGATTGCTAAACCAGGACTGCCCTGAGCTCAGCAGCCAAGGAGCAGGACATCCCAGGATGTGGCTGTCAGAGGGTATGGGAAGAACAGAACTCACACCCTCTGGGTCCAGACTGACAAGTATCCTGTCTGGAATATACCTGGATGTATGATTTATATCAATAGTTCCTGAAGATTTTGGGAACAGTCTGTCAGGTTGACAGACAGCCACCTCTTCAGGCCTTTCACTGCAAGCACTGTAATCATGGTTCAGATTCCTGGATTACATGCAGAAATAGGTTAAAGCCCACAACAGATTTTCCACACTCCAGCAGCACACCCAGCACTACTGAAACTGTTCTGTCAACTCTTTCTATATTTCAGGTGAAAGACAGAGAAATGCCCAACACTACCAGGTCTTACCTAGCAGAGGGGAGTTGTGCCAGTGTGAAGCACCCGAGGGCAGTGCCCAGGGAAAGTCAGAGCACGAAGTGGGTCCTTCATTCCATGGTCTTTTGGAGCAATGGAGCTGCTAATTGAAAAAATAAGAAGTGCTGCTGTTCCACCGCACTGAATACATTAATGCCACCAACTCCCCCCACACAGGCATCTGCATAATGTAACACCAACAGTTACACAAATACATCTTCTGTGGCTTTTTTGTCTAGAAAAGCAGAAGAGCTCATATCTTTAATGGGCAGAACAGTTACAGGAAGAGGCAGGATAATGAAACTTTACACTTGCAACAAAATGTGTTAGTTCAAGCTAGGTCTGGAAATAAATCCTACACAACCAGGCAAGATGAGCCTGAGAGGAGAACCAAAGTAGCCACTCAAATCCCATAAAGGGAGTAAAAAGAAATAAAAAAGAAAACAATCCAAAACACACTATTTCAGCCAAGCCAAGAAGTGTCATTTGAAGACGGCATCTGAGAAAACTTCTGAAACAGGTGCAGAGCTGTTTTTGACCTAATGCTGCTTCAACAATGAAAAACAGAAAAGAAATTGGAAGAAGTGCCATCTTCAGACTCTGATCCTCCTCAAAAAGCAATTTATAACACCTGTGCTGTGCTTCAGAGGCAGTGGGAACCCAGCTTTGCAATAAAGTTTGGAATATGGTTTTGTACACTTGTAAACACCTGCATGCACTACACAGATATTTATGGCAAATTATTTTTAATGAATGTTTAACTCAGCAGTTTCTCACAAGGATTTCCTTATTTCCCTGAGGTGATGAAGGGAAAACCCCCCACCCAAATAAACCCAGCATCCCATTTTAAGAGGCTCAGCAATGATCACAGCAAGCACACTTACCTTCCCTTTTATGTGTTCAGCTAACGTGGGCAGCAGAGTGTAGTCAGACTCTAACTCTGCACAGCACTGTTGTAATAGACAGAGAGTTTAAGGCAGGCAGGTAGGGAAAAAAAAAAGCCCCCCCCCAAAAAAAAAAAAGGAGAAGGAGCACTACACCACTGATTCAGAGCAAAACACAACGTTATCTTTCCAACTAAACTACTTGCATCCACCAGTTGCAAAACTGCAACTGCAAAATGCTGCAGCTGTTTCCCCTTGCTACTTTCAGCCTTTAATTCTGCAGACCCTTATGCACAAATATAAATTTTATTCATGTGCAGATGGCCCAGCTTTGACTCTGCTCCTCTGATGCCCCTGTCACAGCCTAGGGGACATTTCAGGACCTTCTGTTTGCTGTTAAATACCTTGTTGGTCTGTGCTGAATCCAGAGTGCTCTGGTCCTCAGCTATAGCATTCCTTACTAGAGCCAGTTAGGAAAAAAGTCTCTCTACAATGTTTCCCCCTCCACCCCCTCCCAAAGTTGAAGCAAGTAATTTTATTCAAAGCAAAGCACTCCAGAGTTATATAATTTCCAATGTATTTCTCCACAGAGGGCCACAAAGTTGATAACTGCTTCACTGCCTATTCCAGTGTCTGGATACTGAAAAAACCCTTACGAGATTTTAAACATTTGTTTTCAAGCCTGTCTGCTTGAAAACAGTGGGAGAAAAATCACACCAGTGGGACAAAAATCACACCAGTGCATCAGGGATGGCTTCCCTCAGCCCCTTTTGACACAATCACAACTGCTCACAGTGAAGACCAGCACCACACCTGTAAATCCTGACACATTTCTCCCAGAAGGCTGAATAAGGAAAATAATGTGCAAATTTCTACATACAGCTTATGTACATTTTAGAAAAGAAGATACCAGGTGCTGCCAAATTGTTTGCAGCTGGTCTCAGCTGTGTTGTCCTTCCACCAGAGCCCTTCACGTGCAAGCCCACCTTTCCTGCTCCCAGCAAAGGGCACCATACCTGGCACAGCAATTCACAGAGACGCCTCTGCAGCAGCTCCCATCTCAGGGCATTAGCAGTTGCTATGAAGAGACATTTACAAGTCTAACAGGGCTCCTAACAACTTGATAACAAGCAATTCCATGTTACAGCATCTCTAACTACTCCTTAGTAGAATTTATTGTAGTTTGCATTAGTCTGGTTAAGCCTGCAGCAGCTTTTTCACAGGAAAGAGGAAACACTGGACATCTTCACCGGCAAATCAAGGGCAATGCTTCCCCACATCATTAGTGCTAGGATGCCACAGTTCCCTGTGGAAACAGATCCTTCGCTTATGGCTTAGGGGGAAGAGAAATATTTGTCCTTTCCACCTGACATCCTGAACAGAAGTTGTGAAGTCCATGGGTTTTGCAATTAGAAGCATTTTCTCCTCTTACCATGCAGGTGGGAGGAAGTAGGGGGTTGGAATGGGTAGGAGGAGACCACGGCCCAGCCCTTCAGTCAGAAGAGGCACCAGACCTCTCTTTCTAAAGGAACCAATATAAAGCATTTTTATTGTTTTCTTCTGTGCCAGCCTTGTTTGTCAGCCCTGTTCTTCATAGTGCTTTGCAAAGTCTCTACACACCTGCCTGTTTATCTACAGAAAGATTTCTGTAAAGTAACTGGAGTAATTTAAAGCCAAGGTCCTAGGCACTTTCAGGGTGGTGGTGGCTATTTGGGGGGGTTGACTTTTTTTTTCTGGGGTGGGGGTGTGGTGGTTTAGTCACAGTGGCACCAGTTTTACATATCTGGGTTTCTCTCTTGATCTACTCAAGCTCACTTTGCAGGAGAGCTTCATCTATTCAGAGCTGGAAAATGACAAACTATTTCCACTGTCATGCCTCTTGCTAAGAGCAAAATAAAGCAGCTGCATGGTTTGTGGGAAGCATGAAAGCAACATGAACACGCACACACACACACACACAAACAATACCAAAACACTGGTCAGAGGTGGGCAAGAACAGTTTGGGGCTGTTTCTGACATATCAGTGCAAAGTTGTGCCCTAGAGCTAAAGCAAAGGGTCCCAGGGAGGTTTTCTGGTGAGACAAACTGTGGTTTCACATGGAGTTGTTTGCAATGCACACCTATTTGTTAAGCATATATGGTAACTGTGTGCCTGAGGGCAAAACGTTCAGAGGGCTTAAATCAGTCAAATCCCTTGTCTCTAAGAAAGTGATCCAGGGGTTAGGAAAGAAAAAGGCCATGTGCTCTAGATTCAGACCTCTGCATTATTCAATTGCCCAGGTTATTGAGGTGCTGATGTCAGGAAGTGAGTAAGAAAGAGGCAATATGAAGTTTCCATGGCACTGTGGCAGAAGTTGCACGTGTACAAGGCAGTGACAGGATTGCTTTCCACTGAAGAGAGCAGCCTAACACCACGCAGCTAGTCAAAACACAGAGCAAGCACGACCAGCACACAGAAAGTACAAAAATCAAGTCTGTTTGGTTCAGGAAGCTTAAGAAAGAGAGATGGCTTTGTTAGATATAAGGTGGGGAACAGCACTTTTGGTAAAGGAGTACCTGTGCCATCTGTGGAATTACTAATCCTCCCCTCCTAGGACTGGGGGTTTTGCTGGGAGCTTTTGATGATTTGGTGGATCTCAACACCCACTCCTTAGGATCCCACCTGCTTCTCAGCTCAGATGGTGGCAGATCTCTTCAAGGAGAAGGAAAAGTAGAAAAAAAGGGGGGAAAAATGCCAAAACAACAAGCAAGACTCCACAGAGCATTTTACTGGATGACCTGCAGATCAGTCCTATTTTCCCTTGATGTAATTAAACCCTGAAGTACTTGCCCATGCAAAAAGTGAATGCTGGCACATTGCCAGAAGTTACTCACTTTTGTGGTCTTCCACCTTCTCCTGAAGCAATTGGCAAGTGCTTGCTAAAGCAGCATTCACATCCCTGAGCTTCTGCTGCTCAGAAATGGCTTCCTCCAACTTGCTCTTCAAGGATGCTGCTTCTTCACGAGCAGAGTGAAATGCTTCAACTTGATGCTCCGCCTAAGCACAAAACAATATTTAGGGAAAAAAGAAAAGAATAAAAAAAATATAAGATAAAGCAGCCTGGCTAGCACAAGAAGGCTCTACAGTTCATGTAAATGAAACCAAACTGCATCTGTTCTTTCTCAGGAAGTGATAAAGCTCCCTCTGAACTTCTGCATTTTTACGTTGGGGTGGACTGTGTATGGAAGCTATTTTTGGGTGCTTTTTTTTTCCCTCTTTTCTCTTTTTTTTTTTTTTTAAGCCACCACAAATATGCAATGCTGCCTCTTTCATCAGCAAACTGTTGTCACCACCCCCTCAAATTTTACTTCCTCTGCTGGTTCCACTTTTGCAGGGAGGCACACCATTCGAACACGCGATTCCCTTCCCCGGGGCAGCCGCGCATCGGACGCGGCCCTTGGCATCTCCTGCTGCCCCACGGGGGGGAACTGGGCTGCCCCTTACGTGCTTGCTGGCATCCTCCAGCTGCTTGGTGGCTTTTTGCAGCTCTAAACACAGGGCTTCTGCCTGGCCAGCAATTTCTTCTTGTAGCTGTTTGGCAGTTTCTATCTCTTGCTGGCTGCGGAACGAGAGAGAGCACAAACCACAACCCATTAATGACATTTCAGAGCAGGCTGGCCTGGGAGGTGACACACACTGGCTGCTGGGACAGGCACCAAAAGTCAGCTGTTACACACTGCAGCTCCCCAGGATCCAGCACCAGGGAATCAGATTTTTTTTTTTTTTTTACAGCAGGAAGGGGATGAAGGCTTTCTGTAACATTTCTGGGTACCACAGGGGAGTCACCAGAGAACTGTCAAGAAGCAAGAGCTCAGTGGGGCAAGCTTTTGCACTTTGGACAACAGAATGTTTCCTCAGGGTTTGGGAGAAATAGTGATTAGATATAGAGGCAGTCATTCTAGAAAAAGATACCCAGGAGCTATTACTGCTTCATTGGATTGATTTCTTCATGTTTGAGAGGGAATTTCATTTGACAGCAAGCAGATGCCATCAGAACTGGTGCTAAAGAGGATGGCTTTCAATAAAACCCTTCTTTTCCACTGCAGAAACCCTTGCCCATTTCCTCTCTAACTCACCTGAGTTTTTCTGTGTTTTTTTTTTCTTTTTTTGTTGTTGTTGCTGTTGTTGTTGTTGCTTTCATCACAATTTTGATACAGAGACAGCTTTAAGAAACCAAGCCATCAGTATTGTTATCAGGTCTTTTCCAGATGGAGGGAGAGCATGTAATAGGTGGTTCAGTGGAAGGTAAGTCAGGTAAAAGTATTGTACAACTGCTCTGCATCAGCTCTTAGGGCTGCCAAGCCCAAGGAATATCCCAAACCCAGGGATGGGGCTTGGAGCAACTTGGGATAGTGGAAGGTGTCCCTGCCCTTGGCAGGGGCCTGGAACTGGATGATCTTTACAGTCCTTTCCAGCCTAGGCCATTTTATGATCCTATTTCTAAGATCACAACTCACAGAAGGCGTCATATGAGAAAAAAGTTACGTTTTCATATTTAATGACAACTTATTGAAGCTACACCCTTGGGAAATTGAGCTATTGTCTTCCCTGAGCCTAGCAACCATATCCCAAGGCAAAAATACCTTCAGACTGATATTTAACAGCTCTCCTGCTTCACACAAACCCAGCGGGTTTTTAAGGGCTGCACCTGCTCAGTAGGCAGTGCCCTCGTGCTTTAACTTCTCAGTCTGTGGTCTCCCTGGTGTTTTCAAAGACACCTTCAAGGCTGTACATCAGTTCACTCACAAACCTTAACTCCCACACAGTGTAGACCTTGTGCTAAAACCAGATCCACTCTCTAAAACAGAAGACCATTTCCTCTGTGAAAAAGAAATCTTGAGAATTCAGTAGACTTTGTTCCACTGAAAAACCCACCCCAAAATAAGATACTAAACAGCTAAGCAACCAGAAAAAAAAACCCAAAACCAAATCAAACAAAAAAAAACCCACCAACCCAAAACCCAACCTCCCCCCCAAAAAAAGACACAGATGCTTTGAAGGGGTACCTAGCAGAGAGCTCTTTCCTTAGGTGAAGTTGTTCTGTCTTGGTTCTCCTCAGGTTGCCCGCCACTCGAATAAAATCCTTGTCTAAGGACTCATTGCATTTTTCCAAAAGCTGGAGTTTCTGGGTCCAAAGATGTCTTTTTTCTCCTAGTTCTTGCTTGAGGGCCTGTGGAATTTTGAAGTTGCCATGTGGTTAGAGGAGGAGCAGAGCCAGAGAATGAGCCAGAGCCTTGATTTACATGGTGAGAGTTGAGTTCCCTGCTCCACCAATTAATATCACCTACATCCCACACTACCAGAGTAAAGATAAAACTCCACCAGCAAGGTGCCCAGATAGAGCAACAAAAAACATAGCTCTTAAGAGGAAGTTTTCATAAAGATCATCTGGCAGGAAGCTCTAAAATTGATAATTTAGGCTTCTGCAGCCCTTTCCTCAAAGTACAACTGAGTCTACTGGTACCAAATTGAGTTTGTATTACAGCAAAATTAATGAAATATCCAACAACCAATAAAACCTGTTTGCCATACATGCTTAGCAGATGATCTGTGCCAGAGATGACCCCCACCACAAAGGCTTTTAGATTTACCTCTGGTTTGTAGGAGGGAAAAGGGTAAAAATTAAGTGTTAGGTAAGACTGAGCTCTCTATTTCTCTGAGCAGTGACTTGCAGTATAAAGTCCTGAGAAGAGTCTAGTGCTCTCTCTCTGACCTTTCTCAACTGAACATATGAAAGAGTGTCCTCAGCTTTTAAAGAATGCTTAATGAGAGTCAAACAGAGGTCAGGAAAGAATGAAGTTTATATTCCTGGGATTTTACAACAATTCCAAGGGGAAAACATCAATCTTACAAATACAGGCCACATTATCTGCTTGCGAGTTGGAGTTTGATGCTCATGACCTTCAAATAAAATAAAAATAATAGCAGATCAAAAAAGGCAGTTTTTGCTGATAGGGGTCCTAGGATGACATGGGATGTGACCATGTGCAACTGCCCACATCCTGAGGGTCTGTTCCTCAGCCAAGGCAGGCGGCACTCACTCGTAGAAATACCATGATTTTGACACTTAAGTGGTATAGACTTATCAGGGCACATGTACCAGCCTTATCTCCCAGTAGAAGGGTGAAAAAGATTGTGCTGTCACTAAATATGCTTAGATATATGTATATATGCACACTTCAAGTTGGCTTTATGTCTAATATCCTTTAAAATGTTTTTGAAAACACTAAACCCCAGCAAAACATGTCCATAATAGATTTCACAGGAAATGGTGGGCAAAGGCTTCTACTGATAACTTTTGTTAACCAGCTAATTGAACCTTGGACCATGCACTCTCTGAGGCTGGAAGCAACTACTTAGAATCCCTTTTTTTTTTTGATCTACTGGTGTTCAGCTGCATGCACAAAATTTCACACATTGTTGAATGATCTTCATGTCAAAAATTATCTTCACCAAGACAGAACCTGGCTTGTTCTGTCTTGGTGAAGATCATTTTTGACATGAAGTCACTTCTCATCCCCCATGGGACTCTAAAGGACAGGACCTTTTATTTTTAAAGGATTTTATTTTCTTTCTTGATCCTCTGTTAACTCAGTTTCCAAATACATCACTCTTTAGGAGCCAGAATAGGATTAATTGGCCACAATCAACTCCAACCCCCACACCAAAAGTTTTTTAGTTTCACATGTTTAACAGGAATATGATCCCAATGTGAATGTAGCTTGAGAAGCATTTTTCAGCTCTGACAGCTTTGCAGGAGGAGGTTTCCAGTCCAGATCAAAAAGCTACAGCAATTCACGAGCCAGCAGTTTGCTAGAGTCTACCCAAAGTCACATCTGGTTGAAGAGAGTGAGATGATTGTACCTCCTCTAAGGACAAGAAGGTTTCAGGATTTAGCTGAAGAAAAATGATAAAAAACTTGGCTCCAGGACTGGATGGCCCCCAGTGATTGCTCCAGCCCTGCCCAGGAAGCATTAAGAGGCCCAGCTACACCATCCTGTAGCACTAGAAGAAAAAAGAAGAGCAGCTTTCTCCCCAAAGAAGCAACAACCTCATGCAGCACATCCCCTAGTGGCACCTGCTGTCACCCAAGGGAGAGGAATTGTGGGGTTTGGCATCCATTAGAGAGCCGGAAAACAGCATTAATGTACAGCTTGGGGTTGTTGGGGCATTCCTAACAACAGATCAGCAGAAAGGAACAGGTTAGAGAAAAAGCCACATCCAATAAGATGCATGGAAATTTCAGAAATTTTGCAGTTACAGGGGAGAGGAGGAGGGAAAAAAAGTGTTTAGTTGTGTCCACAGGCACTTGCCACTACATAGGGAAGATATTTTTACCAGTACCTTGAGCAAAAGTCTGTGCTTGCAAGCCTCACCAGAGGTACGAGGAGTAGGAGAAATACATTATGCAAGAGTAAGTTGTAAAACAAGGTTTTGTTGAAATTTTTCTTGTGGAATATACCCAGTAAAAACAGAACTCTTCACCTTTTACAACAAAATAAACCCTATGGAGGTTTTGATTTGGAAATTTGGTTATAAAGCCTCCTTTGCTTTTTGACTTGGTTCATCTTCCCTTTCCTTCAAGCAGAATTTTAACTAAGGGATCTCTTGCACAAGACAAGCCAGGAAGAGCATAGCATGTAAGTGAACAGCAATCATCCTTTTCCTCCTCAAAAAACCCCAGTAAAGATGGTATTTTTCTCCATGCAGCCACCTTTGAGTCAGAAATGGACTCTGATCTCCAGTAATAAACACACACAGCATGCAGAAGCAAGATACCCACCCTAAGTTTTTGCACAGCCCCACTGTTTCACTAAATGCTTCAGAGAAGCAGTTACTCACCACAAGTTTTCTTTCCCAGGCCTGTTGCATGTCTTCATCAGGATCTTTTACCCATTCTAATGAAGCCATGACAAGCTCCTCTGCTTCAGAGGCTTCCTCTTGCTGAAAAAGAAAATAAACCCCAAAACAACCTCCCCAAACTCCATAATTTTTAGTGCTCATCTACAACTCTGCCCAGAATTACCCAGGCTAAAATTAGTGTTAGGGTAGGTGCCAAGTGATCTTGTTAAACTATGACCCCCTCCACTCTCAAACTATTCTTATTTTTCCAAAAGGAGCAAACAAACTGATTATTAATGCCTAGAGAATTCCTAATTAAATTGCTGATCAAAGGCAGCACCCTTATCCACATAAGCTTTGCTACTGACCAGGTTTTTCATGATGGTCTTGAATTTTTCTCCTGCATATTCAGATCCCTGGAGCAAAAGCAGCACTTCACGGTCCAGTGTTTCATCCAGGGATGCCCGTTCAGTCCTGATAATCTTTGAAGAGAGGGAAGAACCAGCTAGTTTGTCTTGACATCCCCTTATTGCAAACCAGCAGCAGTTACATTTAGACTTTCCTGAAGTACCCCTGCTCTGTATTTACCAGAAGGTCAGAGCTACCAAAACTTGAGGCTTGGAAAAACTTTTTCAAAACCATCACATCAATGAGGATTTAAAAAAATAAAAAGAAAGCGAGCCAGCTAAGCTGCTGAGTGATCCAGTGTAAATATCCATGCCAGGGTAGGCAAGAGGAAATCAGTAATTAGTTCTCTTTATTCAGAGGAGTCATTACCAAGTGATGAGTAAGCAGAGCCCTTCCTTACAGGTGACTCGGAGGAATCGTGTCTCTCTGCAGCATTTGAAGGGCAAACCCAGTGACTCACTGGGGCTCTGGGGGGCTGCAATAGAGGATGATACTTAACTCTTCAAAGCTGCCTAGCCAAGCCTACCTCTTCTTTCTGGGCCTGAAGTTGGCATCTATTTGTACATTTTTGTTGTTGTTGCTATATGTGCTATCTACCCCTTCGCAAATGCACCTTGTACAAAAGTAAGCAGAGATCTCTCAGCAGCATCTCTCTGCTGTCAGCTGTGCTGCACATAGGGAAGGATGGGACTCCATGGATTGTCTAAGGAAATGGGAACAGAATAGCTCACCTTAAAATCAGAACCAAAGCCATAATTGTAGCAGGATGCTCCACCTAAAGTGGTGTAAAACAGCTTCAGCAACACCCTACTTGCAAAAATTATCAGTGGTGGATTTATAAGGGGGGGGGATCATGCTGCTGTTGGTGTTGGAGAATACAAAGACCAGCCTGATTCCTTGATCCCAAAATTAAAAATTCTGAGGATGTGAAGAACAATGTTTCTTGACAAAAACTGGCACCAGTGAGGAAGTGGCAGGAGAAGCTTCTGACAAAGGATCCAGCTGAGCTGGCACAGCTGGCCTGGAGAGATCTGACAGTCAATCACTCTATACCATAAAAACCCAGCCCCACTTTTTAAAGTCAGGGCTTCTGACACACCCCTTCTAGCAGGGTGTGTGTGGAGATCCCTCCCTCAAGTGGGGACACCCCCTCAAAGTTACTCTTCAAAGCTGAACAGAAGCTTTGTCCATGATCACCAACATGGGCAAGCAATAACAAACGCTATTTAACAACCATTAGCTTGGAAATTATTGGTTTAATAGCTAGTGCACTGTACAAGTAGTCATTAATAAATAATTCTGATTAAAGTATTTTAGTCTAATCATTATCTTCTGTTTACATAAATAACTTATTTTATTCATTTAAATATATTTGGTTTGCCATCAGAGATGCTTATCAGAGTTTCTTAACAGTACATTAGATTAGGACTCAACAACTTTATCAAGATGCTCACTCTAATGCTGAATTTCCTTTCTCACTACAGTCAACTTCAAAGAAAAAGAATCTCCTCTTTCACAACTGAAAAAGAATCATTGTTGATGTCTGGTGTAGGCAGCCCAAGAAGCAGACTGTCAGTTACTTTCTGAAACATAAAAACCTTTATATATTGGAAAACTGATATCTTTTCCCATCCATCTGTTCTTCTGCCAGCTAAATGCATGACCCAGGTTCCTCCAGATTTACTGGGTAGAGCAGAGGGGGGTTGGAACTGGAGGATCTTTAAGGTTCCTTCCAACCCAGGCCATTCTAGGATACTCTGAGCAAATATTTTCTATCTACAAGTGTTTTGTTTGCTCTTTGAACTTTCTCCAGGGTGCTTGGAACAATATTGCAACCTTCTCATTCTGTGTTTACATGCTAGGATTTATGGCTTCAAATTCCAGAGTTATCTAATCATATACAGGCAATAAGCTTTGTTCTGCCTCTGCTGATGCAAGACAACTGGGAAGAGGTTAATTTAGGGTTTAATCCATACCTCAGAAGACTCTGCAAGCTCCAGCTCACAGTGCAGTGTACTTGTCCCTTCAGGAATATTGCTGTTAAATTTATACAACAATGGGAAACTCAACCCATTCCTAAAAGGAAGCAGGAAAAAAAATACATATCAGTCTATTTTGGATTTCTGATGAACTGCCTTTCCTGGGATTTGGCCACAATACTCACGAGATCAGCTCTTGCTGCATGTGTTGGATGTTCTCCAGCAGTTTATTTTTTTCAGCCCTGAGTGTCTGAAACATCCGTGGGGTTTGGTGAGAGGCTGACTTTGCCATGCAGAACCAGCATAGGCCAAACCCAACCCAACCCATACCTCTATGATTGAGGAACACTCCACAATGGTTAACTTGAGTTCCTTGATGTCCTGCTCCTTCTGCAGAGATTGTTGAGAAAAGAACAACAAAAAAATTATATTCCATCCTCCATCACAGCAGTAAAATACATGGTTTAGCTTGAGCAGCAGCCTGATTATGATATAAAAATAGTTGTGAATTTAAAAGAATACAGCAAGTTACCTTGAATTTTAACTAATAGAAGCACTCAGATGACCTTTCCTACATAAATTCTGAAATTAAGGAGACAAACCTTCCTTTCCAGGTGTTGTACTTTCCTATATTACTTACCTGGTTTTAGGTCCAACAGATTAAACTAGACAGAGGCACTCTAGTTTTAATTTAAAATATGACCTATATTGTATGCCAGCAGGAGTTTTAATCCCAAGTGACCCTTCAAACAACTTGCAATGTTTCAAGTTTACTCGTTTTTCATTATTAGAGTGTAGCACTCTGTAGATTAAACACAACCTAACAAAGGCTGAAAAAGAGTCAGCCCTCATGGTAGAACTGAGGAATTGGTAGAAGAATCACCTTTCTTAGCAATTAGCACCAGTCAGGTTATGCCAATACAACACCATTTCAATAAAAGACACTGCACAGACAGCAGAGAACTTGTAAGAGAAAATAGGAAATTAGAGTAGGAGGTCTTGTCCTCTCACACTTTTATGAGTTCTTCCTACTCTCTTTAAAATCAATGAGGTTTTTGAAAGAGATGAAGTGCACAGAAAGCTAGGCAGGAAAAGTGAGGTTATAGAACCAGATTATCCTAATGCCAACAAGTTTCCATGCCAGTTTCCTCAAAATTATTCCAACCACTCACATTTACCCACATGTAACCTAGCAGCCTACTTTCAAGATTCCCATTTAGTCAATAGACTAAGAGAATCTTGTTGAAATAAAATGATACTACAGAGCTCACAAAAGCTTTGAATCATTCAAGTAGGAGAAAGTGAAAGCTACTTTTTTTAAAAAAGGATCTTAATAAATTTGTGCCCTTAAGCTGCATCTGGAAAAACAACCAACCAAACCAAAATTATTAAAACACTCAGTACAAAGTTATCAGCTCGATCACACTGAAGTTCAGCTCTTTTTTTCACTATTTGAATTCAGATGCAATCACTCTGCAGGGAGCTCAATAGTCAAATATTTTATCAGGAGATTTATAGCATGTTCTGCTAAGTAGAAACTCCACTGGCATAGAAATCTCTTTGCATAATTCATGAAGCCAGAGAATGCCAGCACATTTGTATGGCCTTCTAGCTTTGTTTGCTAGTATAAAATGCATGTTTAAAAACATCTGAAATGTTCACTCCTCAGTAGAGCCTAGATAATTGCACCTCAGTATTAAAAGGAAAAATTTCCTTTACTATTGGGCTCCAAGTCACAATTTCTAATTTGACACAAACAACTTCAATAAAAGACATGAAGGGAAAGGCCTTCCATAGGTCCCTGCTGAACAAAGTAGCCTTTAGAAGTTTCTGGACATTTTGTCTGAAGTTTGCAAGTTTGTTTTAATAGGTTGGGATTTAAAAAAAAAAAAAAAAAAAGGCAAGCAAAATCCTGAAACCTTTAATTATGCTGACTCATAGGCAGGTCCTAAAGTAGAGCTCGCCTACTTTGAAGCCATTTATAGGATCAGGTTCTGCAGTGGGAGAAGAGTAGAAATCAAAGTGCCACAGTGAATACTACTGCCTTGCCTTTTTACAAATCATCCCACCAGTACAGAGCAGAAACCTGGGCCAGTGGAAGCTGCCCCTGCCCATGGCAGGGGATTGGAACAAGGTATCATTAAGGTCTGTTGCAACCCAAATTATTCTGCAGTTGTGTGGTTTTCAGTCAGTAATGAAGTAAAAGCAACTAACCTGGATTAGGCTTGCCTCTTTATTCACCACAGTGCTCTCATAGATATGGGCTTGGATCTGAAGAATGAAAAGATCAAACGTAAACCCAGCCATCATTACAGACCATAATAAAAGTCTGTTCCTATTTCCTACTAGGAAGGGAAAAAGAATATCAATGTTCCTTGCTTAGAAAAATCAAATTCTTCTTGGAATACCTTGTGTGGTGTTTGTTTCAAAGTACAGATCTCGTACCCAGCAAAGAGTGAAAGCATTCTTAAGTTTCAGTCACTTTTGTTTCCTCTCATCTGTCCAGGTCAATATTTTCAGCAACATCTCTCAAAGCATGACCTTAATGTATTTTCTTGAATAGTGAGGGAAAAGTATAAAAAAAATGCTTAACTTGGAGGAAATAATGAAACTGTGGATTGCTTCCATCAGCCTAGTTTTTAGCCTCCAGACAGCAACTTCCTTGGTGAAAGCTGTCACACTCTCCAAACTACTATTTCACTGCAGTCCTTCAACACCGAGAGGTTCAGGACTGTTTGCCTTCCAGCAGCAGAAATTCTCCCTTCATTAGACCCAAGTAAAATCCAGGCTGACTCTCAGCTTTGAAAGTACTCAGCTTTGAGGTACTTTTGTACCTCTCAGCTTTGAAATGCTTACTTGAAGCTGTGCTGCATTTTTAGACAGCTCCAAAATCTTCTTCTGCAGCCCGTTGGTGTCCATGCTATTCCTAATAATCTAAACAAGACACAGAGTGTTTAGGCACAGCTGAATGGATTGACAGCTTCTCCTTGAAGAAACCAGGCAAAAATGACATCTCCACCCCCAAGCTGCTGCCTACTCTCAAGCAGTACCAGCATTTTTGCACACACATTGCATGTGTTTGCCCCACCAAAACTGCTTCTGCTCCTTTTCCCACCGAGAGCCCCAGTAAAAGAGAAAACCCCTCAAAATGTGATTTATAACCACTGCCAGACCTGGAGAGCTAAAGCAAAGTCAGCCCTGCAGCATGAGAATGGTTTTCAGAAAGATGTGGTTTAGTAGCAATTTGGACTAAGGAGCTTTGCAGAAAGACTGATCTGAAGGTGCTGATTTTCTTTACTATCTTCGATTTAACCTGTTTCTCCATTTCCCCCAAAAAAGTCTGAAATACAGTCTGTAAGCAAGCATTAAAATCTACATCACCTGGTTTATAAAATAGTTGCTCTGATGCAGTAAAAAAAACAAAGCCAAACAAAAACAAGAGAGAGAAAGAATGAACAGCTCTTCTCTGAATAAAAAACAAGCTTAGGGATTCTCTGCTTATGGAGCTGCACTCCCTAAAAAACTCCTGTAGGTCCTTGGCCAGTGTCAATGGATCCATCTGCGATGGGAGATCCCACCTACTGCATTTTTTTATTATTTTTGTTACTTATTCTTGGTGTTACAGCTCTATACAAGATTACTCCTGTAGATTTAAAGGAGGAAAACAGAAGTGAATACGAAATGATAAAGTGTTGGATGGAGATTGTTTCAATATAGAGTTTTTCTGTTTATAGCTGTGGGAACCAGAAATACATGGAATTTGCCGATAAATCTTGGAAAAAAGGTGGTGATGGGAGAGAAGTAGTTTGTCTCTGTCCCTATGCTTCCCTAACCTCATATCCTAACTCACCCAGCAAGTGGAAAATAAGGAGCACAGTGCAAGTTTAAGATATAAAGTTTTATGACAAATCAGCCTTTTAAAGTGTTAGATATTTTGACAACTTAATTAGCATGCAGGGCTTCAAAGTCTGACAAACATTTTATTTCTTAATGGCAAATTTTAGCTAGGCAAGAACAAGTCAAATCATGATTTATTTTACCTCTTCCTGGAGAGAAGTAACTTTGATGTTGAGAGACTGATTTTCTTTTTCCTGATCAAGTTTATGGGAGAAAACAAACAAACAAGCAAAAAAAGAGAAAAACAGAAGAGTTGTTTTTAGCATGTAAGCAACAGATCACAAACACATCCACAGCTGTGGTGTTGAATCCCTTTGCTTCAGAGAGCACACAAAAAGGGGAGAGCTGAGGCTGGTGCAGCTCATGAGCCCTCACTAAGGCACAGAGAAGGTCTCGCTTCTGATTTTTAACAGCCTGAGCAGCCACACCACTGTTGCAGCAAGGTGTGAGGTGCTGTACAAGGGAAACAAGAAGGAAGAGCACCTACTAGCTGTCTGTTGTGCCAAAGAATCTGCTCTCTTTCCTCTTCTGACACATTCAGGTTGTTTCTTGCTTCCTCTAGCTCTTCTTCCAGGGATTTGGCTTTCAGCACAGAGTGCTGGATACTGCATGGGGGAAGCAAATCCAGAGAAATTTCAACCAGTTAATGCTGGTTGTTTAGATAGGCAGGAAACAGCATTTTTAGAAGCCACCAGGGACTCAATTTCTGGCACGACACTTAACAGAAGAGCAACAATCAAGTTTAAGCCCATCATTTCTGTCCAGGAAGCAAATCTCATGGTTCTACTTCCTTTTTTTCACCCTCTTCCAGTCTTACAGTGAGGGATGAAACCCCATCCAAGACAGGTGGATGCAAACAAAGCTGTGTTAAATATGTTAAACATTCAGCTCGTTACAGTTAAATATAGCAGATCACCCGAGCACAAATTCATCTTTACAACACTGCATGGCTTGCAGCTGGAGAAACCATTTCAATTCAGTATTCAAAGATGAGCTCTGCACCATTTTCTTACCCTAATCTGATAAACCCCAAACCATGCATTAAAGCAACAGGCAAGACCCTTTCCCAAGCTAACTTGATCCTGCAGAGCATCCCAGAGCAGGTGGTCCCACATAAGGGCACACATCCCTTGCCAGCTACCCCAGTTGCCCTCTTGCCTTAATCTCCCCTGAGATCCCTGGGAATGGCTTGGCAGCTGACCAAACCATATCACAGTGTAATTAATTAGGCCAGATGAACACAACAAAAAATGGGCTTGTGCTCATGGCACTTCTATGCCCTCAGGCTACAGAAAGGCTGAACAAGCGACGCAATTCACCCCAGTCCACCAAACGTGTAGCAAAATAGCTTTTAGACCCTCATTTCCCCTCTGGCAACAAAAATGTGGTCTAGGATTGGAAGCCTTCCAGTACTTGGCTCTTATCTTGGTAATATGATGCCTTTTTTTAATAAACACATTGTTGTTATATTGCTTGTTTGCTTTAGCCTGAGGTTCTCCCTGTGTGCCCCCACACCACTACATGCTGCAGGAATCTGGCTCTGAGGGGAATGATTTCATAAGAACCAGGAGGGACAGAGCAGAACAACCAGGCAAGAAGGTTAAACCTTACAGATATTGCATAAAGGCAAGAAAACCACTGTGGTGAAGCAATGGTGAGGAGAAAAGCATGAAAGCAAGGCTGGAAGATCACAGCTCTGCCCATGGCAGGCCTGCTGCCATCAGAGTCCCCTACCTTTTTAATTGTTGACATAGATGCTCATTATCTGCCAGGAGCTTGCTGTTGGTCTCATCCAAAGCTTCCAGGGTGAGCTTCAGCTTGTTGTTCTCTTCCTGAAGCTTCTGGTTGTTGTACTGCAGGTCCGCAAGGCAGGCTATCAAGTCAGAGGTCTCTCTGTCCCAGTAAAAAAGCCAAAGAAGAGTGAGAAAGGTGATTTCATCTACTTCAGACTTTTAAAGCATCCTACTGCACTAATTAGAGGCGAGAGGAGAGCCCACAGAGGTCTTGTGATGCTGCAGTGTCCAGTCACTTGCTCTGCACAGAGATAACGGAGCAGATCCAAGTCTGTTCTCCAGTTTTATGGGCATCAACAACTTTTGGTTTTAAGCATTTTTCTGCTCCCTACAACTGGAGTTTGCTGTCAGAAAGTGCCACAGCTGGATGTCTGCATGAGAGTGCTTTAAGATTTTGCTAATCACCTCTTGGGCCACTAGTGATGCTCCTGTATTCACTCTGCAATTTCTGGGTCCTTTCTTTTCCCCCAAGCCATCCCCCGCTTTATGATTACAACCAAAACTTAAACGAGGATCATTCTTTTGAGATCCTGAGAAATTATAGGGAAGCTTTAGAGACCAGATGGTGAATTTCTGACTTGGCATAAGCCACAAATGAGACTTCTGCTCTTTGTTAAGTGCTTTGCCATTAACAGTCCAAATCACATTGCTACTACTACAAAAAAAAAAAACAACCCAAAAACAACAACAACAAAAAAAAACCAACAAACCAACAAAAAAAACCCAATTCAACAAACTCCCTATCATAAGAAAAACAACCCCAAACAAAATGCAAGACCAGACTTTCAGGTCATAATGTCTTCTTGAGATCAGAAAACTAAGAATCTGATGGAGGGAAGGAACCAGTTTAAACAGGTAAGGACATGACAAACATCTGGCCACAGATTAAAAATGCAAACAGACACAGAAGCACAAAGATATAAGCAGGAAAAAATACTGGTTGTATTTCAAGTCTGAGCAGAAGAAGGTGACAGCATCAAGAGCTCCTGCAGACTGAGGTGAGCATTAAAATCTCCAAGGATAGTGCTCCAAAATAAAGGCTCTTGGAATTTCTGTCAATTGGTTTAAAGCCAGGAGTACTATATGCTGAGAAAGAATTGCTTAAACGGACTCACATGTCTCCTTTAGACACATCACCCCCAAAGGCCTCCAGGCTCCCTGATGTAACATTCATCTGGACATGTGTCTTGCTGGCTGAAAGAGGCATGGGTTTTGGTTATAGAGCAAGAAAGTGGAGCTTTCCTGAATGGAAACAGAGTAAAATGTTCTGCACCTTCAGAGATATTTTTAGGTACTTGAGATTCCAGGTCTTCTGTGCTTGATGATGATTTCTCAGTAGCACCTTCTTCCCTGAAAGAAGGGAGCATCAAGGGTCACAAAATCAGCAGGACACCAAACTGCTTACCAACCTTGTAACACAAAACTTTAGCCAAACCCAGTGTTGTGGACATGGTGTCCCAACACCACTTTCTTTCCAGAGCCACAGGGGAAGCTTATAACATCTTCTTTCCACAGAAGATGTATTTATTAAAATGCTGTTACCATTTTCTCTTACAGTCTTCAATCCACTCTCCCATGATGGCATGATATGTTTCCAGGTCCATGGAGATATCTTTGTGCTCTGGGTCAAGCTTGTTGCAGAGCTCCTCAAGACCGCTGTCCTCCGAGTCCCGGCTGGTTGTATGTCTCAAATAATCAACTATCTTGGACACTGCCACTTTTCCTAAAGCAGAAACAGAGGTCAAATGCCAAAGCCTGGCAAGGCACCGTAAAAAAACTGGAAAAGGCCACACTAGTAAACTGAATTGTATCCAACTGCCCTCAAGAGCTACAGACAAGCAACTGATTCCTGAACTGAGTTAGAATGGGACCTGGAAAAAAAAAAAAAAAAAAAAAAAAAAAAGGAGTTTGGA
>JAYDZK010000056.1:55700691-55737227 GCA_034509185.1 Euphonia xanthogaster | reverse complement strand
CTCTCAGGGCCAGGCTGGCTGGGGCTCTGAGCAACCTGGGACAGGGGAAGGTGTCCCTGCTCATGGCAGGGGGATGGAACTGGATGATCTTTAAGGTCCCTCCCAAACCATTCCATGATTCTACCACTTTTAGTCATGTCTGAGGTGGAACTTGGAGGAATTGTCTCTTGCTCTGAAGTTTCCCAAGTTTTTAACAGGATAAAGGCTGAAAGAAAGGAACAGTCATTTGCAATAAGGGTAACTGCTAGAAATGTGTTGCTCCTCTCTTTCCCCTGTGCTAAAGCACTGCAAAGATCAGCAGGGGAAAGGATCAGGTGCCATGCAAAAGAGGCACAGACATTTACACATTTATTCTACATCTGCCACAACACGGGCACCTACACATTTCAGAGCCTGGCATCTCTCAGGGACCAAAACAAGATCTGAACCTTGGAAATCCATTCAGAGGAGAAGAAAACAGAGCAATGAAAAAACCCTGGCAAACCTGTGTGGTGGCTGTCACATGCACAGAAGATGGTGGTCAGCAGGTTCTCTTCACAGATCAAGCTCACGTCGTACATATTGTCAGCTTTGTAGCCCATAGTCTGCCTCCCTCCTGTGAGGAATAAATCTGTTATTGCCCATATTTATTTGCTCATGGTAACTTTCGTTCCAGATGACTGAAACAACAAAAGCAGCTAACCAGCCTCCTCGCCAATAAAAACAGAGCTTTTAGCACTAAACAGCAGGAACTGGCCATAGCTGGGGCCTCTGAGCTGGGAAGCATTCCATGCATCTACTTTTATACATGTATTTTTGGAAAAACTTGGTTATTCTTTCTATGGAGTAAATGTATGAAACCGGACATTTTAAGAAGCCAGGTATTTCTTCCCTCTCTCTCCAGATACATTGTAGAGAAATCATTAGAGTTAACTTATTAAAACAATCCCTAAAACAAACAAAAAACTCAAAGCCACAAAAACCGCACCCCCAACTAAGAGCAAAATCCAAATTGCTGTATCTTCAAAAATCAGTCCAATAGACAAATCATAGGCTAAATTAAGAGCCAAATAAAATTTGGCTATTAAAAAAAAGTTATAGTACTAGCCAAACAGTAGTCTCAATCTCTTAAACTGTTAAAAATACCTTTATCTCAAACCAAAAATGAATTAGCAAATTTAAAAAGTTTTTGCCTTATTAATTACTCACTTTTTACACTCACATTAATATTTTTTAGAGAAAATTTAAGGTTTGCCTCAGCTCTTTTTGCAGTCTTATAAGATTTGAGCGCTACTAAAATGTGTTTTACCAGTTTAAGTGGTAAATAAATGTCATGTACATAGACTGAATGTTCATATGTCTAGAATTCCTAATTAGGGGGTGCTTTTCTTCAGTATTTTTACCTCTTTCAGTTGAAGGAAATGTCTTTGGCACAGGAGGCTGGACCACAGCACTTCCTGGCTTTTTTTCAGATGTGAAGAAATATAAATTCGGGCTTGACGTCAGATACCTCTGCTTGGGCCGCACATCTTTGGGTTCAGCATTTGCTAAAGCACAGGGTTTGCCCTGGGCATTGGCCTCCCCAGCTCCAAAGCGGAACGGAGAAGAGCTCTCCACGGGAGAGGAAGGCACCCACGAGCTGCTGGATCTCTCACTGCCCTCCAGGATGGAATAGGTGCTGTTTGCAGCCTGGCACTCAGAGCTGGCCCCGGGACCGGGCGAGGGCACAGAGAACACGCTGTCATTGCCAGGGCTGACCAAGGGTGAGCAAGTGTTCTCACCACTCCTGCAGCTTCTCCCTTTCAGTATTTCTTCCAGATTTTTTTTAGTACTGCTCTGTGGGCTGTCGAAGTTCCGGGACTGAAATTTTGGTATCTGCAAGGCCGGGTTGGAGCCTTGGTCCATCATTTGGATGGATTTGATCTTCCTGCAGATGCTGTCCACTGGGTTGTGGTGCCGTTTCTTAGCTCCACGTTCAAAAGACTTCTTCATTTCCCTGCTCTTGCCAAATATCTGGAAAGAACAGGCACAAGATATGAGAATCAGGATGGTCAACACAAACATATTTTACACCAACTTTTCCATTCAGCAGCCAGCTTGGAGCTTTGGCATCCAGGGCTTTGCAAACCCTTTTTCCACTTATCAGCTGTGACAGAAACCTTCAGACAGGACATTTTGTTGTCCAGGGAACTAGAAGTTGAAATGTTGGGGAAGAAAGGCAGGAATACTTCCTGAAAATCCCACTGCTTATTCTTAAATACCATAACTGTGGCAGGGAGGTAAGGGGGAATGAAAATAAAAACTGAAGGACACCCTGCAAATTAGCAGAGGACTTTTTAAATGAAAGGAAGCACTTTAATTGTACTGGGGGTGGCAGGGGTGAGGTAGAAAAAGTGAGACCAACAAGACTTTCAGCATTTCTGTGAGCCTATGAGACCAAAAAGAAAACTCCAAAATCCAGTGTTCCTTGTACTGATCAGCCACAGCTATCATAGTGCCACACTGGGAATTACACAAGAAATATGCCCTACAGAGGCACCTCATCCTGTGTGTATTTTTACTATCTAGTCTCCCAGGCAACATTTAAAAGGTATTTCCTACAAGATAAGCATGGTTGCATGTGACTAAGGCATGGGAGGTTCATTTTGCAGAGATAAATCCTCATTCCCAGTGAGGTTCCCCTGTCTACCCTGCACATTGCAACCACCTGAGCTGATCAGCTGGGAGCTATATTATTTAATAATAATAACGTACCCAATGAAGCTGGGTAAAGCTCCCAAGAATCAGATTTGAAGTGATTTTTTTAAATGAGAAAAATTAATTCCTTCCCCCAAAACAGCAGCAGGCTTCCCTAGCACTTATATAATCTTTTGAAGCAAGGAATAAAATTATACATAAGCATTTATTAATATAGAAATAAAATATTAAACGTTTAATTTAAGCTAATTTACAGGCTGCCTGCATGGCAGCAACTTAGTTTATATAAGCAGAGGCAAGACCTCTACATTTATTTTTCTAGTATTTCTACAAGTAGTAACATTTACTCTAACGAGTATCTCCTTAGCTAAAGGAATACTTCAAAAAATAAGAATAAAAAGAAGCTGAGAGCAATTTTAGAGAAGTGACTACTTTTTAACTATGTCTTGCTTAAAATACTTACTCCTCAAATAAATGCCAGGAAGTGGAAGCAATCTTCTATATTAGAGGGGCATTATTACAGATGTATTATCGCTAAAGAGATAGAAGAATTACCTTTAAATTAAAATTGAAATACCCTGTGGTTAGTTTAGGACTGTTCCTTAAGCACACAAGAGCCCTCAAGCAGACATAAGTAACACTCTATTAAAAGGTATTTGATTTTTTTTCTGTAATATACCAGAAAAAAAAAATAACCAAAACAAACAACACAGCCCAAGACCTTATACTTACACGAGCACGTGGAAAAAAACCAAACTTCTCTTCCTTCTCCGAAGGAGACAGCACAGCTACTTCAGCTGTTCCACTAGAGAGTAGGAGCTGACTGAACTTCAGGGTTTAAATGAGCAGAGGGCTCTTCTGCTGGAAAATCAGCCTTACAAGGTACAGTTGCTGCCACTCAGCCCTCAGCTGAGAGGGACCACCAGCTGCAGCCAGGTTCTAATCAAGCATCAGGCTCATGCTTCCTGGCCTTTTTACTTTTTTTCCCCTCACATCTCTCCTGCAGCTGTTAAATTAATTGCCTGTAATTTCAGTACGACTTGAAGTCACCCTGCTCTTCTAATTATTGTTTAAAATAGCAAGGAATGTCGTGATATAGGTTATTGCTGTGTCAAAACTCTGGTTCCTGGGGTGTTTCTCACTTCTATTAGCAGTTCTTTCCTGCTTTTCCCACCTACAGCAAAATTTCAGGCAGGAGCAGATCTCTCCTAATTTCTGAGAGAACAGGGAATCTGGGAGCTGTATAAATTTCATCACTCTCACCACTTTTAAAAAGAAGAAAGTGATGAAGTCTCTTGAGCTGGTAGTCTATTAAATAGTCTCTTTGTTAACTGTCATATCTGCCCTTAGTTCTGTGGAAAAAAAAATCATTGGGACCCTTAACTAATTCCTTTTTTTTTATTGAATTATCAAGACATGCAGTGGAGCCTGCCTGTCCGAAGAGCTCTATGGCTCCTGCTAAATTACCCTGTAAATGCCCGTTCTTTGATGGCCACATTTCCTTTCCAGCCTGCAGACTGGAGAAAACTGTTTTTTCAGCTGGTCTTTTCACCTGGTGTTTGCCTCAGACTTGTCCATTGCTTGGAAAAAAAATTGTTGTGCCATCCCTGTGGCTCACTGAACTTCAGAAGTAACACCTCTTTCTGAGATGCTTACACCTGTCAAAAATTTGTGGATTTCTGCTCTTTCCTGGTGCTTTCAAACACCCCTCACACCACATAATATATTTAAATTCCACTTATAATTATCCCTTGAAGCTGCTTCACTTTCACAAACACACTTGTGAGAACAGTAGAACCTGGACCTGGCTGCAGCATTGCTCACACATTAGTCCTCAGCAAAGTCCCTGTTACCTCTCTTGTGTGAGATGATCTCTGATATGACCTCTGACAGACTGGATCTTCTACACCTTGTTCTCTACCTCAAGAGTTTTTAGCACAGTTCTTCTCATACAGTCTGGAGAAAAGACAAAAAGCTTCTCCAGCAAATCTGCAGTGCTCGAAATGCACCCACAGACCTTGTGGTGCTGAGTGTGCAATAGAATAGTTAAATAAATTCGGGCCAGCAACTGATGGCCTCTCTGATCATGCACCTGCCTCACACCAGAGAGTATCTCTTCCCTTCAGAGCTGCATCATGAAAATTCACCTTCCCTGGTGAATTGAAGACATCCCTACTTATTGTAGGGGGGTAGACTAGATGACTTTTAAAGGTGTCTTCCAACCCAAACTATTCCATGGTTCTATAAATTAAGGTCTGTTATGAAAATAACACTGAAAAACACGTTTGTGTGGCATAAAATGTATTGATGGATTGCAGATTGGATTGTTTCGGTCAACGGGTTTTACAGGGCAAACATGGAGCTTGTACACAAATTTCCCCTTAGTCTGAGTGGGATATTTGGGGTTAAAGTCCAGAATCAGCTTTGAAAGATTACAGAAACCCAAAAAACCAGCACAAAAAGAAGAAGCCATATGGTTCATAACCATGTGTCTGGGCAGGATCACTTGGGCAATGAGTCCTAGAAGAGGATTGTCTAAGCTGTTCTCTGAGTTTCTCAGTGATAATAAATCAACATCCTTCCAGGGCAGTCTGTATTTGACTTTGCTGCTGGTAGAAAGCTTGCCTTACTATGCAACTTACTGCAAATGAAATGCCAAATGCTTTGTAATTTCCTACTTTGCAGGCTCTGCCATGACATTTCACAGCCTTTTATGATGCTACACTAGCATGTAGGAGCCAGAAGTACTCTGTGCTAGGTGCTGCTCAGGTGTCAGACACAAGTGGGATGGATTTCCCAGAGAGTTACCAAACTAACAGGGAAAAAAATCCCAAAGGAAATAAGAATAAGCACAAAGCAAAGGTCATAAGTTCTGGGAGATCTATACCTTGACAGCACCAGTGTGTGCTGACGTACCCAGTGACCACCTACACACAGCCCAGCTGCACCTTTTCCTCAGGAGCAAGCCATGGATCACTGCTGCCCTTACCAGGATCCAGTGACTGTATCCAATATTTCCAGGGAAATATTTGGGAAGGTGCATGGTCGTGATGCAAGTCAGTGAGGTCAGTTTGACCCCATTGGTTAAAACTCCAGCACAAGAGAACATTTTCCCTTCACCTCAGCACTGAACTTCAATGCCAGAAATCAGCTTTGTATCACTTAGAGCATCAGGATATGCAGCCTGTGCCCTTTAGATCATCTCTAAGAATAGGTTATGCTCTTTCTAACAAGGGGTCCTGCTGCTATAGCAAGCTTCCCTCTACTTTTCTCTCTCAGGGTATTGATTACATGCCAGAGCCACTTCCTCCTCCAGGTGAATCAGCTGAGAAATGGCAGCGCTGACAACGAGTGTTTGGTGCACAACTCATCATCCCAAAGTGCCACAGCTTTTTGGTGTGTTATGATCCATAACCCAATTATAGGCTGCTTCGTTTTTCAGAGTATGAGCTCACATGTGCCCACACAGAGGCACAGTTCTTTTGTGAATGCAAACACCCTCAGTACCTGCACTGCCTTCCCAAAACATTGCCTCCTGTCCCTGTTTACAAGTAAACTGTGTCCCATACACCATCCTAGAGGTGGCTGGATTTCTGGGAAGGGTGAGATGGCCACCTTTTTATAGAATCATGGTAAGAAAAAGCTTGAAGGGAGAAGCCAATTCTCTTAAATTTTGATCCCTGAAGTAGAATTGACAAACCTGGAGTTCTTTGTTCTGCAAGCAGACTCCTTACAGACTTCCAAGGAGAAGGTTCTGAAATACACTTTTGTTTGAAAACCGAAGCAACTTGGAATCAGTGGTCATAGTAAAAATAAATGGATTTAGAACCATAAGTCATAAAGGCACAGACAAATTAAGGGAAAAATAAAAACCATTTGAAAATAAAAAAAATCCCAAAGCCCCAAACCATTATGGAAATGCAATTTGAGATTGGGTTCATTTCACCTGATGTGAAAGGTCAAGGTCAACTGTCTCCTGCTACAGGTAGTGACTAACTCCTGATTTTTAGACACCATGGTGGCACTGAGGCATGAGATGGTACAGCAATAAAACCATTTAATTTATGATGCTGTCAAGATCCTGCTTTTGTACTTGAACCGCTGGTCACCTGTCCCATAACAAGGCAGTTCAGATTTTGATCTGCTCAGTTCAGCTCCCTGCTGCCCTCCAGGCAGCTTCAAACAGACACAAATCTCTACAAGGATTCCCATGGGACTCAGAATACAGCCAGGTTTGGAAGAGAGACTGAGACTCCAGCAACACTAAATCAGAGTCACTCAGGTTTTGCCAAATGGTCACAAGAAAAACTGAAGCTGTTTTCCTACAGCATCTTTCTCCATGCCTCCCATTCTCCTCCTCTTCTCCCCAGCTGCAACAGGAGGGGCTAAACTGGTTTCCCCCGCTTTTTCTTTCGTGCTATCTTGTCTCATTCCAGTGGCAGGAAAAGCAGGGTTTCTTTTCAGTGCCAGACACATTTCCTACCATGAGGAGAACCATCCTGAAGAAATCATACTTCACGCTGCCAATCCCAAAGGCAGGGGATTAATTTTCACAGGCCCAGCTGAAGGTTTTGATTCCAGCCCCATGCATAAGAGGAAGATCTGAAGTCACACGAGAAGGCAATAGGGGAGTAGCTTTACCTTTTCCAAGCCTCTGCATGTTAAATGTCTCCTGGATGAAATGCACAGCCCCCTTCTAAGGCTAAGGGTTAAGCACCATCAAGAAATGTTTCTGATCTGTGAGAGCACAGGGAAAAGAGCAGGGAAGAGAAACTTCACAGTGAAGTGATGCAAGTGGAATCCCTTCTGCTAGGATACATCAGGGCATGGCCTTTTAAAAAGGATAACAGCAGCTCCCAGCCACCAGAGGAGCTGCTCGAGACCAACTTCCCTCTGGTTTCTTGCCTCTGCAGCTGATGGCAATTCTGTATATTCAGTGAGCAATTCTGTGTGGCATGAGCAGAGAACAGTGATACTCCCAAAAGCTGGACAGCAATTGCACCTTTACTTGATAATAGTGCTTTGGAGCAGTGTCCACAGACACACAACGCAGGGAAGAGCTCACAGTGAGCAGCAGCAGTGCCAGCCTGCACACTCCTCCTTGAACTCCACATCCATGAGCCAGTGTTTGTCACATGCATGGCCTAACCTGGATTTTTGTCACACCATGGGCTGGCCCTGTTCGTGAGGCTGCTGCAGTAAACTTTCCATTGGCCAATCTTCCAACCAGCAAATTTCTACCTCCCTGTTTGCTTTGCTTCTCCTTCTGCTTCCATCGAGTTCACCAAGGAGAAAGTACAGGAGGAGAGATGAAAACCCTGGCTACAGAGTGAGCAAGGCCAGGCACCAAGTGTGATTAACTCTTTGCCTAAGGACCAAACCAACTCTCCATGACTGCAATGAGCCCAACAATCACCCAGAAACAGCTCATGGAAATGACTTCCCTGATCCCTGCCGTTTTTTCTGTTCACTGCTCCACTGTTTAACCTATTCAAGCCCATGGACTTTTACTCCAGCCAATCCATGGGACAGAAAAGTGTTCCTGATTATTAGGAATTCAGGATTTATTGGATATTTTTGGTCTTTTGTTGTTGCTGTTGTTGAGCTTTATAGTTTTACTTGTGTGTAAGAAAACCAGATGCAAAAGATCATTAGAGAATCAAACCACAGACTACATCCTCTGAATGGGTGCAAGGAATAACTTCAAGCTAGTGACACTGGGTAAGTCACTTTTTTCTTGATGCTGGCGAGTGATTTACCAGCTTTTCCAGCTCCCACAATGGATGCTAATCTGATCTATTGTAGATTATCCTGGGTAAACTCCCACCATCCATATTAATACCCACTCTGGCTGTGATTATTGATCATCCAGCAGCAAGGTGAGCGTTGCAAACACACAGGGCTGAGGCTGATGTATTCAGGAGGTGTTCACCTGTTTAATGGGGTGCATCTCCAAGTGCATCCATCTTTCAATCATTTCAATCAGGACTTCCTGCAAGGCTGCAGGTTTCCCTCAGGAGTCATCAGACCTTCTGCTTCTCCATCTACAGGGCTGACAAGAGATCCCTCCAGACTCCTCCGCCCCGCCACGGAAAGGGAGGGCATCTCCACTCTGAAGATTTAAAAAGGGACCCCTGGCCATGTAGGAAGGACATCTTGTGACGCATCATCCCAAGGAAAGAAGACTGAAGGTTTGTCACTGAGATAAGTATGAAGGTAAGTGAGAATTTTTTGGTCTGTACCAAACATTTAGTTTGCAATTAATGCTTTCTTTTACATGTGAGTGCAATATTTAGGAACTGCATGGGGGCTTAAGAAATTTTCCTTAAAAATAACCTGACGGAAATACACACATAGATATATTTTATGTATTTTAAACAATTGCATTAAAAATACACCAATAGTACAACCTCTCAAACCCAGGATGAAATGAACTACTGTGAGACAGTAGATTCTCTGTGAAACAGTTGGATTCTCTGGTGCCCATTACTGTTACCAATACATGAATAACACCATGGTCTGTGTGAGCAAGCAGAGGTGCAACTTGTGCACAGAGGATTCATGCTCAATGCTTCCATTTGCATGTGCTGCGTCAGTGAACAAATTCCAAGAATCAAAAAAACTTGTCTTGTGACTTGTTTTAATCATGGTTGATATTGATAGGATGCTAAATTTAAAACATTTTTTCCTTTCTTTTTAACCTGAGGAAGTAGAGATTTTGTCTCTGGTTTGTTTGTTTGGAATGACAAGCCCCCTACATTTGCTCGTTGTCTGTGGTTTGGTAAAATCAAGGTAGATTTTATACCATCTTTATCCATTAGTTTGTACATTATCCTCATTTCTGGAGGATCTGATGTCCTTGTAAATAGGACCACAAAAGGTGCTCGGCTTGATGGCAGCTCTCACCAGAAGGGAATGGATTTGAGTAAAAAGAATAAAGTTCAGTTTAAGATTAATTGTCTGATCAGATCAGCATGCACTGAAACACCCCCTGAGCAAGAGGAGATTTGGCAACAAGACAGGGACAAGGCAGCAGCTGGGAGCACTCTCACATTTAGATGTGAAGTTGGGAGGATGTGCAGATGTGAAAGACTCTTCCTGCACCTTGTGGTTCTCTGTTGTGCACAGGGGCTGCATAAACCCTCAGTGTCTGCCCTGGTGCTGCTCCTGGCAGTGTCCCTCGTCGCCTTCTCCTGGAGTGCCCCTCAGGTGAGCCCAGGCTGGAGCTCATGAAGCTCAGAGCTTGGTGCCATTAAGTATTTGCACTAATTAGCAATGGCATGAAATGCTGACATGTCTCTTTTCCCTCTTTTTTAAAAATTTTTTCTTTTTTGGCATAAAGGCTCATTTCCAAAGGAGAAACTGGACTCCTCAGGCCATGCTCTATTTGAAGGGTGCACGTAAGTCCTGAGCTCTTTCCATTTTGAGGAGATAATCTCCCCCCTCCCCCCCCAGATTATTCCTTGGTTCCACAGGAGCAGGAGGTCCTGAGGATGCTGTGGGGTAGAAGTGTTGAGGCTTGCAGGGAGGATGTGCTAATTGCATGGTGCTAATTATGTCATGGTCACACCTTTGGTCCCCGTATAGGCCATTCACTTCTCAGTTGGACTCAGTGGTCCTTTGTGGGTCCTTCCCACTCAGGATATTCTCAGATTCTGTACTCAGTTAATGGCCTTTGATCCAAATCATCAAATATAACAGAAATATTAATATAAAAAATTGTATTCTGAATTGTTGACTTAAAAGATATCAGGGAGGGCAAGTATTAAGAGAGAAGGAAAAAAAACTGCCTGTAAATAAGAGAAAAAAGAAAGGTCATAATCCTGAGAGAAATGCAAAAGGAAGACAATATAAATAATTGCAACACAAAATAAATATAAGCTCCAAACAACTGTAAATATAACTGAAAGTTCTAGTGACAATAATACAATTATTTCTATTAATAAAAGTGAAGATTTTGACCCTTTTTCTTCTTTTAAAAAAATTCTTCCAGCTGAATAATGCATTATATTACTTTCCTACTGAGCTTTTTATCATTCTTATTGATGCACAGGAAGCAGAGTGATTTTATTTTGTTAGTTTGGGATTTGGGATGGGGTTCTTTCTTTTTCTTTTTCTTTTTCTTTTTCTTTTTCTTTTTCTTTTTCTTTTTCTTTTTCTTTTTCTTTTTCTTTTTCTTTTTTTTCTTTTTTTAATAAAAATACAATTTAATAGGCAATACTTCATAGTCCAGCAAAGAGATTGAAGGCTCTTGACCACATACAAAATTGAAGAGAGTCCTTTAGGGATTATGAAGTCAGAATTACAACAAGTCTGGGGGTTGTTTTCACCCTTGTCTCACTGCTTTTGTAGAGGGACGTCGCTTCATCGCAGATGAGAGCCAGAGGAAGGACCTGTATGACAGAGTGCAGCTTGGTGAGTCCATCAGCCCAGGGCTGTGGAGCCCATCCACCTCCCCAGCTTATGGGAGAAATCCCTGGAAACGGAAGGGGATTTGTTTTCCTGGAATCACAGCCAAGGAAACAACCAAACCCCCTTTTTTCAGTCCCTTCATTCCAACCAGCACGTGACAACGACTGACCTTCCTCTCTGGTGCACCTGTGTGATTTCATTTACATAATTTCCAGACTGACCTGGCTGCTAAGTGGGATTTTCATCAGTGCTTTTGACTTTCTTTTTGCACTGGAAAAAAAAAATCAAATCGAGCTATTAATTGTGCTGAAGTGACAAATAAGAGAAGCAGATGTCATCAATCCACACTAGGCAAGGTTTCTGGAGGGAACAGGATGTGGTAAAAAAGTCAGGAACTTACAAAAAAGGAAAATGTTCCTTTTACCTTCTGAGAGATTTTGAAATAACCTCCCTTTTAAAAAGATGGCTAATCTCTCATGTTAATTATCAGGCTGGTTTTGAGCAGACAATGTTATAGAATGAAGGAGACAATATTTTCTTGTCCTTGAGTCTCTAGTTATAGAAATAATAAAAAAGCAAAGAACAAAGTAAAGAAATGCCATAAGACACTAACAAAGCATGCATCTGTGATTTTTTCCTTCTAGAAACACGCAGCCATAACACAAATCCTTTATCCCTTCCTGAAGCTGCTGCACTGTTCCTTACTTCCTTACAGAAAGCACAAGAAGGTAAATGTGTGTTTTGTTTTACTCTTTTTTTTAAGTGGTTTTTCAGTCTTTCATTTACTAGCAAATTAATCTAGAAGGTCTGTTTTGAACTGAGATGCTGTTCAACTGAGAGCCCTGTACTGGAGTGCACATTTACACAGATTACAACGTGAGCCACATAATGATAGCAGGTAAATATTTGTATATTCTGCTTTTAATTTTCTCTTCGGATGTTTTACTGGTTTGGATTCAAGGGAATGGATATTTTTCACCCCAAATCTTTTCTGGGGTAACTTTTTCTATAGTATATTGTTTGCTTGTGAAAATTTTATTCCTCCACTGGATTTGGTGTAAGGGTTTGAAAGAATCCATAAGAACCCCAGGAGAGGAGCTGTTGGTTTTACATCACCAGGCTGAGACCCTAAACCTTTGCTCTCCATGTCCTCTGCCCTTAAATCTCTCACCTCTTCAGCTACAACAGACTTCTTTTTTTTTTTGGGAAATGGAGCTGGGGCTCTGTGCTCAGCCCTCTCTTCCCTGCCCTGGCAGAACTCTGAACAAAAACCAAAAAACAAACAACAAACAAACAAACAAAAAAAAACCCCAAAAAACCAAAAAACCAAAACAAAAAACCCACCACAAAAAACCAAACCAAACCAAAAAATCAGTGGCATTTTGGAGAGAGAAAAACACATGAGCATAGTGCTTTGGACAAAATATACGAGCACTTCTAAAGTTAAATCAGTGAAAGTGTCATTTGCATGCCCACAAAAGCCTCTGAAGGTGGATTTTTCCAAATTTTAGTGGTATTTTGCTGCCTGTTGTTGCTATAGCAGGGGAGATGGACAGCAACAGAGAAAAAAGGGTGAGATATCTGAGGGAGATAAGCAGAACTGGCAGCTTGTTTGAAAAAAACTAGGTGGAATAACATTTCCATCTCTGTGGTAGGAAATAACCAGTCAAACCTGGGTAAGCCATGCACTTTCAAATCAGCTGAATTTAGACTTGACTGAGAGCAATGCACAAAGGAAGAACAAATCCATTATTTTCTTCAGCATGATTTTTTTTTGCTATGTGCTGACTTACCCCTCTGGACACGGTTTGTAGTTTTCTTCTTCAGCAAACAGAAAAATTCCTACATTTAAAAATGAGAGAAGACATGACTGTTTTTAGAGATGCTGCCTCTCTTAGCTGAGCAGTCACACTGCACTGAATCTGTGCCTAAGGCACATCTGAAAGCTGAAAACTTTGGCTGGCTGAACTTTCCTTCATCTATAACTTATTTCTCCCCATTGTGTCTTGTCTTACAGTGGAAGAGGAAAACAGTGAACACCCTGGCTACCTAACAGACAGTCTATTAAATTGGTGAAATGATTTAAAATGTCTTTAACATTTGTACAGCTTTGAACCTGAAAGCATAACTTGTGTAAGTAAAGTGTTTCATCCATCTTCACTTTAGTTTCCAAAGGGTGAGGTATTTTCACATTGCAAAATTTTGAATGCAAAGGGATTAAGATAAGGAAAGCATCTGTAAGGTTCCTGCTTTCTTTAGAGCACTTTGTATGTCTCATCCAAAATTTAAAATACATGGCACCATCTCACCTGAAAAGATAATTAAAACTGTCTTTTTGGACAACTTCATTAAGAAGTTTTTCAATTGTCATTGGGAAACCTTTCACCACCTCCTACTCAGCTGAACAGTGAAGCTTTTTGAACTCAGATAAAGACAGATTCCATTACCACTTCAGTGGTGGTCCTGTATGATGGTCAATAAATTCAGTGAGATATAAAAACATTCCAGCTATCTGTGACTGCAAAACTGGTGATTTTTTTTTCTTTTAAATTTTTATTTGGCAGGTATCAGTCAGCACAGAGAATAGGCAGCAGCACTTATTGCCCCAGTCCACTCCTGCAGAATTACTCTGAATAATCCTAATGAGCAAGTCCCAGCACATAAAGACAGTCTGGGGACAGGTCTTGCATTATCAGGGCCTCATTAACAACTGCATTGTGATTGTTCTTTCTTTCTGAGTTGCCGAACTGGAATTATGCATAAATCTGTTAATTATCATTCTGTGCTGATAAGGATGTATTATTTATGTAGTTCTGTGGTCTTACTGGAAAGCCCTCTGTAGTTCTGATGTAATTAAAGAGCCACATGATTTCTGTGTCCAAGCAACTGTTTTATTTTTTTAACCTTCTAGACATGGTCTTCATCTTTTAATGTTAAATTCCCCTGATCTCTCTCATAATACTGCTGATTAACTCTAACTCACACTAACTATGATGCTGCTTTACCTCAACACAAAGAAACACAGCTGAATGAACAGAGGAGTTAATTTATTTCATGGGGTTGGGGGCACTTTCAGTCATTGTTTATAATCTGTATCACTTCACAGAGGAACTGGTGAAAGCAAAGTGTCCTGTTTTGTTCATTTTTAAGCACTGACATATCTTCCAATGGCAGTGTTTGTTGTATGACAGAACATTAATGATGAACTTCACCTCAAGACCAGTGGTATTCACCTGAATCCTTTCAGTAATTTAGCTGCCCTTTGTTTCCAGCACATCTGGAATATCTCAGGTGCATCTAAGTGATTTTCCAGCATGTTTTACAGGATCATCAGTCAGTGCTCAGACAAAAAGTAGCATGGAATCAGAGAACATAACCCTACCACGGCCTAGTTTGGAAAGGACCTAAAAGATCATCCAGTTCCAATTGCCCTGACATGAGCTGGGACACCTTCCACTAGAAAAGTGAAAAGTAGAGGGGTTATGCATCCTTTGGTTTATCAGTGTCCTGAAATTTGTATGCCTCTGCCTGTCCCAGTGATACAGAAACTGTACCCACCCTACTCCCAGCTGACTGATTGTGTGTGCTCCTGATTTCAGGTCTCAAGCTTAAACAATTCTTCACAAATATAATAAAACAGAACAGACCTCCTGCCTTGCTGGTGAGCTGTTTGTGAAACCCCAGTGATTTCCATCTGGAAGACAATCCCTTATGTAACAGATGGCTGCTACCAACTTTGTCAGGTGTTGGGAATGCGTGGCACTTAATTTAGGCAATCTGTTGCTGTGGCTGAATGAGAAGCTGTTCCTCCAATGCTATAAATTCAACATACAGAAGTGTTTTGCTGTAGATAAATTGCCTTGTTACTTATGGTTAATCCTGGAATTAAGGCACAGCTAACACGAGTCCAAGGCGTGGGGCAGAGGTCGCTTTGGCCACTGCAGGACCTGAATCTGAGAATTCAGATTAGTCCTATCCCAAAGCTGAGCACTTTCTAACACCAGGAGGGTGCTCAAAGCATGTGAGTGTGCTGAAACACACACAGCCTTCCTGCTCTACAGCAGAGCTTTGAAATACAAGCAATAAGTACATATTTCTCAATTTATTTATGAAAACATCAACTTTCAATCAATATGCCCTTTATACGTTCTTCCTTTGGGACTCTCAGCCGTTACATCTTTTGACTCTGTAAGGGAACTCTGATTAGGAGCACTTTGTGGAAGAAACACAAAATGCAGTTCTCCACATAGTAAACTGTGGCAAGGAAAAGATTTGCAGTATCTTTGCTTTCACCACTTTTATATGAAAAATTACTCAGTGTTGAATTACCTTTTAAGGCTAAAGCCTTAAATTACCTTTTAAATGGCTAAAGAATTACCTTTTAAATGGCTAAAGAAATTGTGACTCCTTTTAATTCCAAATAAGTTTTTTACCATAAAAGCTGGAACCTGACCTCTGAGAATATTCTTTCAAGTATCTGAATCAGCTCAAGAATGAAAGTCCAGATTTAAAACTGATTTTAAGTGGTCAAAAATACAAATAGGCACATTGTCACTTTTATTCTAAGTGGCCTATAGTCAGAACCATGTCATCAAGCAATGGTTAAGTGTTTGAAAGGTAGGAGCCTAACCAAAGTTGGACATCTAGGCTCCCCCTAGGATTGACAGAAAAGGTAAATACCTCCAAAGCTTACATTGCCCTACCTGCTGAAGGACAAGCTGAATAAAGTTCTGGAAATGTCTCTTCTTGAGCAGCATGAGAAACTTTTGATGCACAAACTTGAAAAACAAGAGACTGATCTCTAACCTCTCCATACAAGATGTGCTTCTGAAGAGCCTGTTCAGGCACTCTCTGCATCTCTAGGAGCTGAAATACCTCTAAAAGTTTTCTGTAAGGCAAATGAAATGTTTAGTTTTTGTTGTGAGGATCAGTTATTCCCCAAGAACTTTGAAGCTTCAAGTGCTTTTCAAAATTACATCTTGAAGTTTTTTTGCATTATTTGTTAGGATTAGGTCTCTTCTAGAAGAAGTGAAATAGAGCATGGACTAATGGAAATTACTGATCCTTGAATGTTGTCACATTGGTCTGTGGCTTCTTGTCTGCAGGGGAAGGTGCCACTCAAGGAAATTTTGTCATTCCCTTTAGCCAAGTTACATTAATTTCCCCCCAAACCAGTTTGTTAACAAAGACTCTACAACAAGATGAAAATAAAAGAGACATACCAGAGGAATCAGAAAATAAATGGTCTGCTGTTTATTGTGGGTCTAAATGACGTCAGAAAGATGACTTCATTTGTCTCTAAAATTCAAATGCCCACTGCATAAGACTTTCTATTGTTCCACAGGAAGTATGTTTTACCACGGGATTAAGACACTTCTGTGTGTTGTAAAAAAGTGTTATGTAAGCTTACAATAAACAGCATCAGGAAAAAGAAAGACCATTTTCTTTTCAGTGTATCTTTTTAAACTCTTCCAATATTTCTCCATTGTAACACTTTTTTTTTCTCTAATTTTTTGAGCTCGAGTTTAAAGCTCATGTTAGTTTAGAAGGGGAAAAGGGGAAACATAAATGAAGCAGAAATTCCTCTGGGATACCCAAAATGTAGCTATTTGTCTAGACTATGATTAATACAGATGATTCCACAAACAAAGGTATGATCTGCAGTTTATATAAGCTCCTGAGGGGATCGTCTCATTCTCTAGTTTTATTAAGCCTGAAAAATCTCTTCTACCTCAAAGGGGCACAGAAAAATTGTCATTTAAACTACTTTCAAGGTGAAATAATAGACTTTCCAAAAGTGTAGGTCAAGTAACATTTAAGGTTTCCCTAATTACATCACACTGTCCTTAACACAAAGCTTGCCAAGCCTACAGGAGAAACTGTTGAGTGGATGGGGAGCAACGCCAGGGTGAGAGCAACGAGTTCAGTTCCTGTATTCTCCATGCTGCTTCTTCTTTCCTTGTGGCAAGGCTCCAAGGGAAAAAGGGGACTTGATGTTCTGCCTATCCCTTTCAGCTTCCTCATCCTCGTCGTATCTCTCATCATCATCTTCATCCTCATCTTCGCTGTGGTTAGGGCTGGAATGCTGGGAGGCAGAGGGCGATGGCGGCACTGATGAAGGCCTGGGGAACCTGAAACCTTCCGTCTGCCAGGGACAGAAGCAAGGTGAATGTGTCAGCTGAGCTCCTCGACTGGTTTCATACAGCAATTTAAGGCTATCATCACTTCAGAGGAAGTCAGTGGACAGATGTAAGCGAGACCTACCCAGCAATCTAAAATCAAGCTTCCCTCAACCCAGATCCCCTCAGTCCTCCTCTGCCAGTAAGTACACACTTGTATGACAGAGATGTTTACCCTGTGCCATAAACAACATCCTGCCCCTTCCAGCATTGCTTTTTGCAAAACATGGCTATCTTTACTGAGCCTTAAAACAATCAGCACAGGACAAAATCCTTCTGTACTCTGTAGTCAGAATGTGCTTACTGAAATTCAGGTTTCAATGTGAACATTCAAAGCAGTTTTCTAGTTATAATGTCAGCATCTGCAAAAGCAGCAAGGCTGAACCTCCTCTTTTCTTACTAAAACAATAAAAAGAGTTGCTCTTTGAGGCTTGGTTTCAAGTAACACTGTTCTGATCAGCCCCTCTTCTGAAATTGGTGCTAATCTGGACTAGGCAAGAACTGTTTGAAGGTGTGCCTTTAAAGTGACCCCTTGCAGCTCCAGCCAACATACCATGTTCAGAAGAAGGCAATACCTTGCCTTCTTTCCCTAGAACACCCTTTCCCAACTCCCCTCTATTTGGTTGGTGCAGAACATCTCCATGGCATTTAGCAGAAACAAAAATGAGAAGCTGCCACTCTTCTAAGAGGAATTTCAAGGGCCAGTTCCTTAGCTGGTCCAAAGTGTCATGGTCCTACCCAGCTCAGTCTAAATCATCTGAAGACCTGTTCCTGTGTCACACCAGGTAACCCCGTGTTTGGATCTGACACCGGTAGGTTGCGGTTTAACCCCAGTCAGCAACTCAGCCCCACAGGGCCTCAGCTCGCTCCCTCCTGGAGAGGCCAAGGAGAGAATCAAAAGGGGAAAGTGGGAAAGCTCATGGGTTAGATTAAGACAGTTCAGTAGGGAAAGCAAAAGCTGGGCACACAAGCAAAGCAAATCCAGGAATTCATTCCCCAATTCCCATCGGCAAGGAGGTGTTCAGCCATCCCCATAAGGGCAGAGCCCCATCACAGGTAACAGTGACTTGAAAAGACAAATGCCAGCACTCTGAACATCCCCCTTTCCTCCTTCTTTCCCCAGCTTTACATACTGAGCATGATGCCATAAGGTCTGGAGTGTCCCTTTGGCCAGTTGGGGTCAGCTGTCCTGGCACTGTCCCCTCCCAACTCCATGTGTACCCCCAGCCCCTCGCTGACAGGGTGAGTGAGGAGCAGCAAAGTTCTTGGCTCTGTGCAAACCCTGCTCAGCAAGAACTAAACCATCCCTGTATTATCAGCAGTGCTTCCAGCACAAATCCAAAACACAGCCCAGCTACTGTGAGGAAAATTGACTCTGTCCCAGCCCAAAACAGCATACTCCTGACTGGACACTGGTCTGTAACTTGTTAAGCTTTTAATTAGGAGTTCCTAATTCTCTTTAGTTAAACCCCAAATTGCTAACTCTCTTCTCCTTCACACTCTTCCTCTCTCTCCTTGTAGAGCAGGGAAAATGAACTCATCTCCAAAAGCAGACTTTACCTTTGGTGGAGCACTTGGTTCCATCTCGAATTTATCTGGGAATGTTCTGCTGAGGGCCAAGTGTCTGGCATGCATGTAATACTGCAACAAAACAGAGAAGCCATTACAAGTCATAGAAATCTTGGGTAGATTTAAGCAAGGGGGGAAAGGAACATAAAATGTGTTATCTTCTAAAAGATGGTGCTGAACAAAGGCTAAACGTGTTTTCAGATAAGCAGAATCCAGCTGATATCACTGCTTGTACTGTGAAGTGATGAGCCATTCATGATAGATTCACACCAAAGAAGTCTGGAACAGAAGCTGAATAAGGTGTCTGTAAGATGTATTAAAATGGAAACTAGGACTTGTCTTGGTCAGAGTAGTTCCTATTGAGTGACAGGTATTCTTCATCCCTCAGGAAAGAACTGGGGTTTTTTTAATGAGGAAAATTTACATTTTTAAGTGTGCATATGTATTACACATAAGTTTTAGGCTCATTCAAAGTCACTTTGGACTGCACTGAAGCATGTGTAACAGCAACAGAGAAGTAACATTTATGAGTTCACTGATGCCTGGTATTTAAGAATTTGACAAAAATATTTTTAGATCCACTGTATTCCTGAGTTTGCAGCACATGCACAGAAAAAATAGCTCGTTATATCTTATGCAGCGTTGGAACCATATAAATACTAAGGTTCACACACAGGTATCAGAGCAGGAAAAGGCCCAAAATAGTTACAAAACTCATATGCGCATCCACTTCTTTAGTGCTGCAGAACTGAGAACAATACTATGCTACTGTCTTCTGAATAGGTGGTACTGTAGTGCTCTCTGTGTCAAATTAAAAACACTACTTTGCATTTAAAGTACAGAGGTAGTTAAGGAGTGTTGAGGAGCCACAGAGCCCAGCAACATTTCATGAGGGATGGGAAGGGTTTTTGAAAGTGTCCAGACGACTTTGGAACACAAATCCTCCTTAATGTAGGTGTTGCCAACACCGCCAGATTTTTACACTGTGTTTAGCACCAGCAAGAGCTCGGTGGTGTGACTGGATTCTGCTGTAACCTGTTCAGTCTCTCCTTGCCACTGGAGCATGGCAGGATTACACTGAAATGTGAGGCTCTGCCTTTGGCCCCTTGGAGAGGGGAATTTCAGCACGGGGCTGTGTCCTCACATTGCAGCACCGTGCTGAAGGCTCTGGCCAGGCCTATGAGCCTGGAATTTTTAATGCCTCTTTCTCACACACCCTGCCCAGGTACTTCCAGTCCAGGAGGTCGGAGAGGCGCTCGGTGCGGTTCCTCTGGATGATCCTCTGGCGCCGGTTCTGCTGGCAGAAGCCGTACAGGAACTGGGTCAGCTGGTTGCACGACTCGTCCGGCGAGCGGAACCTCCTGTCCACGATGTAGATCCCTGAGGGACACGAGAGAGGCTGAGGTGAGTGGGACTGGAGATGGGATCTGACCTCCTACACCTCCAATCTACCTTCAGTCATGTAACTAATGTTACATGCAGTATATTCTTTTTAACGTTAACAGGCAGCTGCAACTGGAACATTTACCAACTGGAACAGTTACCATTCTGATGAAATGGAGAGATGCAGAGAAATATGCTATTAAAAAAAAAAATAATTTTTTCTACATTTCAGGCTGAAAATCAGCAAATTCTTCAAAACTAAGAGGCTTTGTTGTTGATGTGTAAGTAGGTCCAAAAAGGTTCGAATTTCTGGATAAAGAGATATCATTTTTATCTCCCATAATTTTTAAAATACTGACTTGTTAAAGAAAACATAATCAATCTAGTGCTTTCCTAGCTTGCTGTAGAATTCAAAAGTGTGGATGGCCAGAATCAGGCTGTAGGAGAGAGGCTGTGTTTTCTGCAGAAATACAAGTGTTTCCATAGAGACAGCTAACTCACATACATCATTCAACAGACAATTCTGGCAGAGAGAGGGCAGAGGTAAACTTTGCCTCTTCATTGTTGAGATTAATACTTTATTTTTGCCACCCTCCTTAAACCAGAGTGTTGGGAAGAAGAGGGTGACAGACCTTGCAGCTCTCTTAATGGAAATGAGAGATTAAACACTACCTTAATGAAGTGCCTGGGACCAGCACAGTAATTCATGACAACTCTCACCTATGTTTTGGCAGAGAAGAGCAAGTGACCTGTGTTCTGTGGTCTCTCTGGAGGGTCTCAAAGACATGTTCACCCAGGCAGGTGTATCTAGATTTTGTACCTGGCTGTAACCCTTGCCTCTAGGTCAGGCGAAGGTGGCACCAGTGTGGGGCTGTCACTGCCTGACTGTGGAAACAAGCCCAGGTACTTGGAAAGAGGCCCTAGTTTGGGAATATACTCAATATTCACAGAACCACAGAATTATAGAATGGTTCAGGTTGGAAGGGACCTTAAAGATCATCAAATTCCAACCCCTGCCATGGGCAGGGACACCTGCCACTATCCCACGTTGCTCAGAGCTATATCCAGCCTGACCTTGGACACTTCCAGAGATGGGGCATCCAGTCAGTCCTGGCTAAGCAAGGAGGAAAGGACATTGCTCTGTATCTCGGGTAGGCCACAGCTTTAGTGACAACTGCGCCAGTTGGAAAACAGGGACAATCAATCCTAAAAGGAGGAGCTACTGAGGCAGAGGAAGACTCAAGAGGCAGAATCATCCTGACATACCAGGCATTGGCACTCCAGTAATGAACTGTTTGTAAACCTTCCTGAGCAGATCACTATTTGAAGTAGATTCCTTGCATTTCCATGGCTTTTTTTTTTTTTTAAGTGTACATGGTAATCTAATGTTTGTTTGGGGAGGGTCATGTCACCAGTCTTGAATCCCAGACTATCAAGAGAAGCAGACTTTCCCAGCTTCTTTGGAAGGCTTAGAGTGTTATAAGCAGAGGCACTAAAGGGAGACTCTAGACTGATATGAGCAGTGATGAATTTGGAAGAATATGGCAAACAAAAGGTTAAAGGGAGACCAAAAAAAAATAACCCGGAAAGGGTTTGGATAAATGTGAAAGCTGAAATTACTTGTCCAACTTAACAAGATATTCAGAGCTCTGAATATATTCCCCTAATATATTCCCCTAATGCATTTCCTTGTCCTAGAGAAACACAAATTTGAGGAGTAACAGCATGGGTGCTGTGCTTTTTGCTCTCCTAACTCAGAGATGATATTTTGATACGCTGTTAAAGTTTTTACCATAAGCTTCTGGGTCAGCAACATGTTCCTGCATGAAACAGCCGAATCCAGAGAGGTTTGTGGTTACACTGGGAATGCCCATCACAGTACACTCAGCTGCAGAAAGAAACAGGCAAAAAGGGTTTCAGGACAATACACCTCCAATGGTTTCACCTTTAAGAGGAAAAAAAAAAACAAAACAGGCAGACAGAAAGTCCCATAACAATAAAGCTGCTCTGAAAATGTCAAGTGAAAACTATGATAATGTTTTGTTGTGGATTATGGGGAAAAATAAAAAAACAAATTTTAAACACAAAATTCACCCTGTGTTTGCAAACATATGTTTGAGTTTCAGAGCAGCTAAACTGAAAACTTTCTGGGAGTGCAGTTTTGAAACAGAGAACCCCAATACATGGTTTAGGGCCATTTGGATTTTAAATTGGGGTGTAATGTACACCTATGCTCATTAGTTGTTCACAACTCTTTACAAAACGGAATCTCTTAGGAGCAGAAGCATATCAAACTTTGGATTTCAATGGTTTGCCAACAGGTCTCTATAGCAGGAAAAAAAAACCCTACAAATTAAAAATTCCAACCCTAAACCAACAAACCCCATCATTAACTCAGGACTGTGTTCACAGTAGATGTGGAGCTAGTTTTATAAAATCAGAAAATGTATGGATTTTTTTGTAGTTTTTTTCTGCCACAGCCATGCGTAAGGATAATTCCTTGCCCTCCTTAAAAAGTTTTTTCCAAGGAGCCTAAGCCTAACCTAAACCAGCATGCAGACTCTAGTCTTACAAAAGTGCAAAGACATCTACATGGCCTTCACTCATATGACAATAAAACTGGTGTCTATAAAATAGTTGTAAATATACCTTTAAAAAGCAGTCTTTGTTCCTGGGAGACACAAATGGGTATTGACAAAGAAAATATTTTAAGTCAGAATTTATGTGCTCTCAACATTTTTAGAAATTTCTAGTTAATTCAATGCGATTCACTACCACTGCATGTATTTCTGTTAAATAAGTTAGCTATGGTATTACATAATTCTCTCAAAACTGTAATCTTAAATTAAATCCACTGAACTATGTCAGCTGGCAGCATCAGATTTCTTGCCCAGCTTTTTTACATACTTACATTTCTGCACACCTTTTTAAAAAATCCTTCAACCAAGAATTAAGTTTTAAAAAAAATTTCTTGTTCTAAAGCCATAGAAAATCCAAAGATTACACATTGGTATGGGAAAGAGTACACTGCAGGGACAGTTTTGCCAGCAGTAAGACCTTTGCATGGCAGAGGAAACAGAGTTTAAAGAGGTTTTGCAGCACTTCACAAGGAGCTGGCTGCATCAACAGAATGAGTGTTCATCTTTCCATGCTAGTTAAGGGTACAAAATTCCTACCTGGAGTGTAGCCCCAGGGTTCATAGTATGATGGGAATACACCAAGGTGGCAGCCTCTAACAAACTCCTCATAGTCCAGGGGCAGCAAGGGGCTTGTTGAAGAAAGAAACTCTGGGTGTAGGATCACCTGGATATTCAAAACTTGTGTTAGAGGTGAAAGAAACCCATCGTTGATACATTTCAATTATCAATAAGCTTAGGCACCTTTATTCACCCTGGTCTTTTTCTAAGTATCTGGACAACACCCCCTTTGGCCATCCATCTGTTACCTACTCCACTGCTCACACTACAACACATCCCACCTGTGTGCACTCTTGTCCTGGAAATAGGACTGATGATGAAGCCCTTTTTCACTGGACAGGTATTTAGCTTTATCCTTCTTCACCAAGGAGGCCCACATGCATTCAGAATTAGGCCCACGGCTTGTGGCCTTTAGCAAGATTTGGTCTCTTGTACAAAGGTACGGAGGATTTACAAAGGCCCAGAGTGACAGGACAAGGGGGAAAGGCTTCACACTCTCAGAGTGCAGGTTTAGATGGGATAGAAGGAAGAAATTCTCCCCTGTGAGGGTGGTAAGGCTCTGGCACAGGGTGCCAATAGCAGCCGTGGCTGCCCCTGGATCCCTGGCAGTGTCCAAGACCAGGCTGGATGGGGCTCCGAGCAAGCTGGGATAGTGAAAGGTGTCCCTGCCCATGGCAGGAGGGGTGGAATGAAATGATCTCTAAGGTTCCTCCCAACACAAACCACTCTATGATTTTACTGGGATGTCTCTTTAGGAGGAGGCCTCAGACAGACACAGCACTTCCGAGCTTCACAGCATTCCCTGAAATAACGGAATGTTCACTGTATTCAATAGACCTCCCAAGAAGGGAAGGAATTTTGAAAGCAGACACATTATAGCCCTGGCACCACGAACCTGGGCCTAATTAATCTTGCTGAAAGACACCTCTAAGGACCAAAGTTAATTTATCTGCATGACTCTGCAGGGCTTGGGGTTACTGCCCCATATCTGCTGCTTAGTTGAGAAGTGCCTTGTACGTGGTGGCCAGTCAGCTTCGGGAGGAAGAAACGTGAGGAAATGGTTTAAACTGCTCTGGGTTTATCTCCCTGCATGAACATACCACAGCCATTATTCCATGCCCAGGATATGCTTTTATCCCTTCTTAATAAAACTGTCATGCTACTCACTTGAGTAAACGAATGAATGTACTCAACCAGTAAATGGGCTGTAAACTCATTTTGCAAGCTTAGTTGATCCCAGTAATTTCACTGGAATTGCTGAGGGTATTTTTCACATGACAGCTGTGTCCGCCTGAATATGTTGTACCTCTCTCAAAATTACTTTCAATTTGAAGTTTACAAATTATTTTTAAATGGTATTCAGCTCATTAAGTATTAAGCCTGTTCATGCAGGAGGTAATTTTTCAGTGGTAATGACAGATTTCTACAAACTTGACATCTGCTGAGAAGCAGATCATATCTGCTGTGTTATAGCCTATCTGCTCTGTAATGCCTTCAAGCAGCTCATTCTGAGGCATTTTTTACTACATTTGTACACAGTGCATCCTTCCCCCCTACTTTTGCTACACTCGTGTATCATTACCATATTATGATCCCAGAATTTACTGGAGTTAATGCTCATATGTTAAGCCAAGAAGAAGCAACTAGGAAGTATAGGAAAATATTTACTCATGTATAGCCATGGGTTTAAAAAGAAACTGAGAATAAGTGATATGTCATTGTTAGAGATGTTTTTGATCTGGCTTTAAAAAAAAGGTTTGGAAGAGGAACAATTTGCAATTTTAGGTTCAACTTTGACTAGACAGATGTTCAGACAGTCATAGTTAGAATATCAGAGATTGCCAGGAAAAAAACAACTTTGGCAGACCTGTGAATGCAGAAGATGATAATTTCTGTGGTTTGACAAAGTAAACACGGAAATAGGAAAAAATTTATTTGCACAAATTTAGTTTCAACAGTTTAAACATGAGCATGGCATGAACAGGACTTCTTTCTACTCAAAGCCCTGGTTAACCTTTTACAGAAAATGCTGAGTATCAGGGTGTTGCTCTTAAGAGATTAATCAATACTTCATGAATGTCTGTGCTCAAACCTTGGACCTCCAGTTTTAAGCAGGTGAATCTATGTCAGAGTTTTCTATCTGGGTGCAAATGACCCATGGCACTTTCTTGATTTCAGCAGTTAGCAGATCCTCATTCAGTGCAGGAGGCAGCAATGGAAACAGCTCCCTAACCTCAGATTTCTAACTGGAAATTAGCTTGGCTAAACAGCACCTGAGGATCTCTGTGCAGTGACAAGTTGCTATTCCTGGAAAGGGAGGAAGAGAGAAGTACTCTAGCAGTACAATACCACCTATCAAGAATTTAACTGCACTCCCCATCTAGTGATGCAGACTGAGAATGTTCAGAGAAATCCCATTTTGGGTCTCAAATGAGGCGGCCAGAACGCACCTTCACGCGGTCTGTGCGATTGTTGAACAGCCCAATGCGCCGGATGGTGTTGAGGATGGGGTCATTGCTGTCATCAATCATGTTGTGGGTGGTCACTGGAGGCAGAGAGTGTCTCTGAGCACAGAAAAGACAATCCATAAATCAGACAAACTCTTGGCAAATAGACCTGTTGCCATTTGCTAAGGCTACTGGAAGACAGCAGCAGATTTTGTCATTGATGTAAATAAGCTTAATTTACCTCAAAATAAATTAATTTGTACCAACTTTAAGAAGGGCCCATCATTTAATTTTGAAGATTGTTAGTCAATGTTTTATCTCCTTAGTGTTTGATTTCACATATTTAATAAAACTGGAAAAGTCCAGGCTCAGGAACAACTCAAAGGTCACACTTAGCCCAGAATAAAAGAATTAGGAATGCATGTGACTGAAGCAATATCCATGGACTCCCCTACAGGTCAGTTTGGGTCATACCCTCATTAAAAACAATCAGAGCTGATTTTTAAATGTTACTGATGAGAAGTGTATTTGCTGAAAACTTCTTCCCAATACACACATATCGCTATATGCCATACTCAATCCTTTTACATCATCACATTCATTATTTAGATTAGATGTTTATACAAATAACATATTTTCTGACCTGAGTTGAAAAGATGGCTCTTTTCATAATGCTTATGTCATCTCGGTCAAGAATCTTGTTCAGGTCTGGGATTTCTCCTCTGCAGAGGAAACACACAACCAATTTTACCAAATGATTCGTTGTCCTTTTTGTAAAGAAAATGAAGAAATGGCCAACAAGGTCTGATCTGAAGTCTGCTGATATCAACATGAACCTTTCCTTTGTTTTCATGGCCCTTCTATATTCCCTATATTGTGTTCTCTCACATACTTGCTGATCTGCTAATTAGCTTTTGAAAAAAAGCTAAAGAATTCCAACTGTCTTCTGAAACTATAGGACTGAATCACTAACACATTTTACTTTGTCTCAGGTGCTTTTTTAAGCTGAAGTAGCTAGTTTTTGATAGTGGATAAGCCTTTGTGTTAATTAGATATCACTGTGTCTCTTACAAGTCTTTCCACTACAAGCTGTTGGAACCTCTATTTTTTTTCTCTGTGATTTGCCTGTTAAACAAGTATCCTGTTTACGGTCCCATATCTTCCTACCACGCCCTCCTATGGATGTCAAAATCCCTTACACGAAGAGCAGAAGCACAGAAACAGCACAAGTAAAGCCACCTGAACATGAGGCTCTGCAAGGCAGAGCAAAGCAACTTATTCACTCACTTCAGCAAGGCATTGTAGAGTTTGCTTCCAAACTTTTCTTTCACAGATTGTGCAGTGTCCCTAGGAAGATAAATAAATACACACATCAAACAGAAGAATCCAGGACAAAGACAGTGTAAAAGAGATTCCTGCTGCTGAAAGTTAAACTGATATACGATGGAACCCGGAATGCAGAGGCAGACAGAGGTCTGGTTCTCAAAGCTCTTTTCTTCAGCCAGCAGTTGTGCTGATGGATTCCAGCAGAGCTGAGGATTTAACCTGCACGCACAGATGAGTGCACTGGGAAAGCCAGGGGCAGGCTTTACTAGGGATTCCTTCTAGCCCTCTGCTCTAATCAGTATGTCAGCTGTGAAAAAAAAGAGCGTATATATGACCCTAGGTACAGTAACACGATCATTAATAACGGATAGAGAGAGCTCCAGCCTGGAAGAGACATGCAAGATATAAGAATTAAACAAATAGGGATTTTCAAAACAAGCTTCCCCCTTCCCTTTCTACCCTATTTCCCAACTCACAGACTTTTGGAAACAAGTGTTAGACTAAAAGGTAGCTTATTTTAGTTTGCAAAACAAAAAAACTTCCTGAAAAGCTCAGGCCAAATTTTAAGCCATTAATGAGGCCTGTGTCTGACAAATGTTATATTTTAGCTAAGGAAGAACTCCAGTGAAGCCCTGCTCTGCATGCAAAGAGTCATTGTTATTATTCTGCCTGTGGCACAAAGTTCTATTGTCAAAACAGCAAGTGCACTCTAAATTCGAGTAAATCTACTGTGAGTGAAGTTCCACTTCACAGAACCTTTCCTGCCTTTCTGATTTGTAATTATACTTTAGGCAAAAACAAAACTTGTTAAGTGAAATCTTAAACTTTACCAAGCTGGGAATCCACATACCTGCTTTTAGGTGCTCTTTCCCACCTCACATAGAGACAATAGTGGATAAGTCAATTTTGCGTGAGTTGGAAAGCAACCAAATGTTAAGCCACACTTATCCAAACCCCAGCAGGATCATTCCCACACGACTATACTTTCATAGATTGCCATGCACAGTATCTAAAATTTAACCCAGATAGGATAGACTGCTTTTCCAGAAGCAGAGGAAAAGAAGGATTTTATACCCTAAGTCAGCCATCACATATTAATTTCTAAGTGCTGTATTCCTTTGTAAGTGCCAACCTCTTCTTGTCTTCAATTTCTGCGGCATCCTGGGAATCATTTGATATTATTATGAAATACTGCTAGCAGGTGGGTTTATCCTGGAGTTCAGATTATGACCATGATAATGCTGCATACAGTGATGCAGAGGATCTTCTGCTTTTCACAGAGAAGAACAGCTGAAAGCATTCTTTCCCTATACAGAATCACACAGCAGTTCAAGTGAGGCGAAGGTTAATCCTGCTCCTGCTTTGCTTTTATGTTTGAAAAGCTGCAAAATAACTAGGGCTGTGACAATTTTCCTTTTGTAGCTGTAAGTTTCACTGCTTGGTTATGGCCACTGCTTGTTGTAGTCCATATAGAAAATTATAGACAATTGTTATCAACTACTGATCTGCTGGATCACAGTGCCATTTCCGTATTTCTAAATAAAAGAAGATGTGTAATCAATTTCTTTTTCCCACAGAGAAGCTCACGGTTAAAAATAAGCAGGCAGTCTTTATTTTGTGGGAGCTCTGTGGCACGTCCAAAGGGAGTACCAGAAACAGCCAGAAGACATTCAGAACACTGGATTTTCTAGAGCATTTGACTTTGTTGCTACAAAACAAGTACTACTTGCTATTAGAATGACAACACAAGTTAACTAAAAATAACTGTGAAAAAAAAAAAAAAAAACAACAAAAAAAAAAACCAAAAACAAACCTAAAAGAAGAAATATTTGACCTTATTTATCTTTCCCATCTCTTTCATCCCTGAAATACATTCTAGTTACCCACAATCCTCAGTTGTAGCAAAAAGAAGGAGCATTATTTTCCAGCTGAGACTTTTTCATGAGTCCCCATCAGACTGTACCAGGGTGGGAATGGCAATTACCAGAGCTGCTTCCGGACTGCTTGCCCTTTCAAGGTTTCCACGTTGAAATTGTTGGTTTTTGCTGGCATGATGAAGAACACGATAACTGTAACATCAGTCTTGTGAACCTACATGACAAGAAATGGAGAGCAATTTAAAATAAAAAAATCTGATACAGGGTATCACAGCAAACTTTAGGAATTAGTCACAGGAAACGCCAAATGCGCTTTGGTTTTCCAGGAAGGCTCAGATCTTGTAGCTCTTGCTACAAATGAAGTTTTGTCAAATCAGAGATCAAGACAGAGATGTCACACAGTTTCAATTTGGCCAATCAGATCTTCCTGAGCTCTCATGGTTTAGAGAACATGGCTTTGGCTGAACTGCAGAAAAATAAAAGTCCTTCACACTTGTCACCTGACACAAACTGCGCTGGCTCAAAGGAGTGAGTGTTTGGTTTACTAGCTGAGCTATGCCTAGGCATGATATGAGGGATTTCCTACAGCAGGGAAAGAACCATTTTCTACCTGAAACTCTGGCAAAGAACCTGCCAGACATGCAAAAAGCCACAAGTAACTTCTTGCCCATCTCTCCCATCCAGCTACTTCAAAGGCAGAAAGCACTTGCTGTAAATTGACCCTTTATTTCTAGGTGGTTTCACTTGCTAATTTCTCCTGTGCATGAACAAGGTTCAAAATAGCAGGTCCATTCATTGCTGCAGGTTTTTCTCCTCTCAGCACCTCTTTAATGAAAAGCTAAGGGTGAACTCTGTTTAGAGCTGTAAAAATTAAATTACTTTGAATTGCCTCCATTTCAAATTTTAGATACAAAACCATTCAACAGCATGCCTTCTCTCAGACTGACACAGAGGGAAATGTATAGCATAAAATAATCTAAGGGAGTCATCTATCATGTTTATGTTAATTAATGTTCTTCTCTTCCCTCTCTTCAAAGTGAGTTCCAAGTCCATCCTGCTACAATCCCAGTGTGCATTAACAATCTCTCCCAACATCCATATTTTATTTTCAAAATTTTAGTAAGGTTTTCAAGCAGCAGAGGAAAACGTCGCTATAAAATAAAAAACAATTTCATTCAATGGTATGTAATTTTAGGTTCAGGCACAATATTGAGACTTGTTTAGGAAGTACCACCATTTCCAGATTTGTAATTAGTACAGGTAGCCTACTATTCCCAGTGGAATTACCTCTTGAATTAATTACAGAGCAAGTGTTGTTGAATGGCTAATCAGATGCTGGTATCCACCCTGGAAGAATAATGCAATAAATCCAGGCTCAGCTTCCGGGAGAAGCAACAGTACACTGTTCTATAGAGCCTGGGAAAACTAGCCTGTTTCCTCCAATTTCCATCAGCCTTGTTACCATGGATGTCATCAGGAAGAATTTCTTCACAGAAAGGGTGATCAGGCATGGAAGGGGCTGCCCAGCAAGGTGGTGGAGTCACCCGCCCTGGAAGTGTTCGATAAACAACTGGACATGGCTCTTAGTGCCATGGTCAATCAAAAAAAACCCAAATGGGTGACTGGCCAACGGTTGGACTCAATGATCTTGGAAGTCTTTTGCAACCCTAAAGATTTTATGATTCTATGATATAAATCATTAGCTGCAATAAGAGACCCCTGCAATAACTGCTCCGGCAATTCTTTCCCTCTTATTGCACAAGACCTTCCACGTTACCAGCATTCACAGGAAACAGCCATGAAAATGCCATTAACAGGTAGCTGATGTTGCACAGCACTGCCAAACAGCTGATTTCTGTTGTGGAAGAAATACTTCAGTTCTGTGAGGTGATCTGTGTGAATGAAGGGATTAAGAATTTCCAAAAAATCCAGAGGCTCTAAATGTCATATTAATAGAGGGTGGTGATAGAGCAATTGTACTTAGGGCTTTGAACATTCGTGATTCTTTCACCCCTGCTGACAGGGCAGTATCATAACTTTTATCCAGATTTTCCATACCATTTAACTGTTCAGAGTACAAAGGACAGAGTCTACGACAACAGTTAATTGATCCTTGCCAGATGATTGAAAACCAATTAGCATTACTAGCATTTTTTCTGGGTTTTATTTTCAATATATTAGTCTTTGGGACACAACTGGAGACATTTTCAATGCCCTCACTCTAGGTGGTAAGGGCTCTGCTCTGTGATTTTTAACAAGGCCTTGCTCTTATCTTCACTGAAGTACTCCATAAAGGCATTTAGAAACATTGCACCAATTTTGTAGCTGAGGAAACAGAACCATAGTGAACTGAGTGGCTTCCCATTGCTTTGCACAACACAGCTCTGTGAATTTTAATGCAACATTCCCATGCAATGGGGTAGCAGAGATTTAAAAGATCATAAACAGGTCCTAACAAATGAAGCAATTTGCTTAAAAGGATGTTTTTAAAATGCAGCTTTAAAGGCTTACTTTTATTTCCATTATAATATGTAAGCCATCAGGATAAACTCTAGAATACTATTTTCATTGCTTCTCTCTAAAAACCAGGGACGCAACCATGGATTAACTTCTTGAACTATATAACCAATTATTTTCAATTATACAATAAATCTATCAATTAAAACTTTGTGAAGTCATCATATATTCTCATGGTTCAGGAGGAGAGCCCTATGAAAACTGTGAATATCCCATAATTACTTTCCTATAAACCAGAGTATTGAAAGGGAATTCTTGTAAGTGACTTCCACAGTATGGCGAGTTTGAGCATAAGTTCTATGCTTTCAACAGCTGTGTAAGCTTTCTTACCCTCAGCAAAAAGTTTAATCTTGATAAGGCTTCTAGAAACATATCAGCTCCTTTGTTGGAAAACTCATATCTCCCAGCAATGAAGAAAAACAAGGTCTTGTCAAGATCGAAGTCAAGGTGGCTGAAAGCAAGAAAACAGACAAGAACAAAGTCTTTCTCGAGATACAATCAAATAAAACACATAACAGCTTTCTATTCTGCAGGAACTTACTAAGCCCAGAGAAAAATGAAAGTAAGGCTTTTCTGCTGTGCTTTAAATTGACTATCCTAATCTGACAAACTGCATCTTGGGTAAATAACAAACAGATCAAGATCTGCTGTCTGAAATCACAATCTGTTAAGCAGAGTCAGATCTGGTGTCTAAAATTCCCTTAGCTTCTGACTGAGAAATCCCAGACAGACATTTGAATAAGATGGTTTCAACATTTCCACTCCTCTATGAAGTACGTGTTAGTCCTCCTGCTTTGGTTCTTGCTTTAAATAGTGTTGCACAAGCATTGCTAATTTTTGAAAAGTAAAAGCATACCCATAGAAATGACCTCGAATGAACTCTTGGATCCTAGCCTTGTACATGGAATGCAAATTCTGAAACTCATGCATTGCTGAAAATTTCTTAATGTTCAAGCCATTTGGGGTGACAACATCTGGAAAAGCAGAGAAAAGGCAGAGGTAGACATCTTCAGAGTCAGAGAAATCTTTAAGGAAAGAACCAATGTATGTCTCAGGTTTATGTGAACAGGTTAGGTCTTTATGTTATTCAGGGGGAGGGAACAGCACTGCCTCCACAAAGCTCTTGCACGTGGCTCTGCACTGTCTGCAGCACCAAAGCAGCTTTCACCTGTCCTCAGCACTGGGCAGACCCTGCCCTTTTGTCCTGTCAACACTCCAGTCATGTCTCCATTGAGCCATACATGTGTTGGGCAACTTGCCCTTTACCTCTTTATCCTTGATATCACCGTTGCCTGCTCGGTCACTACAGATTGAGAGCCCTTGGAAGCAGAAATTGTGCTATGCCCTTGTTTACTGCATGGCACAAGAGATACCCATTCTATCAAAACTTTTGAGGATTTATCAAAAAAGGGAGCATATAAGAAACCTTTATAAAACAGCCTCTTTCCAGTAATCAGTTGCATTTCCCCTAAAAACATCCACAGAATAGTACACTTTACATTTTTACTGCTGCTCTCCTCCAAGATTCTAAAGGATCTTACAATTAAAATTTGTTAATTTCCAGCATTTTAAAGGTAGAGTTTTGTCACTGACATATTTTCTTAAAAATACCTTTGCTAGGATTTTTCTCCTGAGAAGCTGAGAGGCCTCAGAAATGAAATGTAAACAATAATTATCTGCTGCTGTGGAATCTGGCAGGTGCATCTTTGATTGGTCTCAGGTGAATTGTTTCTACTTGATGACCAATCACAGGTTCAGCTGTGTCAGGACTCTGGTCAGGCACGAGATTTTATTATCATTCCTTTCTTTGCTAGCCTTCTAATGTCTCCTTTCTCTTTCTTTAGCATAGTTTTAATATATCATTTTCTTTTAATATAACATATATCATAAAATAATAAATCAGCCTTCTGAAACATGGAGTCAAGAATCTCATCTCTTCCCTCGTCCTGGGGACCCACAAACACCACCACAGAGTTTCAGGATTTACACAGAGGACAGGCACTGAAATTCAGTCACTCTTAGCCTTCCTGGTAGATCACAGCAGCTATTCAAAGGCTTGCCCTAAATCCAGTCCAAATAAATGGAAAGAATGCCATTTTCAGTCCTTTGAATGGAAATGAAAGGGAAGGCCAGTTCCTCAGCAGATGTATTTCATGGCAACACAACTGACTGAAACAGACTTATACTACTTTATGATACTTGCCTGACATTATGCAAATGGCACAGCCATTTTTGATTATTTCCTTGAAAATTACAGTCTGCTTCAGCAATATATGTGTTTCCCTGCCATGTAAGCGACCTCTGGTTAAACTTTCACCTGTAAAATGTCCTGAAACGCTCTAGGTTAAATTACAACAGATAAAAATATAACCTTTAGTAGTAACCATGAAAGAGCAAAAGTCTTGATGGATCTGTTTCTGGAATACCAGTTTTGAAACTTAAGACCAGGAAATCTTTACTTGTTAGGTACTTAAGATTTGGTTTTCAATGACCAAACAGTCTTGGTGGACATGAGAAAACTTGTGCATTTACCCTCTCCTGCCCAGCACTTCAGAATTCTCTGAACAAAGACCTCCAGGGGGAGTTAACAGAGCAGAACCATCCTCCACTGTATTTACCAACAACACACCTTCTCCTTTCTCTGACCTGTTTCTTGCTCTGTGTGGGAGAACTGGCTCATGCAGGACAGAGCTTTGAGACTCCAACTATCTCAAAGACTCCCCCAGGTATTTCTGGCCAGCTTCCTTCCACACTCACATTCATTTATCAGGGAGTTTCGGAGAGTCTCACCCACCAGCAGCAGCCTGTGTATAACTTTGGTTTAACTGCAGCTTCATTTATCCTTTCATGAGGACTGGGGCTCAATCCATCTCTTGTTTAAGGCTTTGAGATGCATGACAGACGTGGTGGCCCAAAGAACCCAGTTCACTATTTCTGCTCAACACAGGAATATTTTGAACATGTGTGAGGGATGAAGTGATGAAAGAGAGCTTGGTCCCTGTGCTGGTTTTTTTGTTTGTTTGCTTTTGTTGCTGTTCTTGTTGTTTAATGAAATAACAATATTTTTTCTTAAAAAAATTGTCCCAAATAGGTCAAATCAGAATGTTTTGACTTCTGTATTTATAGGAAAGAAACTGGCATTGGTTTAAGTAATAGTAGCATAGAATTAAGTTTTCTCTTGATAAATCACTAACATTTAGAGTTGACTTGTACTTTTTTTCAGAGTTTCCATCTATGATTTTGATCAAATACATACAGATAGGAAGCCTAGATCTAGAACTCAATTGATACCTGAATCTCTTGGGATTCAAAGTCTTCTCTACTACTAATGAGAAATATGTTCCATATCTGAGTGAAAACATCAGAAATCCCATAACACCAGTTTTCAGATCACACAAATATAACTTATGATCACTGACAAAATCCTGCTGGATACATCAAAGATACTCAAGCTTTTGACAAATATGGTTTGATAAATTGTTGATCACTTAACAACTGCAGCAAGTGGGATCAGCATAATGCAAGCAGCCATTCTGCCAGGTTTAGACTGGCAAATTGGCCTTTGTCCTGCTGCAAAAGTTCTCTACGCAATCAGGTTTATTAAATTTTAAAGGAACTCCTCCAAGTGATGAGATTTATAATTTAAATTATAATCCAAGTTTGATGTTAAAGAGGAGTAGCAGAGCTCAATTTAGCACATTTCTGAGTTATTTTTAGCTAATAATTTATTTGAAAAATTTTTGTCTCAATAAATGCAAATAAAATTTAATTGTGCCAATTCAGCATCCTCCTTTTAAAGGTTTATTTTTAAAGTGGATGGAGAAATGCGCACATGCTTTCAGTATTCATCTTCCTTTGCAGAATTCAAGCTCAATGACCTACAGAAGGATTGATGAGTATCCCAAAAAAAAAAAATGTCTATGCAGATTTCACAACTTCAGAGAGAATAAATAGTGTGAGAATAGGTTCCTACACAGTTTATTTGTGGTCTTGGATTCAGAGAAACTATTAAAGTACTTATTCCCATCAGGACATACTTTCCACTTAGAACTGTCTCTTAGGATTTGGGGTGACAATTTCTACTGAATTTCTTTCTGGCTACGTCAATATGAAGCATGACATGTATCAGTAGTTTTTCCACCCAAACATTAAGTATATTTACTTGGTTTCTTCAAAGTTGCAAGAATAATCACAAAAAGCTCAGGCCTGATAATCTCTGTGCATGGAATTCTCTTCAGCTTCAACTGATGTTTTATCTTTGAGCAGTCTGGAGATTTTCTTACCCAAATTAAACTGGATTCAGAATCATTTCAGTCTCCTAAAATCCCAAAACACAGACTATGATTTTCAATTGTAGCTGTGGTGGGGAGAAGCGTCATGCCTATATATGAAAAGCTTTAAAAGTCTGATTTTCAGAGTGCTCTGCACTTTGTAAAAATCAAGACCTTTCAGGGATCTCCCAGTTTAAACAACTGAACTTCAGTGACTTTTAAGACATGGCTTTTGTGGTTAAAATAAAATGAAAAGGTAATTTAAGTCCACCATCCTACTGACAGCTAGTCAGGAATGAGGCAAAGGATTCCATGAAAAGCTCTTTTGTTCGGGCTCAGGAACCACAATGTGGCTTGAAGCACTGAAGTTAACCAGGATAACTATAATCAGCACTGCAAATCAACCAGTAACTCTACAAAGAGTAAGCAAAAAGTCCCACAAACAAACAAACAAACCAACCCCCAACCAAAAACCAAAAACAAAACAAAAAACCAAGCCGAAACAAAAACAATAATTTGAGCACTGTTTTATTTAAAATAACCAAGATACCAACACACCTGCTAAATAGTCTCCAAAACTGTAGTGCAGTTTTCCCCTCATGCTGCTTACCTGCAGATGGAGTATTGGGGTTTATCCCTATAAAGCACTGATATGATTTAAAGAGAAATTTGATGACACATC
>JAYDZK010000056.1:55658896-55700591 GCA_034509185.1 Euphonia xanthogaster | reverse complement strand
TGATTTAAAGAGAAATTTGATGACACATCAAACTGGGATCATGTCCTTACTCAAAATCCATGCATGGAACAGGACAAGGTTTCTAAGCTTTGTATTTTATAAGACTAATATTAGGGGGGAAACCAGACAGATTATTGGGCACACAACTATTTTTCAAACTCTACTTGTTGGCCTAATAGAAAATATTTTATCTATATGAAGCTTATCATGGTTCAGTTCTAAAAGCATGGAAACCCTGCCATAGACAAAATTCTTGAAGCTGAGGAGTCCTGGCAAAAAAGCCTAACATCCATGGAAAATTGGTTAATCCCTGTAGCATAGCCAGACATGCCTGTGCATGTGTTCTTTCTCTTCATGTTTGCATACCTGCCTCTATTATGTTCATTCAGGCTAAGGAAATGTGGGCATTCTGAGGAAATAACAGTAAAAAAAAATAAATTCAGGTCTTACCAGGGCTTTTTTTAAGCATATGTTCTGCTTCTGTAGCTGTGATCTGGGAGACTGTGGTGAACACATGGGCACAATGCACAGATGCCCGTTCCATACAGTACCGATGGTAAATCTGCCTCTCTCCAGCCTCCTTGTCAATGTCAAACTGTTAAGTAACAAACCAACAAAAAAAGACACCTGTGTGACATGACCATCAAACTGCCCCCCTCAGGGAAGGTTTCTCCTGCTAGGCTCCTTTTCCCCAGGGAATGAGAACCACGTGATTATGCTGCAGTTTTGTCATTTTGGCATATGAACTATTTTGTCAACTTCAAGGAGTTTGAAAGAGCAAGAGAGCTCTCAGATCCTGCTTGTTCCTCAAAGAATGGCAGCTCTGCCATGGAAGGAAATCTAGATTAATGATCCCATTAAAGGTAAGGATCTGTGCAATTTAGCCTTCTGGCTAGCAATGTATCATGCTGCAGCTTCCACGGGCTCCTTGGAAAACTTGGGAGAGCAGGGAGGTTGCTGGTAGCTGAAGGGAAGAGAAGAAAAAAGGAATGGGGATGAGGACAGAACCTGGGGAATTAGCAGAATGGTGGGAATCACAGGTAGGTGAGAGAGAAGTGAAGAGGCAGCATATAAAGACTCAGTCACAATTCCCAAGAGAAAAAAGAAAACAGAAAATGAGGTACTTTATGACACTCAGAGATATTCTTCCTCTAACTCTGTCACTGTTACTTGCTGCTTCTTATATTTCAGTTTGAACTCCCTTAATTTTTAGAGTCAGATGCAAGTTAAACTGCTAGATAAGACATTCCAAACACCCAAGTATTCCTAAATCACCTTTAAATCTTGCAGCTACTCTTTTTTTAACTGAGCTTATATTATCCTGATGCAATGAAAACGCACAATTCCCTTGAGTCCACACTTATAGGTTCAAATGTGCACTAACAGTGTCCACAAAATCGCTATAACATAGTCTAAAAAAGGTGTCAGTGCTTTCAATTAAATCACAATCCTCTTAGTCTTCCATGATGTTTCACTTCTGGAAAAAAGAAGTCTTGAGTCCCAACGTCAACAGCATGGGCACCCAATGGCCTGAGTGAGTTTCATGGAGGGTGACAATGACTCTCAGCGAGCTCTGTCATGTTCACTGCCTAATGCTGGCTGCACAGCCTGATTTTGATTGCATTTGACTGTGTAACTTCATTGACCATAATAGATTTAACCCCTATCACAGGCAGGGCAGACAGCACTTTCTATAGTTAGGACTGTGTGACCCCTGCCATGGCCAGCTGCTTTTAGCACTTCAGAACTTGGACAGAAGTAAAGCTATTTAGACTGTGACCTGTCCTGCAAAGCTTAATGCTGGTACAGAACACAACTGTGAGAAAGTTGATGCAATATGAACCATTTCAGGGATCTACAGTGAAGCAAAAAACTTCTTATTTTCACTAAGATAGTGTAGACGCATATGTAGATATAGATATCTTACAACTGCTTTGCTGAGAAAGTTTATTGCTTTTATCTGCTTTAATTCTGCATCAGTGCTACAATACTAGTGGGAAAGTGGCTTCCACTGTGTTAGTTGAAAGTGCCAATCTAACCACCCTAGTGTGACCAAAAAAAAAAAAGCACTCTTGAAAAATCTCAGCTGAAAACTTCCAAAGAAACTAGATGCTTTATTCTGGTATTGATGATCCTCTATATCAAGAGCTTTTCTATATTTGCCAAATACAATTTACCACATAATCTGTTAAATATTATGATACCATTTCTCAGTGGTATCCTCATATATCGTCTTTTCTGCATTCCCCATGAGAATTTTAGAGCATGAAATACAAAGGATATTTTCTCCAGAACATTCATCTCATTTGCCACAGAAATCGAGTGGTAAAAAAACCACAAAGATAAAAATAAAGGGGAATTCATTTGGCTCTTTACAGTGCCACAGGTCTCAGCATCATACTTGGCTTACACTAAACTGAATCACAAGCAGCTCTTAACTGCATATTTGATTGTCTAAACATTCTGTGCAAAAAAGATACAAAATGGGACAGTTCTTTAGCAGCTAGACAAACACATGAATGGGATGGGCACAACTACACAGTCAGAATTATGTAAGTATTTCCAAACACATCTGTCTTTCTATTAAGAATACTTTTGAAATTGCTAGCAAACAAATAGCTGGTCAAACTTCAAAGGCCTTTTGTTCTCTTTTCCCTTTCTCAGCAAGAATGGGTTTTAATTACAAAACGTGATTAAAAATTAAATTTGGGACATGCTCACCAACTGTTGATAAAGACTCCCTGTAACACTGCTGGGACAAAGGTTTATAAAAAGATTGTTAAGCACTATGACTTATTTCTAGTTAACTTTTATTTCTTTGGTTTCATGAAAAGTCTTTATATATTTAACACATATCAGTGGTTATTTCTTAATTGCTATTCATTTTCCCATCTTTTATAAACAGGAAATATTTTATTTTGTGTATGTTTGTGGGGCTTTTCGCATGTTCTTGCAAAGGTACACAATTCCACATCTATTAGGAAGTACAAACAGAGGTCATGGGTTCTCGCATTTCATTTGCTCTCATTCTCCAGCAGCTTCCAGCACCAATCAGTAAAGCAAGACCTTGACTTTTGACCTTAGGGTGGAGTAAGAACTGTGCACTTCTGAGCAGGCTAGACAAGCGACTTCAGAAAAGAGCCTTAGCCAAGTTGAAGGGCAGGTTAAATGAAAATTAATTGATGAGACAGTGCAGGTGACAAATTTAACCCACCTAGTCCTGTGCAAAGCTGAGCCTGCTCTGACAATCTCCAGAGTTAGAGGCACTGTGGGGCATGGGACAATATGCTGAAACCAGCAGGACACCAGGGCAGTTCTTCATACCCAACCCAACGCTCCTGCTCAACACTGAGCCCTGCTCTCTGTCCAGCCCAGCCCAGGCACCTGTGAACTCTGCTCCATATCCTTCACGTTCAGCCAGAGCAAAGGGAGATTCTCGTCAAGTGCGTCACGCCTGCTTTTGTTTGTTTGCTGCTATCAGCAAATGGGAACACTAGCTAAGCCACAGATCACAGCTGCATCAAGAGAAAGAAAAAACCTAAGTCAGATGAACTGTTTACAGAACCCTTTAGGGTAGAAGAGGCTCTAAAGGTCCTTTAGTCCAACCATTTCAGTGATATTTAAAGGCCAACAGCTTCAATATCCACTTCCCTGTAAATGTATTGGAGGATCCTCTCCTTCCCTAACTGGTAGAAACCAAGCAGATTATTAGAATTTACAAGATGGTAAGGATTGGAAGGGGAAATTACTCCTTTATAAGGCCACTCTAATTTCAAAGCAAAAGAAGATGTTCCACAGGTGCAATGCCTTGGAGTAAAATTTGCATTTGCTGCAGTGCAATTCTGAAAGAAAATTTTGGTTCATTTCTGTGGATTCTTTTGTTCATTTTCTATTGATCCACGTAATGAGCATAACATCTCATTGATCTCTTAAAATTCAACATGTTAGGGGGCACAGCAGGTAATCACTGAGCCTCCCAGCATGACATTCTGAACTTTGAGTGAAAAAGAAGAGAATATTAAGCAGTTATGTTTCTTCTGGAAACAGTCACTGAAGTAGTAAATCCAAATCAGCCATTCCTACTTCAAAATTATAAAGATGAATCACAAAGTATTTCCAAAACACAAGAATCATTTGAGAGTGGAAAAGGAGGAAGGACTATGTCAGCCATCTAAATTCTTGTCTGAAAGAAAGACAAATTATTTGTCACAGTCTACAAAGAATCTCTAGATACTGATATTAAGCTATGCTCTCCTAATGAAAAAAAAAAAAGGATGGTGAAAACCAACAGAAGTTAAACCACTACAAATTCAAACTGGAATTAATATATGTAATTTTCCTAAATAAAACATTACGACACCTTTGCAGAAATAATATAGACTCACCACTTAATACCCTCACCATTTAAACCTTATCTCAAGAGTGGGTAAGATCACTGTAAATATTTTGTAATTCAAATAAAAGGTACAGGTTTGATGCCTCAGGATTTTAAACAGAGAATGAAATAATCTTTTTTAGTCTTTTAAAAGAGTGGTACACTCAAGTTCAAAGTGATTCTGCAGGACCAAGGAACAGTCAGAGACTGGTTTGAAGTTCAAATTCCTAAGTGACTGAAAGGTAGAATGGAAACATTTTTCCTTCCAGCTTAATCTCACTGGCTGCTGCTGTCTGAATTAGGTAAGAACCACTCCCTTAAAATCCAGTTTACATCAAATTTACCTCCTGTTGACTGTTGCCTTGTGTAAAGAGAAGTTTCATTCTGGTACAGCTCTGCCAGGCCAAAAGAGAATGAAATTTAGACTTCCTGGCTTAAATGAAATTTCCATCAGCTGCTCTGCTGACAAAGTGGATTAGCTTTGTGTAACAGTGAGCTTGGTGACAAAATGGACAGTACAGCACTAAGCGGAGTGAGACACTGTCAGCAAAAAAAGCTCTTGACTATTCATTTTCATGGGGGTTTTTAGTACTTTTCCTTTTAGACTTCTTAGGACAGAATTTTCCACCACTTTGCAAACAGGATTCAGCTGCACCGGCATGAGCTGAATGAAAATGTTTCAAGTTCTAAACAGAAGTGTTACACATCAGCAGGGCAACCTAAGGAAAAAGGCAATGAAGACTGTGACTGACCTTTTTTTTCCTTCTCCTTCTCCCATTAAACTCAAAGTATTTTTTTAGTAAGAAGCATCAGAGGCTGAAAGCACACAAACTTCTCCATGATACCAGGACAGTGGTCCCAAAAATAATTTCAGATGATGACCTCCCAGATGAAATTCCAGGTTAAATAATTTTCCAAAATGAGCTATCTATTCACTTGGGAACTTGTTTGGATCATCAGTGTCTCAGTCAATTTATGAAAGGTGCTGGTTTATTTAAAACTCTAGAGGCATGAAAGGATACAAAAAACATCCCCACGCAAAACAAACAAAAAACTAAATCAGTCCCCTCAAACAATGTGGAAAACAATGACATGTTGAGAATGTTAATCTTCAGCTGAGAAGCCAATTCCGCCTGAAGAGAGAAAGGCTCCACAGACTCAGAGATTTTTCTCACAGAAATTCCTACGTTTTAGCAATTTTGGTCCATTTTATCTTGGCAACAAACATAATCTCACACACCAATGTAAAAGCTGCTCTGGACATGGAGACAACAGGACAATGCCCTGTTGGCTGGAGTATTTAGATATACAAAAGTTCTTAAACTTCTATTGGGAATTAAACTCATAAAAAACCCTGCTTGATATTGAAATTAGGAAGTGTTGAGTTTGGAAGAGTTCAAAACAATAACCCATAAGTTTAGTGAGCAGTCCCTGGCCCAGTCATCTACCTAGGGTTCTTCAAATAATTAAAAGTAAATAAAAATTAAGACGCTGCCAGTTACTGTACATGTCACCCCATTTTGTTCTTTTGGTTTTCCCTCCCTTCCTTTCTCCAGTATAAGAGTGAATTAAATGTGAATCTAGGTACTAAAATATGCACTAAATAGTAACACAACAGTGCTACTTCTGGTGGCCACTGTGCTCCTGAGCACCTGCTAAGAGTTTAACACCCAGCTTCTCACTGGAGCAGAGGCAGATAAATTCAAGCCAGACCAGATGAACTGAGTTAAAACTGTAAGAATATAAGAATTGTATAAGCTCAAGCCTTAACCACAGAATCATTAAGGTTGGAAAAGATCTCCAAGATCACTGAGTCCAACCTTTGACCAATCACCACCTTGTCAATTAAAGCACAGCCCTGAGTGCCATGTCCAGTTGCTAAGCTGTAATGCTGCCTAAGAACCAGGATCCCATCTCTGACCGAGGCAAAGACCAGATGGCTCAGGAAGAGGTCAGGACTCACACAACGTTACAGTTTTACATCCATTTAGCACCCTCTCATCTTCCAGCCATCCACAGCTTTCCTCTACTAGGCTGACTGGGTTTGCAGCCCCCCAGAAAATCTCCTCCTATAGATTACAGGCCCTCAGCTCATGGAACAGGGAGTTTTGGTAGCCCACAGCTCATTACTCTACTGATCTTGCATCTTCTAGCCCTGCTTATCTATGGGGATGGTTTGACAGTGCAGTGGGAGAGTCCTGCACTGTGTGGGAGGTGCAGAACTGTCTACCAGGCATCCTAGCTCAGCATTTTGTGGACTGTGTTGAGGGCTCATACAAAGACATGAGGTTTCCTCTTTTGTCTGTATCAGCTGTACATGCCTGACTGCATCAGGCACAGTAAGGCCACGCACTTTCATTCTGGGCTGCAGCCACTCTTCTGTGACGTCTGGCACAACGCATCCTGGCAGCTGCATCCTTCCCCCCAGCTCAGCTGCTGCCTGGTGGGAACCGTGTTCTAGCTGTGAAACACTGGTCAAACGTGAGAACTTAATCATACTTCAAAGGAAAACATTTATGCAATAGCACTGAAACAGGAAACCCAGCTATTTTTGGGGTGGGAAGGGGTGAAATGCTCTAAAAAAATATTGTTTCCTCCAAAGATTTAACATTAGGAAGCCCTAAAGAATCTTCTTCACTAAGAAAATTGCTTGCTTGACCTAAATAGTGTGCTGCTAGAAAGCAACAAGAATATATCTGAAGATCTAGCTGTTTTTTTAATTCTGGTACTTGAGATAAAGCTCTTGTGTCTCAACTGACTTTTGGGCCAAGGCGACCTTTTCACAGCCAAAGAAGCCCTCACTAAGATAGTTAACTTTTCCAGGAAGAGTTTTAGCATCCTACAGAAATATTAAACAATGGTATAACAGCTCAACATCATTTTCTCTATTAGCACCTTTAAATGTCAAACCACAGAGGTCATTATGCCTAGAAATCCACATTTTCCTTCCCTTAAATATTATTTACAGCCATTTAGAATGATATTTGAAATTGATACTTATGTTTCATTCCACATATTCTTAGAATAAAATCTGGATAGACATTTCTGTATTTGTGACATAGCTGATGGTTACCAATGGGATTTGTGAGGCTTTGCAGGATGGACAGTGCTTTCACACATAAAGATATTCATGTCATGTGTGGATAGAAAAAACTATATTAATACTGTGGCTAGTTTATAAATATATTAAAGTCTGCAGGTTTAGTCAGATGTGAGACCATTAGAGTACCTTTTGAGACAAGGGTGAGGCCCCCAAAAGGATTCATGAAGAGAAAAAAAAAACAGTTCCTTTGAGAAAAAAAAAGACTACTTTCCAGACTGCTTGCAGCTCCCCCAGTTAACCAGAACCAAAACAAATCATTCTATGTTATACAGAGAGATTGTGAGTGAGCAGGAGTGTCTGGACTCCTACACAGCAGGACTCTGATGTTCATGCTGCCTCATTAATGTACCCAACAACCATAACTAACTTAGGAGTCTAGGAGAGATGATTTACAAGGGCCTGGAGTGACAGGACAAGGGCCAATGGCTTCAGAATGACAGAGAGCAGGTTTAGATTGGATAGAAGGAAGAAATTGTTCCCTGTGAGGGTGCTGAGGCCCTGGCACAGGTTGCCCAGAGCAGCTGTGGGTGCCCCTGGATCCCTGGCAATGTCCAAGGCCAGGCTGGATGGGGCTTGGAGCAAGCTGGGCTAGTGGAAGGTGTCCCTGCCCATAGCAAGGGTCAAAATGAGATGATGTTTACCAAAAAAAGCCCCAAACCATTCCATGATTCCATGATTCTCTGTTTCTGAGTCAGGCCAGCAACATACAACTGATTAGGCCTTGTCTTTGCAAGACACAGCTCCCCAACATATCAAGCTTCAAACATCCAACTGAAAATTACCAACTATTTAATTTCCTTCACTGGTTTTAGCCAAAGAAGTGCATGAACAATGTGGTTTTTTATGTATCTCTACCTTCAGTAAGTACTGGAACAGAAAAATCTCTTGAATTCAGATTTGTCTGCAACCATATGAGAAGTCCCAGATCAGGCAAAGTACCCCAATGAGGGCAGTGCTAAAAACATTTGGGTCCTTGAAACTTTGGTTTGTGTTATGCTCTCAGGGGAAAGAGAACAGTGAAAATCAAAACCAACAGACGGTTTACACACAGTCCAAGAAACACATGTGAGTCTTTTGAACTCAGAAAGTACTTCCTACATTTGCCAGTTACAAATTAGGCCTAACCTGAAATGCTTGAAATTAGGACTCACTATAGTTTGTAAAAATTAAGAAGCAGGCTGGGGAAAAAAAACCCCTCAAAGCAATCATGAGCCACTGCAATTCTGGGGTATTTTTCACAAGAGGAGGGCTATTGGTGATTTTTTTACTGCATTACATTAAGAAAGAGTGTTGTCAGGCTGCACCTAAAGAGTCAGATGTTGGCTAGAGCTGAATAGGTTTTACTAGTTTCCACTGAGCTTTCAGACCTGTCAGATGAGGCAAAGGCACTCATGCCTAGACACTTAATGATCTTACAAATACCATTTCTCATGCTCTGGAATCAACAACCAGCTATGGGTCAGTCATAAGCAATAACACAAGACAGAAAATACAATAAATGGTGTAACACCGTAAACAGAAAGGGAGCCAGGAGATGATTAGCTAAAAAAGAACAGAGAAGAATGAGAAAAGTGTCTCTTACCTGGTCCAGATTGTTGTAAAAGTCAATACTGGCTGCACACAAGTATCTCCCAAGCAGAGTTGCATGGGTAGTAAAAATTGTGGCGACGGGAAGTTTCTGTGATCGAGACAGGATCAAACCCACTCCTGCCTGCCACTCGTGGAAGTGGGCAATTATATTGGGCTTGTCATCAAACTGACAGGAAAGCTGAAAATAGAAAGAAATACATGAAAAATGCATTATTCTGTCCATCATCCCAGCCCCAGAGAACTTTTTTTTTTTTGGTGAAGCCTTTTGTATGCTTGCTTTCCTTCCTGTGACAAAACAGTACAATTTTAAGAGGACATGTGCCTTGATTTGCATCAGCCCTAATCCTTAGCCCAAGAAAAATGTGTGCCTCTCTAGTGCCTCAGAACAGACCCCTTTCTAGAGTGTCAGAGGGCTCTGGCAAGCACAGTCATTCAGACTCCACTCTGGAAAGCCCCACTGCCCTTCTTGAAAAATATAGTTGAATGACCACTAAACATTTAAGTTTTAAATACAAATTTGATTTACATTGAGATCAACTTCCTAAAAATCTTGGTTTTCAAACTGGAGAATAGGAACTACATCCCAAGGTGGTTTTGGTCTGCAAATCTCTAGATTTAAAAACTGTACCTCTTTCAAAAACCAGGCTGTTAATGATCCAAAAATCACAGCATCGTTGGCTTCTCGGTCATGAAAAGGGATCCCTATGTTGCTGACTTCCCAAAATTCACCTTTCCACTTGTCCAGGTTCCAAGCTGCTGATCCTATATCAAACAGTAAGACATAAGGGCTGCCCTCTATCAGCCATCTTCCAAAAAAGACCTATGGAAAAGTGGCAAGGATAAGAAGGATAGAAAGAAAAGGTTAAAGTGAATGTAAAGGCCAGCTAGCACAACAATCTTCATCCATCGAATCTGAAGTATTTCACACAAAGAATGTGCATTCACAGTCCTACAACCCAGGACTTGCAGTTTTCTTTGCAAAATACATGGAGTAATACTGAAGCAAAGAAAACTATAACCTTTAGGAACATTTTATTTTTAAGTCTTTAATTTTAGATTTACATTGCAATAGTAACTTCTTTTCCATGAAAGAAAAAAAAAAAGGTTACGAAGTTGAATAATGAGGTCTTCTTATTGAAGCATCTGTGCCAGTTCTGTTCTTATTTTAAAATCATTATTTTCTTTCACTCATATATGTCTCCAGTCTTTTGCTATCTATGCTACTATGCTAGATTACTGGGGAGATGTTTTGTAGGACTGATCCTTGGTGCCTGCATCCACCATGACATTTCTTCTTTCTTCCCAAGCAGCACAGAGGGGAAGGATTCCAATTCCATTTGGAAGAGTGGAAGGACCAATCAGAAGTGGAATATCAATCAATCTCAACACCTAAAATCACATCAGACTAAAAATGCAGCTTTCCTGATTTGTCTCCATTGGTATAATTAAACATTTCTAAGAGTATTCACAACTTCACTGCCTGCACTGACCTGCCCAACCCAGCTGGGCCCACACTACAGTCTGCAAAGTCAAATAATTTCACATTAAATCTGCCATCAAAACGGCTGGGACCTCAGGGGTTGAACCCAGCCCTGACACTGCAATGAGCAGAAGAGAAGTCAGGTCTTGAAAACAAGTAAGATAAAAGCTTTTGGCTTGTCTTCACAAAAAGTACAAGGCATAACAAAGGCAGGTTTGCTCCTTTTCACTCCTCATGTATTTATTTCAGACTGTTCAGATTTGCTATTCAGGAAAATGAGGTTAAAAAGCAGGGAACCCAGACTTCATCTAAATACATGGTCAGGTTGTGGCAAGGAACACACCTGACCTGAGCAGTTTGGAAGGGTTCCTAGGTCCCCTGGTTTAAAACCATCCATTGTGATGCATAAGCAAAATCCAGACATAAATGTTAATAGGATAAGTGCAGCTCCTGGAAACGAGAGCGTCATTAATGGAGATCAAAGCTATATTTGACATCCCTGGGACAGATTTGCTGCTGTATATGAATACTCCAGCAGCACCATGCACATGTTGGGCTCGCAGAGGTGGCTGATTAAATTGGATGCATTGCTGGAACAATATAAAGCATTGCAACCAATCTATCCCAGAAGTCTTTAGCTGTTTTCCAGACACAGGAGTGTTACAGAGGCAACATGGAAAACTTGATCAATCACCTACGAAAATCTGAGAAAGATAAGAAATGGCAGATTGGACTTTTCAGTTTGAGCCTGTACAATTCAAGCATCATGTCAGTGTCCCCAACAGACACCTTCCCAAGCTGTGGCACATACTCATCCAAAAAAAGACATCTGCACAACACGGCATTAGATCCTAAGAACAGCACAACTGCTCTTACAAAGGGAGACAAAGGCATTGTCAGTGCCACAGCTAGTGGCAACCCAAGAACTTCAGGAACTTCTACACTGAAGTGTGTCAATCCCCTCAGCAACAGTAAGAATCCTTCCCTGCTGCTGCCTCTGATGCTGTCCACATCTGTTCAGCACACAGTATGAGCAGACAATTTTTCCTCCTGTAAACGGGCATCTCTCAGGGACTCAACACTGAGTCAGAGTGCAAGTGAGTTCTACATCTCTGATAAGGACTTCAAGAAAGGAGGTCAAATTTAGCATGAGTTACCTTCCACCCATTTTCAGGTAACCAAAGCTGCTTGCAGCTTAATATCTGCCCATCAACACAGCAGATAATCTATTTCTTTTAGCAGATAATCTTTATAGGAAGAAGTTTATTCCTACTTTATTGTGGGAGAAACTGAGCCTGAGAAAGGCTATGAGATCACACAAAAAACATTGGTTAAAAATCATGTTGGAAAGAAAGATGAATCCACCCCTTGTGTTGTGGTTTAACCTCTCTTCTCAGGGAACTGACATCTGGTTGCACTGAACTGAGGAAGTGGATCCTTTGTCACATCAGCGCTTTTCTCAAGTCATTTTCTGGTTTCAGCTAAATATTTTTATGCTACATGAGAAAAATTGAGAGCTAATGGAACACTCTTCTCACTCCCATGCAAGAATGTGAAATAAGGGCACAAAGTAAGGTCATATTATATGTACTAAAATCTCACCGTACTTAGAGACCAGATAAATAAGTCATTAATCCAGTTAAGCAGCCTTGCAGATAAATGACTGTTAAAACCCATAATTGGATGAACTGGTTCCTCCTCAAAAATAACCTTTAATGAATTGACTCTGCTGTTCTAACAGTGGATTCCGAGCCTTTCCCATTGTGACATTGACCAGGACTGCTGTGTCAAGTGGAACGACAAGAGCATTAACCCAAACTTTAATCTCCTCAGAGTCAGATTTGTTGCCCTGGGAAGCAGCAGTACATCTGATTTACCTGACACCCTTGGCTTTTCATGGTGTCCATTGCCTTCTTAACTGCAGGGTTTGGAGGTTCAGAGAATTCCACCTGAGTCTTCACATTCTGCTCAAAATAGGGGCCAATCAGGAAATAGTTTTCACCCCATTCATCTGCTGTAGTTTTGGCTTTTGTCTGGATCACAGTGTAAATGCCTCCCACTGTAAAAGAAGATCACAAAATCCAAAAATTAGAAAAGGGGCACAGGCTCCAGATCTCTGTACTAAGCTCCAACCCATCTGTGGATCAGACACACTGCTAGTTAAATCCCTTCACATATGTAGGCTTTAAATGAAATCCAGCCTCAATCAAATAAATAGAAGTTCAGTCTCTTAAATGGTATCAGAGCTTCACAGTTCAGTTGGGGGATTAAAATCCTGGGCTTCATACTTCCACTCTCCCATGTCTGATCTTGATTCTGCTGCATCCCAAGCACAGCCTTCTGCTTTTGTTTTATTGCCTCAGTTATAATTTTCAAACCTATTTTTCATCACGTGGTAAGAACTGAGCTTGTTTGACACAAACCACAGAGAAGTTGAGAAACTTATGGATTTCATTGACTGCTGCCTATAAAAATGGACTTAACCCAATATCCTCAAAGCATAAGGAGTCTTGTTCCATGATCAGTCTTGAAGAGCTGTTAAAGTTGGAGGGAATGTAGCCTACACCGACTACATAAATGTTTGTAGCATCTTTCACCAAAATATTGTCTGCTTTAAAAGCAAATGCAGCATTCTAATGTGTAAGAGAATCCAGCAGCATCCCTTGCCAAGTCAATACAGATCGATCCAGCCTTGCACCTGGTGTGCAAGAGCCCCTTAGCTGCTCGTGCTCAGAGTTTGCCACAGCCAGCCCTGGAATTCACACATTGGCAGGGCCAACCTCCCTTTGCCACAATGCCCAGGGTGCCAGGCAGAGGACATTGCACCACCACTAAGTCAGAAGAACAGTAAGGCAGGCTTGAATCCAGCAAGGGGGTGGGATGGTGAGGGAAAAGAAAACCTGAAGCCAAGGAGCAGCTGCACACCAGAGACAATGAGCGTAGCTCCAGCAAGGTGGGAGAGAGGGAGCACAACGGGTACAAAGAGCAAAAGGAACACTACATCAGGGATTGGTGCTCCTACATAATACTTTTTCCCTCCACTGAATGTTGAAGCTTTGGAAATAGTTGGCAGCACTCCGAGGATGGTGATGGTGTTACAGCTTCCAGCAGTGACATCAAAATTGCCTATGGAGCCAGCACTGAAAGCTGCCAGGGATTTAGAGCTGGCACTCTAGGCTCACCCTTTTAAAGCTAGTGGGATATCCAGAGGTGCCAGTGCACCACATCCAATATTGTTAAAAACCCTGAGAAGTTACCTAATTCTCCTCAAAAATCTGCCACTGCTATGTACAACACAGCAGCTGAAGTTGCTCAGCACTTTGCAAGATTAGTTCCCAGATTAATTAAACTGTATCCCCTGACAAACACAGAAAGCCTCCTGCAAAGCCTGGCATCTTGCAGCCCTGAGGAGCCAAATGACAGAGCTACATTTTAATTATGCTCCTAGAAAAGAAACTGTTCACTTAAATGCCTTTTCTCTACAAATATCCCATTTGTTTTGAATGCTGAAAGGACCCCTGGTCTCAATATTTTCATGTCTCAGGATTCTAGGTATTTACAAAGAGAAAAAAAAATGCAGTTCCAATCTACCAGCTTGCTAAGTAGAATTAGTGCAATAAATTATTACCCTTAATAATTCAAGACCTAAGAAGACAAGAATCTTACAGATGTCTGTTCCTAAATCAAGCTGTCAGTTCAAGAGTTTCACATCATGTAGCCATGGAATTGCAGAAGGAAATCTATGCATAAGACTATTATTCTCCCCTTCATCAGGACCAGAAAGCTTAAGAAATTAATTTATAGTCATCATATTCTTCCATGGCTGCTTTGGACAGGAATTTAGAGCAGTCTTAGATAAATAACACTGTATTTTCCCTGCAAGTTCCTCTGCTCAAGCTGAGAGAGTCTATTTGAATAGCTTGGAATCAGATAAACATAAAATTTTAATTATACGAGACAAGTCAGAACATTCAAGCTAAAAAGCAATAGTTACAATGATACATCTGTTTTATGGGGTGGTAAATTCAACATAGGAGCATAAGAGGCCTCAATCCAAAATAAGATCAATATGAGGCTTGGTAGAAATCTTAGTCATGAAACTGGCTGGTTTGAATTGGCAGGGATATAGAGCTTAGAATGAGGAAAGATTTTCGTGCAGAGCAGCCTGGTGATCCAGGAAAAAGAGAAAACATGACTTGCAAGATGAAAGACAGTAAATACCATGATAAAGCTGCATATGCCTAGAGTGAAGCAAAGCTCCTTCCCCCATCCCAGGAGCATGGATCAGCCTCCTCCATACTGCAAAGGGCTCAACACTGGGACTGGCAACATAGCTGAGCTTCCACAGCCACGGATTTGATGAGAAATGGGGAAGCTGCAGCTCAAGGGCAGGGCAGAGCCTGGATCTTTGTTTCACACAGCCAGCAGCTGAGTGCTTCTTTGCACAAAGTTATCCTTAGGATCCCTGTGTGCCCTAAAGGGCCAAAGGTGTTTGGAAGGCCTCTTACGGGGGAAAGAATGGTGAGTGTGCTGTGCCCTGCTCTCGTAATCTGTTGCACAGCAATGTAAAAAACATTTCAGGGCACTGATTTGCCTGAAATGCAATAAAAAGTACTTATGATAAAAATCCAAGGAGTACATTTTACAGGCTGTTAAAACTCCTCGGAAGGTAACTGTGATAAAAGCAGTGCTACCTGGCCCCCAGACCTGCTTTTGTCTTCCCTGTTACTGTGGAAATATGAGTCACAAAGCATGTCTGTGCATAAGGTTTAACTGACAGCGGAGGGAAACTGCAAGTGAAACTATGTATGTAGGAAGTGTCGGGTATAACTTAAAAAAGACATCTTGAGAAGAACAGAGCAATGTCTAGAATAACGTACTGATTTTTGAAATTAACACTTCTCCATAGCGAACTCCAGGAACACATTATATATCTTTTAAGAGATAGTTTCTACATGCTCAGTTGCTTTGAATTCCCTGGAAATATCTGAGCCAGTAAGCAAAACATTACATATACTACTGAGTAGCAGAGGAGGGGTTTACATGTTCAGCTCACAGAATTCTCAAATTGCTTCAACAATTCAGTAAGTCTTCTTTTTCTTGTCTAATACTATGTTTTAGGTCGTACTATAAACAGAAAACCTTTTTAAAGAACAGCGATGTACCGAAATGTTGCAAGTTTCTCTATGCTGCCTCTGAAATTTTGTACTTTGAAAGAGGGTTAAAACAAACAAGAAATGACCAAATGAGAAACCGATAGAGAATCAGGAGAGATCGGAACACGAGAACTGGTTTGGGATATCACAGACAAGGGGAATTAGCAGTAAAATGTTGATCCAGGAATAGTTTAATTTTCTGATGTTCAACAAAATGCTTTAGTCAAATATATTAAGTTTTTTATTCAAATATATTGTTTCAGTCATTTTAAAACATCCTTGAAATAAATATATTTTTATTATTTCTTTTAAAACATGCTTTTAACCTTTCCACCAATAAATGAAATCATCTTTAAAAGGAAATCAACAAAAATTCTTTCCCCCACCTATCTCCTTTTCATTCTTCCTCTTTTTATTTTTTTTTAAGGAAAAAAATAAACTGGCACAGAAAGGGGAGCTCAGATATTTGGCAAAGAAGGATTTTGTTAATTTAAGGGAAGTATGACACCGGCATCTTTAAAAAATAAATGAAACCAAAATACTATCTCAAAAAATTCCACAGAATTATTTTAAAAGTCTAAACCTTTTTATCTATGTTAACACTACTAGAATTTGTCTAGAGGAGTTCTCTGCATCACTCCAGTGTTTTCTTTTTTCCTTGTTTCAAGTCCTGCTGCATTATTTCTTTTGTATACTTAAAATCCAAACAGCAGTTAGAGCTTGTACTCCTACCCACCCCACACTGCAGAAGGACAGCATGAAGGAGCAGCAGAAACCAAAAATGAGGGAGAGAAACAGGAGGTGAACTATGGAAGTGAGACAGAGGTAAGTGGAGATTGTCACTGATCCTTTCCCACACACCTTTGCTACACAGAGAGAGAGAGCATCAGGATGATTCCAGGGCTCTGCAGGTTCTTTGCTGTGTCCTGACCAGGCCACTCTGAAGGCATTAAAGCTTCCCTGAGAACCATGAGAGCCACAGGATCCATGGGAGCAGCGTGAACCCAGGCTTGGGACTCAAACTGCACAATCACTCTCACATCAATTGTTTCACCATTCTCCTCAGAAAGTGTCTTTGATCTGCACAGGTGTGATAAAAATTTGGATTGAACTTGTTTCTAACATTTGATTGGAATCTGATTGATTGATTGTCTGTTGAGGTACCCTAAATAAAATCAGGTTGTAAAATGTGTCAGGTGAAAAGCAACCAGCATCTTCAGCCAGCAGATCTTTTTCCTGTGGTTTTTGGGCTATGTTTGTGGCCAGGACTTCTCAGAAGACAGATCTCCACATTCTCTGAAATTCTGACATTCCAAACATATTCTGAAATAATACTGAGCCACTGAAACTTATGACAGATGTCCACAATTGAGAAGCTATTTCTGTGTGCATCATCCCCAGTGCACAGGATTTCATTTGGAATCGATTTGACATTGATATTCCACCCCACTCTATAAATGCACAGAGCTCTGAGGCTCTGCTTATGCCAAATTTATGCCAGCACATCCCCACTCCCCAAAGGGTGTTACTTCAGCTGTGTCACAAATTACAGTAATCACCTTCTCCCAAGGAAGTTTCATCACGGGAAGACACAGAGGAGGGAAAATTTAGTCCTACTGACTTCAGTGGATTCAAGATTTAATTTCCAGAAGTCCAGTTTTTCACCAGAGAAACTGAACCGAGATCTCTGCTCCAGGGAGAGCTGAAACAAGTTTTGTTTTTAGCAGTCTCCATTCCAATGGGGATGGAACAAAAATATTTGATTTTCATCTACCAGTGTTTCTTGAGCTAAGCTGTTCACAGCTGAATGATGACACAAGCTGGCTGTTTGCCCAGCATTTTTAAGCATTCTTCTACTTTCTGCCTAAAAGCTGTGAGTGGTACAGCAAGGGATACTCATCTAAATATCACTTGAATTATTTTCAAGACATCCTTCTAGAGAAAAGAGAGGATCTTGAACATTCTCAGCCCTTCTAACCAATGTGTCACAAATCTCACTACAGACAAACTCAACCCAGGCCCAAAATCTTCATAGCTTGGTAGCCACTTCCTTTGTGCTCCTGTACTTCAAGATTTTAATGGTCTTCGTGCTATGGAGGAAAGAAACCACTCCTTTTTTCCACAGCTGTATGACTAAACCTCGCTTTACTAGAGCATGATGGCCAGGAGAGAAAGCATTTTTAGCTCTTCCTTTCTCCCTCACGATTACCACCAGATTTGTGGCACTGCAGTGGACTGGGACCCTTCACTGCCTGCATTTTTCCCCTTCTGCCAGAGAAACACTGTAGATCCACTTCACATAGGGTTTTGCCCATCAGTGAAAAGCCAACTAAAGTGAGGGAAATCTCACAAAAAAACCTATACATTTCTTATTTCTTTGGCAGATGACTTTCAATGCCAGAGGATTTGGACATTGTTTTTGGTTTAGGTGGCAAGTTCCCTCTCATGACTTGGAGGAAGGGTGAGGGAAAATGACACTGGCAGATGAGCCTTTTTTATTTCCCATTTTCTCCTTCAGCTACCTTACCTTTGCTTGCTCAGACAGAGTAGAGTGAGAGCTGTAACTGAGAGGCCAATGTTTTGTGTCAGAGGTTGTAACTTAGCACAGGCTGCAGCTAGGACAGAAAATACAAAAAGGAAATATGGAGAAGTAGAAACTCTGCCTTGTTAGAGCATCTTTTAAATTATCCATTCTTATAACAAAAGGAGAGAAAACTCCCCTGTTCCAGCTGCTGACAATGAAGAGATGAGACTCTGGAAATAATGGATACTTGTAGATCTCTGAGCCCTGAGTTCATACAACCATCTTCTTCCCTACAGTTGCACCTCATGCCTCAGTAACAACCAGCATCACCAGGGAAATGCCATGGAATGCTTGCTCCCCCTCTACGGAATCAGGTATTCTCATTTTGCAGGACCCCCTCGCCATCCCTGGCTCTGAAGAGGTTCAGCTCTGCTCCTGTAAAGGTTACAGTGTGTGGAGATGGATATCTACCTGTGAGCTCTGCTATCAGCTTCCTCACAGGAAAGAGGACAATTCAGCCTGATTGTCAGTGCCACAAGAGAAATGGAGGGATTATTAAGAAGCAGCACTGGCCAAGGAGGAAATGTACCCAAGCACCTGGTGATGCACCAAAAGTCACACAAAGACTGGGACTCGCTCCTGTGGGCAGCGGCAGCTTTACACCACCTCAGAAATTCCAACCAACTTCAGGCTGAGCTCCTCTGGCATACCTCTGTATTACCAGAAAGGAAGAAAGAAACCTTCACATTAAATGCTCAAATTAGCTTGTCAGGCAATAAATCCAGATAATGTTTATCTTGCCCTCTGTGTTAGGAACATAAACAGCAGCCCAAACACTAAAACATGCGGTAGAACTATATCTCTGTGTGGTCAGTTTATTTCATCAAATAAACAATTCCTCCTGCTAAAGGAGCTAGGAAATATACATTACAAGCCATTATTTCCTAAGCCTAGCTATCTTCTGTGATGACTCTCCCTGTATTTTGCTGTCTACTTTCTCTCACAGTGTCATAACATTTTCCCAGAACTGTTTATAAAAGTTAGGTCACCAGGGAACAGTTCTCACCATGTGACTTAGACATTCAATTGCCTGGAAGATATAGAAAAAAAAACCAAAACAACCAAACCCTCAGTATCAAGAATTTACTAGAAAAATAGGCTGAAAAAGGATTATAAAGGGGGTTTTGCACAGATGTTTCTAGACGAGCTTGGTTAATGGAAACTTTGCAGAAGGTCATATTCTAATGAAGAAATTGTTTTCCATTCCATGTTCCTTCATCCCTGTCTGAATATATGGGCTTGGAAAGTGGTGTAAGCAAAGGCACCTTATTTTTAAACACACTGAATAAAACTGACTTTCTTAATATTAATTCTCTCAGAAAATGTGTGAATAGTAAATTTTAGCTGTGTCAGTTGATTTGGCTCCAATGAAGTCAGACAGAGCTCTGTGGATGATTAAATGATTCACTAAATTTTGTACATGCTCTGGGAAAATCTAATTGGCTTATCTTATCTGAAATATCTTGTGTGATATCTACAACCACTAGGTCCAGATGACTCAGAAAATATCTATGCTGTGGAGTTCAGAATAGTTAGTGAGAACCCCTGAATTTCCTAGATTGCTGCTGCCATCTGCTTGCCAGAGCCTTACTTATTATGCACACTGCAAAAGTGAATGCTGCATGCTCCAAGTTGTGGCCTTAGTAGTTTAACTCTAAAAGCTTGGCTGAAGCTACTGAAAAACAAGCCCACAGGGATTCAAACTGCCAAATCTACTCTGTCTCACCTCTAGGTATTGATAAGGCTCACCACCCTAAAAAAGAGCAATGTAAACCAGCAGAAATTATCACAGTACAGTAATTCCAGTTTCCCCATGGGGATAAACCCCAATACTGCCTGTTCCTCTCACACACATTTCCTCTTTAAATTCTTAGAAGTTTACAGATCCCCTCTCCTGATTAAACTCTCTTTATCTGCCAGGATAATAACACACATGAGGTCAATCATTTACTCATACGAACTCACATTTGCAGTGATAATGGAAGCTTGCAGAACTACACCTACCTGAAAGGGGATGATTTGATGAATGAACTACAAATGGAGGCAGGAGGATTTTTGCCTAATAAGCAGTGTGCCCTTTGCCTGACCAGCAGCAACCAATGAACAAATAAAATGAAGCCCCTCTCTGGCACCACCTGTGTTTGCAAAGAGCAGTCCAGAAGAGTTTTAGCTGGCACACAAAGGCCACTGGTCATTGACTGCTCGGTTTTGTTCAGTGACTGTAACACAGCTCTATTTATTTATTCCCCTTCCAGGCCTGGCCTCTTCTCCACACTGCTCTAGAAGGCTGAGGGGGAACTGCTAAACTGCTGTGCAGCTGATCTCTGTTGTACAGCTCATTTCCATGCATGACATTCCTAAGTGAATTTGCATAGAAGACAAAACCTAAGTATGCACAAAGCAATTTCTATATCTGCACACTCAGACTTATCACTTAGACATTCAAACCCCCCCTCTCCCTGGTGGTGGAACACAAAAAGACACAGAGACATCCTGGCTCTGCCCATCCCACACAAGCCCAGGCAGATGCAGCCCACACTCAGCGTGTGCAATTACACACCTGCACTTCTTCCAATCCAGCAGCTCTGCAGCCCTCTCCAATCTCCCTGTGAATGCCTTTTTCCTCCAGCCCTTCACCCCTCCCTCCACTCCTGAGAAAACAGCAGTACTAACCCCCAAGTGTGGTACAAACCTTTGTTGGTAACTTCCCAAGAAATTTCAAAGAGCAACAAATCCTCCACGGGCAGGTCTTCATCCTCACACTGAAGAAGCCCATTCAGAGATGTCACGGACAGGGATCTCGCCAGTGGCATTTTCTTCAGCCCCTGAGTGCTCACCACACAGGCCACAGGAGTCAGCAAAGGTCCAGGTCCCGTGGCAGTGCTCGGCAGTTCTGGTTAGAGCGGTCTGCCTGTGTGCTGGGATCCCAGGAGAAAATTATTCAGATAGCTGGGAGCTAATGGGTTTAAACTGTCTGACCACCAGCATTAAATTGGCTCAGTGAAATCCTCAGGGCTTGAGAAGCAGCTGCTGGGAGAGGTAAGAATTTAACACTGACCTGAGAAAGGACTCCACTGTTTTGGGGCCACAGCTCTTCCGTTTTCCTCTCTCAGAAGAGGTAAAAAATTATTTTTAGCTCCTGAACCACAGTATTCAGTCTCCACCAGCACCTCAGGAACAGCTGACATTGGAGGGTTGTAAAGTCAGCACCGCCCGGAGCCAGCTCCAACAGGGAGGACACTTTGAGTTCACCACCTGATTTGAGTCCAGCCCCTGAGTCCTCCCCTCGAGACACACCCTCCCCTTACTCCCGTGGAGTTTTCCTACCTGCTGGCTGTCTGCGGGAGTTGGAGTAGACTCATTTTACATGATGTCTCTTGGGTTCCTTGCCAGGTTAAATGCTGTTACCTCTTCTTTTTCAGTTCAGCAGTCTATAAGCCCGAGTTTATCTCATCTCCTAACTCCACAATTATCTCTAGCTTTGCTCCCAGGACTCTGAATCAGCTGTCTGCTGCTTTAGCAGCTCTGCAGCCCTGCCAGCTTTTACAGAGCTACAAAGGCTCTACCCCTGTTTTGGCATGCACTCTGCCCCTCCTTGAAGTCCTGTCCCTAATTTTCCACCTGTTTGGTTTTTTTCTATGCCACAGGTCTTTCCTGGCCTCTGGGCCCATGTCCTCAACCCAGGGAGCTTAGTGAGTACTAAGTCAGGGCACAGCATGTCCCTGTCTTCTCCAGCACAGAGCTGGGATGCTGCGAGCCCTGAACACACATTGACAGAGATGCTGGTCCCTAAATCACAGCCTGAGATCCTCACAGCCCCCCAGAGCAGCTGCCTGCTTGTTAGATGCTTATATTACACATCTGATTGGGAAGCCAGTGCTTCTGGGACAGCTGTGCCAGCTGGATCTGATTCTGAGCTTAGAGCACAACCTGCCCAAAACCCACAGTTCAGCAGGGAGCAAATCTCCAGGTGAGCTCCAGGACATCTCTGGCACTGTGGACAATAGCACTGTGGCAGGCATAGGAGGAAAGGCTCTGAGCTCACCTAAGGCAAAGCAAGTCTAAGACAATCGGTGCAGGAGACAGGCAGCCCATCAGCATAGAAGTCTCTTAGACATAATACATAATGCATGGCACAGCTGAGCCTGCCTTAAGGAATACCTACGCCCAAAAGACTTGCTCTTCCACTTCCACACTCCGTGCCCTCTCTGCCTTCATGGCAGTCAGACCCATCCCTGAGCTGGTGGATACAGCTCACTGAAAAAACCTAAGGGTGCAGAAAACTTTTTTTGCTGAGTTAAGAACTGGAGCTGTCTCAGAAAAGAGCCTGGTAAGAGGCCAGGGAAAGATTCAGGGGTTTATTTGCTGTCATTTTGTCTCAATGGTTTGAGTTGCCCTATTCACCAGTTTCTAAAAAAAAGGCCTGGCCGAGAATCATTATTTTTGGAGAAGCTGTGGCTTAAACTACCTGCAGTAGGTAGGAAACTAGATCATCCACTACCTAAAAAGCCATGCTATTTAAAAGAAAAGCCAGTAATACATTAAGGCTCACTTAATTTATGAACATCAGATCTGCCCAAGTCACAGTTTCATTCCTTTCCTGGGACTTTCACGCTAGGGTGAAAGGGTGAGGCCTAAAGCTGCCGGGTGCACAAAGACCATCCCAGGTGAGGAGTGGAGAACAGAGAACAAACGAGCTGACAGGTTCATCCCCATCCCACAGGCTCTTCTCACCCTGTGTAAATGAATACACAGCCAAAGTTGTCATTTTAAAGGTGACAGGGGTGCAGTGAGCCCCTGGCACCCCTCGCTGACCGCACCGCGCGTGATCACCCTCACTGCGAGTAAATCCCAGGAGCTGCAGCTTCCCTGAGGGAAAGCTGATGGGTTTGTGTGTATATATAAGACAAAATAAAAGCTTTTCAGAAGAAAAGTTGTATTCTGACATTAAGAAGAGCAACCTTTAGCTGTCCTCCATGTGAAGTGCAGTGAGGTGCAAGTGCTGAAAGGGATGCTCTGCTGTCGCTAGAACAATGTGTCATTTTTGTCACAGAGGCAGGGAAAGGTTGTGACTATGATCATCCAGTTTGCTCCTTTTTCACCAAACAGAGGCCAGCTGCTGAAGTGGAGAGATGGAAACATACCAGAAAGACTAGTTTTTAAAATATAACATTGATTAAAATATTTCCCAGAAATCTGGAAACCAGTGAGACTGGTTTTGAGTCCAGCCTAGGTTCTCATATTCTTCTTATCACAAACTGTACAGTTGCCCTTTGGTAGTACATTATTTATTGTGTTGCAATTCTGCCAGATACCAGCTGTTACCCCACCAAATTCTTTTTCAGCCCACAGAAGCGAAATAATTTTGTTTGCAAGAATACTGGACAATAAGAAAGCTGATTTTGCAAGGTCTTTGAAGAGAACTATACAGAGTATGTGTATTGTTTTTCCCAAATTTCCTGGAGTTCTAGGAGAGAGCAATTCAGGGACAATGGCGTGCATTCTGCCCTACCTAAATTTGATTTTGAAAGTGTTACCTCTAGGCTGTTGTCTAGTCTGCACACTTTGATCCAAATCCTATTTGGATAGAGCAAAGTTTCCTGCAAAAACTGACTCAGTATATCACCCCAAGAAGTAAGTTGTGGATGTTGTCTTCATACCATAGTCCTTCCACCAGAACCACTCCAGGCAACCTTTTTTTTCTTGGAATATCAGCCTCAGTCTCCCTGGCTGCAAGTGAGAAGGTGTCTGTAGGGGAAGAGACACTCTCCATGTGTGGAAATTTAAGAGGAGATAATTGTCTAGGACTGGCTTGCTCTGAACAGAACTGTGGTTTCCAGGTTTGCCTAAATTAACTCTGAGGGAAAGAATCAGACATGGATGTTAAAAATGCATAGACATTGAGTCAAATTAGAGAGGAGGGAAGGACAGGGGTCTGTAGCAGTCGCTGATGCACTCACACTGTACTTGTGACACAGAGCAGTAGGTGGCACTGACGGTATTCACATGAGCTCTCCAGTGTCCCTGTCGTTTTGTCATTGCAGAGGTATGGGGAGATCAGGGAAGGGCCCAGAAGTGCTCTAGAAGTGCCCTTATTGCCTGCCTGGCAGCAAGTTCATCTCATTCCAGCTAAGAAATGATGGCCTTCACTCCTGCCCTGTCTGTGCGAGGCCAAGTACTGATCCAAATCTCCCACAAGTGGAGAATTTTTCTTCCAGCTAGAGGACAGGCGTGTAGAATAATCCTGTTAAACAGCCAGGAGGCAGAAGGGGCTACAAAACATTTGATGGGACACAATGGGTTTTTCTCAGTGATGCCTGGTATATGTTGTCCTAAATTAGGAATTTGGTAGTGCATGGACTTCAGGACACACCAAACCAAAAACATTCCTATCAGCTGGTCTGAGAGGCTGACATTCCCAGCTCTGCAGAATATTTTGGCCTCTACTCTTTCATCCAGGAGTGACAATGAGAGCCATCCTGCAAATATCAGCATGCCATGGGCAAGTTTAAGGTTAATATTTTTTGAATTGGCTTTGGAAAATTATGCCAGAGTAGCTTGGCCACTCAGCTGAATCCTGCAACTCGGATATAGATCAGAATACCACCATCCTATTTAAAGTTTAAAATAAATGCTGTGATGAGCAGGTATCCCTCTGAGGGACAGGACTGCTCAATGCATTATCTATGCTACAATTCATGTGTGCCATTTTCCCATGTGAGCAGAGATTTGGGAATGTTCCCTTTTGAAGTCACCTCACCCCAGCTACTTGAAGTGATCTCCTTACAAAGGAAGGACATACAGCTCACATTCTTGGAGAGGGAGCAGTGTCCCTGTCTGTATCTCAGGTGGGCACTAGGCATTAGAGCCTAAAAAATCCCACTAATTCTACTGGGAAATAAATGCACAGGCACATGCAAACAATTTCTGAGAGACACAGAGATTTTCTGTGTGATGTCTGACATGGCTGTAACTTGATAAATAAAATGTAAGACTAATACACTGCTTTGCCTCTTTTCTACTGTTCAGTGCCAAGCCCCCACCCATAATTCAGACTCCTGTACAAAGACACAAACACTTTCAAAGATATACACACATGCATTTGCTTTGATAACGATTCATTTCCTGAGGTCAGCACAGTGTTTGTAGCATATTTAGCATAGGAATTTGTCAGTATGTTGGTGCAACTTGTGGTATTTTCTCCTTGACTAAAAGTTGTAATCACAGAGAGAGAGAAGCCTCACTTGCTAAATATCATAAAATCACAAATGGTTTGGGTTGGAAGGGACCTTAACAATCACCCAGTTCCAACCCCACTGCCATGGGTAGGGACACCTTCCATTATCCCAGGGTGCTCAGAGCCCCATCCGACTTGGCCTTGGCAGCCACAGCTTCTCTGGGCACCCTGTGCCAGGGCCTCAGCACCCTCACAGGGAAGAATTTCTTCCCAATATCCAATCTAAATTTCCTCTCTATCAGTGTGAAGCCGTTCCCCCTTGTCCTGTCACTATTTGCTCTTGTAAACATATGCTCTGGAAGTTTCTAGTTTTGTCCTGACTCCTTTGCTTCCAATAGTTCTTTTTCCTTTCTGTTACGTCAAAGTCAACACTTCCCAGGTCTGTTTTTTGTTGTGATTTTTGAGGTTATTATTTTTGTTGGGTTGGCATTTTTTCTCGTGTTAAAATGCTCAGACTAGGTATGAATTCTTATCACATCTATTATCTTGAGTGACCTTGAAGGAATTGTTGTCAGGGCTGGCAGCAAGTGGCCACTGCATCATTTTACCTCTCTGGCTGCAAACCAAGGTTTCTATGCTTTGAAAGACTATGCTGCAAACAGAGGTGCAATGCTGAAAGAGGCATTTCCATTCATTCAGCTTGGAAGTCTAGTGAGGACTTTATAAAAAACAGGTTATGCCATGATAGCCCTTAAAATTAAAATTTAACATACTGAAATTTAACCCCATTCAACAAACCACTTAAGCATAAATCCTACTCTGTGCAATAGAGGCATTTGAGCTAAGGTCAGTGTGGTCTTAACATCTCTTCTGCCTCCTTGAGAGCCACTCTACTGACTTGAATGCACTTGAAAAATAAAAAAATAAGATATTTCTGCTTATTCTTCTTTTATCTTAATAAACCCAACCAAACAAACAAAACTCTGCAGCACACAGAATCAGACCAGTACAGAAGTAACATTAAAGTCATTTCCTTCTGCACAGCAATTTGCTATGGGAAAAACAAACTCGGAAAAATGAACAGAAGTTCTCTAGACTGATCTCTAGATCAGAGAACAGAAGTTCTCTAGACTATTCTAGACTGATCTTCAGTCAGAGTATCAGGGACTCCACTACTGTGGGTAGGAAAATCAAGTTTGATGTGGTTCTTTGATTCCCAATGATACTGGGAGAGTATTCCAGTATCTGGTCCTGGTGGAGACTGCTGAGTGAACAGAGACTTTGGAAATCATTGCATTTCTGTCTTATTGCCCACAGTACAGAATTAGCATCACCGAGAAAGCTATATCTCAAGCAAAACTGGTTTTTTTTTTTGCTTTCCTTTGTATATTCTTTTAGTGTATCTCACAGAACAAGAATTATCAATATTTCCTTCCAGAAATCAGTGTTGGAATCCACCTTCATGCTATTTTGACAGATTTTCTGGATTTTTTACCTCAGGTATTGAATGTGTAAACATACCTAACAATGTTGAAGACCTATTAAAGAGAAGACCATAAAGAAAAAGGTATTTACTCAGAAATCTTACTTTGCATAGTCACTGCCTGGTCCTTGTAGCTTATGTTTGCAGGTAAATTATTCATTTCAGACATTGAAAAGCCAGCCCTCCTGAGCGTGACCTCTCCAACAGATCATTCTAAGTTAATGATTTGCACAGCTCCCTTACTGGCACAGAATAACAACTCACACAGCAATGGGAGCAGTTTATAAAAATGTAGCACACCACAGGAACTGGTGTGGATTTTAGTAAGGCCCTGGCTCCTGTAGTCTGAAAGGCTTTTGAAGTTTTGACTTGCATAAGGCTGGATTCACACACATGCATCTATCATTTATAGAAGAAATGCCCAAAATTAGACATTGCCCTGGGAGGCCACAGGAGCACAATGTAAGGATCTGACTCCTAAATGTTTCTGGGCTACTCATCACACTGACAGCAAGGACTTCAGCATCCACATTCCACTGAGTTTGTAGCTTAATTGGTCTGGCTTATACATGTAAATCTGGGAGAAAAGCATTTCTTTGCAGCACAAGGCTAACATGAAGTGTGCAAATACAAGGTAACAGGAACTCAGTGAGCAACTGAAGTCACCTAATGACCATAAAGCAGACCTCTAAGTTAGCTGGTATGAAAGTCACATCAGCACTACATGTCTTCAAAATACATTTATAAAACATTTTCATCCCTCTGCAGCTATGTGTTCATTTTAACACTCACTGTTTACATGTGCCTTCAATTCCCTGTCCCAGTTTTATCCTTTGACTAATGAAAAAGTACATTATTTAATACTAAGAGTCAGTAAAGTTCCTTGTTGTTTGTCAATATGTACATTTGCAGGGTAATCAGACTGACTTTCTGCTCTCCAGTATTTGTGCACCTGCAAATGCAAAGAGGTCCAAAGCCTAATGGCAATTAAAATCACATTACTGATCTTACCCTGTGTGAGTGAACAGAGGGGGTTGTCCTCCCTTTTCTGAAGTGTTTTGAAGCATTTCTTCTTGCTGGCTGCCCTGCTCTGCCCAACAGCACCACAATGTTCTCTGTTGGGCCAAGGAGTGATGAAGGTAGCTCTCGAGACACAAGAATGTGGCTAAAAACCTGTATTGCCTTTCTTGGGATAAAACAAGCAAAGTTTGTGGATCAATGGCCTGAACAAACAAAGCATACAGAAGAAAACATGAACCTATTATATTTGGATAAAAACCCACAGATGTTCTACAGGAATATTGTTATTTAGGAATTTATGTGGTTGATATAATACTAAATTGTGGATAGACTCCAAGTAACAGGAGGTGGTAGGCTGGTATTGTATAAACACACAGAGGGAAGCTATTCTACAGCCATGCAGCTGCAATGAAAAGATTGTGTGTGGTAAGATTCCTAAGAGAAAATAATCACAATATCATTGTTGCACTTGCATAGGTCTTACAAACATCAGTGGATGCAAGTAACAGCTGAAGAGCCTATTTATAAAAGCTTAAAATCCACTAACCCAGGATACTCATTCCTATTTAACAATTTGGAACTAATCCTGCATAACACTTAGGATGGCTATTCACTGCTGCCTAAATTTTTTAGAATGTTTCTCCACGATGTCATATCCCCAAAAGCAGAAGCTGAAAAAAAGAAAATAGAAAGAAAAAAGAGTAGTACAGTGAAATTGCTGATGTGCAAGAAAAGTTCTCACCACACGAACTAATTTCTTCTTCATTCCTTCAGTTTCCTCCTTCACCTATATCCACTTAGTCTTTAAACAGAACAGACTTTGTCATGAGTTCTCTGCTTGCTTAATGTCTAGGCAGTAAAGATCTTGTGAAGTCTGTGATCACTAACAAAAAAAGCCTCCCCTGTGCACCTGGAGGGGATTGAAGCAGCTGACAGACAGCAGGTGACAGAACCCCTCAGCTCAAGCACCAGGACCATACATGCTCAAGATGTCCCTTTGGGTCCCAGTCTGCCAACCACAGAACAAGGTCTGACCCTACATTGTAATGGGTGAGGATGCAGTCAGTGAAAAATCCCTTTTACTGTAGCCAGGTGACCTTCAAAAATCAATATATAACACCACCAGAAGGGGAAAGGGCCCACTCCCTGTTCCCTGAGACAGGTGATGCCTCTTCATGCACATCACTCAAGAATCCTGCAAGGTCCCACAACACAACTTTGAATTACTTCATTGCTGAGAAGAGTGCAAGAACAAAACCAGGAAGGAACTGTGCAAGGTTCCTGTAGTAAAAGTGCTCAGGTGAATTGTCCTAGTGGGTGTGTCGTGAAAAGAGCAGCACCTTGTGCCATTTACCTCCTAAATCCAGCTGATCATCAAGAGTTCTTAGAAGGAACTTTAATCCATCCAGATGTGGAAAGCCTTCCAGTAAGATCTCCACACCAAGTTAGGAAAGCAGAGAATATAATTGTCTCCCTCCTATTGGCAAGGAAGTCTGGAATTTAGCCTGTAACTAAGAATAAAACACGTCCCGAGGTCTCTGGGATACCCTTTGTAAATAATGCTGCCAGCAGCATGCCATGCATATTTCAGTAACTACATGATCCTTACTGAATCACAGAAGTTATCCTGCCATATAACAACACTTGCATGATCTTCCCTTTTAAAAGGAACTACAAAAATTAAGCTACCTGCTTATGAATGTGTTTTAGTCCAATATCCAAAGCATTTTAATTCAGATAGAAGAGCTTTAAATTGCTCCAGCATAGTCTCAGACCTTTTGTTATGAAACAAAACTTATGGGCCCCACAAGACACATGGATTTGATGCTGTCTGTCCCCTGGACATTTAGGTTGAGCAGTTCTATTTTATGGTTAATATTTACTCCATTACAGTAAGTGATTAAGAAATAAACTACTATTTTTTTTTAATCTGCTCCCCCTCCAAGTATATAAAGCCTTTAAAAATCATGCTGAAATTTAGAGACTTAATACCCAACTTGGCTTGTCTAATAAGACCAAAAACACAACATTCCAGTCTAGGTCCAAAAAAACCCCTTGAATTTTGGATAATCAAATAGAAAATAATATTGTTTTTTGAATTATAAGAACTAGGCACCATTAACAAGCAAAGAATTTAGCCCAGAAGAGGGAAGGATCTATGGGACTCTTTCTATGCCAGTGGCATACAGAATCTTATTGCTGGCATATTTCTGGCTGGTGGCACAGAGCCAAATGATCATTCCATTTCCTCTACCCATCAGTAAAACTCGAAGTTTTCTATCAGAAAGAGGTCTGGTAATGAACTCCACTTACTCAGCACCTGGACTGAGAAAAGCCTCCAGCAAGGTGGTGCTAGTGAAATCCCACCAATTCACTCTTAATACTTTGTTTCCAACCTTTTAGAAGGACACATCAAGTCTACACTTCCATGCAGTCCGTGGCAAACACTAAAGGAAAATGCCAGAGTAAGGCAGATAATTTACATACTGAAAGAGTCACTAAGACAACCGAAGACGCCTGAAAATTGCTTTATTTGTTTGCAAGGTTTGTGCGTTACAGCAAGCATAAGCTTAGCTACCAGGAACAAAAGTCTGGAAGAACATTTCATGTTGACCATTGAGATACACAGCAAGTAGAACCCCCATCAGCAAACAACATGCTGTTTTCCTATTGCTGGAACCTAACATTCATGAGTTACAGATCCTTGATATCCTTCTGGACGTCCCACAGTGTGTCTGCGCTCTTCCTCAGCTGGCTCACCTCATCGTCCTTCAGCTTTTGGTTGATGACACTCGTCAGGCCAGAGGCACTTAGGACAGAAGGAAGGCTCAAGAAGACTTCATTCTGAATGCCATACATGCCCTGTCACAAACAGAAGAGATCAGACACAGGCCTGTCACCACAGATCTGTGGTTGGTTTATTTTGCAGATCTCAAAAACCATCATTTTATAACCTGCAGAAAAAATTTCAGCCACAATGAATTCAAGAAAATAAATAGCATAGAGCTGTTTCAGACCAAATGTCTGGCAATACCAAACAGCTGATAGCAGAAACTCCACCTTTAAACCTCTCTCTCACTTTAGTTCTACAAAGCAAGGAGCTGAAAAGATTCAGACACAGGATTAGGACAGGCCAACAGAGGGAGCAGTTTCCCCTGCTCAGAGCCCTTACTGCAGCAGAGGTTGTGGAGGTGGTACAGACCATATGCAGCAGGTTACACCAGCTATAAAAGGACAGTGGCTCCTGGAATCACAGCTGGGCCTCCAAGAAGTCTTCCACTTTTACACTGAAAACTTCCTTTCAAGGAATCTGCATATGCTACACATAGCAAAGCTTCACACAAAGGTAGTTCTGCACAGAGAACTTCCTTTTCAGCTCCATACTTGTGACAAGAGTAGGCTAAGAGGTCAGCCTAGAAGAAACAGCAATAGTAAGCTGCCATTTGAAATTCAAAGTAGTATTTTACAAAGCTCCCTTCATTCAGCACCTTGCTAATAGAGGCTATTTAGCCTGTCCAGAACAAAAAAGAGCCAGAGTGTCCAATCAGCCCCCAATTCTTACCTTTACCAGAGTAGCAACTGAATGAACCCGGTACAGGTTCTTCAGGATGGTCTCACAGAGGTCAGCCACACTAAAGCCAATAGCCCAGTTTGTGTATCCCTTTAGTTTGATCACCTCGTAGGCACTGAGGAGACATTGAAATACAATTTCATTAAGATGCCTTCAAGCAAGTCACTGCAAATTACAAGTCTTAAAACCAGTGAGTGTAAGCCATTTAAAAATTTTCAAACTCCTGAAACACACTGTACGTTCTGGAATTAAAATGTCCAAGTTATGTGTTTCAACATTAGAGGATAAAGCATAAAATCTACATTATCCCCTATGCATAATAAAGAATTCTGTCGTTCTCATAGGATTAGCTGAAAACAAAATTAGCTCCCATCTAGGAAGAGATCCTAGTGTTAAGTAGAAAATGACACCTACACCTGACAAGCTCTGTTTCAGTCAGGGGCACAATGAAATAGGCAAACATTTAGAGTCAAACCACCACTACATCCTGATGTTTTTAGCCAACATCTGCACACACTTTATCCCAGTGAGTGTATACTCATTTCACAAAAGACTTAGCAACATGTAGTCAGCTGTACACAAACTCTCCTGCATCCATGAACAGCATTTTCCCCAATTCCAACACTGCTCACAGAAACATGCTACCTTTTCTTGGGCTTCTGCCTTCTGAACAAAGTTACCCACTGAAGAAGCTCCATGTGGGAAACAAGCACTCACAGCTCGAGTGCTCCAGCACTTGAGTGGGTTTGTTATGCAATAACCTGTCTCCCTGCAGGGTAACAAATCAGGTAACCAGCTGAAATCCCACATTTCTGTGTGTAAAAAGCAGTCACACTCACTCAAGCAACCGTCTACCTAAGAGAGCATGAAAGCTGCACCAGAAAAGACAGAGTGCAGACAAACTGTTGTCAGCATGGCATCCATCCACATTATCCCTCAGATCATACCTTGCAACCACTTGCTTGTGGATCTCCTTCCAGTTCTCAGGATCTTTGTCAGTTCCCATGGCGGGGTTCAGCTCCTGGAGGGAAACCCCTGCCACGTTCACTCCACTCCAAACAGCCACTGCAACAGAGGCAGGACATCAGTGCCAACAGCACTTAGCAACTCCCCCTCCACCTTTCCTAGCCAAAATAATTGGAAACAAAGGAGGAGCGGCCAGAATCACAGCAATGGTTGAGGCAGGTTTTACGTTTTTATTTAGCCACAGTTAAATCTCAGAACTCTGGGAGTCAAACATGAGACTGTTTTAGTACTGACACTTTAACAAGTCACTTGTAACATGTGACAGCAGTCAGAGCCTGGAAGTTTCTGAAGTCAGAAACATCAAATTCTAGTAAAAAGGCATATTTTAGCTACCCGGCCTTTTAGAACTGATTTTACTCAAAACTGCAGCATTTGCAGTTTCACTAATCAGTATTAGGATTATCCTTCAGGAAGTCTGTTCTTATTTACACAAATAAGAGGGCAGCAATATGCAAACTTAGACTATCAAGACAGGAATTTGCACCTCTCCCTGCATCCTGGAAGCTCAGAGGCAGCTTAAGTCTCTGTTTCTGGGAAGTAAGGAGGAATGCAGAGTTACTTCAAATCAAAAGCAGCTGTGACAATGACACAGGATAATCTCTGCATGTGCTCAAACTCTGCTTTCATTGGTATAGGGCTGGCTACAATAACTGCTGCTGTTGATCAGACACTGTACTCTGATCAAATGCAATGGGACAATGAAGAGGTGGCTCCCTTAGAAATACACACCATGAAAACAAAGTAGTAACAATGTACGTAAGTGTTCTGCTGCAGCATTTCAGACTTGGAATACATGAACTGAATTAGGACAGATAAATTTCTTTGATTTCACATTTTAAAACGATCTTTGCTTTAAACAGCAAGGAGAAAAGTCACAAAATAAGGTAAGGGATAATTTTGTTAGCCTGGATATGGACTGCTAGAATAACAAGCTCTGCTACTGACCTAGCAAGTGCTGATACTGCTTTCAGAGAACTGTGCCAAAGGCTATGGAATGGTACTCCAAAAACTAAAGAGAAGGATAAAAGAGAAGAAGCAAGCTGTAGCCTTCACAACACAGCCTCACAAAACTGGCCTTATCAGTCCAGGCTTTAATTGTACAGCCACAATCCCATTTATTAAATATGTGTAGGTAGATTTCCTCTACTTCTCTCAACTCTAATCGTCATAGAAATACAGCAAAGTACCAGTTACTTGAGCTCAACTGCAGCTGTTCCTTCAGAATCCCGTAACAAACCTCAGGCCTCAAGCTCTGCTATGGTATGGCTTATTCCAAGGGAGATCAGAACTGCTCCTTACCACTGGAATCACCGTGCTCTCCTAAGATCCAGCCATGGCAGCTGCTTGGATGGATCCCAAGTCTCTCGGACATCAGATAACGGAATCTGGCCGTGTCCAGATTGCAGCCACTTCCAATCACACGGTTTTTTGGCAGCCCACTCAGCTTCCATGTGATGTAGGTTAATATATCCACTGAAAGGAGAAGCATGCAGCGCAAATGAAGCTCTAGTCACACCAAGAATGCTCCAAAAATTTCCTTACTGAGCATAGCGGGGCAATCAGGAGTACTCAAAACACAGTTGTGCTCACTGCTCAAGGAGGTTTGGATCTGACTGAGGAATTTAAATGAATGCAGTGCTTGAAATTTCAAACAGTAGCTTGATGGGTCCTAAGAAAATTTAAGGAAGGTCTTTAGAGATTAGATTCCTTCCAGCTAAAGTTGGACACACTTTTTTTTGGTCACAGTTAAAGCCCAAGGGCATTCAAAACTGGGACTGATCTCAGGTGGCTAAAACATTCCAGCAATTTCCTGAATAATGCTCCCTTCCAGTTCACCATCATAACAACAGGTTAAACAATTTACAACCAAAGTCTGAGATTTACATAGTCTTTGTAGCTGGTAATTCCTTCAATTTCATTTCTTGATTTGTGCACTAAGCACTTTCTACATCTACCACCTCTGCAGCATGAAAAGCCAGATGAGCAATGTGCTTCAGCTGCATGTGTTTCTAAAAATACATTTTAGGAAAAAACCCAAAGCTAGGTAGGGCAGACAGAATGATGTGAGCAGAGAGCTCTAATTCACAGCTCAAAGCAACAGCAATAACCAGGCTGCAGGAATTGACTCCAACTCTGAGGAGCCAGTTCTCAGGAGGGAACACATTTGTGTTCACATATCTGAAATGCATCATTTGCTCTGCTCAGGCACCAAAGCACAGTTCACATCGCACAAGTGGCATGTTCCCTACAGCCTCAGCTGGGGCAGGGAAGGGCATCAAGGTCACACCCCCAAAGTTCCTTCTCATAGGCTCACAATGACCTTCACTATGTAAGACTAGCGGACAAAACCCCACACACTGAGAAAACAAAGGATTATAAAAATAATTCTGAAAAAGCAACATGCAATTCTCCTCCTGCAGCTGCTCTGCTGGAGAGAAGTCGACAGGCTGAATTCAGCTTTGCTAGAACAAGAACAGCCTGATCTTTATCTCAGTTTGGTTTTCAGGTAAGTGCTTAGAACTGCTGCAAGTCACTGCATTTGGCTGACTGTACCCCAGATAATTACTCAACCCCCAACAGAGCACGCAATGGTTCCACTCTGCCGGGTTTTCTTTAAAAGCAGTATCACTTCATCACCACAGTTCTTCAGCAGTGGCTTCAGATGTTGAATTAAGCAAAGACAACCCTACAGGGACACCCTACAAAGCACATCAGAATATTTACAGTCACCTTTAGACATCCAAATATCCAAGCTGTCTCAGTGCAATGAGATACTTGCAAGTGAACACACAAATATGCATAATTAGCTCTTTTCTGTTTTAACTGAACTTGGGAGTAGTCATAAGCTTCAGCATGCAAATTCTTTGTTTTGAAAGTATAGCCACGACTATAGGGCAAGTTCTTCATGCTGAAGAACAGCCCTATCCTATCCAGACACAAAAGCTATCCATTAGAGATAAAAAAAATAAACTTCCTACTGCTGAAGCCAAAGTATACAAAGAACTTAAGTATTTATCACAAAGCATTCTTTTAAAATGGGCACCATGGCAAGTTCTGAATAAAGAAAGCATCAGAAAGTACAGAGTATTTGTCTGTAGTCTTAGATGTTCACAAAAAGCTATTAAGTTTCAACAACTTGTATTTGAAGAGATTTTCTGAGAACTAACTAATGTTTTATCTTGTCAAACCAAATCTGTAAGTCATTAGGAGAAGACTGCATTACCTGGGTTGGAAACCACCAGGATGATGCAGTTGGGGCTGTACTTGACGACCTGAGGAACGATGTTTTTGAAGACATTCACATTCCTCTGCACCAGGTTGAGCCGACTCTCTCCCTCCTGCTGACGGACTCCTGCAGTCAGCACCACGATCTTGGAGTTGGCAGTGACAGCATAGTCTAAACAGAGCACAAGGGAGAAGATACAGAGTGTGTTTAAAATAATTCCACTAATTCTAGTAGGATTGTGTTAATACAGGAATTAGAGGGAGCTTCTGCACTGGGCATTGCATTCAAACCCAAAACCCAAGACATCAGTTTGAAAGCCAGCAACATCTCCTAACATTGACCTGATATATCAATACCTGGGTGTTGAGAGTCCATTTAGCCATTCTGACTCTCATTTCCACTATGAAAATTATACTATTTCTTCTACATACAGTTTCACTAAAATCAATTTTACTAAACAAGCCCCAAATTGTTAAGAGATGTAAGAGAGCCCAGCTTAAGAGCCACTCCCATTATGGTGTTCATCTGAACTCACCCCAACTCACACACTTCACCTTCTTCAATGCCAAATCCTAAGAGTTCTTTAGGACTGCACACCTAATACTCCACTATTAAGCAAAGTCACAAAATATCAGTGTTAAATCAAAGAAACTGAGGTGCACCTTTGTCAGCCACGATCTTGTGAGTGTGAAGGAACACGCTCCCATGCTGCAGGTCCATCATTTCTCCTTTTAGTCTGTCTTCCATAACATCAACCAGAGCAAGCTCATCACAAAGACCCTAAAAACAACAAAATTTGGAGTCAGTGAAGCAGTTCACATGCATTTTAAAGTTAACCCAGAGCAGAGCTAAATTACATTTTAAAGTAACACATTTCACCCATCTGAAAGCATCTCTTCTCCAAATAAACCAGCACTATCTTGGTGTTCTGATGCATCTCACTAAGTCAGAAGCTGCTATAGCACAGATTCACAAAACCCACTCACACTTTCCAAAAAAGGTATAATTTGTGGAGAGTTTGAGTGCACAGTCAACCCTTTCCTTTGCTAGGAAAGCACTTCTTAATTTAGTTATTACCTTTGGAAAGAAGTTGAATCTTTCAGAGTTGTGGCAAACCCTCTAAATCTATCCAGCAAACAGGCTTGTTTTAAATATTTAAATATCTGAAAGAACACACTGTCTAATTATCAAATAAGTATTCTCTTTCAACATGCCATCAGTCAATTCATTTCACAAAAATATACAATGGGAACAGACTTCCTCAACGCTGAAATTGAGAGAAAAAGGATTCTTTAGCTATTTTTCTCTACAGAAGCTACTGTGCGATATTTATGTTGCAGAACAGATTTCGCTCCCATTTCTAAATCAGTATGGTAATATCAATGACTTGTCTCTAACTGAGCAGGAACTAAATAACCTACGTGGAAGTTTCAGAGTCATGCAAATTTATACATTTAATACCACACCAACAAACTGAAATCAGTATTAGAGCCAAGCATTTTGCACAAGTCAAACCCACATCATATTGGTCGGCAGAGGCTGAACATGAGCCAGCCCAGCTGGCCAAAAAGGCCAAAGGCATTCTGGCTGTATCAGGAACAGAGTGGCCAGCAGGACCCGAGCACTGACTGTCCCCCTGGGCTTGGCACTGGTGAGGCCACACCTCAAATCCTGTGTTCCCTCACTACAAACATATTGAGGGGCTGGAGCATATCCAGAGAAGGGAACAGAGCTGGGGAATGGAGCTGGAGCATCAGAAGGGGCTGAGGGAGCTGAGGGGGCTCAGCCTGGAGAAAAGGAGGCTCAGGAGAGCCCTATTGCTCTCCACAACTCCCTGACAGGAGGGGGCAGCCAGGTGGGGTCAGGCTCTGCTCCCAGGGAACAAGAGACAGGATACACACTGTGCCAGAAGGTTTAGATTAGATAGGAGGAAAAAATTCATCACCAGAAGGGTGGTCAGGCTGCCCAGAGAAGCTGTTGGGTCACAATCCCTTGATATGTTTATAAAACTTTTAGATGCGGCACTTGGGGACATGCTGGACTTGGCAGTTCTGGGTTAATGGTTGGGCTCAATGATATAAGAGATCTTTTCTAGCCCAAATTATTCTACTACATTATTATAATTCAGTTACAAGAACCAGATGGTTTTATTTTGAAAACATTTTATACTGCAGCTTATAGTTGCGAGAGAGTAAAAGCAGAAGCCTGACTGAAATAAACTCCATGTCATCATCCATGCTTGAAGAATTTAAAACCAGTTCTTATTCTGGGTTTGGTGCATACTGCTCATTAACAGTAAAACTTTGTGCTTAGATATCAGACAACACAGTTTGATCCTGCTTAGAGAAGTGCATTAAATGAATGCTGAATTGTGGTTCAATTTGTGGTAACATCACCTGGCTCCCTCGCAGGTTACATCAAAAACAACTGATTTCAGACCATGAGAGGCAACCATGTGCTTAAAAATATAAATATAAAAACCCACAAGGAACCACCAGTGTTTTTCCATTAAATTTCTTCTTTACTTTTTTGCTTTAAAACCTATTTGCCCCATCAGTTTCGCACTTAGTTTCACTGTGGCTTGTTCCTTCTGTCAGTTTTTCTTTGCTCACAGGGTTCATGAATATCAGCAAGTGAAAGGCCTTACTTTTTTTTTTTTTAATATAATTAAACATGCATTAAAACATGCATCCTCAGGGTAATACATTGGAGAGTCATCTACAAACAAATTACAGCTGGTTTATTTGTACAAGCAAGATTTTTCATCTAATTGTGAGCTACCTGATTTAAGATCTGCCCCTGCAGGCTGCAGGGCATATCTGTTGGTGCCTTCCTTTAAAAACAAAAAAAAAGTCTGCAGTTTCTATCTGTCCTTTCAAATTTAATGAATTCACAATATTCTCTAAAAACAAAGCGCAAGACATCCTCATTGATTAATAAGCCTTTACTTTGCTCAAAGACTGCACCATGAGATTAGACAAATGTATCCCACAAACCAGCAGCAGGAAAAATCATAATAACCTCTAAGTTCAGCCCTCTGTTTTTAGTTATTTAAAAACTAGCTAACAGCTCTCTGGAGAAAAATAAAGTCATATAAACAAGCAAAAAAGGCTTAAGAGAAATCAAGAAGCTGCTGAAGGGGATAGCAGTATTTTCAGCTAGTAGGGCACATATTCTTTAAAGGAATAAAAAACAAACACTCTTGATTGCTATCCTATATTTCACCCAGATTTTTGCTCTTTCCCCATTCTTTGCCCCACAGAGCTCCCTCACCAAGCAAACTCCAGCCTTGTTGTGGAAGAATAAAAGATTAAGAAGAGAATGAGAAGTTTGGCAGGGGCTGCGGAGTCATTCCTACCTACATTTTCCTAGCAGCCTGGAAAATCATTCTGCCTAACGAGACATTTACTGCTAAGCACAGAGAGAAAGGTGAGAGAACAAGGAGAGGCTGAATGTGGAGGTCAGGCTTGTAGGTCACTGCTTGCTTACCCGAGCTGCTAATGATTCATTCCTGTAACAACCTCCCAAATGTCCCACCTTTTGCTAAGACAGGTAGTGCAGAGCAGGACAGCACGGGGGCTTGGGGAGCACGCTGTCCTTGAGCCGTACCTTTCCAAGGACGCTGATAGCAGCGGCCATCCCAACCTGGCCAACCCCCACAACCGTGATCTTGTTGTTGGGGAGCTTGGCTCCCTCCGCAATGGGGCTGATCAGCTGGTCCTTGACAGTGGCCATGGTGTTCTGTGAGGAGAGATGGAAAGATGCGGATCAGAGCAGGTCAGAGGGAGCTGAAGACATGTTCCGAATGGAGGAGTCACCTGATACAGCCGGGTCTACGTAAGGCAGCTCCGGGCACGCTGCCCTTGTTTGCAGGGCTCCTTCCCAGCCACGAGTCACCACACACCACCCACACACCCTCCGCGGCCACGGGACTCTAGGTGCCTGCCTGCCCTGCCTGTGCCCAGCCAGGGGCTGGCAGCGCACCCCGATAACGCCGTTCCCAGAGCCGCCCGCCGGAGGCGAAATTCCATCAGCGCTGCCGAGCCCTGGGCATTCACCTCTCGGCACAGCGGGGCTCCGGGACGGGACTCCGCGAGCCAGCCGGGCCGCAAGGAGCGGGCTCGGACTTCCCCGGCTCCTCTCCACGGGCCCCCGCGGCTCCCCGAGGCCCACGGCCTCAGTCAGGGGCCGCGGCGGCACCGGGGCACCCTGAGCACAGCCGGGGACCAGCCCGGAGCCACCGCCCGGCTCCGGCCACCCCAAACCCTCGGGAGCCACAGCCCAGCTCGGGCCATCCCAGACCCTAACGCTCGGAGCCCGCAGCCCGGCTCCGGCCACCCCAAACCCAAACCTCCGGGAACCGCAGCTCGGCTCCGGCCATTCCAAATCCCAACCTGAACCCTCGGGAGCCCGGCCCGGCTCCGGCCACCCCAGGCATCACCCCCTGGCCACGTAGGGATGCTCAGCCCGCGGCCGAACCCCGGCGGGATCAAGCCGCCCGGGGGAGAAGTGAAGGGCCGGATGGGCGGCCACCCAGTCCCCCTGTCCCGGAGCGGGGTCAGCCCGTACGCACCGGGCAGCGAGAGCAGCGCAGAAGCGGCGAGGGGAGCGCGGAGCTCAGGCAGCGAGCGCTCCGCAAAGGCAAGGGAGCCGGAGCGCCTCGGGGAGCGCGGGGCTCGGGCAATGACCGCTCCGCAACGGAAGGGGCGGGCCCGGCGGCGCGGCGGGGGGAGGCGGCGGCCGCGCTCAATCCCCGCCAAGGACGGAGCCTCAAGGATGCCGCTGCTCCGCCCCGGTCCCGCAGTGGCGCAGGGCCGGCGCTGCTGGCCCGTCCCTGGGACGCCGCTGGGTGCGCGGCCGGGAGCAGCGATGCTGCCGGGGGTGGCCGTGCGACACTGCGCACTGGTGGCCTCGGCAGCTTCACTTTCACAGGGAACAACGGGGCTGTTGGTCCCTGGTGTCACAGAGCCACAGGCTTGGCCAGAATCGCTTCAATCGATTTAAAAGATGGCAAAAACAAAGCATTTTACCTTTCGGGGAGAACTTGTTCAAGGTGGGGGTGTCTCCTCAGTCAGTGGTATTGATTTTTGCGCTCGCAGATTTCTGCCCTGGGCCTGACTCCGGCTGGATTTTTGGTGGTTGGACGAATCCCTCCTGGAAGCACGGAGCGATGATGCCTCGGCAGGAATAAGGGATGTAACCTGAGGCAGGCCAGCAAAGAATGTAACCTGAGCAGAGCCACCACCACCGCGCCTCCTCCCTCTCCCTCGGCCTCGGCCTGACCCAGCGCACTCACTCTTTCGCGGTATCCCAGTAGGGCATCCCTTAAAGATGGTAATAAGCGTGAGTGTAGTTCAACGCCTTGTTAAAGTAGTAAACAAATCCGACACTGTAAGTAGCAATAAGAGTCAGATGATATTTTCTTTTTCCTCAAACACACAGAACACACAAACTGAAAATCTGGGTGTATGACCGGCCACTGCTGCTGAGCAGAGAAGGAAGGGATTTCTTGGAATTCCTCCAGGACCAAAGCAAGCAAAATAGAGGATAACAGCCAACAGAGTTTGTTTCATCTAGTGCTGTAACATTACATCTTCCTAGCTGTAAAGGAAGAAAGTACAAGAACAACACTGAATGGTATGCAATTAGTTCCAGTGGGAAGAAACCAGAAAGCTTGAGGTTCCCCATCACACTTGATTTAGTCTCTCTCACAAGAAGGGAAAACAGAACAGTGGATTCCAGAGTCCTCCCAAATAAGTCACTGGGTTAAATGGGACTAGGCAGAGAGCCTAGCTCTGCCTGCCTATGACCATGGCTCCCTTTTTTTTAATTCTCTTGTTGCGGCTAGTTTGAAGTTGTATTGATTTTTTTTTCCCTTTTTTTTTTTTTTTTTTTTTTTTTCCA
>JAYDZK010000056.1:55637372-55658796 GCA_034509185.1 Euphonia xanthogaster | reverse complement strand
TTTTTTTTTCCTTTTTTTTTTTTTTTTTTTTTTTTTTTCCAGATATTTTGCCCAGTTTAGTAATAACTGGATTAATTCCCCATGGCTCACCAAGCAGCCAAACAAACGATGGTGTGAGCATGGTGGTGAGCAAAGGATGAAACTTGCTTTTCTGGGCAGCAGATCAGTACAGATCCATGCTGGCTTTAAATCACTGTCTAACCGTGGCCTACTTTGCTTCTACACATTTTTTTTGACTTTACAAAAGGTCCCCTGCAGGGAAAGAAATGGGTTAAGCCATCCACATGACACTTCAGGTAGCAGCTTGCTCTAAGAAAATCCATTCAAGACTTTGAAATTATGGCTGCAATGGGAGTTGAAGGTACATAATAATTACACAATGAAATGTAAGGGCCAGAAAATCTGTCTTCTGTAATCACAACAGGAACACGCACAGCTGAAATTTAAGGAAATAGGGAGGAAGGGAGATAAAAAGATCCTGGAAATATTAGGGAAGGACCAGAGGAAGGTTTTTTAATTCCTGAACCATAACCAAGGGTCCTTGTCCTGCCAGTGCCTGTTGTGAGAAACGTTCACCACTGCATTGTGTCTTCTTTGGACAGGATCCTTCTCTCTCCATATGAATTTTCAACAATCAGTTATCACAGTAGCATTTGGAATTAGAGAGGGAAATGCCACATTCCTATTTGCAAGATATTAAAGCTTTAGAAGGCAGACTTAGTCCGTTTACTGCAGGTTACAACAGCTCTTCTTTAGATCAGGCTTCACTTTGCATGCAGTGCTAAAAGCACAGGGTATTTAATCCCCTACCTGAAGTCTTTTCAATCTAAATAGACAAGGCAGGAGCAAGACAGTGGGTAGAAGAAAGAAGCTTTTTCCCTTTTCCTGCTCTTAATTATTTACTTATTTTTCCAGATGATGGAGGATTGAGGCACAGAGAGATGAAAAGATCTCCCCAAGGTCACATGGAAAGTCTCCTGGTGACAGGTCACAGTTTCAAAGTTCAGCTCCAGTTTGGCAACATTGGCATTTTTGATGCAGTGCAATTCTCCAGAAAAACAAACCCTAATGTTAGGGGACACAGTGTAAATAAATTTGCCTGGTAATCTTCATACAATTACAACATATATTTTGTGCATACATTTTAATCACTTCAACTTTTGGGTTGTATACAAAGTGTGTCATTAGATAAATCTGAGATACTTCCCTACTTCCATCTGCCCCCTCATCTTCCCAAAATGAAAGTAGATAGGATTTCCCTACTGTTTTTTTCCCCCAAAACTACCCTTAAACCTGATATAAAAAAGAGAGACCTCAGTTGAAAAACTCTGTTCATGGGACTGTTTCACACAGCAGGATGCTGATGTTCTGATGGCCGTGGTCTGATGATGGCTGTAGCCCTAAGTCACGAAGAGTTTAACCTAGGAAGGCAAGGAACCCGTTTCACCGCAGGATGGGATGTAGGGCTGATGGCAATGTAAAGATTTTCTCACTGTGTTAGACCTGGTGGATCTGGTCCTTGCCCTACAGGATGGATGTGTTCTAAGCATTATTGCACGTGGATGTAATGGAAGGAAAAGCATTAGATGTTCAGCTTTGCAAATACAGAGAACTGATTTAATCTGCTGGAAATTGTTAAGTGCGGTCACACGCAATGCTGGCAGATGCTGAATTAAAATTCTGGTCCACCTGTGTTAATTCTGTGCTTCTTCACCTGGATTTGTCATTTGGAGGAAAAATACATTACACAATAAAAAAAATTATCTTGGAGTGGCAGCTTCTTTTTCCCTGGTTTTGTTTGAAGGAACAGTTCCTTATTTTTGGCAGTGAGCCAACTTTCTGTTTAATTTTTGTTTAAAGATTAGACAGTGCAAACAGATAACACACTCATAATAAGTTTAGTGCTTTATAATGGAATTAGTTAAAAAAAAAACAAAAGAAACACATAATGAGCTTGGGGGCTATAGTGCAAAAGGACTGAAATGTGATTATCTCATTTAATGAATATTTTTGATGCCAGAGGAAACAAATGGTGATAAGTTTTACAATTAGGTAAGTAATAGCACTCAGTTAGTAAGAACTAAATTGTGTTGATTTAATGAGCTCTGGCTCATTAAAAAGTTCAGGAGAAACTACAGCTGCTAAACAAAGTGACAAGACAGAAATGGGGCAAACAGTGCATATGCAAGCAAAAATATATGAAACTGAAATCACAGACAGACAATGATTTTTTTTTTATCAACAGATGAATTTCCATACAATAAGGATGGGGGTTTTTTTCCCTCTGAACTGGTTAACTGTTCAGAAAACTTAGTAGCCCTAAGATTTTTATGTATGGATTTTGTGGTTTTATTTGTATGTCTGAAGGAGTGAATATGGCCTTGTCAGACTAACACCTCTCCAGACACAGATGCAAGGTCGTGTTCATACTGGAGAGTTTTTTACATCAGTGCAATCACCCCCTGTAATCACACACAGAGTGTAGCATATCTGCTATGTAACACTTCAATTGATCTCTGTACAAAGATTTTTGTAGTAGTCCTGTACAGCACTAGTGTAATAGCAGTGAGGTAATAAGTAAGAATTGCTTCCTGTAATACAATAATACATCGTGTTACAGTAGATTTTTCAGTAGTGCTTCACATAGAAACACATCTTGTGCCTTTAATGACTTCTGAAGTAGTTCCACAGCTGTAGGACTTGCTACCTCTTTAGGAGCTGATTCCAGGTTTCCTTGTATGTGTGTTGTACTGGGAGAAGAAACTCCAAGTTATGTTATTTGAACGCCCATGTCTGGATATTGCTTACAATGAATTTTGCTGGAGAACAGATTCACCACTCCCACTCCCACCTAGACTTTTACTTACATGATCCCACAATTTACCTTGTTAAAAGTAATTCTGGAGACAGACTGAATACATTTTTGCCTGTTACACAGAAACCTCTGTCTGTGGTTTACATAAACCTCTCCAGAGCAGTCACAGCCTTGCAGCCACTGCCTTTGAAGCAGATTGCTGATGTTAAGGGTCAAGGCTGACTGACCGCACTCCTGTTTGGGAAGCATCCAGTGATATCTGAAGAACCTTTGCCTTATTGCACTCTGGACGCTTAGCACTGCCATCCACAGAGCACAAGCTCTGTGGAAAAAGCTGTGGACACAGCTGAGCTTCCAGAAAGCATTATTTAACATTTCCCAGTAATAAGGGAGGTTTGTTTCCATTGGTGCATCTGAGTCCTGTGTCTAGGGACAAGCTTTGCACTGTACACAGAAGGGACTTGTAGTGGCAGGGATTTCTTGATGGAATTTGGCAGAATTCCTTTAATCAGATGGTATGAGGGAACATCCTACCCTTGATAGTGTTGGATTGCCAGGGAGGGGGAAGAGAACTGTTGGCAAACACAGTGTCAATCTCCATCCGAATGCTGGGAGGCTCCTGGAGCGTCCTCAGTCACAGCTTGTTTCACCTGACCCTGAAAATCTGTTCCTCTGGTTAGAGGGACTTAAAGGGGGGAAATCATTGCTGGAAGTGGGAACAGGTGCAAGTTCCCTGTGAAGTGATGAGAGTTATGTTTTCCAGCAGTGGTCCTAGAAGGTGATGCACAAAAGGTGAAGGAATCTATCTGTGGACACATTTTGAATCTCCTCCTTCAAACTATAAAACACAGCTCAGTTATTCAACCAATCAAGCTTCCCCTTTGGTTTATAATGCTGTAGGCAAAGCCAACTGAGACAGGAACTTTAGGATGACTGCAACAAATATCTTTGATTTGGATCTAACAAGTGCCCACTTAAAATTTCTCTCCACAAAGAGAGCAGCCAAGGGTGATATTTCCCAGCAGAGCTGAGTCCAAAGCTGAGCTCTGTGGGATCAGGCAAGCCTCAAAGGGCTGCCCTCCACCCCTGCTTATCCCTCAGACCCACAAGCTTCTCCGAGCTTTTCCTGAGCCATTTCAGCTCATTAAATCAGCAGGAAACTATCACTTTTATTTCCTTGAAGCAGTTTTTTGTTCATTAGCCAACTGCCTGGGCTTGGTGAAGTGCCCAGCGAATACCAGACACAGCTCAGGAAGGTCCAGGACAAAGAAGCACAGGGAGAGTCCTTTCCCTGTGTCATGGCTGGGAAACACTAAATCAGTTCTCTGCCTCTCCTGTAACTTGAGTCTAAATTAAGCTCGTGCTCTGAGCTGCCTTCTAGAGAAGCTTACATTTCCACACACTGCAGAAGTAGCTGGGGGTGTGAATTGGCTTCACTCAGCTCAATTTAGTGCCCGTGAATGCCTCGCCTGTGTCTGATGTTGTAATTCCAACACTTCTTATTAATAGTAACCCATGCACATAACCTGTTGTAAATTGTCTTGAATCAGCCCCAGCACTGATATGAGCTACACTGGCTAGATAAGCACCACAATTTTTTTCCTTGACATGTGCCAGAGATTTACTGTGTAAATTGTACTCCCAAAATCTCCATGTCATTGTAAACTTGCAGGCTAATGCTGAGACACATTCAGAAAGTCACAGGCTTCCTGCAGTTTGTTGATTTGCTTTTTAGCACGTTAAAGAAAGTAGGTAGAAATTTTTCCTGCCTGGATTTTACTTTTATTGATCAGTGCTTGGACTAGTAATTAAAATGATTACATTTAAAAGGATGCATGTTAGATTGCAGATCCAGCTTCCAGAAGTGCAACTAGAAGTGGTTTATTTTAGAAGTTCTAAAAAATAGTAAAGCGTTTTGCATGAAAACTATCCTGTAAGCAGATAAAACCTGCATTTTGTGTGATCATGAATTGTCTTATTCTTTTATGACTTCACTGTTACTGCTCTGCCTGGCTGGGCTGGATCTATGCCTGAAAAATAGGGGCCCTTATCTGAGCTATTTTGAAAAGTTCAGAGAACTGAAGAGAACTGAAGACAATTAATGAACATTATGGGATAGGTGTCAAACCCCCCATTTTTCCCCAAGTCATCCCTCATCGCTGCCTTCGGTGATCATCACACTCATGTATGTCTTCCTCAGTGAGTAGATTAAAATCCCTTTAAAATTATGAATTTCCTAAACTTATTGTTTACTTTTCCTGATGCACCCTGTAGTCATTCACTTCTGCAAACCTATTCCTCAATTGAATTGTTGGAAGTGTGATGCTGCTTAATACATCTCAAATTATATTGTGCCTGCCTACATTATATCACAAGTGATGTTCAATACCATTGCAGCTGCTGGAACTGCTTGGGGACGTGGTGCTCACCTTTCAAATCAAATAAACCCACCAAAGTAATTACATTCCACTCTCTCTCCAGTTGTTCCATTGTTGCACAAAACATCATTAAACTGTCTTGCCCTATGATAGGAGGTACACTTAGAGGGCATCTACAGCCCCACATCCTTCATGGAATGTGGGGCTCTCTCTCTCCCTCTAATTCTGCCCATGCTAAAGCTCCCAGGGTGCTAGAAAGGATTTGGCAGTGCAGTTAGACTTTGGAAAGAGTTTCAGCCAGGAGGGCTTGTCTTTTAGAGCAAGCTCCTGTTTCTGGGACAGTTTATGTCACCTCTGCACAGAAAACCTGCTGAGATCAGCCCAGCCACCTTGGACACCTGACATGTGTCTGAGGGAACTGTTCCACTATGGTATCATTACATTGCTCCGTATATTGAGTGCCACTGCTAACAGTGTGGTATTCTGACAAAATTCAAATTGATTTTAGCTGTAGCAGCAGCACTTCTAAGAATCAGCCAGGGCTCTGCTTCATTTTTTTTGTAAATGACAAAAAAACCACAGTTGTGACTTCTGGGCAACATCTCAGTTGCCTTTTACTGTAGCATTTGTGAACTGTAATATTATCTAAATACCCATTATAAGATGTTGGCTATTAAAGGAATGCAGAAAGAACCCGGCCCTCTTCTGTTTGTTTTTGCCATGAAAAATGCCTGTGGGAACTGGCCTTGGACAGCCTTTGCTTCCATGGATAGTTCCTTGGCAAAGGAAAACACTGAAGGATCTGCCAGGCATGAGACTCTGATTCTGAAACCTGATGTGCCAGAAGCCATCCAGGGCTTGCTCAGCAGTGAACTGTTAATTTAGGAATTTAGCTGGAGCAAACACAGCACCTCACAGACGTCTGCCATTCAGGGCAGAATATCAGCACTTGACACGTGATCCTGAGGGCAACATGACTAATCCTAAAATACAGGCTGAGAGGACAAAGTGCTTGCTCACCTCCCAGGAGAATTTTAGAGGGTTCTGGTCAGCTGGCTTAGGAAACTTTTCAATGGGCAATTATGAAAAGATGGATATAGGCATTGATGATGGGGTTTTTCTCATCTACCTTTAGATAAACAAAGCATACATTTATAGTTGTCTGGTCGTCTTAAGTGAAAGAAAAAAGACAAGGTATTTTGACTCATCTGTTCTAATCCATGTCTGCCACGGAGGAAAAATGTGTTGATTCCTAAAAGTGCATTTTCTTTCCCTTCACTCTGGAAGTGGGCTGAGTTGTTGGAGGGAAAAAAAATCAGATTGATTTTCAGTCTGATTCAGTCAGAAAAGTGAGTAGGAATGTGTAGCAGGGGGAAAAAGAAGGTGGGGTCACTGTCTTGGGATTAGTCCTTCTTAGCTGAGCATAAGGCAGCCCCAAAGCTGCACCTTCAGATCCAGAGGAAGGTCATTCCTTCCAGCTGAGCAGCAGGGGCAGCAGGCATGTGCTCCTCTTGAACCCCTGCCAGCTTCAAAGGAGAATTATTGCAGCCAGAACAACTGCCAAGGTCAAGTGACTGCTGTGTATTTATAGCAGCACCGAGTGCCCAGGCTAACAAAGGAAAGGGAGCCAGTCTAGGAGTGCCACCTCCAGCTCAGGTTCCCTCTGCTGCATGTCTGGTCTGCAGCTGTGAATTCTGTCATTATCTCCTTAGCAGATGTGAAAAATTGAATTAGGTCAGGTTACCATATGAATGGGACTCAGTGATCCTTGCAAAGACTGCTCTGTAATGCTGGGGTTGGCCAGTCCTTGAGGAACTGATGGCACCTCAGGATGCAAAATTGACACTAGCGTTACCACAGAACTAGGAAAAGAGAAATTCTAAGTGCTTTTGGCTGTTCAGGGCCTCAGACAGTGGCTCTGGGAGTTTTATTTAGAGCAGGATGCTTCTTCACTGGTGTAAGGTCTTACTAGGTGTGATTTGGTGTTGCAAAAGGTTTTAGATATTTCTATCTCAAGCAGGAAATAACAGCAACATCCCTTATCAAAGTAATTGTGAAGTACATGAACCACTGAGGCCGTTCGGTTATATAACTAATTATGTGTGTCTCTGGTGCTTACATTGTGCTGCCCTCACTGCTCTGGGATAACCCACGCCTCTTCCAAGTATCTGGGTCAGGAAATGAAGGGTGCTTTCCAGCTGAGTTTCATATAAGCCCTTCTTTGCTGCCATTCCTCCTCAGAGCATGCAGAGCCTCCTGATTATTCTTATCCATTTCCAGCTAGTATGAAGATGGAAAACCACAGTGAAGATGCCCAGCTTGCACTTCTCTCTGGTTTCCTTCAGGTAGAAAATGAAGATCAGAGCCATACAGTTGGATGGCTTTCTTGGAATCTGGTTTTTTGAGAACTTTCATCCTCATATTTACGCTCTGGTATGATAAATTCTTTAGCTGGCCAGCTCAGAGTGTGCCAGGGTAATGTTTATTCTCCCAACTGGTATTTTTTACTCTTTGCTCTACTTGTAGCTTCAACCTAAAAGCCAGTGGAAACTCAGACTGGAACAGGGAGTGTTACTGCTGATGAAGGTTTAAAGTTTTTTAGGGGGAATGCCTCTGAGAAATTGACATGGCATTTTATGCTGTGGGATCACAGGATCTGACTCAGGTTTCCAGGCACAATCATGGCACAAGCGATGTTACATCATGGTCTCTCACATGTTACATCCATCTGCTCCCTGCCTATCTTATCCTCCTCCTAAGCTATGCTGTGCCCTGTTCTCAGAGAAATCTACCCTGTCCTGAATTCTGTGTCGGGGGAATATTTGTGTGCTGTGTATACCCAGCTCCAAAGTATTTGTAATGATCACAACTCAACTGATGATTTCTTTTCTGTCACCCAGTTACTCTTTTGACCATGGAGCAGATTTTATTTCACTCACAGTGTCAGTAACGTATATGAAAGGCCTGCTAAATTTAATGATTCCTATAGACTCCAGATTTAAGTTCCCTTTGGTTCAGCCTTCATGTTCATCACTTCTCTGACTGAAAAAGCCTTCAGAAACCTTACCTAAGCACTGACTGCTCTTCTTTCCCCTCATACTCCAACAATTTTTCTCATCTGAAAGTGTATTTTTTTTAATCTTTAATTGTGTCTATCCACTAGGTACAGAAGAATGTTTATTTTATATATATATATATATATATAAAAAACCCAGGATGTTTTATAGACTCTATGGTCCAAAAGCACAAGCTTAGGGTTGGAGCTTGAGGCTTCTTAAGAAGGGAATAGAGCATTTTATAGCAGGCATATAAACCAACAGCAAATAAATGGCTCTAGACAGGCTTGGCCATCTGTGAGACAGCAGGACCAAGGATCAATATAAAAGGGGCTGTAAAGGCTGTGTCAAGGTTTAGGGTTTGATCATTTACATGTAATTGGATTTGCTGCCAAACGAGGAAGAAAGCAAGATTGTTTTCAGGAAGCAAAAACCCCTCAGGACCTCTGAAGCATTTAATGCATAATTTGCATTGTGCATGACAGCCTCTGTTACTCTTTATTTCCACTGCACTATTTATTTCATGGCCTAGCAAGAGAGATAAGTAAGGCAAGAGTGGTAATCATAGAATCAGAGCACAGATAAGCCTCCAGCAGTCAGTAGCTTAGGGATGGAGTTTGCTGCTAAATCTGTCATTTGCTGGAATTCACAGGGCTGAATTCCTAAAGATTCTCTGGCAAGGAGTCCACAAAGCAACACCAGATGTAGGATGGGACAGTGGTTAAAACTTGGGTAGATCTGACCACAGTTGTTTCAGAATGAGCTCCAGATCTAAACCAGACACATTTGGATCACTTCAGTTCTGGCATCCCAGCATGGAAAGTGCCTGGAACATTCAATTCAATCTTACTCCTCAGAAGGAAAAATCTCATCTCATGTCCACATCTGCTTTGTAGTAATTTTACATTACAGGTAAAGAGAGGTGTATAAAACAGCTTGTTTTAAGTTTTCTTAACAAGGCATCTCCACTAACACACCTTTGGAAGTAGCCATTAGGCAAACCCAAAAGTCCTGCTGTAGTACAGTGACTGAAGGGATGTGATCACTACAGGCATTTGGAACTGCTCACTGACACAAACAAGCAATTCCGGTGCCTGCGTAGCTTCCAGCCCTTCTGGAAGGTAAATCCATGTTCCTTGGCTCACATGACCCCTCACAAAGACAAAGATCCCATTTCTGCAGCCTTGTTTTCTCAGGGGCTCGTAAACTTTACCTTGGGTGGCACTTACCCTTATTTAGGTCATTTACCTCAGTGGGAATCCTTACTGTAGTCTTTGCCTGAAATGAATACAAGAAATTCCTTTAGCAGATGAGAAGCATTTCATAGCTAGTCACTCTTGTATTTACTTCCTTAAAACAGTTACAGTCTTGTTTAGACAAATATCTGCTAGTTTGCAAAATTAAAGTAACTTGGCCCCTAATGTGTCAGGTGTTTACATTTTGCCAGGAGCTATTCATTTAGATATTCTGCCAGTTGGGTAGAAATATGCTCCAAGGAATTTAAACCAGGAAATTCAAGAGGAAAAAGTAACTGCAGGAAGCAGTGTACTTACTCTTCAGAGCCATGATTTGGTGAATTCAGAAAAGGATTTCAAAACAGCATCTCAAAAAGGAATAGAAATTATCAACAGTGCTTAGAAGACAGCACTGTCTATCCATGTATTTTGTTAGTAAAATAGAGTATCCAAAAGTATTAGTAATCCAGAAATATGTAAATCTAGTTATTAAGTGCTTCCAACTGACTTCTCTTTTCAATAGGTGGTTCCACACACCCAGCCACATGGGAACTGTGAGTAGACTCACTCTTTTGTAGCTGCATCTTCTACAGGGCAGAATGAGAGCCTAAAGTACACATGAAGTACAGCAGAGAGAAAAAAAGAAAGTGGCATGTCATCATATTTTAATTTCTCCAGTCACTCAAATCATCTCCCTGGTGTTGACCTGGTGGAGTTGGATCTGTTTCTTCCCATGTAGAAAGTGAAACTTGGGTAAAAAAAAATTAAAATAAGTATTTTATATAAATTATAAAATATATAAATTTTATATATATTTATTTTAAATTTTCTTCTTGAGATTTCTTCTCATAGATACACATAGATTTTTCTATGAAAGCAAAGATCTGGATAAAGGTTAGGTTAAAATTTTCCCAGGAGCCTTATCTCAGCACATAAACTCTGAAGAGCCTTTGTGTTTCCAAAAGTCCACAGGGAGTTTGCTTAGCTACTCCTCTCTGTGAACAAGGGCTACCCAGAAATATCAGCATTCTTTTTGCTGGAGATAACCTTTATCTCCCACACTTCAGAGGATGGCTGTAATTGCTCTGCTTGTTGGAGTCAACAGCAAACCAGCCTGGAGTTGTTTGCCCCAAGCCCTGTCTCCTCCAGCAAACGGAGCAGGCTACCAATCTCCTCCTTCGGCACTCTGGACTAGAGCTGGGAGGGAAAAAAGCTCCAGTTCTTGTATCCCCCTCTCCAAGGCTGCTTGTTTTATTTTCTACCCTGCCTCCTAAAAGTTATCACAGCTCCAAATATGACCATTTTTACAGGCCCTGCCTGTGGGTGACTGTCACTCTGTTACCTCTGGAGAACTACCAGTAACTCCTGGGCACTTCGGTAGCAGATGAGGGAAGAGTTGGGTTCTCAAAACCACTGGCTGTTTACACACTCAGTGAAAAAGCAGCAGAAGAGAGGGGAATTTTGCATGCTTTCCTCCTGTGCTTCATGCTTTCCTTCTGTGTGAAGTTATGAGTTTGCTTTCTTCATAGCTACCAAAGAGTCCATATGATAGAGATATTTCATAAAACAGACTCCATTCCTTCTGCAGCATTTCTCAGCATGCATGGTCCTCAGAACAAGTCAGAATGAAAGAATAGGCAAAATTTGTCACTCCTGTCATCACAGGACAGCAACGGAGACATTGCAGGGATGGAACAGGGAAGGTTTTGGCTGACACACACATACACAGGCAGAAGCATGTGGTATAAACTGGGTGTCTGGGAAGTACAGAGGAGGAACAAAAACCTAGGGAAAAATGTTTACTAGTCCGTTGATTAGTAAAAAAGCCAGACACAGCTCGTCTGTTTGTTCTTCAGCCGGGGCAGGGCTCTCGTGGCACAGGGACAGGCGGGTGTGTAGTGTCAGGGGGGTGGGCTAGGGGTGAAACCCGGAGGATGAGAGCAGCAGGTGTGGCTGATGTGATTAGCGCACAGCAGCGGGGCACGGAGACCGAGGGAGGCTGAGAGAGGAGCACGAGTGCCCCGTGCCAAGTGACGCCCAAAGACGAGTGCCTCCACTGCTGGCACGCGTGCCAGGACGCCCCATGTGCCAGGACAGCCCATTGCTCCCTGGCACTGGTCCCTGCTGAATTCAGCGCCCCCTCCAAGGCATATTCCTCTGGGCTGCTCCCTCTGCCAGCACACACTCCCCGCGGGTTGGATCAGTGCCTCTCTTTTTCAGACCAAGCCAAATCTTTAGTTTCTGCCTACCAAACCCATTCCCATTTTTTCCCTCATGTACTGGGTATGATGAATCCACTTAAGCACAACAAAAAGGATGGCAAAATGGTTGTCTGTGAAGCAGCTCCCCAGTCTGATGGTTTTGTATGCAAGAGGTTCACCCACCAAGAAGGAGCACGGGCAGCTGAAGAGATGAATGACTCCAGTTAAGAGGGAGCATGGGCAGATGGTAACTTACTCAATGTGCTTGGGACATGTTGGGATCACGTTGAGGGATTTCTGTTCACATCATTTCTGCTCTCATTAAGATTTGATAGACTTTTTCTTCCCCTGTGCATATAAATTTTTCTCCTCACATGTATTTCAAGACAGCAGTGACGAAAAAAGTGGAAAGTGCCGTGCAGTGGAAAACACCGGGGATGATTTAACTCGCACGGTTTCTCGGGACCAGTTTAGATTAGCTTTTGCTACCAGTTACTCTCCTGCTACCTTAAAATTACCACCCCGAGGGGGGTTTTTACTCTTCCTGAGAAAGAAAATTTCCTCTCTGCATTTCAATGAAAGGCATTCAGCCCTTTCTCCACCCCCAGGCTGTTTCCTGTGCAAACCCTCAGAATTTCATTTTCTTTTTGAACCAGCTACATTTGCATTTCACTGAGCCTCTGAGGCATCGTTTTTGTCAGGGTGTGAGAGAGGGCTGTGCCGAAGGTGTGCTGGGGTGCACATGTGGAGCTGTCTGATGGAGCCAGGACCAAGTCCCTTGCAGCACAAGCACGGTGACAACAGCAATGTCAGCCTTTCTCCCAGCCTCTGGCTCCTGTGGCAGCTGTTTTTTCCATGCAGGCCGTGTATGTGCAGGGATGGATGCAGAGGTGATCACACAGGGCTGGTACCCTGGGCACAGGTATGGAGAACTCAAGTTTGCAGTACCCTGCAGTTTCTGCATGGACAAGAAAACACTTGGAGCACTCTAATGTTTGAAACCCTCAATCCTGTTTAGGAGGTCAGGATGCCAGAACAACTGGAGTGCCTGGTGGACCTGAGCCTGAGTGTGAGAGCCTCCAGCATGAACATATATTTAGCGAGGTGAATTCTGACCAGCATCCTTGACTCAGGTTTTCACTGTACTGTGCCATCTGTCTGTGTGCACTGGATAAACAGATTTTCTGTCCCTCATGCAGCTCTAAGATAGATTTGCTTTTGGAAGTAAATTGAAAAAGAATAGCTGCCCTTGGGCATGGTGAGGTTTAGTGAGGTGAAATCATATCCATGATTGCCTGTGGTGGAGGAAATCCCTAAGTGGTACAGGGGAGGAAGGAGCAGAAGCAACCTGAGCTTTTTCTTTAATATGTCTGGCGTTGTGAAAAGCTTGTTAGTAATTTATATTTGCCTCTAGAGGCTTTATCTTTACTCCATTAGATTTTGATGTTGCCGTGCCAGTTGCAGGCAGATGGTGAGGCCTGCCAAGAGTACAAAAATAATTGGGAGGATCAGCACCCATAGCAACCTGCTTTGCATCACAGCAGCCACAGGTGTGCATTCCATTTAACACCATCAGGAATCATCCTGCCAGGAGGGGAGGTGATTTTAGACACTGACCTGGAAGCAGCACCCATGCCAGGGGAATGAGGGAGAGCCTGTTTCAGAGGCAGATGTGGGCTGAGATAAGTGGCAAAGCTGCAGGTTCAGATGTGGGCAGTGCCAAGTGAGGAGCTGGGATTCCGCCTGTAGGATTCTGGTGTGGCCAGCCAGAGGCAGATTTCCCTTGGTCTGTGGACTGAGGACACATGTGAGGTATGGATCGTGCTGATGTCCTCCCTCAGTTCCCTCTCCACAGCCTCTGAAGCTGGTTAGCCCTGCAGTGATTACTGGGCTTGTTCTGGTAGCAGGTGCTGTGTAAGGCAGGGCTGTGCACCTGACAGAGTCTGGGCTGAATGGAGATGAGCTCAGCAAAGCCCTTGTGCCCACATGGCTCTGCAAACCTCCTGAGCTGCCTTGGGCACAGCCACACCTCTGCTCTGACCCACATGCACAGCAGCTCACGAGCCAGGGCCAGAAAACTTCCCAGGAGGAAAAATCCTGGCATCATCTGTGTGACACCCACCTTTAACACAGGAGGAGCATTGGGTTGAGAGCTAGCGTTTGTCCAAAAAGGGGATCCTAAACAAGATGATGCAAGACAAGCCCCAGAGGTGCAGCTGTACCTGGGGATGGATGAAAAGTTCCCTAATCAGGGGGTGATTATTGATAACCTGTTGCTGTGGCTTGAATGTACCTTTGTATTGTATGTCAGGGCTCTCCTTCTTCACAGCATCTCTGTTTCCAGGTGGGCTCCATGTGCTCATGCAAAAGTGCAGGAATCCTCCTCCTCTTCTGCAGAAGGATATGGCTCTTTAAATTGTGTTATTCCAGCCGGGCTCTTGTCCAGCCTCCCATAGCAGAAAATGTTTGATATTACAAAGTGGGATAAAAAAAGTCAGGAAAGAAACTGCCTAGTATTACTGAGGCCAGACATTTTGGAGAGGAATATTTTTTTCTAGTCCCTGGCAGGCAGTGGATTGGCCTGAAGTCACAGCTGGGAACAGTGTGGGGTTGGAATGCCAGATGGAGCAATGCTGGATGTATTGCCCAGATCTTGTTTGCATTTGGCCGCTAAGCCTGACTTCGCTCTTTTAAAAAAATTTTTTAGACACACTGCAAGTAATGTCCTTTGATTTCACATCAGGCAAGAAGGATTTAATATTCACTCATTTTAACTCAACCAAACTCCAAGACTCCAGCTTCTCCAGCATCACTAGTGAGGAGCTGCCTGAGCTGAGCAGTGTGAAACTCAGGATGAAAGGCTCCTTATCCCTGGAGAGGTGGCTGCTTTCTCTTGCAGATGCTAATAGCAGCTTCTCCTCTTACAGAGATCCTCTCCCAGGAGGGAATTAGGGTTTCCTCAGCATGCAAAACAAAGCCAAACTACTTAATAGTCTCATTGTCCTGTCCAATTCAGCCCAAGGACTACTCCAGCCAAGCAAAGCTGGGGTAGAAATACCAGAGGAAAGGTTAACCTTTGGCAGCTTCCCCTTCAGCTTTATTGCTGTATGAGGCGTGGTTATTTGAAATTACAGAGCTAACTCCAGGCCCAACCTTGGGAAATGAACCTCAAGTTTTAATTCTGCTTTGTAGGGATGTGCAATGGCCCAGCAGAAGCTGGGATGACAGCAGCTCCACAAGTTCTACTTGTGGCTTTGAAAAAAATGTTCCCCTGAAACAGCCATGGATGCTCATTCCACCACCTGTTTTTGTGATCTGATGCTGTGCAAAGAGCAGCACTATGGTAGGATATCTGAGGGTTTATTTTCTCACCTGCTGGTATCAAGTATCTTAGCTAAAAAGATGTGCTGTTATTTGGGAGCAAAACAGGCTGTTTGAGAGGCAAAAGCAGTGCTTGTGTTTTGCAAACTTCATCAAGAAATGTAACATTTCCATACCAAGACACACATCGGGTGAGTAAACTGAATAAAAACCCCAGTCATGTTCTGTGATTGAAGTGTATAATTTTCACAATCAAGATCTATGATATTTAGAAAACTGTAACTTTTCAGAGAGAACTTTCCAACTTTTCCAGTTGGAAAGCACCCATGTAAGTTTCCTGTGTGATTATTATATGCTCTTTCCTGTCAATAACCTGAATTGTTATTGCACATGTAATTAACACAGTGAAAGTCCTATTCTGCAAATAATTGTGATGGATATGGTTAATAGGAGATGAGTCTTGTTTTAGCTAGTATCCTTCTTTTTTTCTCTCTGGGCAGAATTAGTTTAGCACTTCAATTGCCTATCCATGCATGAAAAAGGATGGAATCATAGATGTACAAAAAGGAAGTAAACAGTTAAGGCAGTCCTTGCCTATAGCACAAACATGTCTGGGCTGCCTCTTGATGAGGTTTCCTAGAGATCATTTATGTTCCTAGGGGTTTTTTTTGGTTCCTATTGCTGCAGCTCTCTAATTTCTATCATCAATAAAAAGTTTTTAATACATCTCAGAAAATCATCCTGAAGATTCTCCTTGTGACTGTAATTATTTGGCAGAGGTTGCAGCTTGCTTTGATCACAGACTACACAGAAACCTTTGTTCCAGAGCAGGCAATGAAATGTGGACTAAGTCATTGTTCTGGTGGCTGAAAAAAAAAAAAAAGTACTTGACATTTATTGGGTGGAAGTAAAAGAAACTCTGGGTTGGGAGAAAATCCGTGGGACATCCTGATCTCTAACAACTGTGTGGATAAAGAACTCCAGGAGTCCTTTACTCTCTTGGATAATGTTTTATGTTTTGTTTCTAGTTTAAGAAGGGTTTTGTATGTTACTTATAAACTGGAATTTAAATCCAGTTTATAAGTAACATACAATATAAATTTAAATATCTTATGCACATATGAAATAATGTGGATTTTAAAGGAAATAGAGTTCTATCTCATATTAACTGCCTGATGCCACACAAACAAAGCAGTTCAATGTTAGTCATGGCTTGCATTAATGGCTGTAACCCCAGCTCTTTTGTGAAACATTGATGGCGAAGCTCCCTTTCCTGCCTTTGGAATCAAAAAGGGAATTAGCAAAGCAACAGGGAGCACATGAGAGAATCAAGCCTTGGCAAAACCAGCCTGTTTTCCTAGCAATGCCCCAAACAGAGTCCTACCATCACTCTGCATGTCCTCCTATGAAGGTTAGAGGAAAGGCTGTTTATCAAAGCCTCTCCTATCTGCTTGTGGTAGATTGCTTTGCCCTTCAGAAACTGATAATTAAGGCACCGCTAACCTGGGGCTGTTTAGTGCCCTGGACCAGCCAAGTGGTGGGTGTAGGAGGCACTTTGTTAAGGAAGATGCCCAAATGCACCCATCTCACAATCCTAAAGCAGCTTTAGAGATAAGAGAGGCCTTGGAAAGACAGACACTTGCTAATGATTCTCTCAGCAAATAAAAACCTGACCAGTCGCATGGCTTTGTTTGTGCAGTTGTTGAATATTATCTAAATTACAGATAGGAGAGGGTGACTGGCTGGAGCAGCAATCTTTTATCCAAATTCTTCTCTCCCTTGAGCCCTCCCTCTGGCCCAGGCAGGCAGGAAAATCCTGGCGACAATTTCACCCCACCATCACTTTGAGTAGTATCAGGGGAGGAAACCACGTCTGAGGTTTGAGGTTTGTCACCTGGAGCTGCTCCAAAGTGGGAAGTCTGCTGGGGACACGCTGGGAGAGGGGACACCTGGTACATTTAGGGGTCTGTTCATGCAGAGCAAAGTGACTACATTTGACAGCATGAGTTGTAAGACTTCAGATCCCAGGTTAGCAGTATGGCATGGGGTGAAGAACAGTTAGTTGTCTCTTGCCTCACCAAGTTTATTTTCCATTTACATGTAGGGTTGTGCCTTACCTTGCCTCTTCCTCTACCTCCAGTTTCTTAGTAGAGGACATAGCCATCAATCAATCAATCAATTTAGTTTTAGTTATGTGAAGGAGGGGTAGAAGTAGAGGACTGAACACTCCAGACCACAGAGAACATTTTTTCCTCAAATTACTATTTGTTGGTAGTTACTAACCCTTTACATTGAAGGGCTTTCCAGTCACCTGAATGATTTGCATTCATTAAAACAGTGTAACATTTCCATTCTCCATGAGTGGTGCCTTTCTGCTATTTTCTGCACTAATATGAACAATCTCTGAAGTATTCCAGGTGACCTAAGGAAAAAAAAAAACAACAAAAATCTGAGAAACCATGAAAAGTCTTCTTCTGATTTTCTCATATGCCTTAAATTGCACTGCTGCCATGTCACTGGGAGCTGAGTTAGAAACAAAGGAGTCAGAGGGGCTCACTAGCGACACACAGCTGGTCCCTTTAACTTCAAAGGCATTTACACAGCGTTTGACCTCCTCCTGAGGGCAAGGGAGGACAGAGGTACCCCTTTCACAGTCTCTTGGCTCTGCTGCTTTTATTTACTGCAGGTTTACTGCTGCTGAGTGGTGTTCACAGCTGTGCACACACAAATCACTCTCAACTTTCACTTCACGCTGCTCAGAGTGTTTGGGGCTCTGTCATGGATGAGGTAGAGCAGAAAACCTTCATTCAGAGCCCCTCAAGTCTCTCCAGAGGTCTGGGATCTCCCACTGAGCTGTATTCATGGCTATGGAGCCAGAAAAGTGACTGGTTCTCACTGCAGCCTGTCACTTCCCCTGCCTGAAATGAGCACCACGGGAGTCATTCATCTAAGATTTCCCTTCTTGCAGATTTTTCTTTCTCATTGATGCTGATCTCAGAGGTGTGATTACTTCTGCCCAGGCTCCTGTTTCACTTGTGGTTAAACTTGTAATTTCCCTCTATTTTTCTGAAAACTTTGTTCCATATAATCTCCACTTTATATTCCAGTAGTTGCTGTCTTTTAATCATCATAATTTTTTTCCCAGCAGTGTCCTAATGACAGTTATAAAATACAATTGATCAGAATAATTATGCTGTTGGGACTGAAGGGGATGTTGCTCCTATTTCTGCCTTTGCTACTGGCAGATATGGTGACCTTGTCCTTGAAAGTTTCTCTGTGCATTTCCTCCTCTGTGATGTGTTGGTCTTGATAAGATGAATTGCAAGGACGTAATTCCAGTGGCCTGTCACAGTTAGCCGAGCCCAGGCTTCCTGCCAGGGTGTTGTATATATCCTTATGTCATGTTTTAACCCCAGATGGCAGCTCAACAACATGCAGCAGCTCCCTCATTCCTCCCCAACACTAGGATGAGGAGGAGAATTGGGGAAAAAAAGAAGTAAAATGTGTTGATGTAAGAGCAGTTTAGTAATGGAAATAAATTAAAATGTAATAATAATATTAATAGTAATGAAGAGAGAGGTAGTAAAAAGAGAGGGAAGAATCAAAGGCAAGAAAAACAAGGAATGCTCAATGCAGTTGCTCCACACCTGCTGACCAATGCTTAACCTGCTCCTGAGCAGGGACTGGCAGGTCCCAGGCAGCTCCCCACAGTTTCTATACTGAGCATGATGTTCTATGGTATGGAATACCCCTTTGGCCAGCTTTGGTCAGCTGTTCTGGCTGTTTTCGCCCCCCCCAGGTTTCTGTCCACCTGATGGCTGACAGAGCCTGGGAAAGTGAAATTCCTTGATTTACAGTAAGTGCTGCTCAGCAGCAACTAAAACATCAGAATGTTATCTGCACTATTCTCATCCTAAATCCAAAACACAGCACTGTACCAGCTGCTAACAAGAAAATTAACTCCATCCCAGACAAAACTAGGCCTCCTTGTCAGTGCTTTCCAAGCAGATTCAGGAGGTGTGTTAGCTGTGGGCTGCCCCTGGCTGCTGGGAGACTTCCTCCCTCTCTTTCTGAGAGCTGCTGGAGCAGGGGAGGTGCAAGCTTGGCCTTTCTGTCTCAGTGAGAACAATTTTGTATGTGACCATCAGTTCTGCAGGAGTTTTAACAGCACTCAGCAAAGCACTTTTGCTTCCATAAAGTGCTTTAGCTCGAGACATGAAATCAGCTCCTGCTATGAAATCAGCTCCAGAAGAGATTTGCATCAAGAGTCATCATCAAAATATCAGCACAGTGATACCCACACCAGCAAAAGTAAAATGGGACAAGTGGAAGGAACTATAAAGGTTGAAAAGAGGAACAATTATTTTAACCAGTCAGTTTACACTAATTTTTGTCTCCCTCTATCACCATCTAATACATCAGACATTGCTCTGGCAGGATTTCCTTATGGAGACACATCCTTCCAAGTAACTCTAGATGGAGAGCTGAGGTTGCTGAGTAGCTGAGTCTGTAAAGTGCATGGAAGGCTGAATACAGGTGTGACTCTATACAGGTGTGACTGCAAGGACTTTAACCAAGTTCATCCCATCTGAGCTGTCATTTGTTCCACAGATGAGCTTCTCTCTCCTTTGCCTGTGCTCCTAATCTTAGTTGTGTGGGCACAGCTCTTTTTGCCCTCAATAAGTACCTGTCTTATAATCTTTGATGTGCCTTGATACTCTGCTACCAATAAGGATCTTTTTGATTCTCCTAAGGGAACAGTAGCCACTTCTAGCTCTTAATCAGGTGATTTTCTGGGTAACTCTCATAGGCTTTTCTCTTTTGCTGTTTTGTGATTCATGTAGGCTATAATTATTTTATTTGTTATCAAAGGCTCTGTTCTGATGCTCCTAATGGCATTTGTGATGGAAAATGCACACTGCCATCCCAAGGATGATGAGATCTGACAGCTGGTATCCAGATATAACCAGAGCAGAGGTCTCCAGGCTTTCCAATTCTTTTTCCCATGGTACAGACTGTATTTAAGCTGTTGGTGAACTGATTGTAAGAGGCAAGATCTCATTTGTGAACGGATGCTGCCCTGAAAATGAAAATAAAGCACATGCTGAACTCTGTGGAGCTGTAGTTATTCAGTTCTGTGACCAACAAAGGAGGAATTGTGTTTGGAGTGAAATAAAAGATGAAGCCCATAAAGCTTTGTCCTCACATGAAAAACAGTCCAGGTTCTCCAAATGGCAATGATGCCAACCCACTTTTCAGGATATACACAGAGATAGATAGAAAGATAGATAGATAGATAGATAGATAGATAGATAGATAGATAGATAGGTAGATAGATAGATAGATAGATAGATAGATAGATAGATAGATAGATAGATAGATAGAATTTTTCTAAAAGCCCATGGCATCTCAGATTGTGTGACTGTATGGGAAAATAATCTCACTTAAAGTTTAGGAAAAGCAAATGTTCCTATTGTGCTGTAAAAAAGACAAGGTGGAAGGCAGACAGGGGTTCAGCAGTTAAAATGAAGAGACAAAGACTTACTGATTTTTTTTTCATGTCAGAGACTGGAGAAACCTACCCAAACGTTCTTCCTGGGTCACAGTGGTGGGAATGGCTGCCGTTGCTGTAAGGAGTCATTGATTTTGCTATTGCTATTTGCTGTAGCCCTGGGCACATCCCAGGCTGGCAGAGACATCTTGCACCTTGCAGAGGTTCTTTCCCACTTGTCGAGCTGAGACCTGCATTCTTCTCATGTGCAGAGAAGACAGAAGAAATATTTCAGAACTTTGTTCTGGTCCTCAAGGAATTCAGTGTACATAGGAGGTGATTTTCAGCAGTGCCTCCAGGCATTGTGAGTATCTTCAGTCTGTGGAATGGATTCAGCTCTGCCTGCTTCTTTTCCCTCTCTCCTCCCTCTTTTCCTCTGAAATACTGGGGGACACAGCAGGATGCAAATTTCATTTGAAGTCATGTAATGTAACACATGTGCTCACTACTTTAAATATTTTGGTAAATATGTAGCTGGCATTTTTACCAAACACAAAGCAGAGCTTAGATATTTTCCTGTCTGAGGCATGGGAAGCTTAAATTTAAACTGGAATGTTGATTTACTTACATACTCTCTGTGACAGAACAGTTCAGACCTTCCAAGTCACAAAGTTTTCATGGTAATTAGTCAATTTATGAAGCAGAATTATAGCTTTTTGTCTTCTTAATTGGCATGTTCTAACCCATCACAGATGAACTGGTCTGTTACAAAACCAACCCACTAAACTGTGAGTGGTTTTATTAATTTACTCAAAAGACTGTTTTGGGACATGGCAAGTTTGCTTACCCATCTACCCATGCATACATACAAATATATATATATATATATATATTTATCTATTTATATATTTATATATATTTGTGTGT
>JAYDZK010000056.1:55600313-55624289 GCA_034509185.1 Euphonia xanthogaster | reverse complement strand
GCCACTTCCTTCCTTCCGCCACTTCCTTCCTTCCGCCACTTCCTTCCTTCCGCCACTTCCTTCCGCCACTTCCTTCCTTCCCTCTCCTTGTTTGGAAATAATTCTGCCTCCATCCTGAAAAGATGTAAAGCCATATTTTATGTTTTCCCTGTGTCCACTGCTCTTTGAACAATCTTAGGCCAAGTGATCACGCTAGTGAAGTGTTTGATATCAAGGCAGAGCCTTTCTTTCCTTTGTCAAGCGCTGCCCAGGAAGGCAGTGGGGTCCCCATCCCTGGAAATGTTCAGGAGATGGCTGGATGTGGCACTCAGTGCCCTGGGCTGGTGACAAGGTGGTCAAAGGTTGGACTCCACGATCTTGGAGGTCCTTTCCATCCTAAATGATTCTGTGATTCTGTGATTTTTTTCACACACTGTTGCCTATTTCTTGGGCAACGTGTGAGAAATCTGCTTCTTTTATTTCTTTTGGAACCAGTTTGAGCCTCTATTACCAACTGACTTCACACCTCCAGTACCAGGAATATGAGTAGCCATAAAAAATAACACAGATTTGTGCTGGTCAGTTTTAGAGTAGGTATTTAAGCAGCTATGAAGCTGCTTAATTTTCAGTCAGATTTTCCCCTTTTCTATCTATTTTTTTAATGGTCACTGTTTTCCATCTACGACAAATGACCATCAGATCTGGTTAGCCAGACAAGTCATCCAGAAAACAGACTTGAGCTATGATGCAATTAATCTGTCCCTATTAAGGCAAAGCTCTGCTTTATTTCTATAAGGAGGATGAAAATAAACAGAATGTTTATTTGATTGATGTTTTGATAACAGTGGCTTCAGAGTGCAGACAATAATTTTTGTTCATAGATCAAAAAACCCCTTGAACCTTTAGCAGTGCAACAGAAAGGGAGATGTGGCAAGAAGCTGAGGTTATAGGGTTCAGGTTTAAATATTCTTAAATATAGGGAGGCTCTATTGTTGTGGAATTTCTGTACCTTGATTTAAAAGCCTCAGTCTGACCATGAACTAACATGAGAATGAGCTTTGGGACTCAGACCCAAAATTATAACTGGCTGCTTATGATCAATGGCTCCAGCTTTAATTTGCTGAAACAAGGACAATTGGGGCCTTTATCTCTGTCTTCTTGCCCTTCCTCTTCCCATTTCCTTCTGCTTCCTCTTCCCATTTCTTTTTGCTTTTTAACTTTCCTTTTTTTTCTCCTTGTCCATCTCATTCTCCTCCTGTCTCCTTTGCTTTCTGCTTTCTCCTTTTTCTCTTTCTTCTAGAGGCAATTTTTGTATTATTATTTTTTATAAAACAAGTTAACACATTTGGATTGGAAGGGATTTTACAAATCATCTTACTCCAACCCCCTGCCATGGGCAGGGACACTTTCCACTGTCCCAGGTTGCTCAGAGCTCCATCCAGCCTGGCCTTGAACTTTCCCAGGGATGTCAAATCCACAACTTTCCTGGACACTTGGTGTTGTCATTGTGTGCTTTGTGAAATTTTTGCATATGAATTTACCTCACCACACTACGAGAAAAACAAGCTTCAGCACCTGTCGTGACTTATGATCTTTCTTTCTCCCAGTCCTATTTTCCTGCTGATGGGTTAGCCTACTCCTAGGCAAGTTTTAAAACTCTCAGGGATGCAGCTGTTGAAATGCATGTTAGCTTAATCAAAAAAACAAATAAACAGCCAAGATGTGTGGGAAAGGAACCAACCGTACTCACTGTGAACACAGCAGTGTGCAGGATGGACATCTTTTCCCTTTGGCTCCTCTTGTGATTCAAAGTTGGGGTTTTTTTCACCCATGAACCAGAGAGTAACATTTGATCTCAGTTTGACTTCTGCAATAGGTCACTGTGTGGTTGGGGAGCAGAGATACGCAGAGATGATGCGTCTGCTTGGATATCAGTTTCTTGTGGCTAAGGCAGAGCAGATAGGAAAGCATAAATCAAAATAAATATCTTTGTCCCTACTGTGGTTGAAATGGGCTCCTGTGGTATCCAGGGACAGCGGAGGATTTGGAAAGAAAGGTTGCAGTGTGATAATATTTTCCCCTTTGTGGTTTACTCAGAGTCTTGCATGGGAAGATGGGGAACGGCTCTGAGCACAGATAATTGGGATGAATCAGTGTTTCTAATTCCACCCAGGATAGCCTCTGTGAGAACTGGAGAGGTTAGCCTCAAAACATAGCACTGGATTGGAAACACTGCTGCTTGTTTCAAGGAGAGCCAGAGTAAATAACATGCACAAACATGGCTCTGGACTCCCATTATACAGAACAAAATTAAAATTATTTAATCTTCTTTTTGTTTTATAAACTAGATTACCTTGAGGGATGAATCGGATAGTAAGGACTGCAGTGTGGGAAAAGTCTCTAACTTCTGACTCTGTTAATGGGATGGTGCATGGACTTAAAAGTTGCAGACTGTGAGATGACGAGTTCAGTACCACGGTTTCTAGTACTATAGAAATGAGTCCAAAAATTATTAAAACAAACTAGTAAATGTCAAAACAAATAAACTGGACATATACAGCCCATAGGTCCTGATGGGTTGCTCCCACAAGGATTGACTAATGTCGTTGTGAGGCCACTCTCAATTATTTTTGAAAAGTTGTGACAATCAGCAAATTCCTGCTGATTGGAAGAAGCAAGTGTCACCTTTATCTCCAAGAAGGCCAAGAAGGCCCTTCTGGTGAACTACAGGCCAGCCACCCTCACCTTAATCTCTGAGAAGGTGATGGAGCAACTAATCCTGAAAATTACTTCCAAACATATAAAGGACAAGAAGGTGACTAGGAATAGTCAGGCATAGATGTACAAATCATGCCTGACCAAGCTCATAACCTCACAGACAAACTGGCAAAGTGGAGTTTAGATAGGTGGGTGGTGAAGTGACCTGAAAACTGGCTGACCTGCGGGATCAAACACTTGTCCTCTATGACATGAAGTCCACTCTGGTATGCACCAGAAATTCATACTGGGGCCAACACTGTTTTAAAACATCATTCTGTTAATAATGTATAAAAGTGATGATGGTTTGATTTCTTTCTCTTATTACAAAGAAAAAGGATCATGGATCCTGTTTTACTTCCAGTTGCAAAAGTCCCTGTGAAGTTTCAGTGGATCAAAGACTGAAGATATTCAACTAAATCCATATTGCAGTAATTATTACACTCCAGATGAAAATTTTCACCTCAGCATTGAAAAATAGTGGAAAATTCTTGCATTTTCATAAACCAGAGAGGCTTATATGTGCTTCAGCTGTTTTGTTCCTTCTTACTACTGCAAAAAAAACACTCCTAGAAAAGTTGAAGCAAAACTAATGTAAGGAAAATTACTCTGTAAAACAACACTGTGAGATTTTTTTTCTCCCAGTGTAAACTATACCAAGCTCACAGGAAAAGAAAAAAAAATCTTTTAATTGTAAATATAGCCTGCAGTAATCAGACTGACATATTATAGCTATCCTACCATGGGAAACAATACTAGAGAATGTTGAATTGCAGTATGGTTTGTTTGGGGTTTTAGCAGTAATTTCAAATGTTTATTGGGTGCTCCAGTTCTGGGGTACTCATAGTCCCTTGCTCCTCCAGCCTCACCAGCTGCAGGGTGACTGTCCCCAGCTCAGGAATTCCACTTGCTGGAAAGGTCCAAGCTGGTGTGTCCTGGGACTATAGGACTACATCAGCCAGGAACCATATCTCTGGGATACCCAGAGGATATCCTGCCTTCTCCATGCCTGGAAGAAATCTGGGTAGCTCTGGAATAGAGTGAGCTGAAAGGTCATCTGTGAAATCAAGGGCTTAAGGAAGAACAGAAAGTGAGGCGAGCTGAGAGTGGAGGTGAACCCATATTTTTGTGCTTGTGTGAATGTCTGCCTGGCCTTCTGTCCTGGTTTAGGGCAATTTTGTGAGAAAAACAGGTCAGGGACAGCTGGGAATCTGCTTCAGCACCTTCAGCACCTTTGAAGAACTTAGACTTCACTGATGGTGGTCAGTCAGTCCCTCACACACCTGTGGTGCTCTGACAGCTGTAGCATTTTCATTGGGAAAATCTGAAGGGAAGGGGGTCTCATCCCCAGGCAGTGTTCTGTGGCCTCACTCCTCTTCCTAAACCATTAAGGGGACTTCTTTCAGAAAGAAGAAGAAGAAACAGGGATTTTTTTTTTCCTAGTTCCTGCTGTGTCAGTGAGTGTCCTGGCATACCTGAACATGAGACATCCATTTAAATGGTTGGAAGAATCAGTACTCCCTGCTGGATGTCTCTCAGAAGGCTCTGAGGGCAGGCATCCCTCTGGCAGATGGAGGGACCCAAGGAGCTGGTGTGTGACAGGAAAGCTCCTGGCCATGAAGATGGCTGAGGAGATGCTGCTGTGATGCTCCAGCCGTGTCTGCTGGAGGGAGCAGCAGCTGAGGTGCAGGCAGAGGCTGTGAGCCAGGCTGCAGGTGCTCAGTGAGCCCACAGCTGTGCAAACAACATCACCCGTGCTCCCACAGCTCCCTCAGAGAGAGCAGGTACACAAATCTTTGGATTCAAGGCTTCAGGCCAGCCAGGATGGGGAACTGTTTGCATTTGGCTGGGGGCACAATCAGAGCTGCTGAGAGCAGAGAGGATCCAGGGGCTTAGATGAGGGGCTGTTAAGCTGAGCTTAAGTTAGCTCAGCTGGTCAGAACCTGGTGCTCATAACAGCAGAGAGTGTTAATCCCAGATGTATGGGCCATGCACTGAAGAGTTGGACTCAATGATCCCAATGATCTCAGTGGGTCCCTTCCAACTCGGAATATTCTCCAATTCTGTGATCTGAAGGCCCTGGTAAATAAAAACTGAACCTGGTCTTGTGATGCTTCTTTGTAATTTTTCTGGCTTTCCATCTCAAAATAGGCTACAAATTCTCTGCTAAGAAGGTCTATGATTTAGGTTATACAGCTGAAACTGGCTCCTTACAAGTTCATCTGATAGGGACAGATTTTTCCATACCTGCATCAGAAAGTGGCATGTACTTCTGAAGTACAGTCCTTCCCTGAGCCTTTCCTGGCACTAACTGTGTGAATCCCATTGCCTGTGTGACAGATCAGCCATCTGCTCAGCTCTGGTGGTGCAAACCCAGCATTTTGGGTAAGTTCAGCAGAGCTGCTCAGAAGAGACACACGCAGCTGAGGTCAGGATCTGTTCCGCTTAATTAAATAAATAAAGGTTAAGTATCCTGGAAGATCCATTTTCCAGTGTCCTTAACCTTCTCTTTGCTGGTGACCTCCTTATTTATTTATTTACTTATTTTCCAACTGAGCTTTTCATGGCCATTTCATTGACATAAATTTTCCAGCTTTTTTAATACAGAACATCTGTGGTCCCTATGCAGTGTCCTCTATAGGTCATGGGAAAGCTTTATCTTACTAATAAGCTCCATTCCTCTATATATTCAAGCCCAATTGATGGGGCCAAGTGTGTTTATAAATAAATATTGTCTTGTAATGACCGTTTCCATATGTCCCAGAGGAATAGAGATTTTGTCCTTTTGAGCTGGCCAGCTGCCTCCTTTGTAACAGTGAGAACAGTTTTTCCCTGTCTGGTTAACATTTGATTTATGTGGAAATGAACTCCCCAAGGTGACAGGCCAGTGATACTGAAGAATGCAATACTCCCAACTACCCTTTAACAGTCAGGGAACTCTGTTCATCCACCCACCCTTCATTTTTCTCTTCATCAAACTAAATTATGATTGTATTTATTGAATCTCTCTATTTGTCCCTGACCAGCTCTGTCTGCCTCAGCCAAACACGGACAAAAGCATGAGGAAGGCAAGCAAGTTCCACCAGAGCTCTGTCACATATCTGTCACTAAGAAAAATGACCACTGACGTAGGACGTGGTTAAATAATGGAAGAATGTGTTTGCTGGGAAATGCAGAGCATGGATTGCCAAAATATATGGTGAGTGATTGGCTCTTCTTTACTGATGACAGCAGCAAGATATATGCTGCCATATGGCTTCTCCTCTGCACGAAGTGTGATCCAATAGCTGCTTATCACTGAAGGATGATACTGTACCCAGGGCTTATTTCTTAACACTGTCCCATCAGAGAGAATATGTACTTCTTACACAAGCCTTGATCTGCTCTGCATCCTCTTCCAACTAGGCAGCAGTGCAGAAAAGGTCAGGATCCATCTTTTAAAGGCTTTCAGAAGAAATCCATTGGAGACTTCAGAAGAACAACACACGAGACTTATGTAGGATATCTGTTAATCTTTGCTTCTGAAATTGTTCCTTGAGCTATGTATACATGTGTTTATGTGGAGATATACACACACAGTAAAGAAAGTTTATTCTGATTTTCCACTCTCCCAAAAGATTGTACTGTGTGGAAGGGAATGAATGCCTGGGGATTTCTAGGCTTTGGTTTCTGGTAAAGCCAGTCTGATAAACTGTCTGGTCAATAATGAGAATAGATTCCTATGGCTGTAATTTCATCCTACCCTGTAGTCTATCAGAAAGGTAATGAGGAAAGAAAGGTAATTTTCAAAAACTTCATTTTATTATGCAGAAAAATAATCCAATCATTATCCTTCTCCCTTAGCATGCTGGGGTTTAGCACTTAGTAAAGAAAGGTTATATCAGAGTAGGACATGTATTTTGGGTATTTAGGGGTTTCTTCATTTTTGTGAGAAATCCAGTTTTGACTGATGCATGAGGGACTAGACAGAGCCTCCCTTTCCTGTACTCTGGGACATGTTCCACAGGAGAATTGAGCAGAAAAACAATTCCTGTAAATTAAGTTATGACATCCTTATCATGTTTTCCAGCTCCTCTCATATAGCACAGCAATGTATGTCAGAAGGGGATGTGTGCACTGTGGTCTGGTTTTGATACCAGTGAGAATTTGTATTGCAGTCCTGGCTCTTCTATTTCAAATGGCAAAGGAAAAGCTGTACCACCAGGAAAACGATATAAAATACTGTTTGTGGACATTTAATTTCAGGTTTATGAAGTAGGAAAAAAACCAAATCTAAACAATCACACGCCAAACCAGCACAATTGATCTGTTACTGCTGGGATCTGTTCTTTTTTTGTGGTTGTTATGTGAACTGCATGACAGCATGGCTTTCCAACGGTGGGAAAATCTCCTGAGAAGAAACGTGTCCCTCGCTTCCTCTGGGAATGCTCAGTACCCTGGAGATTCTTTTTGCTTGACATTTTGTTTCTCAAGTGACTACTGCTTAGATGAGATAAGTCATTTTTCTTTCCCTGGCTACAAGAAGTACATGTAATTATGTAGTTGCAAGGCTTAAGGCTAAACTGGTTTATGACAGTCGACAGGCAGGGGGTTGTCCTCCCAGAGCTTTTCTGAGCCAGACTGAGCTGGGCTGTGTTACTTTGGCCATGTTTTGGTAGCAGGTAGCAGAGCAAGCTCAGGAAATCCCTGTTCAGTGGTGGGCCATTGCCCCTCCCTGCTCTCACACATTTTCCCACACCAAATTTGGGGACCAACATACTTGAATGCAAACTAGGGTGTACTTCTTATGTTTTTGAGCCAGAAACAAACCCTGTTTATAAAATTAAAACAGATATTTGTTCTATATTCTGAAATACAGTAGAGTTAGTGTGAATAAAGGTTATAAAATATTATGAGGTTGCATCTGGAAAACTTGAAGTCCTCCACAAAACACCAGATTCAGATTATGCTCAGATTATGTCCAACAAATTGTAGCTAACCTGAACATCTTTGCACCTGCTAGTGTTTTCAGATAGGAGCTGCTCACATTCATGGCATTTGGAAGGCACTTTGCAGGCTCACAGGCAGGACAGATCTAATAAATGCACACAAAGTAATCCAAACAGTCTACTTAAATTTATTTTAATTGTACAGTGTTCGGATCTGGCATTTCAAACAGCACCAGTCTATCCTGCAGTGTCTGGAGGTTGGTCTCCAAAAGGAGACAATTCTCTCAAAACCAGTACTGAACTGTGAGATATTATGTTAGGGAACACCAAATCTTGTTTTCTTACTTGATTACTGATGAATCTTTTTTCCTTTATTGATGTTCCATTGCTACATAATCTTCTTCTCCTTTTTTTTTTACCAGAAAAATCTATGGAACCAAAGTAGTCTACTGCCATATGGAAAGGGCAGCTGGAATTTTACTGCTGTTTCCTTTTCCATCACTGAAATGTCTAAACAAAGATATTTGTGTTTGTATGGAAGTTTAGGATTAAAGATCTTCCTGGGGCTGGAAGGCACACACCCACGCTGCCTGGGAAGAGCTGCTTCAGGATTAGGAAAACTCCCTTGCTAGACAGATTTATGCTCTGCAGATCCTGTCACTTTTCCCTTTGAATGCTCTTCCTGCCTGGACTCTTTAAGTAGATATTTAAATGTAGGATCCTTAAGAATTCTCCTAATTTGGAGGGGGCTTCACACAAGTGTATAGGGATTGCTGAACTGTTTAGGATTTCAGAGCTGCTCAGGTGTTTTACAGAATCACAGAATGCTTTGGGTTAGAAGGGACCTCAAAGCTCATCCAGTTCCATCCCTGTGCCATGGGCAGGGAGACCTTCCACTAGACCAGGTTGCTGAGATTCCCATCCAGCCTGGCCTTGAACACTTTTTATCTCAGTAGGTAACAGCATCCCCAGTGTTTTAATTTTGTTCTATTTGTTCATATTAGCAGGCAAAACTCTACAATTCACAATTTACTAGGTACCTGTGTCTTAGCAAGTGATTCCCAAAACAACAACTGGAATCCAGCACTTGAAGATCTCCCTTTCAGAGGCCTTTGATCTGAAATAAACCAAAACCACATTTACTTCACCAGAAAGAATAGTACATCTACTAAGAAATGTTTTTAAAACTGTGACTAGCTGACATTCACTTCTACTTTCCTTAAAAACTGTCCATCCCTTGACTTCTTCAGAGCATTTCCACATTAGCCTGGTTCCCTAGAGGAGCTTTCTCCTCCTCCCTTGGATGACAAATTTCTTCAAGTCTGCTGTCTCTGTTATCCTTGTTTTCCATGTTGCCTGGTCATTGTCTCTTATAAAACTCCATGTGTGCAGGAGATGGCTTGTCCTACCATGCCTGGGTTTTATTCTTCCTTTTGCCCAGCAGCCCTTTGTTGAGCTAGTTCACTGGAGTGGCCCAGCCAAATTGTTCCAGCACTCACACTCCTCTGTTGTTTACCACAGAGAATCCATGTTGTCAGTGCTCAGAGTGTGAGCAAGAGCAAGACCCTCACATGCCATAATCAGTGGCTTAGTAGGAGGAAAAGCAAAAGCCAAGAAATGGAAGCAGGAATCTGGTTTGCCTCTGACAGCCCCTTGAACTGTGCTCTGGCAGCTCCGAGCGAGCCCTCCCTGGGGGCACATCATGCACGTGTGCTTCGGAGAGCAGCAGGATCCAGGGCTGCTCCTCGCCGCTGCTGCTGCTGCTGCTGCTGGGAGTTCGCATGGTCACGGCTGTGACCCAGCTGGGAGCGAGTCCCTGCCTGGCTGAAGGGGCTGCACGTAGCTCTGGGCTGGCTGCTGATTTCCATGACCAAATTCCATATCCTGCACGGCATGTGCAGCTCCCCTGCGGCATCATCCATGGCTGGGGAGCTCCCCAGGGACACAAATGGGCACTGAGAGTAAGTGCTACCCTTTAAAAGCACACATCTCTGAGGGAAACCATTTGGCAAGCTCTCTGTGTCTTTGTTAATGAACATTTCACCCCTTGAAAGGTATTTTTGCCCTCTTCTGTGTGCATGGTGCTGAAGGGTCTGTATTTGCGGCAATTTTACCAAGCTGAAATGCCACAGCCTCTTGATGATTTCAGGTACCAAATTATTGTGGGCAGGTTTTTCAAAGGGAGGTCTGGAATCTGTTGCTACTAAGCAAACCTCTCCCCTTTTCACAGCAGGAACAAAACATCAACAAACTTCGGATGTGTATTTGCACACACATTTGTACATGCACACATTTTTCCTCTGCAGTTTATTTCCCCAGTGTCATATCCCAAATGTCATTCCTAAAGCACCCATATGAAATGCCTGGAAATCCTAATGGGGGTAAGATCTCCCAGCCTTTCTCCACCACTGAATGCAAATGTAAGTCAAGTTGAAAATTGCCAAGAGGAAAGTGACCATGAGAAACTCACTGAGACGCTTGACAGAAATCTAAACCAACACATTGGAAAGAGTTACAAACAAAAACCGGTCTCAAAACCAGCGCTCCTCCTGTGACATCATGTCCCATTAATCACTGCTAGGTTGACCTAATAAGGATGAACATGCCCACTTCATAGCCTGCTCTCCCAAACAGAAAAATTCATTTTCTGCTGTGTTGGACCTTCCTTAATGTCTGCCAGAAGAGATGGAGCTGGAAGTTTTGCTCAGATGTTAGTGTAGTTAGCTGAGGCCCAGGGTGGGAGAGAAGTCCATCTTTGTGAGGGTCTTTTCTCCCTAAAGCACAATGGAGTCTCTGACAATTAGGATTCATTCTATATATATATAGAATGGAATCTTTTGGCTGGAAAACCAAAGTAAAAATAACTTGGAGAATCCCTACTGTCAAATCTGGCAGTGCTTCTTTAAATATATAAATGTGTATGCATATACATATATATATCTATAGATAGATAGATAGATAGATAGATCTATTTCAAGGTAAACAAGCTTTTCTCCTTCTCCTTTGATTTGATAATGTGCCCAAGGAGAACTTAAGCTGAAGGATTTTACTGATGAACTAATAGTTCTGTGCTTGAAGTGGAATAGGAAAGAATGTGTTGATGTACACAGATGCATGGTTTTGGAAAGACTAAGGAGTTATCACCACTTGCTGGCAGTGGATTGCAAACACTGTGCAAGGTGTGACTACCCACTTAAAATGATATTTCTGTTTTGTGGGCACCAAGAGCCCCTCAGTGAGCAAGTGCTCAGACATTGGCATCTGAAATGACAAAGATAAGATTTATTGCATGTTTCCATACTAAATTATTGTGCTTGTATGAGTCTTGTGCATGATTTCAGATTAAACACTGCCACCTGTAAAGTCTCTTGCACCTCTGCTTTGAAGACTGTTTCACCCACCATTCAGTACATGGTCAAGAAATTTTTATTTCAGTTTTCTGAACTTATTTCTCTGATTTTGTGCCTTTCCTCTCGTAATCGATATGGCTGAATTAGGACTCATTGCCTGCTGCTTTTTATCTTTAACCAGAGTATTGAATTGATATTTGAACAGATTATTGTCCCTTAAGGAAAACACCCATGACTGGTAACACTGTACTTGTTGCTAATATAAACGGAAGGATATTCACATCTTTAAAATTAGGTTAAATTTAATATTTTATGGAGCACATTCAGTCTTGTATTCCATTTTTCGTGTGGATGTTGACAGCATAAAGGAGCTGACTATAACGAAAGCTTCAGTCCAGAAATTTTATTACTCTTAATTTAACAAAAAATATTTAAAGAATGCAGTGAGATTTTGTATATGGAAAAAATAGCACATGCCAAACAATGTAATCTGATCAGCCAAGAATAGTATCTGTTTATAATAGGATTTAAAACACCAGCTAAGGCTGAGCAGACAACATTTATTAGTACTTGATATATTTTTGAAAAGCTGTGAGACAAAAAGCTGACCACCCAAGGGGAAAACAATTGTCACTTGCTCTCGCTCAGACTCAGCAGAGTTTCCTTCAGTGTGTGTCACAACCCTTCAGTTTTGCTTCATGTCCTGCCCTTGACTGAATTTGGAAACCGTCACAGTCAGCAGAAGCAGCCCCTTTCTGAGAGACCAACCCAGATGACCCAGAATGAAAGACCTAACATCAAAAATTACACCCTGAAGGATAACAAGGCTGGGCCATGGGAGGATGCAATCAATTTTCATGGCTGTTGTGGTTACAAAAGAAAAAAAAGTACTTGAGGAAAGCAGTGATGTTCCCTGGATGAGGAAGATGCTGAGCCCCAAACCACAATACCCTTTTGCAGTCATTCCAGTGCCATTCCTCAGTTTTATGGTCTTTGTAATAGACCTCAGACCATAAAATCAAGAAATACAATTTCACTTTGGCCCACACAGAAGCTGGCTTTCTCATCCTTGCTACTAAGCCAAAATTTATCAACAGCAGGAATCCAAGTAAACTCCTGTAACAATGAGATACCCTAATTTTTACAAATTGTCCCCAGAGACATTTGTCAATGCTGTTTGAAGAATCCATAATTAGTACTGAAATGCATTTGTCAAATCAAATCAACCATTTTGGGATGCCTAAATCTGCTGGGATTTCTGTTCTCTCATGTCTGTTTGTTTCCTCTGTGGGAGATTAATTTAAGACTCAGAGAAAAGCTTTCTCTTGACCAAAATTCATTAAACTCTCCCTATCCATAAATTTGGAGTGCAGCAGGGACCATTAGATCATCCCATCTGACATTCTGAGCAATACAGGCCATGACATCATGCACAGCTACTCCTGCACTGGGCCCAGAAAAATGTGTAGAGATTAACAAGTATCCTCCAGAAAATTACAGCATGTTTGTGCTGGGAGTGATGTCTTCAAATAGATCAACTCTTCCTCAGGGTACAAAAAAAAGGTGTTAAACTTTTGTTAAAGGTGAAGAGGGAATGTAATATGGGGTTTTTGCCTCTTTGCATTTTTAATAACCTACATGTTAAAATAATTGGTAGCAATAACTAAAGTATGGACTATATTTTCCTTGAATGGACGTTTTTTGTCTTCCTTGCATTGAAGTGTGTCTTGATGATCCTAGAACATTCCTTTCACTGCTAGCTAATAGCTCATCAGTGTTCTGAGAGTCCTCAGCCAAAAACCCCCTGAATACTTACTATTTTAAAATATTTCTTTTAATCCATGTCCTTGGTGGTGTGTCCTGAGTGTGAGTGCCTCAGTCCCAGTGGCTGTTTCTCTTGGACAGCACTGATCTTGTCTCTGCAAGCTAAATTTCTCTTCAGCATCCAATAAGGGAATATGGGAACATATTTTATCTTTACTGTCCAGTTATCACATGAGAAATCTCTTTTTTTTTTTTTTTATGTTCAAAGAATTCTTAAGGGAAAATAGAAATCACAATTCAGGGAGATAGGGCTGAGAAACATTATTAATATGCTAAGGGTATTAGAAAATTCCAGTCTATCATCTTAGATTAGTCTAGATGTCACGTAAACACAAATATAGGGAAAAAATATTTTAATATAAGCATGTGGGGGAGAAAAAGTTAACTCTCACCTGGCTATTCAAGCAACCCCCCCAGTGTTTTGAAAACACCAGGCCCAGCAGAGATTATATTTTGTGAAAATAATGAAAGCTTTGTTCCTTTCATCATATAATATCTAATGGTTTTTCTCCTGTCAAAGCTCCTTTCTGCTCATGGACTAACTACTTTTGCAGCTTGCTTTTGCAAAAAACATTTGCTAATAATAACCACTGGAGTGCTTGGAAACTGGTTTCACAAAATGTCCTTAGTCTCAAGTTTGTGATGAAAAAATGATGTGGAGAATTAATCATCTTTTTTATTTTCAATCAGAAAAAATAGTGTGTCCATGCTGTTATCCAGATTGCAAAGTAAAAGCATGATTCCTGAACTTTATAAAGTGCAGATAAAGGCTCAGAGTTCTATGAAGTTCATTCACAATGGCTGTGAGGCAAAACCTCTGAAATAACCCTTTGGCCTGAAGTGACATGTGGCTTTAGGGCAAAGGGCTATGGCACACATGAGATGTTAACTAAATCTGAATGTTCCTCTGGCTCTCACTTCACAATGTCCTGAGTACCCTAGAAAGCCCAGAAGGAAGGGTAGCCCTTCTGTGGAAGGAGCAGGCAGTGGTATAGGCCAGGGCAGATCACTGTGGGACAATGTGCTGATGAAGACATGCTCAAGGGGCAGAACTGTTTTACAAGACCAGAACTGTTTTACAAGGCCAGAGTGATGCCAGGGGTAGCAGAGAGGTTCAAGGTGTGCCTTGCAGCAGGGCCTTGCCAGTGCCGAGCTCCAGCTTCTGTCCCTGCCTCGTGCCAGATTTTGCAAAGGAGAGAGCAAGAAGTCCTAAAGGTGACAGCCTTAGAATCAGCTGCCAACAGGGAAAGTTTCCTCCAAATCCTATTACTCAGATCTTGGCTTCACCCCTGGAGCATTAATCTTTATATCCCCTGTAAGCACTGTCTGTGTTTGTTTTCTCTGTGTCCCCACCACGGTAACTCTGAATCTTCTGGGTGTCCCAAACAAGAACAAAGGCTCTCACTGCCATTTTTCTGTTTAAAACAAAGAAGCTCTTTAGGTGAAAGCTGGGAAGAAAAAGTAAAGTGTAATCCCAGACATTATGCCTGTCCTGGAAGGACTTTATAATTACTTTTCTAAGCTTAGAAAACAGCTTTGCCCTTCTGAGAGGCTGCAGAAAGAGCCAAAGCATATTAGATCCACAGAATAAGTGATGTCAAGTATGCAGTTCTAGTTGCACCATGTTGCAGAGGGATGGGAATGGTAGGGACACAAATAAGTGTGAAGGGATGATGTTGATACCTTATTGAATCTAATTTACTAAGTTATTATGAATGAGATGGACGGTTAACTGCTAACATGAACTGTCAGCACTGTTTGGTAGAAATCTCACCATCATCCTTAACTTGTCAGGCTGTATTACAAACAGAAGGCTTCAAATTTAAAATAAAACCCCCTTCTGATAAAGCTGCCAGGAAGAATAAATAATTAAACGTATTGAGCTGTGGTGCTGCCAGCTGATCCCTTCTCAGCAGGCAAAGCTGGGTCTGAAAGGATGTGCAATAATATCACAAAGCTGGGTCTGAAAGGATGTGCAATAATATCACAAAGCTGGGTCTGAAATCTGTCCTTTCAGTCAGGGAGGCAGCTCCTAGGCCAAAGACCTCTCTCCTGCTCTCCACCACTGGCTGCCTCTGTCCCTGACCTCTTCCAGGACTACAAATCTTGCTCAAGAAAGGGGCTTTGCACGAAAGGATTTTATGCATGGAGCAGGAGCACAGCACATAAGAACATAACATTCATGGCACAAAGCTCTGCCTTCTTTATCTGTTCAGCATCCTGGCATATGACTGAGGTGTCTTAGTGCTACCTCAAAATACCAGTATCTCCCTGCAGTAGTGTTCCAAGAAACAGAGTGCATTAGGTGTGAAGCAGAGAGAGCCATGAAGATGAAATGAAATTTGGAAGGAGAAAATGAGAAAATGGTTCAGGGCAAAAAAAAGCTCATTTGAAATACTGAGAGAATAATGAGGTAATAGAGGTAACATAAAATTATTATTCAAAAGGACCATGGAAAAGGCTGGGATACAGGAAGGACCAAGAGTATAGAAGAATGAATGTAGAATACAAAGGGACAAGAGGGAAAGGAATAGGGAAAAATCAGAGATGGAAGAAATCATTATTTGTTGAGGGTTAGGATTTTTCCTTTTGTTTCTTTTTCCTATGGAATTTTGTCCCATCTGTGGCTAAGAGACAATAACGACCAGTACTTAGGAGAGGCAAAAAAGGTGGGTGAAGCACGCAGCTGGCCACTTTCTTACCTGGGAGGTTTTCTCATTGGAAGGGCAAAGATACCATGAGATTTTGGCTGGGTGGTGAGGGGCTGGGCAGGGTTCCTCTCACTCTTGGCATCGGAGTAGGCACAGCCAGTCTGCAGTTGCTGCCCAGAGGATTCGCTGCCACGATGGAGCTTTTGTCCTTCCATTGCGTCTCCTACTGTGGGTGAGCCTTTGCTCATAAGAGCAGTTGTTGGACTGGGACATTATTCATACCCAATCTGACTGGAAGGGACCCTTACCATCTATTTGGGTGCCTCAGGGGAGAAACCCAGGACCTCAGCCCCATTCCCTTTCCCGGCTGCATGCAGCAGCTGCGATGGGAAGAGCCTGGCTGCCACTGCCCAGTCCCGCTGCTGTCTCCACTACCCTCTAAGCCAGCACCCCCGGCCTGCCATGACACCTGCTACAGCTGTGGAGTTTCTGATACATTCCTTGGCCACTCTGATGTCTGCTCACCCCTGCTGTCCCAGCCGCTGCTCCGCGGTTCTGCTACGGCCCCTTTTCAGCACCCAGCCCGCCCGCCATTATCGCGTGAGGGAGACGTGGCCGAGCTCGCGGCACAGTGCTCCCTGCAGGAATCACCGCGCCTGCCCTGCCCGGCCAGGAGCCAGCAGCGCCCCTGCCAGCCGTGACAGGAACTGCACCGCAGGGAGAGCGCCGCGGCTGAGAGCCGCCTGCGGCTGCGCTCCTGGTTCTGGTCGTGCCGCCGCCGTTGCTGTTGTCTGTTTGCCTCGCTATACAGACTAGTAAAGAACTGTTACTCCTTTTCACGTACCTTTGTCTGAAAGCCCCTTAATTTCAAAGTTGAAATAATTCAGAGGGAAGGGAGTCATATTTTTTCCATTCCAAGGGAGGTTCCCACCTTCCATGGCAGACACCTGTCTTTCAAACCAAGACATTATTGTAACTTTTTTATTATTATTTTGTATAAAACCTGCTTTTGCACAGCATCTGACTTAACCATGTATCCAACAGAGAGCCTCAGAGAAGTTCACAGTTCTGGAAATGGGGGACAGAGAAAAATTGTATGTGCTTCACTCTGACTCTTCTTGGAAGCTGCAGCTGATCATTGTTTGGACACACAAGGGACAGATTAATTTCTCCAGATGTTCACCATCCACCATTCTAGAACATTAATAGGCAGGCCAGGCAATGAATGCTTTCAGCAGAAACTTCAATTTCCTCTGCTGCTTCAGAGGAAGTATTTTGTCAGAGTTTTTGTTCTGAAGAGCATCTGTTCCAAATGCAGGGAGTCCACACCTCAGAGCAATGCCCCTTCATGCCACCATCCAACACCTCATGAAGCCTGAAACCATCCATCCAACAACTGCTGATGAGCTCCTTCAAAGAGAATGAGAATCCAGCTTTGACTGTTTAACCATAGAGAAAAAAGCAAACATTTAAATGTTTGAGTGGCTTGGAGAGTCAGAACAAGGACAGTACTTCTCTTGACCCACAGACATGAGACAATTCTGCAAGACATTTGAACAGGAACTTGACCATAGTTATGCTTACTCACACGGGAAGAAAACATGTATCTATTGAGGCTACCAAATGTGACAGAATTAGTTGTCTTACTTTTATGTATTCCTATAGAAAAACTTGTGATGACATTTTTGGGAAGGCTCCAGGTAACAAATGCCAACTTTAATTTGAAGAGGAAAGCTTCTTCCCACCAATTCTCAATGCCAGATTATATAAAAACACAGCTAAAAACCCAGGAATTCAGCAGCAGCATCCAAGTCCTCCTGAAAAGCATTCAGGTCGTTTTGAAAATACTATCTCTAATATTATTGGCAGGCTTCCCTCTTATTCTCATTCATGAGTTCCCACTGGCAAAAAATAACCTTCTGGAGGATGCAGACTTAATCCTATGAAAAGTAAGTGAAACAAATAGACGTGTTTCCTTCCATGTATGAATCTATCAGAGAGAGCAAAACATGATTTGGTCTTCCATCATGATGAGGATGTTAAAGAGGCATCTGCTTTTTCCAGCTTGAATAATTTCAGTGAAACAGATGCCCAGGTGGCAACCAGGAGGACTGGGATTTCTCAGCTTGGCCTACAGCTAATCTAAGATGTGTGTTGTCCTGCAGCCAAGTATTTCACCCTGAGAAGAAGAGCAGCACTCTGTCATTTTGCAGGTTTTCCTGCCTGGAGTGACACCACTTTTCCTGTGGGATGGACAGGTCACTCCACCTGACCTGAATTTGCTCTCAAAATGCCCTTGCCACAAACCAACAAAAAAGAAAAAGCCTGGGAAACCAAAGGTCAAATGGTCACTCTTCTACAGTGAAATCTTTGAGTAATTTAGTTACTCCCTTTAAGAAAACAAGGAATTCACACAAAAAGATCAATACCCAAATGTCATGCACAAAATCCGTGGGAGCAGTTGAATACAGAAGTTTTGTGAAGCACTCGCATAGGAAAGCCCCACATTTTGTGACAGCCAGCAGAAGATAAGAAAGAGACCCTTGATAGGAAAAATATGATTTAAAAAATCAGCATGCCATTAAAACAAGTATAAATACACATTATATTTCATGAGTGAAGTGTGTTTTCTTTAGTGTACGTGCCATTTTTTATTAATTCATACACTAAGTGCTAAGGTGTTTTCTATTGCCATTAGGTGGTGCTTTCAGTAAGTAATGGAATAAATAGTTCTTGCACGGTTCTCTTCTGCATCGTGTTCTTGTTTTCTTAAGTAAAAGGAAATCGAAGCAAAACACCACAGGTGCCTCCTCCTTCCGAAGCCCAGCGCTCTAGCACAAAGCTGTGCATCACGTTTCTGAGGCACTCTGGCTCCCCTCGGGTGTGATAAACTGCACTTTGGGCACAATGAGCGACGAGTTGGTTCTCCGCATGGAGTTGCTCCTCCGAATGGAGTTGTTTCTCCTCATGGAGTTGCGCTTCCTCAGGGAGTTTTGGTGGGACAGCTCGCTCTTCTGCAGGGTCTGGATGAGGATGGAGGGCTTCTCATCAAGCTCCCGGGCACTGCAGCGCGGTGCAGCCACTTTGACGGTGTTGCCGAACTTGGAGTAGTCGACAGCGTACACGCCTTCCTCCTCGGTGACAATGGGCACAAAGCGGTGACCCCACAGGATCTCCTCTGCCACGTAGGAGGTTCTCGCCTGTGTCGTGATGCCTGTGGTTTCTACGACACCTTCCAGTATCACGATGAGCTCCAGATCCTGGAGCGCCAGGTCGGAAGCAGAGATATCATAAAGAGGACTCCGCTTGTCAATGACATGACAAATGATCAAGGGAGCCACCAGGAAAATGTTGTTGCTTTCAATGGGGTTATCCACGGGGATATCCACCTGGTGAATGGGTATGACTTCTCCTTCAGGGGTCATGGTCTTCCTCACGACCTGGATTCTCACTGAGGCGCTGATGATCATGCTCTTCCTCAGGTCCCCCACCCGGAACATGAAGCAGAGCTTGCCGTTGCGGACGGCGATGACCGCCTGCCGGCTGAAGATGAGTGTCTCGGCCCGCCGGTGAGCCTGCGCTGTCTTCATGAAGATGCAGCCCAGCATGACGGCGTTGATGATCAGCCCCACAATGTTCTGCAGGATCAGGACTGTGATGGCCAGGGGACACTCCTCAGTCATCATCCTGCCCCCAAAGCCAATGGTCACCTGGACTTCGATGGAGAAGAGGAAAGCGGAGGTGAAAGACCTGCAGGGGAAGATTGCACCCAGTTAATTCTCAGGACACAGAGCACAGACTGAGAAGCTGTTAGCATGTACTTCCAGAAACCAACTTAAGGACCTGTTTGTATGGCTCTAGTACACATAAGCCTTCTGTTAACACCAGCCAAAGCATTGCATGCTTGGTGGCTCAGATTTGTGTGGTTGGTGTAGTGTCTAAGGGTGGCAGGGAAGACCTCAGAACCTGAGCTTCTCAAAGACCATCTGGGTGATCCTGAGCAGCTCAGGGAATCTCTGTCCAGGAGCACAGGCTGCCCACTGGCTTAGTGAACAGCTCTAGAACAGCTGGGCTTTCCACCTTCTCCATCCCATGAAGCCCTTGGTGGAGAGAGGTGGTTTCAGCAAGCGTGGGCAATCAGCTGGCACACTGAGATCCTTCCACCAGCCTGCGCAGGGAAAGGAAGCAGGGAAAACTGCAGAACTTCACTCATGCTACCTGAGTCGCGACCCAGAATTTCCTGGTGGGGAAAAGGGGCTTTGCCAGATTTGTGATGCTTCCCAAACCCTTGCTCACCTTGTGAGTGAGCAGGATGAGGCTGCAGAGAGAAGCCAGTGGCCCCCAGGTGCCCCCTGCACACCCTGGCAGCAGGACAGTGCTGTGACCCAGGGCTTGGGTTCAGCTCACTGCCGGGGCAAGACCAGCTGGAAAATTTCAACACAGAAGTGGGATGTAGAAGGGTGGGAAAAGTTAAATATCCTAAAATGCTATGCTGCTGGATATCAGCAAATGCTGTTCACAAACTTCCCAAAATACATTACTTATAGTAGCCACAAAGTCATATCCCCTGTATATATCAGGGTCCTTAACTTCCCTTTATATTTATTTATTCCTTTATACCTTCCAGATACATCCTTCCAGTGCAATCCAATAAATCTGAAGCATCCCAATGCTTAACAGGGCCATACCAGTGGAAAATATATCCTGCCCATGAAGATGGGTCTAAATAATTTGTTGGCTTTGCTTTGCTTTTCAATTAATCTGCTTTTAATTTTTTTTTCTTTTCTAGCCATATTTTCACTGGGGTATTGAAGACACATTTAAATAGCATAGGCAATATCAAGGATAATTTTCTGTGCAATGAGAAAGTCTATCTTTGAGAAAACCAGCCAGTCTCTGAACAGGTATCTTTGAAATAACTTTCTTATTTTGCCTTTTCTACTCTTAATCATTAACAAACTCCTTTGTTTTGAGGGGGTTTATTTTGTATTTCACTCTGAAGAAATCAGGGATGAAGGAGTTACTTAATAGAATCCATGAAATTATTTCTTATAATCATGAATATTCAGTTATATGCAGAATGCATCTTTTGGATTCAATTTCAGTCAGTTTAATTCAGCTTAAAACTCTGTCCAGTAAGTAGTTTGACTTCCCTTAGCAACACCCTTCTTTAAAAAAAAGGGGAAAAAAAATCACCTTTTTAATAGTGGAAGTAAGTGAAAGAGCAAGTTTGGAAAGCATTTTTACCACATGAAATGGGAGAGAGAAAGTGCAAATCACACTGTTCCCAGGTCCTTCCCCTCAGAGCTGTGTAGCAGCTTTCCTTTTTGGATAATGTTTGCTTTCTCTGGCAAAGAGATGCGAGGCTTAGAAATTTGTGCAGTACTTCGTAAAATGAAAGAGCTGCACAAGTTCTAGGCACTGGTTAAAATTTCCAAAGCCAGGTTTTCCTGTAAATAGGTAATGGTATCCACCCAAGCTCTCCTGAAATATCTGTGGGCCTAAACCTCAGGGAAGTAGGCTAAAATTTTTCATCATGATTTTGGCATTCCAATACTAAAAGTATTTTACACCCAAAACCTCGCCATTCTTTAAGATGTCAGCAATCACATCACTGCATCATGACTTTTCCCTAGGAAAGGAAAAGATTTCTCATGACTTGGACATGGGCACTGGAGCAGCTGTTGCCTGGACACCCCATGAGGGAGGGGTGTGTGTTCTTTGGCATGGGCTAAACCTGAAATTATATTGATTCATTCATTTTGCTTCCTAGCAGACATCCTGGAAGAGCCACAGGCAGCAAAGGAGAGGGAACAGGGGCAGAGTCCTGGCTGTGGATGGGCCTGGCCCCAGTGGCATGAAGCCCTTGGCTCCCAGCTCAGGATCTTTGGGGTGGCACAGCAGCCACGCCGAGGGAGCCACCAGCCACGTGCAGGGATGTCCCCTCAGCTGACCCTGGAGAGCTGCAGGACTGTAGCTGTTCACTAATTCCGGTTGGACAGATCCCACACATCCCAGAAATGCTGGGGGTAACGCTCCTGCGGGTGCAAGCTGGGCCATGACATCTCATTTCAGAGGACACTGCTTGTGGCCAGACATAGGAAAAGAAACAAGACAGCAACCCCTGCTCCAATTACCCCTAACCTGGTGAAGGGTAGCTTGGGAAAAATCCCCTCTTCTTTTACCTTGGAAAATCCCCATTTAGCAAAAAAACTGTCAAAACAAAGAGAGAATTAAATCTCTGCTACCTCATGAGCCAGATATAAAGGCCCTTCAGACTTGGTGAGGTACCTCAAAACTTTGTGGGAGAAGGGAGAAAAGGGAAGTGGATTCACTGATATCTCAGAGCACCCTGCAGCACCCAGATCCTCACAGCACTGCAATGTGTAGAGGCAGATGATCTGGGGCAGCCTGGTGGTAGAGAACCAGGACTTTTCTATCTAAAAAACTAGCGCTAAAAAAGCAGATTTAATTGATGAGATCCTTAAGTTATCTTACGGCTTACCCCACCTTTCATTTACAGTCTTCTCTTCCATGTATGTTTCTGTCAGCTTATCAGTGACCTGACAATTGTCATGGCTTTGGGGACAGAGAGTAAAATACTTCAACAGGTGATGTTTAATCCAGTCATCCCCTAAGCTTTCACTGTCTGACACAAATGCACGGTGTGGAAAGTGTTCCTCTGTCCAACTGTTGGCCTATGGCTTCACCAAGGTATTTTGAAGCCCTGCATATTTAACACTCTCAGGAGAGTCATCTTGAAACACACTTAGTTTTGTCCTAAGTGACACATTTCCTGGCACCTGTGACTGGTGCCCTGCCTGACACCCAGGGCTGGTTCCCTGCCTCTCAGGCACTGCTCTGGAGGGAGTGCCTCTGGCCGACGTGGCACTGGGGATGCTCCCGCTGCCGTAGACAACGTTACAATACATATAACACATACCCACTCTTGCAGCAGGCTCTTATCTCGACAGGCAATCGAGTTACCCACAGAGTGTGGAGACACATGAAAAGCAGCAGGTCTCCCTCTCTTTCAGATCCTGTAAGGAATCAAAGACATCTACAGTACAGTATTCTCCAAGCCCAGGAGGCTTGCTGAATTTACGCAACCTAGAGGAAAACACTGCACTTTTCAACTGTCTCAACCAAACCCAACGGTTCATGTAAACCAAAAGCTGCACTTCAGACAACGCCAGGACAGCTGGCAGCTCTGTCCCCGCCCTTCCTTCATCCCACCAAAGTCTACTTTACCTGACACACGTCACGCACGGCGTCCACTTCGTGCTGTTCAAAGGGTTTTCTGTGCTCGGGTCCATGTCGCCATGGGCAAAGGCCACTAGCCACCACATCATGGCAAAGAGCAGCCAGCTGCACAGGAAGGACATGGTAAAGATGACCAGTGTGTGACGCCACTTCAGGTCCACCAGGGTGGTGAAGATGTCCTGCAGGAATCGCCCCTGCTCGCGGATGTTCTTGTGGGCGAGGTTGCAGGCGCCGTTCTTGGCGATGAAGCGGGCTTTGCGCGGGCGGTCACGGATGCGTGGCTTGCGCAGGTTCTCGGCAGCGATCCGTGCCAGCACATACTCTTCAGGGATGATACTCTTGCGTGCCAACATCTTCCTGCCACCATAGTCCACTCAGCAAGATGCAAAATGGGAGGTGGTCCCTCTAGCAAGTATCTGCAGGGCTTTGCTTTACCCTGCAAAAAAGAGTGAACCTGGTAAGAGTTGTCACCTGTGCAAGAAGCCCCGATTAGGTACCCCCTGGCAAACCCCACTACAGTAAATGCTGGTTCTGCAAGTGCCCTCTCTTTCTCAGACCATCATTTTTATGTGAGCAGTCGGTATCAGCTCGTAGCAGAAATGAAAGATGCTATTTGGAGACTCCTTGCAGGAAGGGAGGCTGCACAGCAGTCTCACAAAGTTGGTGTAAAGTACCGTGACAGACACCAGCTCCGTTCCTCAGGCTGCTTCTCCGGCAGACAGCAGTGCTCAGATGGGGACCGGAACACGAAGCACTAAGTTATTCGCATCCTTCAGGACCTGAAGAATCAGATGTCTGTGGTTTGAGCCGAAGTTAGTCTGCGGAGACGCGAGGAGACTCCCTCCTTACGGCTGCAGCCCCGCAGCTCATCCAGCAGCCTGTGGGGAGCCCCTGCCTCGTCCCCCTAGAGCATCACAAGGAGGAGCTGAGCTGGAAGTGCGGCAGGCAGGGAACGGGACTCCTCGGAGCAAGAGGTCTCATTTTCCCTCGCAGCTCTCCTTCCCTTCCGGGATCAGGCGGGGAAACCCTCCCTTTATTCCCAAACTTTGTCCCCAAACGGGTGACAGAACAAACCCACGGATAGCCCGGCTCCTCGGCGGCTGGCCCATCCCACCGGGGGAGGGCAGGGCTGCCTGACCCTCCAGCGCCTCGCAGGGTCCCCCCCCACGCCCGGGGCCGCCGCCACTCACCGCAGAACGGGGCGGGGCGGGGCGCGGCCGGGCC
>JAYDZK010000056.1:55547797-55576260 GCA_034509185.1 Euphonia xanthogaster | reverse complement strand
GGAAGGAACCATGTGAAAGGAATATGTGACCCAGTAACATATTTCCCAACTAAATAACTATTTAGTGCAATGCAACAATCCACCTTTTATAGCTGTGGACTGTAGTCCACTCCTCCCACAGGTGAGTGCTGCTGTGGTCCCTCAGCTCCTCCTCACAGGCCACTAGCAAGGTCAGAGGGCTCACCTGTCAGCTTAAGTCTGATTTCAGAAGTTACTTGGCCAACTGCAGGGCTCCTTGACAGGGGTGATATCCCTAAAGTTTCAGCTAATATAGAGGTAGACTTATCTGTAAATCAAATCTTTCAGCTACTCAGCTCAGCTGTTTTCTCAGCCAGTCACACTTTGCCTAAACAACTGGGAAAGTACAATCAAGGAAAGCTATAGATCACCTCTAAATTAGAAAAATGAGTGGTGTTACCTCCACTGCCACTTGTTCCTCTCTCTCCCACACAACGCCCATCACATTTAAAAACCAGTGCAAGAATGCCAGAGCGCTGAAGAGCTGAGGTACATCTGGGAGGGCAGGGGGAAATCTCTATTGATGCTAGTGTATTAAATTCCTTGCACAGTCAGATGGAAACCATTTTGTCTGAAATCATATTCTATTGTCTGGTGAATACTCTCACTTGATTAAACCAGCTGAACTTCAGTCAGCAGCTCGGTGTCTGTTTTATCTTCCATTTCAAAGTCTCAGGGCCCTGCTGTGAAAATATCTCTAATGTCTGTTCTTCCAGAAGTTTCCTTTTTCCCCCCTGCTATTTCCTGCTGATATTTTATTTCCCTCTGCACAGCTTGTAAACATGACAAGCAACCTCCTCAGAACAACGGGTAACAGTAATGATGCAATGCGGGGAGGAATAAGGATGCACTGACTACCCTGCTCATCTGCTTTCCTAGCAGCAAAACTCCTGCTCTCCTAATGGAAAATCTGACACACTCAAACTGTGTTTTCATCCATGTTCAGCTCATCTTCTGGACACTTTCAGACTTTTATCCTGTCAGATGACGAACAGCAAAGGTCACTGAGATTGCTCTCTGATCCAACTGTACTTCTTTGCAGTAAGTTATGTGAGGAGCTGCTCAGTTTTATCCTGGAACATACTGAACCCAAACTGCAAAGAACGACTTACAACACCAGCAGTAAATAGAAACTTGCAGACAATAAATGCAGGAGACTTCAGGTTTGGTGGGCAGTGGAGCACAGGCAGAGAAATTAAATGGCTTCGATTAGCACCAGAAACCCTGAAAAACTCAATTGTTGTGGTGCCCTCAGGTGCCTTTTGCTCTCTGCCATCCAAGCCCACATTACCTTTTTGTGAGGCAAAAAAGAGTTGAACCACTCAGAAAGTGCTAAGTTCCTTCATCTTCCTCAGGAGATAACCTCAGGTTCATAACCTTCCTCAGGTGATGAAAGGCCACTCTGAACCTCTTGAGAAGTACTCAGCATGCATCAGCATCAGGCCGTAATTGTGCCTTCTGTTTCAACACACCATTCTCTTGATGAAGCTAGCTAAAGCATTTCCTATTGACCACTGGCTCACACCTCTACAACACAACAGTGTTTTGCTCGTTCTTCCACAGGCCTTACTGCAACACTCTGCGCTAACAGCTGTCCTAAAGTATAGCTTGATGTAAGGAAACAGCCTTAAGCTGATCAAATAGGTGTGGAAATGTCATTTTAGTGGGATCTGCTCTGGTTTGGAATTCTGCATAGTGCAGGATGCGTGCAAGGTACACTTACTGGGAAAACACCTCAAGCTGGCACTTTGACAGTCATCACCATAATGGAGTGAACATAGGAGAGTTTGGCCTATATTTCAGGTAGTAGAGAGAAAATGTATGCATGGAAAGCTGGCAAAACTCTCTGGATCTTACAAAATTGATTTCTCAGTTTTGATTAACAAAGGGAGGTTTTACAACATTAAAATCAAGTTCTGTTCTGCTGCAGTTTTCTTGGAAACTCTCTCAAGTTGCATACAGCCTTTCAGTTGGAGAGTGCCATAATGATGTCTCCTTGCTTGGGTAGTGGGTTAAACACAGAACTGATTCAGGGACACTTGGATATAGCAGGGGGTTTGAAGCATCAGTGCCTCTGCCTGTTTGGCAAAATAGAGCTCCCTGCTGTTCAAGTTAAAGGCATGGTTAAAATAGACTCATTAAAAATATAAATATCATATCCTAAAAATGTAATCATCTTTAATTCAGTGGAACACCAATACATGTGTTACTGAAAAGATGCAAAATGTTTAAGAGGCAAAGAAACAGGAAAAAATATCCATTCTCTTTTTTCTAAATAGCTTAAAAAAGTTCTTCAACAGTTTGCCCTCAGACATGCTCCAAGGAAGCTGAACTGGCTGGCCTGACCCTCAAGCCTCCCTCTAATAATTTGTTTTACAAATTTTACCCAAATGCTCTGATGGTGGTAAGGCCTTCAGCTGTCTCAGAGAAGTGACACAGCAGAGGGAGCTGGGTGCTGTCATCAAGTTCCTGGAGGTCCCTGGGAGTACAAAAAACAACAGATGCCCATTACAATGCAAACATTTCTGTCTGTAGAAATTTTGCTGCTCAGCAGACAAGAACAGACATTTTATGTATTGCACATATTCTTTTCAGGATCACACAAAATTTCTATAGTACCGAAAGACACTGGCATGGGAATATAACATTCCTTTTTTTTGCTACAGAAGCCTTTGAATCATCTCCCTGCTGCCCTCTCCATCTGCTTTTGGTCACTTAAAGCTTCTATTTGCCCCCCAGGGATAATGACATTATCATGTCTCTCCTGGATAAAAACCTGCTATCCATTTTAGACAGATCCTCAATATGTTTTATTCTCACGGATTCTGATATATTAATAAAATTAAATTAAATTCAAACCCATTAATTTTAAACTTTATAGCATGTTATTTGTGACTCTTAGGTCAGGTATATAATAGGGTCTGTGTATCAGCAAGTTTAGCTATTTTATGACAACAGCTGGCCTAACAAAAAAAGCTGTATTCCACATAAACCTGGCCTCATTTTCCATATCTGGAAGTACCAAAACATGCTGAAAGTAAAATATTTCAAATGATAGCAGATCTTCCTTTTGTGCTGTTAACATTGGTTGCAGCAGAGACAGCACTGACAGAGAAATAATATGAGTGATAAATTTCCCTAGTTACTCAGCAATGGCACTTCCAAGACCTGCATGGAGCAACAATATTTAAGTCCAAAAAGTTCCAGTCTTTTAAAAGAGGAACATTTTCCAAACCACAGAAAAAAAAAATAACATCTTTCTGTAACACTCTGCCATTGGCAGAGCAGCCAGTTGTACAAACAGAAGAAAGTCCAGCTCATTAGAGATTAAAACTTGTTATCAAAATCCTACAAATTTTGCACACTGTATTAGATAGGTTAGGAGAAACAACTGCTCAATGTTGCTGAATGCTGCAGTGTGCAGAACTGAATTTGCTGCTGATGTTTTGATGATAAATATCTTTCAAATTTATGATGGAAAATATACAGAAGTTTTTGAAAGATGTAATGGAAAATACAACAAAGAGTCAAAGTACTGCAAGAAATACTGTAAATATTTGCATTTCTAAAAATTAGTGAGGCTTATATGCCTGCAAAGGACCGCATGCAAGTGAGTTACAAATACTGGATGAAGCTATTCTTTCATCCTACATTTCCAAACACTAATTTTTAGGGAAATAAATTGGATGTTTTCATTTCTATTGTCCATCAAAAGAATACAAGTCACATCTAAAGTGATTTAAAAGAGTTTAATTTAACAGAATAATTTAAGAGTGAAAACCAGGTCTCCTGATTTGTCAGCCACCTTGAGATCTGGTGTACTGCCATACACAGCTTCATTTTGGAGGTTTGGTGGGGCAAGAACAAGGTTTCTGAAAAATCTCAGAGAAGATAAGCAACTTATTTCAGAATTAAACATTTCTGCTTTGTGAATTCTGATTACAGAGTTTTCTTCTGAATAAGTCTTGGAAGATTCTAGTTGATAACAAAAGAGTAAGGGATTGAATATAAGAAAAAACTTCAAATGGCTTCCTGAAGATGTTTTATGAAATTATAGAATAAATTTAGCACCAGAAGCATGACTGTCATTTTGCTGGAAAAAACTGTACTCTTTATACCCGGCCAAGCCACCCTGAATATGAAACACTCTACAGTGGAAATGACTTTCTGTGGAGCTTTTTTCCCCAATATGAAGGAAAAGCCACCATTGATGTTAATCCAGGGAATTATTTTCTGTTCTCTACTAATGCTCAAATGTCAAGGAGGAGTTTTGACCAGATGTAAGTTCAGATGATTAACAAACTTCATGTTCATCTCACTCTAGAGCCAAAAAAATGCATTTCAGTTAGTGTTACTTCCCCAAATACCCCATTTATAGCCAGGTCAGTTGGAAATATTTCCCAGTGCATGTCTCAAACTCATGCCTCAGGATCAAAAACAGGATGCCATGGCCATTTCCCCCTTTTTTAGCTCCTACAACCTCACATTCCACCACAGTTCTTATGTACAATATTTCATGGAGGAAATTTTCAGGATGGTTTGTTAATACGTACTTGGAGGCAACCCTGAAGTATTTCTGGATGAAATAAAATGCTATGCCCAGGGGCACAAGGGCCACAAGGAACCATGGAGTGGCATAGGAAATCATGCCAATGGCTGACAGGCACAGCAAGGTGGATCTGGTCAAAGACTCCAGTGTGGGAGGGATGTGCTAGAGGGAAATGAAAAACATCCATGAAGAAAAAATCCCTGGTACACCCTTTCCTATCAGAAAAGTGAAATAATATCACTAGGTACTCATTGATATTCTCCTAATATCAGGAGTCTTTCTGTTTCTGTGGGTCTCATAGCCAAATGTACGGGAGTTAAAAAATTTGTCAGTAGGTTTTTGTTTTCTAAAGGTCAGAGTTTCAAAGATCATGGGGAAATAGGAGCCATTTCCACCCCATTTATATATCAGGCAAGGAAGAGAAAATTGTTCTTGATATGCCAGATATTTAGAGAAGTATAAAACTGTGTCTCAGAGTCTCATAATTTTTTATTCCATATTCCCATCAACCTTACATTCAGGATTATTGTGCATCCAAAAATTTTAATGTACAGTCATAGTGAAAGCTCTTCCTCTCCCTGAATGCTCTAAATCCACAAGTTCTGCCAGCCATGGTGGAACATTTATTTCTCACACCTACTCCCATATATTCAAAGTTGTTATAATCTACTGCGTTTCCTGTTTTGAGTCCAAAATCTGATGGTTTCTTAATCCAGATCTTCTAACAGAATCAAGCACTCTGCATATGAAGAAATTAAGAGCCACCACCTCCCACTATGTTTATTTTAAAGGTTACTCGCCCTCATTACTACAAATGTGTGTACTTTTTGAGGGCCGCTATTATCATTCTCAGAGCCTGATTTTGCTATGCCTTTCTCTACTGAATATATTAGTACATCATCTTATTCAGGTCTACATGAAAATTTGCAGAGTCAAGATAATAGAACAGAATATATTGCTACATCTACCTGATCAATGATATTTGTATCAGCAGAGAAGCGATTCAGAATTAGCCCCAGCGGGGTCATGTCGAAGAACCTGTTGGACAAATTAAAACCAAAAAGTAACCTGTAGAGGAATTCCAGGTTTGGATTTAAAGTCCAGTCAGACAGAACACAGAGCTGTGTACAGCCATTGTCTAAAACCAAGCAATAAATATGAATAACATACCAGATCATCTTATCTGCATCTCAACTGTCTAAATGCTTCTTTTGGCACTTTCCCCTGAAAAAAAATTGTCTCCTCTTCCACAAACCTGCTCTCTTATGTCCTGATTTTTCCTTCTTGCTCCATCAGGATTTAAGATCCCTTCCAAAGATCACAGCCTGTTCTTGGCTGCTGCTCAACCTCCTTCTAATGGGCACTAACCCCAGATGTTTCATGGAAACACTGTGATAAATTTATTTGTTATTCAGGCATCCTTTGGCCATTCTGCTGCCTGTGAAACCCTGGGTATTGTGCGAAGAAGAAGCCCTGGTGCCCACATGGTTTGACACCATGGCCATTGCTCAGAGCTGGAGCTGGGTGCCCTGGAGCCTGAACTGCCCTCAGAGATGTCCTTGAGCCCCCAGGCCTGAAGGGGTGCCAGCTTTCTGAAACATTTCAGCCAGATAAAAAACAGGGGCAAAATTTCACATGTTCTCTCATGGAATGTGTTCCCCCTATGGTTATCTCACTGATTATTTTCCCTTTTTGAGGCCTTGAAGGAAACAGGTCAAATTCAAGAGCTTTTCCTGGGAGTACCCTTGCAGCTACAAAGAGGACACATTTTGACCATGGGACATCATTTTTGCTGTACCTGATTGGTCCAAGGATGATCTTGTTGAGAAGATTGTGGTGCAGGTTCTTGGCTGCTGTGAGGCCCATCCACTCGACAGTCAGGGATGTGATGAGGCAAAGGACAATCCCAGCTCCGGAGAGGATGCTGAAGACAGCTACATGATAAGTCTAATGGAATGACAAATACATCAATCCTAGAAATCAACACCCATTTTTCTTTTCTGATAGGAAGTTCCCAAGGTACCTGGTGCCCATCAGCTACTACATCATATCACTTGTATTATTATGATTATATATATAATTATATATAATGTTTGGGAAATAAAAGAAATGTGATGGAACTGCAGTGATGGAACTGTAATTCATTAAGTTCAAATAATTAGAAGTTCTGGCAGGTCTAAGATCCCTCACTCTATTCTACCCCTCAAGACCCTGAAATGGTAGCTCTTAGAATTGTGAAGACTGATTATGTGGACAAAAATAAAGGATTGTTAGCCAAGAAACTTAGGGAAACTGAGTAGAACCTCTCGAGAATTAAGGCATTTGAGAGATGTTGGAAAGTTCCACTTTAGTAAGTTCAAGCATTATGGAATTCACAGAGCAAATCCTAAACTGACCTGCCAGGGTTATAGCACATTTAAGCCTTATGAAAGGCTAGTAAGTGGATTCCAAGAGATATTGTACTTGAGTCAAATTTACAGCTATAAGCAGATTGTACTTAAGCAGAACAATTGAAGACTTCCATTATTTTTTTTTCTGGCAGGACACTACTTGACAGCCAGTACTTAGGAAAGTGGGGTCATTGACTTAGAAGACCAGTTGTAAAATCCAGATGGTAAAGTTTAGTATAAGGCTCCTTACTTTGAAAGGTCAATTATTTTTCTACCCTCAAATATTCTTCTGTTTCTGTTCTGAATGGTCAAAAATATTGATAAAATTTGAATTGCCTTATTTTAACATTAAGAATCCATTCACCCTGTATAATAATCTACCTGTCATTTCAATCCAGCTGGCTTCTAGATGAAGAGCAAAAAATTACTTTAGAACATGTTTTTTTCTTTTTTTTCCCTGTCAGGCTCCAATATCTGGCTCACCTTCTCTTTGCTCTTATCCTCATCACCACTCCTGGCTTCGTTTGCATTGTCCATGGATGTCCATGTAGCAAGCCAGTAATCTATGGCCACAATAACTGAGTGTTTCAACAGTTTGGAGAAAATCATCAGAAAGAGCAAGAAAAATCCTCCAGAGGTTAGATATCTCCAACAGGTTTTCCATGGCATCTTTGTCCTGAGCCTCAAGACAGTTGACATGTTATCATCTTCATCTTCTTCCTCTTCCTCCTCTGTGACTCAGACATTTGATCAAGTTAGCATGGATTCAATAATAACTATACCTTGTTTTACCAGATTTGTTGGGCTTTTTTTTTTCTTCTGCTTTGAATTTAAATTTTAAAGTCAAGATTTAATTTGTCATTTAAGAACAGCAAACACTTCAGACATATTTTCATAAGACTTCCCCTGTGCTCTTTAGCTATTCTATAGTTTGCCAGTCTTTGACTTGTCACAGTTTTGTTAAGAAAAGGTTTTTATAATCCAAGTCCAGTACTTTTTATTTAGAGCAGAGACCAGGCCTTTCCCAACCTGTTCATCAGCTTTTATTATAGAGTCAGAAGAGCAATTTGGAAGCTTTTAGAAAACCCTCCAAACCTTTCCATCCAGACTCTTCAAAATCAGCTTGCATGAAAAAGTTCAATTTTCCCTTCAGTCAATAGTACTAAAATGATAATTGATCACATGCTATTGAAACACAAATGATGGAAGACTTCTGCTATCAAAAATATATATTTCAGAGGTGTATAAACATGAAATTTAATTATTTTTATCCCAGATTATAAGAATATATATCTCACAGCCCTGCAGGAGGGAAATTTTCCCAAGAAAAGGAAATGTTCTCATGCTCTTGACAGCTCCCTCATTTTTTTTTTTTTGCAATTTTTAATGTTGTTGTACTTCTATCTCCTCCCTCAATAACTCCAGGCACTGTGAGTTAGCAAAGACATTAACTTGTTTTGATACATCCTTATCCCTGCATGATGCTTAGGGAAATATATGGAGAATCCCTTGAACAAGTCCTATTGTAAACAGGTCAAAATGTTGGACTTTCCACTGTTATTACCAAGTGTCATCAATAGAGTTACACTTTGCTGCTAAGAACTGCCAGCTATTAAAGAGGAAAGGTAATGAAAAATTGTATTAAATAAAGTGAAACTGTAAAACAAACCTTCGTCTTCATCTTCCAGTTGTGACTTGGATTCTCTGGGGTACATGGCCCTTCTAAGGGTTTTTCTCTCAAGAGTTGTCTGGTCAGCTTCCATATCCTGAAATAATTAGGTTATCATCATTATTATTGTTATTTATTAATAGTAGATTTTATTCATTTGAGACATCATTTATTAATTTGAAAGCTTAGCTCTCCAACAATTGTAGTAGTAGTTGCAGTAATCTCAAAGAGACTTTATATGGATCATTTAACTTACAGAATGGAAAACACAGTATTTTTCAATTTAAATTTCAGAGAATTCAGCTTTGCCCACTTCTTTCCCTCTCTCTGCCAGTCATTCATTCCCTCTCTTCTGGAATGGTAAAAACTTCAAAAATAGTCTTTAGAGAATCCTGAATGTTCATGGCAATAACAGAATAAAAGGATAAGAGATACCATAGGAAGTTTCTGAGTCCAACCCTTGCCCACCAAAGGATCACTTATGCACCACATTTCCAAGGGTTTCTTGGCTAAGATGTTCTTACAGACCATCCATGATGGATATAACACACACTTACTGGACAATCTATTCCAGCCCCTAAAAACTCCTTACAGGTCCTGTGGTTTTGCCCTAAAGTCAAGTTGAAAACATGCTTCAGACGTGGTTTGGGTTTCTTTGAAATTGAATGACAAATATTTCTTGGCAGAAAAGTCATCCTTGCCTAAATGCTTTATTTACCTTTTCCAACTCTTGATCTTGGCGATTCATCAGAGTTTTCCAGTGTTCATATAGCTCAACATCCTTGTTTTGGATATCCTTTAGTGTCCCTTCTCTAAGCACCATTCCATCCTTCATTGCTATGATCTAGGGGAGAAAGCAACCAGCACTCAAGAACACAGATACCATAATAACTGACCTGGATCCTACAAGATATGTCTCACCATTAGTGACAATACCATTATGCAAATTTCTGTCTTCATTTTATTGAATATTTTATTAATAACTTCTTAAGTTTGCTGGCACAGCATAAACTCATAAACTGAAACTTGTATAAGTCTTGCTTTCCTACACATGTAAAAAGCATTGAAAAGAAGGGATAGACAGTTGCAATTAAAACAAAATTCTCCAGGCCTTTTAATGAACAAAAAACCCTGTACTTAAATAATGTTAAAATAAAATAGTTCTTCTGCTATAAAATCTGTGTTAGTTAAAGTGGCAGTTAGCCACATGGCATACAGAATTATGGAGGGACTGTATGGCAGAGAAAAGCATAAGTTATAAATGTTATGGTGTTAACCATAACATAAATGTTATGGTGTTAACTTCAGGAATTGCCAAGAATGCTTGGAGTAGCAAGCCTCTGAATAAAACTTCAACTCTTCTGGGAATTTTTCAATTTTTCAATAACATCCTGATTCTAGCAATCATCCTTAGCAAATTTTCCCCTGGTACCTCTTCTCTTACCCAGTCAGCATGTGGCAGATATTGTAATTTATGTGTCACCAGAACAAGAGTCCTCTTGTCTTCTTGCAGAAACTTCAAAATCCCTTCCTGCATTAAGTGATCACTTAAGTGAATGTCCAGTGCAGAGAATGGGTCATCCTGCAACCACATCAAATTGAAAAATATTAGAACAGGATACAAAAGTGATCTTTATTCATGAAATAGCATTTTTAAAATAGGAAGCACCTGTCTTTACTGATGTTTCATTTCTCTCTAGTGACTAGGACCCAGCCAGAGGGCTGTGCTCCAGTGAGCTGGAATCCACTGCTCTTCAGTTCACAGCAATGGGCTCAGTTTCATTTCTTGTGTCTGGCTGTGTGTAGTGCTGGTGCCTCACTGACAGAGTGCAGGAACACCAGAACTGAAATTTCCCATCCAAATTTGAAAATGCCAGGATCCAAAGCCAAATTTGGGCCCAATTTTGATGTGAAACTGACACAGATAAATTTAAGCAGAGTTAGCAACTCTTCTCATTTCCTCCAAACTAAACTACAGACGTGCTTGGTCTTTACTGTGAGTGAGTGTGGCTGGAAATAAGGCAACATTCAGATAAGGATATCAATATATAAACACTTTTTCTTCAAGAACTCTCTCCTTAATTTTGAAAAGGCTCAAAGAGCCCCTTCATGAACCTCCTGAAATTCCTAATATGCCTTGAAAGTAATATCAGAGAAGGAAAAGGCTGTCCAACTCCACAGCACTCTGCAGGAGAGTGCTGAGCCCTCAGACTGCTCATTATGGCTCCTTATCAGAAATCCTGCTGATTTCTGTGGGACTGTACTGATAGTAGGTCACCACTGAGAGCAAGAAGTTAAGACAATCTGTTCCACTCTTCCAGTGTAAATCTGTGCAGGAATTCTCACCCTCATCAGTCTCCCAGGATGTGTTGATGCTGCCTCTCTATAATTTGGTTTTGGAGCTGAATACAAGTCCCCATAGGTCTTCTAAATATAAACTAAATATATGGAATTACAGTTTTATTACAAACTTTGCACGCTCCCTGTGAAAAAGAAAAATCTTACCAAGAAGACAATGTTGGTGTTCTGGTAGAGTGCTCGAGCTACACAGATTCTCTGTCGTTGGCCTCCACTTAAATTAATCCCCTAATGATTCAAATGGATCAGAAATAGGCATCTTTGAATAAACATTAGGACAGGCCTTTGGAAATGTGATTTTTTACAATTATAGGGTTTATAGTAAATAAAAAACTTCATTAAAATGCTAGTTCTATTGATAAACAAGCATAGTCCTCATATAATATCAGAAGAAAAGTTATTATTCATGGGTAAGTGTAAATTATGAAGAGCTACTCTGAGCACAATAGGCTTTTTAGCTTGAAAATGTAACCAATAGCAGCATCAAATTCTGCAAGCAAAATATGGGAGACTTTGGTCTAAAAATCCCATTTGAGAAATAGCTGAAGAAGCAGAAGAGATTTCAACTTTTTTTTTTGGGTAGTAATCCCTGGTGAATCACAATTATTTACCAGTCTGGCAGCCCAAGACAGACTAGAACTGTCTGAGTGACATAAGGGAGTGTCTTCTTAATACAAAGGCCAAGCAGAGATTAAAGCATTCACATTATTTACCCTTTCTCCAATTTCTGTCTGGTCACCAAATGGCAGTAAGTCAATATCAGGCTGCAGAGAACAGGCATCTGTAACAGCCTTGTACCTGGAAAAACAACGTGGTCATTGCAATTGTTTACCCAGCCATTTACTCTGCTAAAACAAAAACGTCCAGGTACACATCACCACAAAGTTTTTATTGCTCTGTGGTGGCTGGATAATTGTAAAAATAAGTAGGGCAAAATGATTATTGAGAAATAATCCTAGAGCATCCTAGAGTAAATGAAACATTGTAAAAAAATTACATCTTTATTAGAAGCCTTTATTGGCAAGACTGCTTTTTAATTATGTAAATTATTGAGTACATTCCTCCCTATCATGGAGTTGTTTTGTTGGACTCCAGAGTATTTGAAGACATTTTCCATTGAGTTTTTATTCTTCCCCCTTTAAGTGCCTCTTCATTTTCTTTGGAGTGATGTTACAGGACAAAGGATCATTACAGTGCTTCTGGTCTCTACCAAAACCAGCACACCATTTGCAAAATTTTGAATTTTTTTTGGTGAGATTCTTGGGTCTATAGCAGGTGATCTGCTGATGAGCAGCTGGGATCAGACTATATGAGTGATGAAATTCAGCCTTGTCCCTTTGAATCTAGTGAAACAAGCTGATGGATGCAGTGGCTGAAGAATCTGGTCCCTGAAATCTTGGTGCTTTTCTGGATTTCAAGGCATTTGATCATGGTTAGGTTTTATCAAGCCGGAATGGAGTCATACATCTTAGCACAGACTGAGAGGAAGTGGGTGTATTTTCAGTAACTGAAAACAGAGAGAGTGTTGCCTTTGAAAACATCAGCAATTTGTTTTCCTTAAGTCCAGTCACTTTTTCCACATTTGTTAATTGACCTTTTAGAAGGCTGGAAGAAGCAGGTGCTGGGTAGGCACAATAGAAGCTGTGCACCTCAGCTTTCACACTTCCTTCTCCTGTATTTCTAAAGGAAGAATTAAGGCCATTCCCTGGAGGCACCCCATCTTCAAAAATGCTGTTTTTGGAAAGTGGCTGCTCCAGTAACTTGATCACAGCAGGATTAGCACATAAACTCAGTGGAAACATGCCTAGAATCCCTGTTTCCAGAGTCCTTTGGCAAACTTGGGCTCCATTAAACAAAAGAAAATTACATAAGTAGTCTCCAGAGATGGGATTCATCTCACTTTGGAAATGACACATATGGCTTCAGCTGTATTCTGTGGAGAGCCACTGCCACTGTGGGGTTTCTCACTAACATCTTAGACACGTGCTCTGGTTAGAGGAGCATCCTGGCTTAAACCAGAAACCTTCCTCTGAGGTGAACAAAGTCAGGTCAGCTAAACCCACCAGAGGTTTAGCATGCACTGATTGATATTTTCCAGAATCTACAAATGTCCTCCAGAAGATGCCAAAAAACCCTCTTTAAAAGGAGCTGCCAGTTGTTTTTGAAAGGAAGTGGATATTTACCTCTGCTTATTAAAGGGGCTGCCAAAGATGATGTTCTCCTCCACGGTGGCATTGAGCAGCCACGGCTTCTGAGCTGCATAAGCCACGGAATACCTGTTCCTACTGCAGACACAGAGTTTTAGTAAGAAACAAAGCCCTCACACTATAAAACGTCTGATAATCAGGTTTTTTTAAGTTAATTTAATGAATTCATGTGCATTCAGAAAAACACAGGGAAACACATAAGCAAAACAAAAAGAAGGGAAGAGTTTTAAATTTGATGCTTTTGTTAGAACAGCACCCACTCTCTCCCCTGATGGCAAAATCTACACTCCGGGTTGCATTCTATTCTACTATAAAAGGCTGGTACCTACCTCAATCTAGTAATTGCAATTTAAATCCATAAGCAAATTATATTTTATATTAGAAATATTAAATTTTCACAGGAATAGTTATTTGACATTATTTTCTCTAACATGAAAACACAAAGAGAAAAGGTACTGTTCAAATGGCATTGGTGCACTTGACTTGCTGTTTCTGAAGTGTGAGATTATTTTATGTGGCCACACATATAAAATACTTTTTTCTCAGTGAATACTTTTTTTCCTTTAAATTTATTAGATCCTCAATGATATTGGAAAAGAGGGCAGTTTAATACAGATTGGGAAGAAATCATGGTAGCCTCCCAAGGATTTATTAGACATACCTTAAATGTGTCTAAATGCCTAATGACATTTGTCAATAGGGGCATGAATTTTCTTTACTTCGGTCTGTTTCTCCAAGGTACAGCAGCAAAAATGGTCATGCAATTTCAGAAATTTTTCTGAGATGCCCAAGGTGATGTGAGGAAGGAGGTGTGAACTGTTACCAGCTCATGGATCTGAACACTTATAGAATCATGGAATGGCCTGCATTGGAAGGGACCTTAAAGATCATCTTGTTCCAACCCCTTCCATGGGTAGAGACACCTTCCACTAGCCCAGTTTGCTCAGAGCCCCAGCCAACCTGGCCTTGAACACTTCCAGGGATGGGGCAGCCACAGCTTCTGAGCAGTCTGTGCCAGGGCCTCACTACACATACAATAAAGATTTTTTTTCTAATATCTAATCTAAACCTGCTCTCTGTCAGTGTGAAGCCATTCCCCTTGTCCTGTCACTCCAGGCCCTTGTAAAAAGTCTCTTTCCATCTTTTCTTTAGGCTCCATGCTGGTTCTGAAAGGCCACAATGAGGTTCCTTTGCTTTGTCTCTTTGATGGTATTGCTTCCACCAGAACATTTGCTTAGCTTCATTTGTAAGCATGTAGGATTTACTATTGAGAGAGAGGTGCTAAGGCAGGAGAAACAGCTGGTTAGAAGCTGTCAGCAATATCCCAAAACTTCCAGGAGTTTTAGCTGTTCATATGCACTCGTATGAAATACATCCTTGAGATTATGGGGCAGCAAACCATGGTGTGGCTCCCAACCACAGCTCTGTGTGCCACTACCTCTATTTATGACATATTTTTAGTGGAGCTTGTCCTTCTTTTAAACCTGGAGCCAGGGGTGGAGTCCCTGCTTGGCTTCAGCTGGAGCTGAGCTGGCTTCCTCTGTGCACTGCTCCATCCCTTGCCAGGTTAGGCACCATGGGGAACCCAGTGCTGGGCAGAAAACTCAAAAACATTTGGGAGGAGACACCTAATGATGCCTCATACCTAGAGATTCTGCCCTGCATAGCAAGGAGCACACTGAACTCCCACTGAGGTCAGATGGGAGCTGAGCATCTTTCAGACAAGAGACAGAGGTAGTGGTTCACTGGCTGGAGAAGCGTGGGATCCACTGGATTTGCACAGTCTATCAGTCCCATAGTAAATAATTAGCAACATGGTAAGGAAACACAGAGATGGCTTAAGAGCACAAAGATGAGGATTTGGGGATATTCTGAAGAAATTAATGATTTTTTTATGATACACTAGAAAAGAAATAATACCTTCTGGATGCTTCAAAAGAAGTTTCAGTTTCATTTACACTGTAAGTTATGGTAAATGACATTTAGTAAGCAGGAAATATAAAGAATAACATTTTGTGCTAGTTTTACACACAGTGAAACTGGAGTTAATTACATACTTTAAGAACTCAACACAAGTTTGGGTCTTTATGTTCTTGAAGGGAAAACAAACAAAGTCTAAGCAAAACCATAATATTTTTCGAAATGTGACAGTTTCGTATCTACAAGGCATAGTGGCTAAACAGGCAAATTATGTTATTAGAAAATGTATTTTAAATGAAAATCATATCATAAAACCTATTAAAAATTTAAATGTTAATATTGCCTGGCAAGCAATAAGTTAGCTTCTCCACACAGTTCTGCCAGTGATCTGCAGAAGTTGATAACTGATGTCAAATTTCCCCTGCAGTAAAGATGAGCTTTGCAGCTACACTGTAGGATCAGAACAGATTTTGAATCTCTTTGTAGCACTAAGGCTGCATAAAGCTGTGCACAGCCCTACAACATGTAGGTTTTCCTTGTCATCCTCCACTTCTTAAGGATCATATTCTTAAGAAATACATTCTGAAGAGCATTCAAATACTAGTAATGACATGAAGGATTTTGCAGCTCCCTCTGTTTGTTAATTGATTTTTTAACAGTGCCAAGAACCTGGAATGGCAGGGAAAGCAGTTTTGGACCAGCAATTATGCTCATTCCAGGCATGAGGATGCATCACTGCAAACTGCAAAACCTAAAAGAGATTATACCAGGTAAATAGAAACAGGCATTGTAAGGGGTTGGAAAACTCATGCTAAAAAAAAATATTTTCCTGACTTAAAAAAAAAAAAAAAAAAAAAAAAAAAAACCATAAACAAACAACTCCTCTTCTCTCAGTCCTATGAACACTCCAGATGAAACACTTTTATGCTGAGACAGAAATGACTGCTTGACTGCTGGGATACCAGTAAATGCAGCTGCAATCATTAGCAGGCTATCCATGCTCTAGAAAGAGCATAAAAATTCTAATAGCAAGCAGAGTCTTTGGAATGCCAGACTCATGGATTAAGCATCTTCCCAAAATGCCGGAACTGAGACATGTTTTCTGTGCTGCACATCAGCTCTCTGAAGACTTGGATAATTCAGGCCTCCTAAAATGCACAACCTGTTTTCTTCCTACACCAATTGCCAGAGAAGTTGCTGCATCAGAGGGGAATAAGTCTCAGAAGTGTCAGAGAGCCACACATTGAGGCTCAAAACAGACAGCCCCTCACTAAAACTTGGTCTCTCATTCAGCAGAAGCTTCCAGTCTTCTCTACAATGGAAAAAAGTCACAAGAAAGCAAAAGATGAAATCTAAGAAGAGATTGAAAAGGGACTGGGAATTAGATGAAGGCAAACAAGAAGAAGAAACCCTAAACTTGCTCTATTCAAGACCTCCAAACTTTTATTGGGAGAGCACTGCAGTGATAAAGATAAAATGCTTTCAGGTTTGGGAGCACTCTCTGAACTACAAGTCAACAAAAACTGGGCACAAGTCTTGCAAAACTCCTTGCAATTCCATGCCAGATTTAATCTGCTTGCCTTGATAACCAAACAGACTTTCTTAATGGGCAAGGACTAATTTTAGGAGCTCTGTTTCTTAAACCCTTTTTCCTTGGTTAGAAATTTCATTCCCAGCTTAGCTTGACAAATAGACTTTAATTCTCCCAAATTATGAATGAGATTTCTGTGAGAACCCACAGTCACCAATAATCCCATGAATAAAAACAGAGAAGACCTTTAGTGAGCTGGGACCTTCACAAACAAGGGGATTAAGTATTTGGTTTTATACTTTATTACCCTGCTGAATCTGTGAGAATGATGTGATTGCAGGGCATGGGAGTGGGCTGAAATTGAAGCTCCTGAGATTTCTAAAAAGGGTATTTTATTTGCCTGAGGGGATTAGCATTTATTTCCTCCAGTTCATTTATTTATTGAAATGTGGCTATTTATATTGATTTTTAGTTGTACTATAAAATATACATATTGCCCATAATGGGGTGTGGTAAGTTCAAGCCTGAAATGGTAGGAAGGGCCAAACTAATCTGTTATTTTTATAGGATTTTGAATATATAAGATGAAAAAACAAACAAACAAACAAAAAAAAAGAATTTAATTGAAATCAAGGTTTTAAGGAAAAGTAAAAAAGATCTCTTGTTGAGGTTTAGACACTTTTATGGTAACTCATAATATTTTAAAATAGACTAAAGCATGTCTGAGCAGGCCCTGATTCCCTCATTCTACAAAATAATGAAGGAGGAGACGAAAGGTGTACAAAATCCCTGGGATACCCCTGTAGCCACAGAACGAACCATTTCCTCTGCTAATATAAGGAGGAAATTGAGGCAAGATGAGGACCAAGCATCTACACAAATTCCACATAAGAGTTTGGAGGAATTTAGGCCTGTCCCTGCAAGCAGAACTGGTAGTTCTGCTGGTTTTGGCCACTGACATTTGTATGGATGATTTTTTTTATTCCTGCAGTGCTCATTATGCTCTTCAGTGCTTTCTGTGAGCTCCTGTAATCTTTAGGTGAGTATTGCACTTGGCAATCTTTCTGAGAGGAGCATTGACTTTTCCTAATATTTGTCACATCCTTCTGGATAATTGAGGACAAAACAGGCCATTTTGGAGGATCTATTTAATAGTTCTTGTGTTTCCTGAGCTTTTCATTTAGTATACAACAAGATGCACAGAAATCATTTCAATGTAGAAAAAAATGTGTAGCAAGTGAAAGTTTCCACTTGGTCCCTCTTGGCTTGGCAGTGAGAAGACTGAGAAGACAGTCTGATCGTTTGACTTGATGTGCATGAAGGGAATACATGTCTCTGCATGATTTCCCCAAATTATTAAGAAATAACTTAATAATAAATTACTGTCATCTGAAACAGGCTTGGCTGAATGACTGCACCCAGACAGCCCCATGCACCAGTGTCTAACAAGCCTCTCAAGCTGATTGCTCACTGGAAAACAAAAACCCAGCTCCATGTCTAAGGATGCCATATTTCTGGGCCATGTCTCATATAAGTGGGAAAAACTGAGACCCAGCCCATAAGATTTGCCCTGGCCAAGATCTTTTACAGAAAGATACATGGCCATGCTTTACTTCCCTGAGATACCAAAGCAGTGACAACCCTGGCAGTAGGACACACAGCTCTCACAGCAGTCAGCCTCCACAGCAACAGGGCATTTGAATCCCAGTGATGCCTTGCAGGATTGTCCCAGTCCAACTGGGGCTGCAATCTTACTGCTTACAATTACTGTGTTGTTACAGCTGAATTTGTAAAGGAATTCACCTAGCCTGCATTTCATCCCTGGATCAGTAGCTGCGTTAGTCATGCATGGAGAATCACATGGAAGGGGACTTAAAAGAGTAAAAAGGACCTTTATTATGGTTTTACAAAATACAGGAGCCACTTAGTTAAATACCTGAAGTCTCCTTCTGTATTCATCTGTCTGCCAGGCAGTCTGAAATTACCAGCAAAATATAACCATGTTTGCATCAGCTATATCACAATTATAGTGTGCAATGAAAAAAATCTGAGATGTCGGCTAAAACCTGAGCTTCTTGGTGTTGTGGTGATGTACACACTGCTAAACAACTGACAGCGTGATTCTATCTCTTGAGCAATATTAAACTTAATTTTTTTCACAATTTATAATTACAAAACATTTCATATGCTGTATCTATTATGTTTCTAAGATTTCTCATTTTTCTAATCTTTCCAAAGTTCCATATCTTTATCTAGGAAAAATCTGAGTCTTTCTCAAATACTTCTTTCAAAACAATTGTGAGAATCATTTCAAGGTACATTCTACTTATTCCTTTTATTTTATTTTTTTTAACTACTGAGAAAAAACATGCCTGATTATGGTATAAAAACCTCCATTGCATGTCTCAAAGAAATTAACTGTGGTAGGTCACATCTTCTTCTTCCTTCAAAGCCTAAATTCATATATAATTAAACTAAATTTAGTGTAGCCTTGGCTTCAAATATACCTGCTACTCCAGTGAGATCATATGTTTAGAATAGCAGAAAGTGAAGAATAGCTAGAGAGCAAAAATGCCATGGATACTATCACGGGAAAAGCAACATTCAGTTTACAACATTGCTGTAAGAAAAATATGGCAAAGGAGGTTACAAGTCAAGGGATGGGACAGCAAAATATTTGTCTCTGTGACAAAATTCCCTCTTTTCTCAGCAAAAAGATAATTGAGAGGAGTTTGGCTTGATAGTTTTAAAGAAACAGAACTGATCTTTAAAACAAAAGAACAAGTCTTGGGGTTACAGCACATCACTTCCACTGTCTCTGCCCTGCCTAGACTTGAAGAGTTCTTGCTGCCCCACTTCATTTCTGTGGGAATTTCTCATTCACTGATTCTGAATCCAAGGCCTGACCTCATGGGCAGTTCTCCTTTTAGAAACAGCTTTTGCCCAGCCTTTACTTTTAAGGTGTTCGGTGTGCTCAGGCTGTTTTTTGAGCGTATTACTGTGAAGAGTGACACTGTTCCATAGGTGAGGCTTGAGTGGGTACCAGGGAAGGAGAAAAGCATTGCTCACATGTAATTCTTTTCTTTTTTTCTGCCAGCATTAGCAGCAGCTCTGAGTGGAAATACATCCTTTCTGTTAGGCTGGCAGCCCACAGATCCCACTGGGCTGTAGAAGCTCCACGCTTTCACTGGTGGGTACAGGAATGACGTGACAATGCTGCCTTCAATTATAGTGAGTACTACAGCCTATTGATAAAAGGAATAGCCTATGCTTTCTATCCAGGTCATTTGCTAGGCCAATATATTAGATATTAATCACCAGACCAGCCTCTTTCCCTTCCTGGGGCACCCTGCTCTGCACATGATAAAACAGTGGAAAATCGCTCCTGAGTTTGCAGGTGATGCATTCCAGAGAGGATCTGGGTGATGGTAATCACTCAACATGCAGTTCTGAGGCATGAAGTTTACATTTCTCACAGCAAATCTCAGCCTCCTCCTTAAATGAATACAGCAATTAATAGCTATATAAACATACTTGCTCCAGTGAACTTTTCCCTCCAGGGTCTGCATCTCTCCCAATATAGCAAGGAGAAGTGAAGACTTGCCACAGCCAACTTGGCCCACAATCATTGTCATCTGACCTATGATAATAGTAAAAACAACAAAACACTTTAAAAAGAAAAAAAAAACCAGTTATATTCTAATTCACAAGGCCCAGATAGATTCAGCTCTAGAGCACTTGAAGCGATTAAATAATTTTTTTAGCATCCACTCCTTCATGGGCAATATTGCATGTATTCAGCTATGGAAACATTAATGGATTGCAGTAACACACTAATCTCCAAAGGAATGAGACTTTTGCTCTTACCTATATTAACATTTGTTTTACATAACTTATGAAATGTATTTAGAGTCAAACGATATATGGTGGAGAGTGATTATTCAGCCTGGAGTTCCATGAAAATTTGGACCAGTCTAATAAATGGACTGAAATTAATTTGGGCCAATCTAATAAATAAACTGAAAGAAGACCCATTACCCTTCTCTTCTTTGCTGTACTTCCCCTTCTCCCTACACAGACACTTTCCTACCTCCAGTCCTACTCTGCAGTGACGACGGTGCTTCTCAGATCTTCCCGTGAACTGATTGAAGGCACTAATTGTGCTGGCCAGTGCATTTCATAGACTCACAGAATGTTTGTGTGGGAAGGCACCTTACAGATCACCTCAAGCCATCCCCCTGCCATGGGCAGGGACATCTTCCACGAGCCCAGCTTGCTCAGAGCCCTGTCCAACCTGGCCTGGAACACTTCCAGGGATGGGGCGGCCACAGCTTTTCTGGGCACCCTGTGCCAGGGCCTCAGCACCCTCACAGGGAACAATTCCTTCTTCATATCCAATGTAAACCTTTTCTCTGGCAGTGTGAAGCCATTCCCCCCTTGTCATGCCACTCCAGGCCCTTGTCAGTAGTCTCTCTCCATCTTACTTGTAGTCCCCCTTTAGGTACTGGAAATTTTCCAGTTAAGCTTCTCTCCAGCGGGGAGCCAGGGGTCCTATTCCTTCCAAAGGAGGCAAACTCTGGCTCACCCAGCCTGTGAACCCATGGCCTCAGACTGCAAACTCCTGGAGCACAGACATTCTGCTGGTGACACTTAATGCTACATGGAAACAAATCATACAGGCTTGGGGATAACTAAATCACCATGTGACAGCAACCTAAAGTAATACTCTCTTTTAAAACAAAGCCCTTGATAGGAGATCAAAATAGAGCATAAGACTATTTAATAACATGAAATGCCAGAAGATGGTGTTATGAATATTACAGCATTATCAAAAACAACAACAAATTATTGTTGTTAATATTAATAATAATAAAAAAAAATTGCTGGTTTTTACATTTGCTATGCAAGCATTCCAAAACAAAACAGCATTTTGTAAACCTGTGGAATTCCTAACCAAAGACATTGAGGATGCAAGGAATTACAGGAACTCAGCTTGATAAAGAGGAATTCATTAAGAAACAAAATAATTAAGGATTCCTTGACAGAAAAACTCCATCTTCCGAATGAAAATAGTTGTGAACTGGAAGATTGTAATGTTGATAAATGTCAGGAAAAGAATAATACATGAGTGTTGCTGAAAATAACATACTGAGTTAGATGGATCCTTGGTTTGAATGAGTCTGGAGTTCTCCCTCTTTCTTTTTTTTTCAATTTCTCTATTAAAAATTATAATGATATTTTTTCAACCATTTTTTCATGTCTATTCTAACTCTTGACTTAGTTTGTGCTATTATAAAACTATATAAACTCTATAGATACATAAAGCCACATAATTTATCTAATGATCTTATATGAACAATAGAGCTCATGATCTTGTATACACTTTTAAACTATTTTTTTCTTATAAAATTCTAAATTTGTACTTTGTGCACTTCAAAACACCAAGAAGTGGAATTAATAACAATTTGACATTATATATTTCACGTTTAAGGTCTGCTTTCATCCTACCTGTTGGGATTCTAATGTTTATGTTGGACAGTGTAGCTAAACCACTTCCCCATGAAAAGTATCCATTGGTCACCTACAAAACAATTATCACAAATCAAATATTTAAACACAGGAGGGGAAAAATTAGAATGATTAATTTAGATTTAAAATACCTTCAAAAAATAAATCTGTGATTAATGAACACGGTGTGGTATGGTTGTATACACAGAGATAAAAGCAAGCTAAGTTTGTAAAGATTGCCAAACCCCAAAAAACTGTGAGTAAGAAAAGATAAATACACAAATGTATATAATCTATGTAAGGCAAGAAAGGGATGATCTTGAGCTGAGCTCTATTTCCCAAATACTTTCATTCTGTCAAATATGAGACTAAAGACTTGGACATCAGATTCATGATACCTCTTGGTTTCCTGAGAAGACACCAAACAACTGTAAAAACTGGTATGAAGCTCACTCTTTTCACTGTAAATTTGGCTAGACTGCTAACTTATTTAAGGGCTTGCTCTTGCCATGGAAAATTTGAAATAACAGCAGCACTTGGGCACCACCAGGTGCTGTTGCAGGAGGACCTGCTCCCTATTTTCATGAGGGAAAACATTTTCCAAACCACCTTAATGGCCACATCATCGATCTCCACGGGCCGTGTCTGCTTTCTTGCTGGCTGCTCGTAGCCTTCGAGCTGATACCTCAGGGGCTGCCTCCTGTTGATGGCCTTGGTGTGCTACACAGAGAGAAGTGAAAACAGGAAAGAAGTTGGAATCCTCATGAGAAGACAGCATTTGGTGCCCTGTAAAGGAAACAATCCATTCCCTTTCCTACCACCATTCCAGCTCAGGAGAAGCAGCCAGTGCTTTTCAATATGTGATAATACAGATACAACACTGTCATGAACACATTTTAATGTCTTAAACACCCTTAGCTGAAGCACAGAAAATATTGGGATTTTTTGCTTCCCATGCATAACCATCCCAAATTTCATCTCTACCATCCCTCTCAAACCCTCTCCCCATCATCTACAGTCTCTTTAGGGCTAAACAAAAGGTGGACAGGACAAAAAAAAAAAAAAAAAAGCTAAAACAATCACATTTTTGTTTCTTTTATTGTCATTGTTAGCCCAGAAAAACGAGAAAGGTGTTGTTTCAGGTTGGCAAGCTAAAATAAAATTTATTTTGTGCCAATTGTTTCTTTCTGTTTCTCTCTTCATGTTTCAGTCACATTTCAAATTGTACAGTCAGTTTGAATCTGTTGAAATATATAGCTTTAGAAAAATGTCAAAATGAAAAAAACACCTTTTCCCAAATCATTTTCATTGTAGTTTTTTGTCTTCAAATTTTACTCAAATCAGCTCTATGTTTAGTAGTCCAGAAACAGCATTTTGGAATTAATTCCTATTTCACAAAGTTTGGTGTTGTTTTTTTCCACCTTTAATTCTGAATTTCCCAAAGCAGGAATTTTTCCTCCCTTAGGATGCTCAGTATAAGATGGATTGTATGGACAACATACAGTACAAACCCCATAACCACAAGATATCCACCTGGGCCTTCTATAAAAACAAAGTTGAATTTTAGTCATATTTAAATATGTTGGTGTATTATGGTTGGTTTAGGTTGCTTTTTTTTTTTTTACTATTGACACTTCAGCAATGCTTAAGTGTGTTTGGGGACCCTTCATATCATAAAAACACCAAGATTAGGACATAAAAGAGGCAAAACTGGTCAATATTAGAGCCAGGCTAGCAATAAAACCTCCCAGGCTCTGTCAGCTTGGCCACTGGCCTTGTATGGGGCTATATGGCCTCTCTGCTTTGAAATTCAGTGTCATAAAGCAGAACTTACAAGTCCTGTGTGCTTCTTACAGGATTCATAAGGTACAGAGCTGTCCCCCCCTCTCCAGTTGTCATCTCCAATCTCATCACTCAGGAGAAACTCATTCAGCTTCTGTACACTTGAAAGAAAACAGAGGACAGTGAGTTACATAAACCCAGGTTTCCACGAATACATTTCCTTTTTTGTGCAGTCACGCCAGCAGGATTTATCAGAAATGTTCCATAAGAAGTCCATGGGATACTTTCATCTGCCACCCTGATGGCAAATGAAGATTTATGTGTGTGGAAGGACAGATGAAAATAATTAAGCATTGTACTGGTAGCTGGGAATGAAGAGCAGAGCAAGTCATGAGGGTGCCAAGGGAGCTCCGTGGGAATGGTTTCCCTCTTGGCAGGCTTATCTCTTCTGTGCCTTTCTCAGGCCATTGCAGTCAGGGTGCAGAAATAAGTCATGCACCCACCTCCATCCTCTGGAAATGCCAGGGCAGTGGGTGCATCCTGACACAGCTTTTGCATCATATAAAAAAAAAAAAGACACTAAAACTATTAGAGACTCTCCAAAGTAGGTCGTGAAGATGGTGAAGGGTCTGGAGGGAAAACCATATGAGGAACAGTTGAGGTCACCTGGCTTGCTCAGCCTGAAGAAGAGGAGACTGAGGAGAGACCTCACAGCAGTTCTGCAGCTTTCTCACCAGGGGAAGTGAAGGGGAAAGTTCTGCAACTTCTTCATGATGGGAAGTGAAGGGGCAACTACCAATCTCTGCTCTCTGTGACCAGTGACAGGACTCAAGGAAACAGCATGAAGCTGAGTCAGGGAGGTTTAGGTTGGATATCAGGAAAAAGTTCTTCACCCAGAGGGTGGTCAGGCACTGGAACAGGCTCCCCAGGGAAGTGATCACAGCTGCAAGGCTGACAGAGTGCAAAAAGCATTTGAATACTGCTCTGAGGCACAGGGTGGGATTCCTGGGGTGTTCTGTGCAGGGCCAGGAGCTGGACTCAGTGACCCTGGTGTGTCCCATCTCAGCATATTCTGGGATTCCATGGTTCTGTGCACAGCATGCACACAGGGACTGGGTACTGCACACCTCAGCACAGCCATAGCCAGCCCTGGAGACACACAGCAACTCTTTGCTTAGCTCTTAAAATTGTCTACTGGGAAACACAGCACACAAGTTCAATTTATTCTTCATCACAGGAGGATTTGATCCTCTCTGTCCCACTTCCTTTCAGAGTGCTGTAAGCACCTGGGTCTTTATCGTTTCAGGGAAGGGATGAACAAAATCACACACCAGTCATGGTGAAGTGCATTGCAAAAACTAAAATCAAGGTGCATTGGGTCAGAGACTGGGAAAGCAGAAGGACATATGCCTTCAGAACAGAGATTTGAACACTAATCTGCAAATGAGAAAGTAGTCCATTTCAAAGCCTGTCTGTATATTTTGTATTAAATTATCAATACATCTTCAAGCCACAGAGAGACAGGTTGGCAAGAAAGCACTGCTATTGTCATGATTTCCTCCTGCCAGCATGCCTGTTCCTGTCTCCTCTCTTGAACAGAAAATTTATGTGCCCCATAAATTCTGATATGTTTCCATATCAGAATTTCAGCCTTACATAAGGGGGTAAGCAATAATTTATTTTCTTGTAGAAGATACAAGACCTTGTTTTGATCATGCACCTAAAATGACATCAACCCTTATTTTGCGTTTGAATGAGGTACCCTCAGAAGTTTTAGTGGCACTAGAAATACTCCTGAACAGAAAATTGAGATTCTGACCAAAGTATAAGCTCTTAATCACAAAAATAATAAGCACGTATTCGTGTATGTATTTGATTGAGGATAGAGCCATGGAGTGGCCAAACACACATTCTTTATCCTTCACTTGGGGGACATGATGTGCCTGGGAGAAAGATGTTAGGAAATTAGTTTGACAAAGGATGCAGTTTGTTTTGGCAAATCTGGTCTTTATATATTGCCCTGGGGGTGGCCAGCAGTGTTAAGGAAAATGTACACACCATTCTGATATTAGGGCTATGCTAAACATAGTACAGAGATGTAGAGGCCTGGATGATTTATAGAGGAGCCTGGAGATTTTCCACTACTCAGAAATCATTTTCAACTTAGGGAAAATGTCTCATGTGGCCCTGCTCCTGCTGTTGCTTTGATAAAAATAAACTCTGTTAATTTTTTGGTTGTTTTTTAAAGTCAATGTGGCACTGGCAAAGGACAGCTGTGGAGCCTGAAGTCCCCTTGACTGCTGTTTGATATCACCATAACCCACTAAAAACAGACAGTGAAAGCAGCAATGCCATACCTTGCCAATGTGCCTCAGCCTTGGCATGAAGGAATGATGTTTCTGGGTGGGAAGTTCAGTTCTGTCTTCACATCCTGCTAGTGCTTGGCATCTGACACTTTACTACCAGCCAGGTGTCATTTTGCACCTCTTGGGACATCTTGGTGGTGTGTAGGTCTGCATAACCACACTATGACTGTGACTCTGTCCATACAGGCCATAGACACAACACCCAAAAGCCTGACATTCAACTTATACCAATCTGCTCCTTCAAGATTAAAATGCCCTATAGTCCAGCACGAAGGAAGCTGCTCTGTTGGGCTGTTTTACAGAAATAAATACTTGGAACAGGATGCAGGACATAATTAAATTCTCAATTATAGCCAAATGTACTTTATGTGGAGGAGTGTTGAGCCAGTTACTCTTCCTTGCTTCAGCAGGGCTGGTCTTGCTAGAAAGCTTCACACCAGGCTCTCCCACCCCCTCAGTGCTGACAAGAGCCCAGAGAGTGTTACAGAAGAGTGGTGGTGGGTGGTCAGAGTGTGAGAGGAGGAGCATCTGCCAAGGAAGGACAGTGCAGCTCTGAATCCCAACTGCCAAAGTTAGTGAAATTGTAAAAAGAATGGAACATTAGGAATCACAGAATCACAGAATGGCCTAGGTTGGAAGGAATCTTACAGATCACCTCATTCTAACCTCCCTGACATGGGCAGGGACACCTTCCACTAGCCCAGTTTGCTCAGAGCCCTGTCCAACCTGGCCTGGAACACTTCCAGGGTTGGGGCAGCCACAGCTTTTCTGGGCACCCTGTGCCAGGGCCTCAGCACCCTCACAGGGAACAATTTCTTCCTCATATTCAATGTAAACCTCTTCTCTGGCAGTGTGAAGCCATCTCCCCTTGTCATGTCACTCCAAGCCCTTGACAAGAGTCTATCTCCATCTTTCCTGGCGGTTCCCTTCAGGCACTGGAAGGCCACAATGAGGTCACCCCAAAACTTCTCCAGGCTGAACAATCCCAGTGAACAATTCCCTCAGTCTTTCCTCCCAGCAGAGCTGCTCCATCCCTCTGATCCCTTGGTGACCCTGCTCTGGACTGGCTCTAGCAGCTCCCTGTCCTTCCCGTGCTGTGTTTCTTTGTCTCTGTGTCATGCAGTAAAATGGAAGAGTCATTCTGATTTCTCTTACACCTTTAGCATCAGAGTCCCACCTCACAACACTCTTCCACGTGAGCTGGTAAGAACAACTTTTTCTGGTACTGAACATGAGTGTTCAGGAGTTGGAGGGAGGAGAGAACCACTTACCTCACGATGGCCTTGACTGCAAAACGAACCACGGTGGAGAGCAGGAACAGAGGTGTGACCAGGATGTGGAACAGTGACAGGGATGCAAATGCTTGGGCGGGCTGCAGTGGCTTGTCACTGGTGTATGCATAAGTCACAAAGGTCTGTCACATCAGGGAAAGATTGTCAGGACAAGGACTCTTGAACAAGATGGACATGGACAGCAAGCAAAATATTTTGCTAAGCTAAGGCTAATAACTACCTAAGTTCACTGGGAATCAGGATAAACTGAAGAGAAAGGTGTGTTCTGTTAAAGTGAAATAGGTTTTAAAATCTTGTGATTTCAAGAGGTTTAAATGTTGAAGAATGAAAATTTTCAGTGTTGACAATTTTTCACTTTTTACAATTTTCATTGTAAAATCGAGCATTTGATCACAGCTTTGTAATTGACTTTAGGGTTTACAGGAAACACACAATCCAGAAAAAAACCCATTAAGAATCTAACAAATCTTAGAGGTTTTTTTCACAGACACAGAATTCTGGTCATAAATGTTCCAATTCTTGTACACACTCAGCATACCCAAAATTTGGTCTATGAGAGCTCCTTACTGACCAGCATGGCATGGTTCCTCTAGTGCATGAGGCTGAGACTTAAACCTGGAGGACAAGCAAAATTTATTCCTCTTCAAACTGCAGAGTACCCTTTCTTGAAAACTTTAATGGTGCCTCATAATGCATTTTGAAACAGGAATGAATTTTGCTACTAAAGAAAAGACACTCAAAACCCCTTTCAAAAAGAGCTTTTCAAAATGGGTCTTCTTACAAGTTGCAATGGTCGTTCTTTCTTTTCTTTCTTTCTTTCTTTCTTTCTTTCTTTCTTTCTTTCTTTCTTTCTTTCTTTCTTTCTTTCTTTCT
>JAYDZK010000056.1:55507717-55547697 GCA_034509185.1 Euphonia xanthogaster | reverse complement strand
TTCTTTCTTTCTTTCTTTCTTTCTTTCTTTCTTTCTTTCTTTCTTTCTTTCTTTCTTTCTTTCTTTCTTTTTCTTTCAAAAATTCACGATGTAATGATTTTTCTTTCTTATAATAAAAAATTATTTTTCTCTTTCGTTTTACCAATTCACCTTCTGGGAATTAAAACTTCCAGTGTCATGTTCTCCTACAGTTAGCAGGGGCACTTCAATTCATCTGCTGGTTTTATGAAGAATAGGTCCTACAATAACAATGGTGCTCTTTCTTCCTTTTTACACCCCCTCCCCCCACTTTCCTCTCCCTTTTTAATAAGGAAAACTGAAAAAAAACATATCTTACTGCAAGAACAGCTGCTATTGGTATGGCTGCATTCATAAAAACTGGGAATGAGAAATAAAATAAGCATCAGATTATAAGAAATAAGAAAAAACAATTTTACAGTAACTGTATGACACTAAAATAATCCAGTTATTTCCAATTCAAGTAATTAAAACTCCCAAAGGAAAATCAGTCTGCAGGAAGAAATTTCCTTCCCTTATAGTCAGAGATCTTAAACACACCAACAAACAAGCCATGGAATTCTCTCATTTGTCTACTCTACTAAGCTGGCATAAAAATCATTATGTGCACAATTAATATGAAACACAACTAAAACATTACTCAACCCTTCTACATTGCAGAAAACACAATGTATATACACAGAAAATATAATTTATCTTTGGTGCTGTCAGAGCTGCCAATATTACCTGGAGCCTCCATACCTATAAAGCAACTCCTAACTGTAATGTCACAATGATGGTAACAGAAAACTTACTGCAAAAAACCCCCAACAATATGTATTTCATCCTTTTGAATTTCTGTGTTATGTATTTGTCATGCCTTTTTATTTTAATGACATTACACAGAGACAAAAGTGTCACAGGCACAGCTGTATCTCTCTTTAGCTGATATTGGGAGGATGTTGACATGAAAAACAGGATAATTTTCCAAGCTATAAAAACACAGTTACTTACTGGAAAGGGATGTATGAAGTGCAAAGGTTTTGAGACTGGTGAGCTCTTTCATTCTTGTTTCTTCCACACTTGTACAAAATATGTGCTCCCAGGCATAAAGCTTTAATAGCTTAATGCCTTTGAGGATCTCATTGGTTTTCTTTAATCTCTCAGTAGAATAGTCCTTCATTTCAAGAGAAAACCAGGGAAAAAATTTATAACTGTTTGTAGTCTTAATGACAACCCTCTTTTCCCTTCACTTCTGTTGTTAGATTCATTTAAAAAATAATTTTGTTAATTTGTGATTTTGTCAGGTGCCATACTAAGAGGAAGAATATAAAATTTCATTTTCTTTATAGGTATTAAAATATTTACAATCACTATGGGAAATTATGTGACCCTTTTCTGCAAAGAAAAATATATCAAAACATCCCAACCCTTCAAAGAGAGGGTGAAACTCAGGGAGGTGGGTTAATAGGTCAATGGTGTCCACAACAATAGACAGAAACCTAAATGAGTGTATTTGCTGATGCAAGAATCATTCTGCGATCTAGTTGTGAAAATAAGCAAGATATTTATCAATGTATTTAGCTAAATTACCCTCATCAGAAAACAGTAATCATAAGTTTTGGTAAAATCATAATCCAAAAGATGTTATGAGTCAGAGGAAGTCAGAATAGAGCAGTAAGAAAGTGAGATTATTTCCAAAACTATGCAAAGATAAGACCTCTGTACAATTTTTACAGGTTACAAAAATGGGCACAACTCAACAGGATTGAAGTGTGCTGGCAATTAGATCCATGCATCAATAATTTGCTTACTGAATATTAAGATAAAAAGGATCTCTAAATATTTGGCAATTTAAACATCAAAGGCTTACTTTAAAAGTTCAAGGGTCACAGCAATAAAGTTAAATATTAGACAAAAGAGCAGAAAACATTTCTAGTTGGTGAACTAAATGAAACAGAAAAATAAAGTTACAGCACTGAAGAATTTAGATATGAATATATAATAATCCAGCAGTGACAACTGATTTTTAGAAAATACCAAAGCTTAGGCAGAGAGTAAGAAGTCTTTAGACTTTACAGAGGGAGGTTGTGCACATTCTTTAATACTTTCCTGCTATAATTTATCAGCCTTTTGCACTGTTTGCTAACATCCCATGAAATATAACATCTGCAGGTAGGAATAACACCCTTTCATGGAGTGGAATTCAGACAAAATTGTACTAGTTGCATTAAAAATACTCTTCACAGAGAAGGCAGGCCAAGGCCCACATACTTTTTTGAGATTCTCTTCTGACAAATTGTGAGGAAGGAAGAGACACTGAGCCACAAAATAACAGACAGGGAGGGACAGTGGAACTGAGGGATGGCCTGCCCAAATGCACACAGTGGTTTTCACTAACTAGAAGAACATAACCTAGAAACCCTGTTCTCATTTCTGGATCACAAATGTCACTGAAATAATTCACTTACAAGAGTGCTCTTCTGAGCCTCAGCCAGCTTGGTGGCTATGAAGTACTGGATGGGAGCTAAGAGCACAATGACAGCAGCCCCTACCAAGGCGCTCACTCCCAGTAGGTTATAGAGGAGGATCACACCCATTATTATCTGTGAAGAGAAAAGCAACACAGAAGAAAAAAAAAAAAAAGGATTTCAACATGCCAGAACCACACCAAGAGAAAAATGTTTGTTCTTCTAATAAACACTTGAATGGTTCATAGGAATCAGCTGAGCCCATACTTCAGGAGGTCACATTTGGAAAGTGTGGGAAATAAACCCAGAAGCCTTTCTTTTTGACATTAACTAAATAGTTTGTGTTAGTGCCTGGTAGTTCTAATTCCAGACTGGGTTTCCACAAAACTAAAGGAGCACTAAAATGATGGTGCTTGCCCCGAGGCATTTTACAGAGCTCCTGGCCTCAAGTCCTGTTTATACTAGAGCTCCTTACCTCACTCTGGAAGCATTCAGAGGTCTTAGGGCTGTCATGGATCACTGTTGCATTGTGTTGTACTGTCCCTATGCAACTGCAGGCAGAGGGACATTGCTGACAGGCACCGAAGCATGAAGCATCTGTGCTGGGACTGACACAAACTGAGCTTGGGCATCAATACCATTTCCTCCATTTTCTGGAGGAAAATGCTGCCTTTTAGCCCTGCAAAGGGTTTGGGAACACTTCCTACAGTAGGTTACCTGGGAATGGCTGTGGTGTGACTGCTGTGATTCTGGTTCCCGAGTTAATTCAAGATCTGCTATATAAATATTTCTATTAAAGCTCCACTTTGTGATAGAGTGATGTCCTCAGTGATAAGAGGGCATACAGAATTAGCTGCATATCTCATACTTTTATCTCCTAAACAAGTCTGTCTTTAAATCTCCCTTCTCATTATACAACATCAGAAGAATCAATGCTGTTTAAGATTTTTAAAGCAATATTAAGTTTTTCAGGCTCCTGTACTGCAAATTACCATACCTAGCCACAGCAATCAGATCACCTGTTCATTTAAATAACTTTCAAAGTATTGATAGAAACACTTCCATCCACTTTATAGGATGTGAAACAGTGAAATGAAACCGTATATATTATTTCTAATTTCTGTTTCCATGTAGCCTTTTTTGCCTTTTTTCATAAACTATTTCATGACACTCTAAACCCTACCCAACCCATTAGTAGTAGTAATTACTAACTAATAAAATAGATTATTGATGCAGTTTCAGGAAATTCAGCAAAACTGATCTACTATAAGAGTTGGTTCTACCCCTTTAAAAAATTCTTTAATGTCAGTGGGATCACTGACAGGTAAGGACCATGCCAAACATATCCTGAGCTAAAATTCTGAAGAGGCAACGGAAGTGCAAGCTTCAGGGAAAATCAGCACTTCTCAGGTCATTAAGTCATTGGCATTTTTGAAAACTTCTTTTGAGCTAAATAGTTTCAACCTTTCTTTCCTACAGATCTGCCTCCATTTCTTTCCCAGCCTTGCTAAGAAGCAGGTACGTTCAGTGACTAAGTTGCTTAGATGAGGGCTCCTCTGAGCATTGTCAGTGTTCACGTCAGTCATGGAGCAGGATTCAATTGCTGTTGGTCCCGCCACAAAACCCAGTTACAAGTGGACACTGCAGAAGCAATGCTTAGGGCTGATTCCAGGTGGCAAAATAAAAGCAATGGATTTGTGTCAGCAGTGGAAGAAATATAAGCAGGAAAAAGGATTGCAGGTCCTCATTCTTCAAGTCACAGACACGGAAATTCTGCTAAAAAACCCCTCTCTCTTCACTGGCCCTTGGAAAGACACCTTTCCAGCCCTTGGGGCACCTTTCTGCTTGCTAATCTTAGTGGGAAGTGCAGGTTCCCCCCTGGATTTTGTAGCAGCGTCCCAGACATGCACTCTCCTCAGCCAAGCTGGAGGATCTCTCAAATCAGGCCCTAACTTGGATGCTCTACCTGAACAGGCATTGCCCACAGATTGGGGCACAGGAACAAGAACCACATTAATTGGTTGGTTTCTATGGCAACCAAGTTATTGATTTGTCCCAGTGTCATCTCTCCCATGGACAAGTTGGATGTAGAAAGCCTCAGGATCTTATTATATATCATTGCCTGTAAGAAAGGGGGAAAAAATGAAGTTACTAAAATGATGTAATTATAAAAGAACAGTAGCAGTGGGATGTTTCAAACTGCAGCATCAGCCTTTACCTAGGACAGCCCTTCTCCCAGTCTCTCACCTGAGACAAAGGGAGATGGAGACAGAGTGAGAGAAAGCACAAGAGAGAGAACTGACTTTAAAAAACTCCAATTCCTCTTAAAAGCTTTGTTGCTTAACGCAGACCTAAAATAGAACAAAAAATGACAACAAAATATCAAAATTTAAGAAATTGGCCAAAGAACCTTTATAACAAGCATTTGGTGAGCCTGCTTTCCTGTGACACTGTCTGTCGAAGAGATCCTTGTTTCTGATAAGACAGGTAAATTCATGCTGTGAAGTTTGATCACAGTGGGTATGTATTCCTTTGGATTCCTCTCCATTCATTTCCATAAAATTTGTAGGAGTTTAACAGGGTTTAAAATTAATCAGGGCTTACATCTACTGAATTATAAAGGCAAATATTGTGAGCCCAGTTTCCAGTTCTGATCAAACATCAAATGCTGCAGCTCTAAGGAAGTTTTAAAAATAATTTGTCTTTTTTGACCCATTTTCTTCATGAATAAAGTATATCCTGTAAAATTAATAAGAAATGCCTGGTGAATTATATCAGCTGCATATGCTCCTAAGAGTCCCAATTTTGGTAAGTGGGAGTCACAAAAAGGAAATAACCAGGAGCTCTTTCATCCCCAAGTCTGTACCATCTATCCTGGGAGAAGGCAGAAAATGTTTGAAGCAGCTCCATCAATCAGAGCAAGTACAAAAAAAAAAAAGAAGCTTCCATGCTGAGATGATATTCCCATGGTTAGTTACATCTGGCAAAACATCAGTTCTGGCTTCTGGATTGTTACTGCTGCCTGTGGAGTTTGGTCTGTGCACAGCCCTGCTACACCCCCCCACGTGCTGGGCTGTGCTGGCTCCAGTCCATAAACAAGGCTCTCACAGAGGGTTAAGGGGTGCTGGGGTTACAGACACAGCCCTGCAGATAAATCACTCCCGTCCCATCCCACAGGGCTCTGTGCTAAAGGGCATAAATATCCAGAGTCACCACTCCCGACGCATGCACAGCGTTCCCATAAAACAAGGACACTGCAGATGGCTCTGTCCACAGTCAGCAGAAGCAAACTCATAAGCAAATGAACAAAGCAGATGCAGAGCCAAAATGACACTGCTGATCATCTATCTCTCATTGTCTGCAAAGATGTGTTTTCATATGCATGGGTTTTTATGGGTGTTAAACTTCCAACTGGTTAGAATGATAGGATTAGTTTTTAGCAAAAGGAACTGGTGCCAGCAGTTTGCCAGCACTATGTTGTCCAGTTTTCTGTATAAAAATACAGCACATATCTTCTCTGAAACCATCATTTCAAGCTCAGTCTTCAGATGAAGAACGAGACAAATGAAAGGACAAAGCTGGAGCTGTTACTAGTGAATCTCCTGGCAGATCTTTGCTCACCAGTAAGGCGCCCCGCAGGTTGATGCCAGTCTCTGTAGTCACATAGTAGGAGGCCTGCAGGAATGTCCTCTGTAGGATAAGAGCCAGGAAGAGAAGGACTGCCAAGACATAAACATTCCTGAGGAATTCCTCCGATGAAAGGTAGGAGTTTGATGGATCCTTCACCTGAAAAGAAAGGAAAAAATGATGCAAGTTCCATAGGAGGGATTGTATATTCCCAAGAAGCTGGAAACAAGCAAATTTAATCATTGCATTAGAATAAAACATATTGCTGGTATTATGAGAAAGTTATAGAAATCAGATTTCTCACTGATCTCTATATCAAAATCATTTGGACACAAATTTAAAACTCCGCTCCTGTTCCAAAGACTGAGGATTGAGACGTTTTAGCAGTTCTAAAATTATTTACTTTTAGCAGGAAAAAAACAATAAGATCACCATGTCTGCAGTGTCTCTAGTTTCCCCATCAAATTGTGGTGATTTGTAGGATAGAAATGCTACTCAGTAGAAAATAAAGCTCATTCCACCTGCCCCACAGAGAAGCTGCAAGAAAATATTATTTATGATATGGGATTAGTTATTTATGTTGCATTTGCATATTATGGAAACAATTCCTTCCACAAGTATAGTCTATGATAGCCATAAATTCTGAATAACATTAGACTATACATGCCAGTATTCCACACAAAATTAAATTTAAATGCCTCAATATGGAAGAGAAAAAAAAATTTGTTTAAAGCCCTTTGTTTTCATTTTCTAGTTTTTGTGTTCACTGTTCTGCTCTGTTTCTGGCAGAAAGGAAACAAATGTACCAAAATACTCCAAGGAAGACTGTTCCTTTGGTATTTCCGACCCAGCTGGAAGCAGGATGTACTGGAATTCTTACAGGGGAAAAAAAAAGAAAAAGAAAAAAGAGACAGATAAAGCCTGTTCTACTGAAATATCCAGCCTGATTCTGACATGAAAGGTATGGGCAATATAAGAAAGAAAGCAATCTGCCCAAGACTCCTTGAAAAAAGAGTTGCTTAAGGGTATGAATGGTGAGATAAATATATTTGAAAACTTCCCTTTTAATATTTTGCTTCATCTAACTTCCCCTTGTTTTCACAGTGGAGATATCATTAAGAAAATAACATTTGTAGATAGCTTTTTAAATGTATACAGAGTTCTCAGGAATTAAGGCAGAATAAGCATAAAATTAAATGTATTCTCATTAATTGGAACTAGAGAGAATTTAAAGGAGAAATGTTTAATAGCAAGAACAACAAAGAGAAAGTTTATCAAAATCCATAAATTAAAGGCACATGCATTCTGAAATGTATCCAAGAGAAACAGTGACTGTCACCAAGCCAAGTGCTTTCAAGATCTCCAATGATTTCAATCTTCCCTTTAGCCAATACTCATTAAAACTTTAAAAAGCTACAACTGAAGCCACTACACTGAAGAGGACAAAAGATAAAGGAAGCAGACAAGGTACAGACACCTAAATCTGAGATCCATAAATTATTTTCAAGCTTAAATACTTTGTTTGTTCACTATGCAAAAAACCCAACATTTTTGAAGGCACAAAAACATGCACTTTGCCTTGTAACTCTGTGGCTCAAATCCTGCATATGCAGGTTCAAGGATGATAAAAAGCTTTACTTAATAAGCTGTACAATTAAATTCTCCTTCAGTGCCAGAAAGTCTCAAGCCAAATTGAGACCATCAGTCAAGAAAATTAATGTCAGGAGTGAGCAGCCAAGAAAAAAATATATGGGTAGTGATGATAGTCAAATACTTTATCTGGAAAGAAAAATGCTATTCCATTACATACCATTCAGAGATAAAACACTCCAAAAACTGTAAGGAGATGTTTCTGTGTCACAAGGCAAATGCAGGAAAATGTCTTTTCTCATTTCTTCTCTGCTGTCAGGAAAATAATTTTACCTGTATCTTTTCATTAGTTACTCATAAATTCTTTTTCTTGTGATAGAAAATGTTCCATATCAGAGGCTTGCTCAGCATTTAGATGTGATCTCTGAAAGTTCAGTCTCAGTGAAACTTGAAATGAGCACTGATCTGGTATCTCTTGTGCATCTCTAGTATCAAGAACACCATTGAGTAAAGTGGATACTTTTCAATTTCTCAATATGTGCCAACACAGTTAATCACAGCAGCAATCAATACAATCAGCCACAAACAGGGACTGGCTACTGTCAGCTTCCCAGTATAAAAAACAGATTTGAGAGAAGTCAAAACTGTCAGTGAAGTATAAACTGACAAATGGGCAGGAATTAAGCAAAATTCCCAGGCTGGATGCATCACTGAGGTACCACCAGTGTGTGTCCTGCCTGAAACAAACAGGCACAGTTGAAGAGGAGCACAAAAAATTGTTCCTTCTTCCCAGAACTGCTGGGATGACTCCATCAAGACAGACAGTTGGGGAGCTGGGGGGAACCTCCACAACCTATGTTCCGTTCCTACCCAAGTCTCTCATTGCTCAGGTTTATAACTTGATTGTCTCTCACTACAGAAATATTCAATTTGCTTGAGAGAAACAATGGAATAACACAGCAATGACCACAGACCTATCAAAGCATGCAGCCAGCTGTCTTAAATACCTGATATGACTCTAAAACTAGAGTCATACTACCAGCATCTTTCAATCCACATTGTCAGGTTACCTTTTCTGTGGTGTTTGTATAATTGGTTGTATTCTGGAAGCCCTGGACAATGCCAGAAATGCAGAGTGGCCCAGCAAAGCCCAGCAGGTCGGCCAGGTAGCGGAAGGTGCTGCTGAGCAGGATTGGCCGTCCAAAAGCACTGTACATGGCCAACCAAATGGAGGGACTACGGTTGGGATGATCCTCCACCTTTTTCTGGAAAAGAGAAACAGGTACACAGTGAAATAAGAGAAGCCTCCTAGACTTTATATGGCATCATTTCTGTCTGGATGCCCAAAAGATTCCTGAACAGTGGTTTAGACCAGGTGAGGCAGCAAATTTGCTGTAAGTATCGACAGATTTCCGACATTCTTCACAGCAAATTCCAATTCTGCCTCCCCTTGGTAGCTGTGGTTTCTCACCTCTATATCCCACCACTTTCCTCAACCTGTGAACACAGAAATGCAAGCAAAGATTATCATCCTGGCAGGCAGCCATTGTCCCTTGTCACACATGAGCTCAGAGAAGGTCTGACCTTTCAGCCCTTTGCTCACATGGGTAATCCTGGTTTCACAAGCTGTAAAGGCTTCTGATTGCAGGAAAAATACATGACAATTACAATAATATAATATAATTTAATTTAATTTAATTTAATTTAATTTATCTGGAATTTTTTCCGTGTCTTGGATGCATTCCAGGATGACACACTTCAACCAATCAATGATAATTGTGCTCAAAAAAGGAAAGCAGCAGACCAAGATGGGAGGTAAGATTAAATAAACCAAGGATCCTTTCTAGCCTTCAGATCTGTGAATTTACACAGTATCACAGCTCTTGGCTAAAACACCAACCAGCAGACATGGCTTTGTGTAATCAGTGTGTTCTGATATCCCTGAGGTCCTTTCAGTTTAACAAAGGAAGAGTTCTACTGACCAGAGCCGTGCTCTGCAGCATGCTTCCTTGCACTTCAGGCAGCAGCTTTTGACACTTTAAAGAAGCATCTGTCATTTCTCAAGTAGCACAGATGCCTGCAAGCTGCAAGCCAAGCCAAGCTCTCTTGAGCATTCACAGAGACATTTTAAGCACAGCCAAGCAACAACCACCCCCTGCCCCAACAAGTTCACCAAAGAAAAAGCAAACATGCCTGTAACCTGCCTGGCTGCTTCATGCCTTTTCCCCCCACTCTTTTCTCAGTTTTTCCCTTTTATGCCATTTCCACAGTAAGATGGATTATATGCAGGGTGCCAAAAATGTGCAGATGGATCAGGTGGCTGCCAGAGACTGGGCCAGGCCAGTGCCAAAGAGCTTAGGAAGGAGAAATAAGCACCTTGGGGTCAAATTAGAGCTACCATTTCAGGAAGGGGTGAGAAGGAAACTGCTTCCTCTGGGGAGGGAAAGAGCACAAGGGCCTCACATGAGTTGCCCAGACAAAATGCTCTGAATCTGTGGCCTAATGGGTTTTGAGCCTGAGTGCCCTAAAAGGATTAATCACCATCCTCAAATGAATGATTAATAACTTTAATAGCTTGAGAGGAGCTAAGCTAATTTATTAGGTAAATGGCTGCCATCCTTTGGGAAAAAATTGTTATATTGTTCTGGGCATTCAATTAATAGTAAATTTGATAAATAGCAATGGTTAATCCTTATTTCTCTAACAATTTAATAGCCATTTTCACTGTTACTGCAATTCACACATCGGCCATCAGTACATGAAATCTGTTTCCTTTTCATTGGAAAAAAAATGTTATTAAATTATCTAATTTATTGCTAAACACTGTTTTTTCTTCTTCTTTTTTTTAATCAGGACTTCATATTAGCTGAAGCATGTAACAGGAAGAGGGGAGAAAGACCTTTTTCTAATAATAATTTCTTTTCCACAATGGTCCTTGAGTGTTACAGGCTTGCATAGAATGTTGCAGTATTAATTAAACAGTCTGGGCTGCTGTTCTCAGCTGTGCCACTTGATTTGGTTTTCCTTGTCTTTCAACTTCCTTTCAAATTCCTGTAATTTTCTCTACCTTGGGTACTCCACGGTTGGAATAAAGGGCAGTAAGACAGTTCTCTGTGATAAATCAAGTCACCTGTAAGGTTTGCCTCAGTAAATATGGAAATCTGACTGTTCCCATTGTTTTGGAGCTGGAACTATAAGCCTGCCACTGAAGGGCAATGCCCTGACCCTGTGATTGATAGTTAACACAATTTCATTCCTCCTTTTCTTTGCCCTAATAGCTAGGAATCATAGTGGCACATGAATAGCAGACATAGGAAACTAATGGTCCTTGACTTTAAAAATTGATTTTTCTATTAAGTCCCCAAAAGAAAAGCTTTCTCTTGACCATCAGGACAAATTATACAGGATTCAGGCTAGTGGGGTAAACCAAATGTAACATCAGTGTGCTAAATCTATTTTTGGATATGTGATATACGATGCACTGATATGTTGTGTGAAACATCTAGCCTGCTTCAATAGAAAGAGAAACAAAAGCCAAGAAACAACAGAAGGAGGATCAATTTTTTTTTTGGGGGGGGGAAGGGATGTAAATGGAATTATGTGAGAATTTATACTATTATTTCTATTATTTCCATTTTCATAGCATGCAGAGATAGCAAGACAATGTCATGTGAGCTATCTCAAAGGCATTTCACAATACAGACTATTCATTAAGGTGTGAGAAGAAAGGTTTGGGAAGGAACAGGAGTTTTCTCTCTGCAAGGCCATGGAGCACAGCTGAGATCAGCCATCTGCAGGCACAGGCTGGGGTAACCCCACTTAATCCAGAGGAGGCTGTGGGGCTCCCCTCAACAGCAGGAGATTAGTGTAAAATATACACTTGGCAGCAGAGACAGTGGCATATCACCTCCTCCAGACTGCAGACCACGCTCCAATCTGAAGAATTTTCCTAATTCTGTGGCCGTTTTCTGGCCCACCCAGGCACAAGCCAATGGATTCTCCACAGGAATGAACTGCAGTGAGTCCCACTGCCTGGCTCCTTGGATTTGCTTTAGCCATTTGGTTTACTTTAACTTTTATCTACAAAATACCAGTTTACTTCAGGGTTGCAGCCTGTTTTTGAATAGTAGCACAAATGTGCTAGAGGCTGGGGTAATCTCGAGGCTTTAAACAACTACAGAACACAAAATACCTGATGTAAGGCAGTATCAGAAATGTAGGTGAGTGTAACTGCATACATAACATTTATGCAAGTGTCTACGTGTGCATAATATGCACTGAGGGAAGCTACACACTGAAAGTTTGTGCTCATGCACATGAGAAATGCACATTTACCTTGCCTTTTGGCATCTGAACTGCATTTTTGTGCAGGCACAGACAGTACCTGCAGATGTGAACAAGCTACAGACAAATGCTGGCACCCAGCTGTCGTGCTTGTCAAGAATGGCACAGACTCAGGTCCTTGGGCCACAGAGGTGCATATCTCTCCTTTGCCTCTTTAAGGGTTTAGACACCTTAAGAATCTGGTCTAAGGGATGCACCTCTCCTAGCTTGCTGTGTAAAACTCAGTTCCAAAAACTCAGTAGCTTTATGCCTAAAGCAGCAGGATATTGATCTCTGGTTTCTATAATCCTCAACTGCAGAAGGAAAGAGAAGCAACCTATATCTATTAAGATATAAACAATTGTACTGATAATTGTTTCATCTCAGAAGGCACAGAAAGGCCTGCAGCTCCATTAGCTGCTGGGAGCAAAGAGCTGTCTAATGCATCCAGAAGTTTCCCTGGAAAATCCTGCCCTACCCAGTGAGTTTTCCCAACCATACTTTCTGTACTGGGTCTGGATGGGATGGAGTTAATTTTCTTCATTGCAGCCTGTATGGTTCTGTGTTTGGGATTGGTGACTAAATCACTGCTAAGACACCAGTGTTTTGGATATTCTTTATGTGTGGTTTTGGCTATTTTTCTGTCTGGAGAAAAAAAAGGTGAAGACGAGTGTTTCCAGCTGAAACTATGGACAGAATGTCTCCCAGTTTCAAAAGTAGCTAAGATTTAAACAAATCTTTCACTGTTAAAATCTAGCAAGTGATCAGTCTGTTGTGGTTTTAGTTTCCAGTTGCACTCAGTTTGGGAACTCTGTCCTGCTATTAATTCACTTAAAACCAAACTTTTGTATTGGAACTTCCTACAGCAATGTTTCACCTTGGAACAAACAGTCCTAAGTTAAAAATTCCTAAAATGAGGATTTTATGAAACTGAAGAAATTCAAACTGACACTTTGGCTTTCTAAGGCCAAACAGTGACATGGACACCTGGTATTACCTTTTGTTCTTCATAGGCTTCTTTGAGACAGACATAATTTGTCAGTGCTCTCATTGCAATTGGGAGCTTCCCAATGGCCTTCAGGTCCACAGGTTTCTTGTGAGCAGAAATAATGAGAGTGTTCATCCACCAATAAGTTGCCTTTGAGAGCAAATTGACAAATGGCTGCAGGAACCTCACCCCCAGATCCTGCAGATCTTCTGGAGGCTTTACTTTCTGAGGGTTCATGAAAAACACATACCTCTGCAGAGGAGAAAACAGACAAACATGGGCTCAGAAGTTATCTTATTGAGAGTAATTTTTTAGTCAAAACTATGTGTAAGACAACCACAGTCTCAAATTTGCTTTTAAAGGTAATTATATGTCGAATTTGTGTGTAAATAGGAGCATTTCCATTTTGACAGATAACTGGCAAACAATTGAGCAACATGGGATGTGGATACTGTTCTGAACCCTATCAGTACCACCTATCTAAAGCTGAACAACAGTAACAATGAATTATTGGGAAATAATTTTATTTTAAATTATCATGGGTAAGAACACACGCTAACTTAAAGATTCACTACATAAATAGTTCATTATGCACAGCACATATTTTACAGATTGCATCCACCTATATCATCCTCATGTGCACAAATATGCATCTGTCTACACAAATATGTGTGCACTTTGTGTGGCTAGATGCACACAGGCACACATGCACACCAAGCCCAGGGGATACGTCAAGGACATACATTTTAAAGAGATTTAAATCACCACTGATATCCAAAGAATTAACCAAACCTTTATGGCTAAGCTAAACTTGGGTCTAAACTTGACACAAGTCAGAGTTCCTGGGACTAAGGAGCCATCTTCACCCCCACGATGGCACTGATATTTTTCTAGATCCTGAGGAAGAAGGCACATACCCTGACTCGGATGACATTGATCTCCACAGCCATCAGCAGCCCATAGAGGATGACCATGATTCCAGTGATGCAGAAACGCAGCTGAGAAAAAGGCACCCCGTCCTGGCAGTATCTGACAAGCTTGATGGTTTTGGTGACAAAGGCCATTATCCAGTAAAGGAAGAGGGCTGTAAAACAGGTGCATGTGCATAATTTAAAAATAAATTAATAGATAAGTGTAACTACAGCGTTTTAGCTTCCATGGCTTGATACGGTGCAGGCACAGTGATCCTCTATGTCACCAGCCACTGTTTTCTTTCCCGGGCCACAACCCTTCAAACAGATCCCTTGGCAGATCTTCACACAGGTACGAAAGTCTACTGAAAAGGACTCAATCTGAAGGGGAACTTTGTTCTTATAGCAAAGGAAAAGGCACACAACTTGACAAAAGTCATATTGCCTCTTAGAAAAAGCAGGGTGCATCCCAAGTGAGAATATGGAAATTTGCTCATTTGGAAAAAGAGTTCATGGAATTTAGTGTTAGCCTGCATCCTGGCTGGAATCTGTCAGGGCCTTGTTCAGGTGGTTGAGTTACAGGCAATTTGGACAATATACTTGTATGGAACATTATTCTGCCATATCTGGTCTGACCATCTCCTGACTGAGAGAGCAGATGGGATAATCTTGGAATCCGCTGCAAAAGATGTTGAGAAAGAACAGCATCTGCATAGGAGTTCGTGGTCAGATCATTATTCAAAATGGCCTTTTGAAACAGCCCTTTTGAATGCAGACAAGTTTTTCTTCAAAATTATCACCAGTGTTAAAAAATACCTAAAAACTCATAATAGAAATGACACAGGTATGCAAAGCTTTCTCTTTTGTAATAATTTTAAAAGTAGTTTTCACTGTGTACCTTATGAAAGGTGTAATAACTCCTATGATACTACCAGTTGCAAGAGCATAGAGCTATTCCTTTCTGTTTTAATATTCTCACACATTCCACCATCCTCCTCAACCTACACAAGGTGAGTTTGGCTAAAATACTGGGATTTGTAAGAACACACAAATATCAGACTTACCCAGCAGTAACTTTGGAAAGTTGGATGTTTCAATATTATGGTAATAGACTATGGATACAGTGGCAGCCACAAATCCCATTATAGCTGGTAGAAAAAGATGCAGGTGGCGAGATTTCATTTGTCTGAAAATAAATATGGTATAAATAGTGAATTTGGTGCCTTTTTTTCACCATTGTGTGAAACCATAGGTGTTCTGCTAATCTATTGAAGAGGACAAACATGAATTTCCTAGAGACAAAAAGATTTTTGTCCTCATGAGTGCTTAACTTTGATCAATATTTGCTTGCCATTATAGCTTGAGAGAAGAATAAATGCTAACAACGGCTTCACCTTCATCCCATTAAAACCTGGACGGTTCATGAAAGGATTTTATGAACTTTGGGGGAAAACCTCCTTACTAGCCAGCCCATCAGACATCAACTCTGTTCATTCACAAATGCAATTAGCATGGTTATCCACCAAACTCTGCCACTTACGTGTCGGAAACAATCCCCTCTGCTATTTCACACACGTGCACGAACAGCAGGGTGAACGTCAGGATCCACCTCAGGTTGTGCCCGGGGAAGTGCAGCCAGGTATTGTGGTGAATCTGCACTTTGGAGCTCTGGCTTCCCCAGCCTGGGAAATGATAGCAAGGAAAGAGAAAGGTTATCTCACAGCAAGTCAGTGACTGATCTGCTTATCAGTTTTCTGGGCCACACTTAGATGCAATCAATACAAACCCCCTACAGGCTACAGGGCTGTTGTTACTAAAAAGATGACCCAGGAGCATCTCAGTTGCCCCATAATTTAAATAAAACCCTGAAGACAATGAGACAACACTTTTTCCACATTGCAATCAAAGAAAAGTCCTTCCTGGCCAAGAAAAATGATAAGAAGACAACAACAAAAGAAACCACCCCAAGTGGCACCCTCAGACAACAGGGGCTGAGAGAACGGAAGTGATGGCGTCCTCATGTCTTTCACAGTCACACAAAAAACTTCCAGCTGATATAAAAGTTGCATCCTCAAAAGCGGCCTCAAAGAGATGCATTTACTTGAAACAAGTAATATTTAGTATCTGTTTCATTCCTGGTTGGGAGTACAGTCTGAATGGAGATGGAGCAGTGATTTCACATCTCCTCTCCCTCAGGTGTAGCCCAGCCTCCCAGGCCTCTCCACTGCTGGCCCCTCAGAGCTCCTGAGAGTGCCAGGACTCAGATTAATCAACAGATTCAACTTGAAGCCTATTTCCCTGTCATCACCTCAGATGTCACCTGCCCTTTCCAGGCAAGGTCCTCTCTGAGGCAGCAACCCAGCAAGAGGTGGGACACAGAGGATCTGAGGGAGGTGGCAGGGCTGGGCAAGCTGAGGCCTGACCGCAGGCTGGCCTCGCATGTGGCGAGCCTCGGCCTCTGTCATCTCCCGCACAGGTACAGGCCTGCCCGGAGTCAGTGGGCCCAAAATTCCCTCTACTGTAAAGCAACTCCTGGAATTCCCTGACAGGCTTCCCAAAGCCTGTAGAGAATCCCAACAACAGCACATTCTGGGGAAGTAAAGGAACCAAACAAAAGGAAACAAAACTAACTCAGTTTAAAACCCAGGATGTGCTTTTGCTACACAAGGGTGCAGCGCCTAATTGTGCTTGGAGGCTCATCAGGTGACTCAGGAACACATAAACCAAAACCTAAGTGTATTCATTCTTGGAAACTGTAAGCATTTCACCATTTCATCCTTTGTTAATGCAGGAAATTCTGCAACAAATTATTCTCTCTTCTCCATAGCTATCTCAAGCATTTTCTATAATTGTCTAAGACTTTCCTAATCTAATGCGGTTTTCTTTGGCCTTGCTCCTGTCTTTGTCTCTCTCAAGATGCTTTTTATTTTTTCTTTGCCCACACATCTGCACAAACACAGCTTATCACCAAATTCCTGGTTTGGAGTCAGTCTATACCATGGACTCCAGTTGGCTTTTAATGCTCTGTTCTACAACTATTTGTCCTGATAATTAGCATACAAAATAGAAAACAAAGAATTACATACTTACATAAATAGCATACAATTTAAAATACTATATTTTTCCTAACGTTGTTACGAAATACAGGGAATTTTCAGTGGCTGCAATACTATTTCAAAATTAATTGTCTAATTCCTCTAAAAAAATTGAAGCAGCACTTAATGTTAGAGTATTCTAAAATATTATCTTTGCCCTCAGACCTTGCACTGTACTTCCATCAAACACTTCTGCACAAAGCCCTGTGCTTCAAGGATGACCTGCATCTTACCTCAAAGGAGGAGCCAGCACTGAGGTAAAAATCTAGCACTGTTGGAAAGAGTTTCCATAACCCTGGGGTTTCTTTCTAGTCTTCATAATTTTTTAGAATTTTTTCTTATTCTCTTGCTTTAGTCACTGGGTCATGTCACAGTTAGGTACAGAGTGTCTTAGCCCACAGGTTCCTGTAGTATTTTATTCAACTGCTTTGGAGTCTTTTTGCATGATGAAAGCCCTTAAATCTCATGTCCAAATACAGCCCCAAATTCAAATCTTCCTTGTGGAAGAAATGCATTGCATTTCTACACATGCAGCATCAGGAAAGTAACATGGAAGAAGTGACATGGCATTTTTCATGCAGTTGTCAGGAGAATATTTATTTTCACTAATACTTTTGATGGTTATTCAAGTCTTGTAATCTCCTATGATCAGTTAGAATGCCACTGTTTGACCTCTCTGGAAAAGTATTAAATTGTATTTATTTCACCACTGCAAATTAACTGGGATAAAAAGACAACTGTAGAAAAAAATATCCTTATAGTACTAGCTTAGATGGGGTTTTTTACAAGATTATGTGAGTTAGAGCCCTCCACTAATCCTACATTCCTCAAGAGGGATTTATAATTTCTTATTTTTTATTTCTGTTGGGAAAAAAAATAAATCTCTATTTCTCTACTTTTGTTTACAAATGTTGGCAAAAGAAGCAATTGTTCTATATTAAATATTTCCTACACCTGTCCTAGCCTTAGATCCAATGTGAACATTTTGGATATTCTCTGTAATTCATGTAACTTCAAGGAAATTCAGACTCACTGCCCTAAGTCTTCTAATATCTAATAATAACAAAGGTTGCCAACTTCAAATCTGAAGAAAACTTCTGCAGAGAGAAGTTTCACAGCAAATTTGGATCTGATCTCTCTGGTTCCCATACATCTCTTCATGCTGATTAGTTCAGATTTATATCTAAAATTCCCACATTTCACCAGGTTGGCCTCACATCCTCTGGGTGAAGCCATTCTTCCTCTTCTTTTTTCAGAATTCATAGATACAAAGCATCCAATGGTTCCACTGAGCCCATGCCAACATGACTGAGTATAAACACATGCTGGAGTGTTTGTGGAATGGCAGAGCTCCATGGAATAACTCACCAATGAACAAAATTGGGAAGGTGATAAACAGCAGGAAGACATGAGGGACCAAGTTGAGGGCATCCACAAAGCAGACATTCCTGAGGACACCAGCACTGATGTTGTAGGCTGAGGCATTGTCGTTCCCACAAAATGCGAGTCTCATCTCTTCCAGAGGGTCTGGCTACTACAGAAATGAGAGAAATGTTGACTACCAAGAGAGCCAGCATTCCCTTTGGCTAAAGAAGCAAACTAAATATAATAAAGAGAAAGCAAACTAAATATAATAAAGAGAAAGGGAAGGAGCACACTAAAGAATCCATAGAGAATAACACAACTGGATTTTGAAAATTATTTTGGGCAATGTCAAATACAAATACATTAGAATGTACTGTGTTTATATGACATTCGTATTGTTTATATTTAGCTCCATTCATTATTTAAGTGCTATTTTTATATACATTATGCTACAACTTCTAGTGCTCAGTATAGGCACAAACACTATGCTGCAATAGCTCTGTGAGAATATAAAGAGAATATAAAGAATGAAAGAAGAAGATTTGAAAAAGAAGTATTTCCATTTCTCATAACAAAACCCAAATGGACATAAGTTGACCTGTGTGTTGCTGTTTCTTTGGTGAGCCAAGACTGCAATATCTCCAAAAATTTATTGCACTGCACTCCCAATGCAAGCTCTGAACCTTTGGTATTTGTGATCTGGCAGCTTTGCACTCACTAATATTTTGTATTTCTTTGTTGTCACACAGAACAATGGCCACACGCAGGAGACATTACAGAAAAATGACAAACTCTTAACCAAAGTAGGTGGTACTGAAGATTGCCTAGGCAGTAAATCAGCATTTATGTTTGATCCTGAAAACCCTTAAACATGTGCTTAGACTCATCCCAGCAGTCTCTGACTTCCATGACTTCTTGTGAGATTATCTTTGTACACCACAATAAACTCCTGTGTTCGTGCTTGCAGAGCATGGGCCATAGAGTGACCCAGAGTTATGGCCAGGTTCTGGCTTAAATCAACCTGTGCATCGTTTATCTTTTCAGTCTTCTTTACAAGAAGATGAAACAGACTGCAAACAAAGTCTTTCCTTGCTTATTTCTTTGCCTGAGACTTACACAGAGCAACATAGTACTGTAGAGTAAGTTGTGGAAACTCATTTATCAACACCCTTTCTCAAATTTTGCATGCTAAAATAGAAGGAATGTAATTCAGCAAAGCATCTCTCTGCAAGAACGTTGGTATTAATAGGTTTTGCAGAATCAGAACAAGACAGGGATGCAGAAAACGTATAAATGCAGTTTAAAAACAAAAAAAAAAGGTCAGTTGAATAGGGAGAAAAATATTTCCTTCTTTCCTCATATAGTTATTAGTTCTGTAAGTTGTTTAAACAAGGTAGTCATAACAAGGTAAGCATAAACTACATGCATAGTCCCTTAGAGACAGAACAAACATGCAGATCTTCACAAAAATATAGAATTCAAATAAGCATTTTGAACCTCTGCTAAACCCCCCTGTTAGAGTTTAAGTTTCAGGTTGGATCTGAAAATCACAACCTATATCAAAACACATCAGAGAAGAGGAGCTTCTTTGAAAGAAGTGTGATAAATGTGCTCCCTTTCCCAAATATATCTGCAGTTTATGGCTGAGATTTACCAGAAGTTAAGCATAACTCGCATTCAGGTACTCACTGTGAGGCAAAAGCTGAGGGTCAACTGACTCAAACTTCAGTAACCACCATCTGCTAACAGTCCATGTGCTGTAACACAATTTGATGGAGATTTTGGCCCATTCTCTATAATGAATAGAGTGATATGACCACTATCATTCTATAATTTTATTTTTGTAGCAAAATACATTCATAAATGCATAAGGCTAGTAACAAAAAATAAACATTCTGTTAATGTGGGATCTGTCTGAATATATCAAGGAGTTATTAGCAAAACAAATAAGGAACTTTAAAAAAAAACTACACGGAGGTTGTTTTGCGTTTGTGAACGCTTGACATGTCTTCTTTAAAGGAAACAATGATAATGGTAATCTCATGAAAATCAGAAGTGCTGTTTCCTCATTTTTATAGAAGGTCAGAAGTCCAAGGGAGTTCTGCTGGGAATTTTCCTCCCTTTCCCACAAAGATGACTCTCTTCTGAGGCAGCATAAGCTGCTGTTGTGGTCTAGTGGTTGGAGTGGTACTGAAAGGCAGGAGAATCCTAGGTTCAGATGAGCACTGAATCATTGACTCCCTGTGTAGCTTTTGGCTTCTAGTCAAAAAGCAATCTGGGAGAAAGGATGAAAACCACATCCAAGGGAAGCTAAGAGAACTGTTGGTTTTTTCCCATTTTTCTGGAAGGGAAATAGAATAGAGGCAGCAAATGTTCAAGTGAAGGACTATTAACTGCAGTAAGAGTGTTTTCTCTTAACTGGAGACCACCATCAGTTTGCAGAGGTTTCCTATCACACCTCAAGCAACCATCACTAAAAGCCCTTGTGCAAGATGCATCTTTGAAGAATCACATCTGAATCTTCACAAGAATCTGTGCTGGGCCTAGTTTTGCGATGGACTATCACAAACAGTATGGTATGGAGTATCCAGTAACACTCTTAAAACCAATTGTCGTTTGCACATTGCCAGGGCTGAGAAAAGAACCTGGTCCTATTAATTAATACTGATATCTAGAGACAGTGCCCATCATACTGGTGATCTTTTTCAAGAGAAGGTAAGGGCAGTCTATTCACAATACTTCTGTTCATTTAAAAAAAAAGGAGAAGTAGAATTTAATTGCCTTCTCTTAAAAAGAGAGAGAAAAATCAAGCCTAGGTTGGTTAGTTTGTAAAAATTTCCAGAAAATAAAAAAGATTACATGGCAAATGAAATGAGATAGGGTAATTTACACTAAATTCCTAAGATTTTTTATCAGAAAACCTCATCATGAATCAGTTTATCCAGTGACCATGTTCATTAAACTTCCACAGGCTTAAAACCTATGAAAATATTCTGATCAGTGTTGTGATGCTGTGCTACCCCAATGCAGCTTTGGCCTCATAAAATGCCAAATCATAAAATGTACAACTTCTCTGTTTAGCAGCACTCAGCTCAGGACACACATCCAGTACAGTTTGGCACTGATAGGGATATAGAAGAGATAAGAACTGTGGAAGCATTAATAGTCCAGTGATCCTTCCTTCCTCCCTTCCCTCCTTTCTTCCACCTGTTGTTCCATTTCCACTTTGCTGCGAACAAGCTGTGGCTGGAAGTGGAGGACTCATATTCTGCATCTGTTGGCATGTCCCAAATTTCATAACACCTGCTGCTGGCAGTTCTCTGGATCTTCAAGAATGGTGTATGAAAACACCCTGCACTACCTTAGAGATCTGAGAAATAATGTCATCTCCAGTGTGCCTTGTGGGGAGACAGGAACCACTCCATCCATTTCTGGTTCAGAAGGCAGATCCCACATACCCTCCACAGTTCTGTGACCCAAGCCACTGGACCTTACTCTGTTTTTTTGGAAAACTTAGATGCAGAGGAGATTCTGGGGGTGGAGACATGCACAGAACCATCACCCCCTGGAATAAAGCATGTAATGTAGTTCCTGCCTCTTGGCTCAAGCTTCCTAGATAAGGGAAATATACTGGATGAAGTTTTGCTGATATCAAAGGGAGGATGCTTTGCATTTACAGTCAATGCCCTTTGGTTTGAAGCTGAAATTAGCCATTGCTTTCTGCAGCATCAGGGCATGCCTCCAGAAGCTCATTTCCATTAGCCTCAGAGTTTAACAAGTTGTGTTCTTCTCCAAAGAAGGACAGAAAGAAAGCCCCTAAGGCAGAAAAACAAATCCTTGATTTCTCTAGACAGTACAGGGTATTTTTCAACAATGCTTTTGCAGCTCCACTAAAAATAATGGGAGTAGGACCATGACAAGTTTTCAGATGCAATCCCTCATCCAAGAAAACAGTGCAGCCTTCAGTATTTTTTAAATAAAAATTTGATAATATAATGGCAAAATTTCTTGTGCCCACAGTCAGATCCCATGCTTGGAAAGTACAGTGTAGCTACAGAAGGACACATTTTTAGGGCTGCAAACAGAGCAAGCTTCAGACTAATTAAAGAGTCAAAGTTGCACTTTTAAACAGTATTTCAGTATTGCAAGTTAAAGAGATCTTTATTAATTGTAAGAATTTTAAGGAGTTTTAAAAGGCTTCAGCTACACTGACTTTTAATGAGTCCTAGTTTTGAAAGCTTTCACTCAAAAAACTGAGCCTGGAAATTAAGACAATTTGAAGATCTTGATTGCAGTTACCCAGTGAAAAAGTGAAAAGGTTCCATTCCCTTCTTTCTGTACAACCACAAGATTTCATGAAATGAAATGAAAATGTGAAAATTAAGAATGATAAATTAAAAACAAACAAAAAAAAAAAAAAAACAAACCACAAAATAAAGCCAAAACATGAAGAACTGAAGAATTGTAGTTGTGTTTACTGTTGTAACTCATTGAAAACTGCAGCAGGAAAGGAAGATGGAACACCTCTATGACTGACTACTGATCAAATTTGGATCCCTGAATAAAAATTAAACTATTAAACTATTCTTCCCTTGGCTTTTACTCTATAGTAAGCAAATGCTGGGCTTCAGTCAGAACGACATCTGTAGAGAGGGAAAAAGAGATATCTTGCCCATGTGAAGAAGTGCTATTTGTTTCTCTCCACGCTGAGCTTTATGCAAGTACATAACTAAATACACTGAGTACTTATTCTATATTTCCCACCAAAAAAATGGCAGAATGTTAATCACACAAACCAGCAAAACCTGTAATGCTGAAGTCTTTGAATTAGACCTAAGCAAATCATAATACAGGGCTCACTCAAGTTTTCCCACCCTGTGGTCAAAGGTGATTTTCTCCTTCCCAAAGATGAGGAGGCAGACTTTTTAGGCCGCAGTAAGTATGTGGGGAGAGATCAAAGAGGTAAAACTGGGCTGCAGAGCCACAGGAGAAATTTCAAGAGATTTCTGTTGTAACAGGGATGGAAGAGATTAAAGCCTTTAATGCTCCAACTCAATGCATTCCAGAGCAGCAGCTGCCCTCCTACACCTGCCAGGACCCTTCCTTGGGAACAGCACTGCCTGGAAGGGTACACAGGTGAACTAAGCAGCAAAGCCAGATGGGTTTATCACCCTCTGCAGTCTGCCTGCCTTGCTGTGGGCTCACAGTCCAGCAGAGAGCCACACAAACATAGTTCAGTCTCACAATTAACAGTCCTAATCACTGTGGTGCTGTTCCCAAGATAAGAAGCCCTGTTCACATCAAGCTGAACATCAGAGCTGAGCTGCTGCAGTTGCCCTACTTCAATTCCCAAGCTGGCTCATGCAGGACTGTCTCAAGGACCTAACACTGGAGAAATGTCCACCAGCCTCTTAGCAAAACTCTATCTGTGGGTTCCAAAGGAAGGGATAGGCACTGGAAAACAAAGGCCTCTTCTTCTCATATGCATTGACCTTTTGTCTAAGCTTATGCTCAGGATGGAACCTTTGGAGCTGAAAGCTTCTCTGCAGGAAGATGGCTTTGACTGGCCAACAGCAGTATCTGAACATAATGGGAGCAGTCTAAATGCCACATTGAAAACAGAAATTGTGTAACCTAAAAGTGAATATTCTGGAGAAAACAGATGAAGGGATAGAAAGCTATTTTGAAATTTGTTGGTCATCTGCAGTTATGAACCTCTACTTCTCATCGGGTAGTAGCAGCCATTCAGAATAACTGTTGAGGGGGTCACAAACTAATTTTAAAAGACAATGTTATTTATAGTCATTGCAAAAAATGGCTTTCCCAGGGAAAGTTTCACTTGCTGTTGAATACAGTAGGCCAACAAGTTATGCTGGGGTAACTGCAGCAATGTGGGTACATCACAATTTGCTTCACTGCTAATCATAGCAGGAATGTTACACTTTATAATAATGTTGACAGGCATGCTAGGTTTAGTCTATCATTTCAGACATGGAAATGTAGTAATGGGACAAAGATCATCTGATAACAAGCAGGTGCCATTTGAGGACACTGGCTGCATTCAGCAACCCAGCAGGAGTGCCAAGTGCCAGGTAATTTTTTGTTTTAACACTTGTAGGCTGGAAAGCCTTCGTCTTTCTAAGTTACTGTCAAATTACTCACTTAAACTTTTGTCTTTATGAACTCTACAACTCATCAGAGATTCTCAGAGGTGGTTTTTCCTTCTCCCTTTGAGAATGGCCTGTGATGAATAGTCAGTATGAGCTAAAGCCATCAGCCAAACTTCACAGAGGAGGGGAATAGAAAGAACAATCAGGAGGATGGGCCCATGTTGGTACCAGTGGAAGGCAAGTTTCAGCTCTCCTTTACATCATTTGGGAATCTGATTCCCTGTTGGTTTACTTTAATGAGGCTGTGAACTATCTGAACAGCAGTTCACCCTTCAATGAAATAGCTAAAAAAACCCTCATGTCCTTTAAGCATTTAAATTTTTATGCTAGGGTCCCCATTACTGGCAAATTAAGACTTCCTGGTTTTAGGCTAAGGTGGGCAGACACAGTCATAAGAGAATAAACAGAAAACAGAACAAAGGTGATTCATGAACAAATATTCACTGTGAAGAGGAGAGAAGTTTGGGGAAGAAAGAAAATAAGTCAAAGTCGTAAACGTGGAAATGACAAAACATTGAACCTAAACACTCACAAATCTCATTTTAACAAGCATAAATGGGGATTCTCAGGGCACTAAGCCAGTTCATGAGATATATTTTCCATAAGCAATTCTGAAGAAGACAATGGAAAAATGGTAGATAATCTAAATTTCCATTAAAATTATGAGAACATCCTCACCAAGTACAAAACTATAAGAATCCTAATTAAAGACATTTTAACTACCTTAAGGGTCTTTTAAAGTGGACTTAAAAATCTTCATATTCAAGAGTTTCATCTTACCTGAATTATCACTCTGATCGTCATGCTCTGCAAGGTACTTATGACTACAAAAAAAAGAGTATAAGTACACTCCTCAGGTGGAGCTTGTTTGGGGGAATAAGAATATTTTGAAAACATTTATTGCAGTAGTTCTGTTGTCCATACTTAAAAAAAAATATATAAATTGATAGTTGCACTTCCTAATTAAAATATATCTGTTTACAGAGCATACTTGTGTCTCAGTTTAGATCAAATTTCATTTTGGTCTTGGTTATAATGTGCATTATATGCCCATATATACATATAAACATGTATGTATATACATATGTGTATGCATATAGGTGCAGGGTGAAGAATATACTCCGAATTTTACAAAAGAACTTAGTTGTTATCTTCTGGATAAATTACAAAAGTAAAATTTGTCTTTCCTTCTGGAATTTCCCATAGTAAATTTGAACTAAGGACAAACGATTAGTTTATAGCTTTGAATGGATGGCCTAAGTCTGAGGTTTCCCACAGATTTTAGGTTAGTGCTCTGAATCGTTTTCCTTCTTAGGTTGAGCCCTTCTAGTTTGCTCTTCTTACCTTCCTAAAAGCACTCTAACCCAACTCATGTGATCTATAGTCTTGCAAAGAGTGCTGCTGAGCTAACGGCAGCAAGCACTGTCCCTTTAAAATCTATTTGATCAAAAACGACCCAATACAAAATATAATTTTCTTTTTATTCCCTATTTAAGCTGTGACCACCTATGCTCCACAGACCCCTCTTCCTTGCTAAGCACTGTCCCAGTTCCCCTGGGCCTCAGGATGATGAATTACCTCTGGTGCTTGTCAGCATTCGCAGCGCTAACTGCCGTGTGCCACAGCCTGATCCAAACGGTGCTGAAGTCAATGCAAAGAATCTCATTGACTTCGGGAGCCTTCTGGATCAGGCTCCAAACACAGGGAAAATCACAACGGCAGTGGTGCTAAACAGGCTATTGGCACTGCAAAGCATTTCACACAAACATCTGCAGTGGTCTCACACATCTAAATGCATCGCTTTTTTTTTTTTTCTTTCTTTTTTGGAAAGCTTCTCCACACAATGCAATCCCCAACACCAGCGTGCTATGCTGCCTGCTGTAAAACCTTCGGCTTCACATTGCCAAGACAGGACAGTTTAAAAAAAGAAACATAACCCTGTGAACAGCAGCAAAGAAAACATCAGCAGGAGGGGATGGTAAAGACTGAGAACGCCTGCGAATGGAAAAGGAAAAAGAGATTGGAGTTGTAATCCCAGGAAAGAACGAGAAGCAGCCCTGTCCCACAGATATAAAGGGAAGGAGGAGGAGGAGGTGGTTAGTGGGAGATAATGGGGGGAGGGTCATCGCATGCCCCGTTTGGTTGCTGAATGTTAGATCAAACTCTGCAGCTTACCTTTGTAAACACAACCCCAAAATACCAACCCAAAGTGTCACTCGGTTGTGCTATGTGATCAATATCATCCCGATGGCAGGATTTTCCTCCACTTAGTGAAGCCGCTCCAAGCCCTGGAGTGGATTATTTTTAGGCTGGTGATGGGAAGATCAGCTGCTGCCTCCTATCGAGTTTCCAAAGTGCACAAACTCTTCTTGCCTTTCTCATATGCTGAAGGGGGCAGGAAACTGGGAAGAGACAGGCAAGCAAAAAGCACCAATTTTTCGCCTCCTGAATCTACAGTCCCCTGGGATTTCTTCTGCTTGCTTTTATTTTCATTTTTCCCTCTCTGGAGCAGTAAGATTCCAAGAAGCTACATAGCAGCACATGGACTATTGGCAGATGGCTATTCTGAAGTATTGATTTAGACAAGGTAGTCTAACTTTTGGCAGGCTTACAGAGATTCAGCTTTTGATTTCTATGTAATTAATCTTGAATAATTTGAATTTGACAACATAATTTTGCATGTCTTCCACCACATTAAGCAGAAAAGTCTACTCAGATATTTTACTTCACTCATTTACCTAAGTCCCTCCACCTCTTCTGCTTAAAATACAAACCAAATCTCACTTTTTGATCACACAGGTCTGCTTCTTGTGAAATGGCTTTTTAAATACTTCAAATAAAATTCCAAACTAATTCAATGCTCATACAAGGAATATAGTTTTCAACACAATAGCCCTTATTTACATGGGATAACATTTTTAGTTGCAAAATCCATTATATATGTTTACTTAGAGGTGAAGAAGTCCCAAGAGAGCCCACATGCGGTCGCTTGGTTTGTTTGCTCATTTTCTTGCAGCGCCATCAAACAAAGATGAACCAAGATTTGGATTTTTCCATTGTGACAGTTTCACTTGAGCCTTACAACTTGAGGCCATAAATTGCAAAGATCTGGGACTTGTGGTGCAGCACCAGACATGTGGCAATGCAGGGTGGTTTTGAGTACAGCTGGTGGAATCACAGAACAGCCTGAGCTGGAAGGGAGACACAAGGATCACCCTGACCAATTCCTGTTCAGTCATTCAGTACTGAAGCTGGAGGCCCTTGGGACAGAATTCTGCTTAGACCTTGCAGAACCCAGGGATTGCATCTAGATCATTAGAGAGCAAATGGTTTCTAAGGGATTGAAGTCAAAGATGCTTCCACATTTCCATGAATGGGGTTACAGAGAATGCTGAGTTGAAAATGGACTTGGATGACTGAGGCCAAACATTGGACTTGGATGACTGAGGCCAAACATTTGTTAAAACCTTAGCAAACCCAGACTGCTCCTTTTTCTCTGATGTTTCAAACGTGACTGTTGTAGGGATAAGAAATCAGAAACCACAGAGCTAATCAGTACCTTTTGTTAGCTCCCATTGATTTGAAATACCAACACAGCTTTACACTTCAACAGACCTCAACAGTCCTCCAAGGCACTTTAAAATCTTTGACTTGTGTTCACTTTTTTTTTTTCCCTTTTATTTCTTCCCTTTTCATGTATGAAATGCTTTAGAAAAAATATTATGGATTGAAAGCTTCTGAGTTCTGCTATATATCTATGTTTGTTAAAGAAGATTTAACAAAAATAAAAAAGTTTAAACCCATCTAATCATCTGAAATAGCATGGTTATGTAATATTTTTGAAAATACATTTAATTTCGGACAGAAGTGAGTAACATTTATGGTCACAATTTTCTTCACCAAAACAGGAATATTTAGTTCACTGTTATTCAGTTCTGTCTTTTCTACAAAATTGTTTAAACAGGAAGGAAAAAAAATAAGGCAAAATGAACATGGAATCAGCCAGCATGTTTCATCTTGCTGTTCCTAAATGGGGCGCTTTCATTTCTCTACATGACAAGCTAAAGTGTTCTGAAATGCATTTTAAAAGGATTAAGAAAAATGAAAAGCTCTGAAATGTCATAACAGTCAGTCTTAATCTCGCATTTTATATCACGGCTTTTCGATTTGTCAGGGGGAAGGAGGGGGGACAGAGAGGGAAAAATGCTAATTATAGGAATTCAAAACGTTTCAGGGAATGTTTGGATGTTTAAATGAATGGAAACAACCACAGGTCGAACCTCAGGTACCCCCACGTCCAGCACGTCACCGGCTTTCCCAGTCAGCCTCCAGAAGACGAGATCTGGTACCGACATCTCCCCAAGCCGAGGCTGATTCAGCTGCAGAGGTGCCAGCGGTGCGGGACCGAACCGGGCACGGCACGGGCAGCACCGGGACTGCTGCCCTGGCGGCGGCGGAGGGAGGCATTGCGGGGAGGGATGTAGGGAGGGTGCGGGGAGGGATGCAAGGAAGGATGCGGGGAAGGATGCAGGGAGGGATGCGGGGAAGGATGCAGGGAGGGATGCGAGGAAGGATGCGCCACCCCCTCGGGCTCCCGCGGCCGCCGCTACCCGCGGCACTCACCGGCAGCGGGGGTCCCTTCGCAGGGTGGCGGCCCCGCGGCCCCGGAGCGAGGGGAGTGCCTGGCCATGGCGGACGGGCAGCTTAAAGGCAGAAGCGGCTTCACCTGATGGCTTCGGGGAGGGAGAGGCAGAATGTAAAATATTCTAAGCGGATCTTAACAAAACCGCTGAGTTTTGGCTCCTTCGTTCTGTGAAATCCACGGCCCAGCCGGCACTGATTTCCACACACTGGTGGGCTTCCATCAACTTGACCAGCTGAACCCAAAAGAACCAAAATGGTGGAGGAATAACATGTGTGGGAAAATGTTTTCATAAATTAGGACTCACCAATGTGAGGAAAATGACCTGACAGGCGCTGATTTATTTGCCACAGGTCCTGGCTGAGCACTCTCCACCTGATTTGTCTTGGTTTATTTAACTCACTAACCAGGAAAGGAATGTGGCTGCGCTCTGGACCCTGCTCACACAACAAGCTGCTCTGGTTTCAGCTGCCAGCAGCTCTCTCTGCCGTTTCCCAAATTGTGGGCCAATCCATAGGTGCTCTTCTACAACATTTATGGCAATCAAAGCACTGGACCATAACGAGGTTCCACTTACTAGCCAAACTCAGGGAGATGCCTGCAGGCTCCTTGTCTTTTCCATTTCTTAGGTGAAGAGCTGAGATCACCATCATTTCACCCACTAAACTAGCTGTTTTGGAGAAAACCTCTCATTGTGCTTAACTGGATAAACTCCTTGACTGACTTTTAAACCAACTTACATAATTTATAACAGGGCTTTGTGCTAATAAAAAATTCAGAGTCGGTTATGTAAGTTATGGACTATCAAGTCTTTATTTTGCATCTAAATTTGTCACAGTGACAGAATCCCCACAGTGCTGTGTCAGAACTCATGCCACCATATAAAAAGATCAGACTGACACAGCTTTCAAGATTAATTTTATTTACACTTATAACCCTACTTAAAAAAAAAGTTTGCTGTTTTCTTATTTTTTCTTTTAATTACACATTGCTCATTTCATCTAAAGAAAAATTAATGGATCTAACAAGACAATTGTAATGAAGTAGCATAGACTTTTATTTTTATTTAATTTTTTTTAATGTCATAGAAAATTTAGCCTGTTCTTTGGGTAAATTCACTGTCTGTTTAAAATATTTATTGTTATTAAGGGGGGAGGGGGGAAGCAGTAGAAGCTTAGTATTATTTGAAATATTTTCCACAGCTTTTTTTAAAAGTTATCATGCCTGGTTTCTATGGGGAAAAGTGTTGTGGAAAATATATACAGCAAAATTTCAACAGAGCAATCTAAGTAGCGAACAACTCTATATGGAGAAGGATGAGAAAATCCCAGACCTCAGAGTTCATCTCTATAAAAGGTGTAGAGAGCCACAGGCCTTGTACAGGGATTTACAAAGCTTCTGACCTTTGAGAGACAACGGCGCCATGGTGGAGTCAGAGGCGCCAAATACAATGCCACCATTTGCCTTGGTAGATCTTGATCTTGGCAAAAGTTAGACCCTGCACACAACACGAATTTTTACATCTCCAGGTTTACCTGTTCTGTTTGACAAAGGCTGTTTTACTAAAAAAAAAACCCAAAAAACTACCAAAAAACCAAACCAAAACAAAACAACACAACCCCACAACAAACCACCAACACAGGCAACCAAACACATCTGGTTTGCATTACACTATTTTTTTTCCTTCAAAAATCCACGAAGTCTGAGAGCTATTCCTTTCATATTGAAGGGCTTTTAAAGGCTGTTAAGGATAATGCAAGATCTCCCCATCCTCTGAGAGTAGAAGAGTTGCATCATAAATATCATAAAGTAAACCTTATGCACTACAATTTAGATTCTACCAAACCCATAGACCCACTTGTACTATAAATTACAATGATATTGTAGATTCTACATGTATGTTTGTGTGTGAGGAACTGGGGAAAGGGGGATTCTTTTTGTTTTTAAATAATCACAGAATCATTAAGATTGGAAAAGACCTCCAGGAACATCAGGTCCAACCTGTGACCAATCCCTACCTTGTCACCCAGCCCAGAGCACTGAGTGCCAGCCACATCCAGCTGTTCCTTGGACACCTCCAGGGATGGGAACCCCCACTTCTGGGCTGTATTGGATTTGAGTCCTCTGGGCTGACACTGGACAATTCAGACCATCCTTCTGCATTGCCCTGAAAATCTTCATTATTTCTAACCCAGCAAACCCACCAGTCAGATTTTAAACTCTCTGCAACCAAATCAGAACTAATGTGGGGTCAGGTTCATTTTCTCCTATTAAACTCAACAAGGTACCTACATTGTTCAGTCCCATTTAGAAATGTTGGCTTTTAGACACGTAGTAGTCAGAAATAATTTTAGGTGTTTAATTTCAGAGTGAATGCCTGAAAGGGGCATTAGATACTAAACACAGAATTCGCCTCACGGAGGATTAAATGGCAGATGCTTGATTGCTTATGTGTCTGCCTGCTACTAGACTCCCTATATAGCATTTAGAGAGAAAAACTCATTTTCAGATGATTATTCTTTTTGTTCTAAACCAGATATAGAAGATAGTGGGAACTAATTCCACCCTGGATATGACTACCTCATCCCCTGGAGAATGACAGTGTCTATATGGTTAAAGTTTTGAAAACGTTACCTGTGTCTTTCTTTTTTTTCTTCTTTTGAGGTATAGAAATAAAATTTCAGCCTGATCTATTTTTTGCATGTATATTTTAAAAGGGCAATAACCATGACAAGTGTCTGGTAGAGGCCATCCCCACCATTTTTACTACTCCTGGTAGAACCCCCACAGAATGTCTCCCACATGCCTTTCCATCTCTCATTGTAATTCCAGAAGTTTTCCTACTTGAGACCTGCCACATTCTACACTGGGAAAAATGTATAGCATAAGGAAAAACAAATCATCAAAACTATTAGAAATCTCTTTGATAGGAAAAGATGAAATTCATTTGCCTATACTAACCCTGAAATCTGACATGTGTTGCATACAAAATATAGCTTGCTTTTTTTTTTCCTGTTATTTGTTCCACATAGAATACATTCTTTAAAAATCCACTACCTTAAGAGGATGTATTTAATCCTTAAGAAGATTCATATCTTTTTTTGCAGGCAAGATATGTAGCGCAGTGCCTTGCTTTCAGAGAAACATTCAACCATAAAGGGTCCCACATCTGCTTTTTATCCAAAACCTCATCCTCTAGTCTCTGAAGCTGCATATCTGTAAGCTGGAAGCTTCTTAAGATATCTCGGTTCAGATTTCTGGGAACAGAAAAGAACTTCTGTTCAGATTCATTTCCAAAATAAGAACAAACCCCAAATACATTTAAAATCATTGTGATCACACTTTACGTTGTATTTCAGTTAATGATTGGTCATCCAGGTAATTCAGCTACTGCAGATTAAGTTCAGCATTAAGTTAAGGATTTAATACACTCTGCCCTGTCCTTTGTATTATTTGCTACCCCTGTATTTAGCACAAAATACTGATGTCCTGGATCTCAGATCTTTTCTCGTTTTCTTCTACCTGATGTCATCTGCGACCCTTGCTGGAAATCAGGGAATGGTAATGTAAATCTAAAGTCCATTTTATAGTGCATGGAACTTTATTAATGCTCACTTTACATGGATTAAAATTGGGAATAAAAATCAATCAAAATATCAAGATTAAGTTAAAATTACTCTACTCCTTTACAGTAGGATGTGTCAATGGCCCAGCAGTGGAAGACAGCGTATTAGCAGAAAACAAATTTGAAAACAAATTAAAACTTCCTAAATTATCCAGCAATCAGTATACTGCAGAAACTTTATGTCACAAGGAATGATGCAGCCACAGATTCACCCAAAACACTTTCTGAAGCTCCAGGGTAAGGTATATCTAAGGTACTTGTATAATACTTTGTCACAGGCCTGTGACACCAATCTGACAGCGTGGTCATGGGTTCATATAAGTAAAGAAAAAATGGGATAAATTCTTACAGCACAATTTGTTCAGGTCCAAGACAACCACAATACCATACGGTACAGAAATTATAGAACATTATACTGCCTTTGTGATGAAAACAGCAGTTCCTGGGGAACAGCCGTAGCAAAACACCTCCCTGAAGTGCACAGTGATTCCAGGCAGACTCTTGGCAGACAGCATAAGATTTATTAATGTGACTTCAGGGACATTTACATCAAATTTGCTGTAATAAAGCAAAAGGTCTGAGAAACCTAAAAGGGAATTAAACAGACTTTCATCATTGCTCACTCTCTGTTTTACATCTTGTCCCTGTAGCAGTGAGGAGCAGCATCATCTCATTTCAAGTGGCCCAATGGGTTCTTTTGCATTTTTGCACAAGAAATGCTGGCACACTGACACAGTTTGGACACCATCAAAATAATATGACCAAAACCACCCTAGCCAAATCTTCACTTTGTGAATTGGTATGTAAATGGACTGCACTCAGCTATTCTGATGAACTGATTCTTCCCTGCTCCCAGTTATCTCAGGAAGACCCCGCTGGTGTATGTGCAATGCTGTGTGTAACGTGTTAAGCATTCTCACTCTAGATGCAATTAAAAATGAACCCCATCGGTACAATCCAAACCCAAATCTGCTCTATAGATGCATCATCATCCAGCAGTTGCTTCAAAATACAGGGTTTCTTCTACAATGAGACTGATTTTGTGAGCCAACTTGCAGCAACTGACTGCAAGATGGGGCTGAGGGATGCCTGAGAGAAGTTGAACACAACTGGGTTTAAATTTGAACCATAAGGCAACAGCCCCTAGTAGTAAGAATCATAGACATATGACATGTTGTGCCTGAACAGATTCAATTATACCTTCAGGAGGTCACACTCCCATTTCACTCTTCAGAAAATTCTAGACGGAAATAGGAGTTCATATACTCATTTCAGACCTTGTAGGGTGCCCTGAGCAGCTGATGTGTGTGTGAACTCTTTTATTTAGACTAAAACACCACAACAAACTCACTTTATCTGTTGCTATGGCAATACTATGTTGTTGGAAAAAAGTAGCTAATGCTATTGTGATTCATGTCATTCCACAGAACTGAGAAACTGTGAGAAAAAGTGAGGGGGAAAAAAGGAGAGACACTTTAGAGGATGTCTCTGGGAATATTTGTGTCTTTCAGGGAAAATACAGCTGCACATCCTTCTAACCTTCATTGAGCAGACCCTTTGTAGGTGGCTTCATCTGAACTGGATATTTGGCTAAATCACTACTCAGCCCAGGTAGCTGGTGTTTAATTAAACTGGTTCAATGCTAGTTGATAGGAAAACCACAACAAGCAGAATTGGTTGGAATTTTATTTTGAAAAGTTTTTGTTATTCTGTCTTACTCCTTAAAAAAAGAAATAAGAAGTATTTATGCTATGTATTTACTTTTTACTAACAAAAATACAATAATCTTTCTTATTTCTACTTTTTTCTCCCTCTTTTATTTCTTCCCTCCTTTTAGAAGCAAAACACAGAGGAAGAAACTGGAAAATCTTATTTTTCTGATGTTTTTAGGGTCCATAGCACCTTGTATTTGTAGAGAGGACAATTGTGAAAACTCTTATGTGTGAAAAGTTTATCTTTCTTTTTCCTATGACATTTCTTTCAGCATTTTCAAAATGCAAAATCCGAGGCACCATATTTTGAAAGTTTTAACTTGTATTCTCAAGAAGCAGTGCTAACAGTGTTCCTACTGAAGCTGGGAGGAGATGCAAATTCCTGAACTCCTGAGGAAACTTCCAGAGCTAAAAAGAGACATATTAATTAAGTAATAGAAGATAGGGAATATATGGAGTGATGCAGTTATTCAATGTATTAAAATACTTTATTATGCCTGGGGAACCCAATAAAGTGGGATTCTGATAAATAAGCTGAAATACTATTTTCTAGTGGATAATTTACTACCGTTTCTGGACATAATTTGAACAGTAAAAACCAAGATTCTTGTTTAGAAAGCTTTCTCTCCTACAAAAATGCATTTCAGCTTTCACCAAGAAAATTTACAAGGGTGGAATAGTTCGCTTATCAAACCATTCTGTGTTTTGATATGAGGTATCACCAGTAAAAGTGCCACTACAATTTTGAAACAAATTTCTTTTCACCCTCAGTTTGAAGAATTCAACTCTGGTACCTGAACAAGATGTACCAGTATCCAGGCATCTTCCATCTACATATGGAGCTGTGAGGAGAATGACACAGGGGAAAGCTCCTCCTCTCTACTAAAAACTCTTGTTTTCAGACCAACAGGTGTCATTCCTCCTGAGCTCTAAGAAACACATCAATAAAGACAGAAAGTTACTGGTTGGAGCTGTGGAATACTTGAGATGGGGAAACGGGAACACACACAGGAGACAAATCAGCCTGAAATTTAACCAGGAAACAAAAATAATTGATGGAATCGTTGTGTGCTTGTGTTCAGTGTGGCTGTGGTCAGTGCCACGAGGAGCTCTGGCTCCTTTGAAGATACCTGCACTTTCTGCCTCAGTACAACTAAGCCAGCCTAAGAAAAATATTTCCATGTCAAAGATACATACTTTAGGTAGTTTGCACAGGTGGTGAGGGCTAAAGGAGATGTAATGCATTTCAAACACTCTAACAGGTAAGAGATCTAATTGGCACCATTCACAGCACAGGTCTCTGCAAGTGCTGTGCTGTCAATAGTTACTAAAGTTTTCCAAGAGTCCTTTCCTTAGAAACAAGGCGGAGGTGTGATGTCTGATTGTGATTTAGAGCATGATTTGAGGTTACATAGTAGTACAAATTGAGATTTGAGTCCGCCATTATCATAATTTCCTGGACTGCTTTGATTTTGAAAAAAATGACAAAAAAAGCTTGCAAAGGCAAGGATAAGGGTATCATAATAGGGAAGATGATAAAATGACTAGATAATGCCTGTCTCTAAAATGCAGAGCTTTCTGCGTCCCACTCTTTTGCAAGACATAGCAAGGAAAAGTCCAGGGTACGTGAGTTACTCAATGTCATCTTAGTCACCTCTTGGCCCAAATGGTCACCTTGGCCCCCTGCTTCCCCTCAGGAGGCACTTCAATCAAAATTGCACGACAGAAGCTGATCACCACAAATCAGAGTGAAATCAATCAAAATTGCATGACTGAAACTGCTTAAAACCAAAGCCAACTATAAAATCATTTTACAGTGAATGTTCATTGCCTTCATTAAAATAGTAATCCAATTACTTACTCCACAGTCAGCACAGTACTACTTTTGGGTAGGGTTAATTTAATGAAAAGTAAGAATTTATCACAGATGCCCTATGGCCTGTACAAATACATATTGAATTACTTGCTTTCCCAGCAGCAATTACAAGTGACATGGGGTGCCTGGGTAGTCCAAAATGAGCATATGCTGGCTGCTGAGTGGGACTGTGAGAAAACCATCTTCCAAAATTTTCCGTGGTAGCAACACAGGAAGATTGTATGTGCAGACCTGAGCTCTGCAAGGCTCTCAGCAGCTGCCTTGAGGCAAGTGAGCCTAAGGAAATGTGACACAAAATATCAGAGAAGACAGCCAGGCCCAGGGGGCACACAGCTCCGGGAACTCTCTGGCTCTGTGGCCCATTGCGCAAGCCATAGGGAACAGGAAGAGCAGTTCCCAACAGCCTGAATTGCAAAGGCGGGATCCGGAGCCCCTGATCTCTGCCTGATCTTTTGTACAGCCTTCTGCAATTCACATGCTCGTAGAGAAATTATGAAGAGCATTATTTATTCAGCCCTGCAAATTCCTGCCTGGCCTGCGCTCGTGATTCCATCCCAGGCCTGCTCTGTGGGTCCCAGCCAGCCATGAGCCCGGACACAGGAGCTGCCCAAACAGCAACTCTTCACTTCTTTGTTTCCCATCCAGCTTGAGGCCTCGGCACAGGGAGGGTGTTTACATTGAAAGGAAGAGGAGTAACATGCCTACACAAGGGATGCATCACACTTAAAGGGAAACCACCACTGCTCTAGACCTATAAGAACAGGAATTCCGACCCAACATAGCCATAAAAGAAGCAAAGAATATAGTAATTAGAAACTGCAAGCTGTAATAGCATAATGGCAGAAGCCATTCCTTGTGCAACAGCCTTAGATAACTGCCTGGAAATCTGTATACAGTAAAAATAGTGGTTTTGCTGAGTTCTCTGTGGACACATTTTGACATCACTGTCATAGTAAGGAGAGTAATTTGTTGCACCTCTGATGATGGTTCTCTCAGTTGATTATTGCTTGTTGCTGTGCTACATGGTGTTCATGCTGCTCTAATAATGGCACTAGATAGTACTGGTCCCACCAGCTGTCAAAATGACATGTGAACACTCCTTTGGGTTGCTAATTTTGAGTTGCTCAGGGTTACACCAGGCTGTGCTATAGCAGCAGTTTCAGAAGGCATAGCAGACTTTAAGCTGAGTGAATCTATAATTAAACCTCCTGCTTTAAACAGACAGAGGTATAAATTGCTCTAGACTAGGCCAAAATAAAGCTCTGTTGGATTAGGCCACAATTTCAAATTGTGGATCTCTCTCCTACTGAGAGGCAAGACACAAAGCTTTGCACTTGGCAGACCAAAACCATTAGCAGCAGCCAGGGAAGTTCAGTGTCAGGCAAAAAGGAGGCACTATATACACACACATTCCTGTGCTTTGAGTGAAAGAATTTGTTAATATGTAAAATAAACATGCACTTCTTGAATAGTTTTGACATATATTGTGGGCAAACTGCTGTAGCAGATTGAGGATGTTTATGCTCTCAGCAGGTTTAATGACCCAGTGCACAGATAAAATGAGTGAGCTGGCTGCTAAAGTGGCAGAGATTTCTAACAAGAAATATATTAAGAGTGTTATGGACACAGGATGAATGGAAAGACATGTATGTGACAGCAGCAGATGAGAAAGTAGAACAAGGGGTAAAAGAATAGCCTGTACTGGTGATGAAGAACACCATTCCCTTGACGCTGTTCCCAGAACATTGTTCTCAGCAGTAAGATTGAGTCAAGAGATATTTAGGGCAAGCCCAAAAGGCCTGCACTGAAGCCCACAGGACGAGATGACTTCACAGCACAAGATGCTCCAGCATCCTCACAACAGGATGGCAACAAGACTGCAGCCTTTTGTTCCCCCATTTGCCTGTTGGAAAAACAGATAAATTTCAAACAAACAAGTTAAAATGGGCAAAAATTGGCAACTTTTCAAAGGTTTAGGGAGGCTGAAGTAAGCAAGAACCGTAAACAACAGACTGCCCTATAACAAACACTGAGTCCTAAAGGTTTTCAAATGTCCATCAAAACCCCAGTTGTTGCCAATCAAGAATAACACCAGAGAAATGTTGAGCACATGACAGACAGCGTCCTTTGCTATCTGTGTCGTACACAGGTGATCCTTGCTGGGGAGACACACATGGGGGCTTGCAGCTGTGATATGGGACTGTGAGTGAGTGAAATATTCGAGGGAATATTAGTGCATAACATCAACTTACACTGAGATTTTATAATTAGGTTAAAAGTTCTCTAAATCTAAGATTTTGTTACATTGAATTTTCCTCTTTTTTAATATTTCCATGTCCCTTGATGTCTTCACCTTTAGCATTTCTAAGAGCTGGCCTGAATATGCCATGATGTAACTCATGCTTGTAACTTGCCCAAAACAAGCCATTGACACTACAAGGATTTTTTTTTTTTTTGCGGAAATCTTTTACTTGTGTGACAATAAATATCAGTTCCCCTCTCAGTTTCTGCTTAAAGAGCTCCATTTCCCCCACTAGTTCTTCACAGTTTCATTATAAGAAGGAAAACCAAGCAGGATTTTTGGTCTTTTGCTTTACCAGCTGCTAAAAAAATTCTTTAACAGAATTTTTTGGAGTTGTTGATTTAGAATACCATAGGCTGGTTGATAGAGAAAAGATATAAGAACAACAGGCTGCAAAAGAATCATTTGTTCATGCATGGAATAGAGATTTACTTGAAAAAAAAAAAAAATAAAAGGAGAGAGAGAAAAGAAAAAACACCAACAAAATGCTGAACCATGAAATTCCCCAACACTGTAAGAAGATACATACAAGTTGGAAGAAAAAGAGTGAAAAGCCATGAACTACAGAAAGAAACATCATTCCTGTATTAAGCCCCTTAAGTAGGATGGAATTTTTGAGGATTCTAGGGAGGATCAAGATTAAATCACACTGCTAAAGAATATATATTTTTTTTTTGTAGCAATCAAGATAACAAGGATATTTGCAAGTCTGAATTCAGAGGAAAACTTTTTCTGCTTGTAGATCTAAAAGCTTAACCATGTCCATGTAATTAGGACAAACTAACCGGGCATTTGAAAAAGCTGAGTATTTGGGGATACCTGGCATTGTTAAAACTCACTTTCCAGCTGGGGAAAGCTGCTGATGTCCCCTCTCTGAGGGTAATCCAAAGTTAAGCTGCTTTCAAATGTTCTCTACAGGTACTTTCTGAAGGATATTTGAATTGTAAAATTCAATAAAATTCAATTAAAATTGTAAAATTCAAAGAAAAAATACAAAGAACCTGAGGTATTCAGGCTTCCAGCTCATTGCTCATTTGGACACCTGGATTTATGCAGGATAAATCTAAGTCATAGTATCAAAAATGATGTGTACATGTAAATGTCTGCAACATTGACTTGATTTGCCAAGGTGTTTGGATCCTTTTATAATAAAAATAAATCAGTGTTGTCACTGCAAAAATTGATAATTTTTGCAGTATTCTATATCCAGACAGGTAATGTCTACACTATCTGTCAAATAGTCTTGGTAATAATAATAATAATACTTCAGAAGTTAGAAATTACTC
>JAYDZK010000056.1:55487638-55507617 GCA_034509185.1 Euphonia xanthogaster | reverse complement strand
CTTTGATATTCTATTTCAATTCTGATTTCTTCTGTGTCCATGAGATTGCCAAAAGGAACACAGTCCATCCAGCAGGCACTGAATTAAACACCATGCATTTCAATCTCCTGCAGCAAAGTAGTTTGCTCCGATTCATTTCTGCAGAAAGTCCAAGAAATATACCAGTTCAAGCATAAACTCTGAGCAGTCATATTCCTTCCTGCCTGCTTTTCAGAAATTTCAGATCCTTGAACAGCTTCTTGGCCTTTTTCATAAACATGGTAACATTTATTCACCTAACTCTCATGTATGGACAAGCTGCGTCAGCCCAAGAACTGCATGAAGCTTCCAATAACAGGAATGGGTAATTTGAGAGATTTTACCAGGCCCATTCCCTGTTTCCCTTACACTGGTTTGACTTCAGAACTGCTGGGATTTCACTGGAGCTATCCATGGTTCAGGAAAGGAGATTTGGAATTCTGAACTTTCTGTTGCTGCAGAGAGGCCTAGAAAGAGCAAATCCCAGTTCGCCCAGGAAGTGGAACCCAGAACTTGCCACTACACACTTCCATTGAGCCTTCCTTGCCTGTTTCCATAGCAGTCATTAAATCAGGTATGTCCTAGGAGAAGACACAGCCCCGCAGCTGGGTCCACCTGCCCTGCTACTTATGGAGCCCGAATTAGACTGCATGCACATCAAATTAAATCCCAGACCCAGCTGGGCCAACAGCAGTTTGGTCATTGTTTTTTTAATGCATTTGATTTGACCTGCACTCCACAAGGCTGCAGTAAGCTTCAGAGAACCACTGTGACATGTGTTTCCTGTCTTTTCACAATACAAAGCGTGGACATCAGAAAGGGCAGAGCAGATCTCAAGACTAGCAATTTGGAAGGGCAGGGCTAATCCCATGCCAGGCAGTTCAGAGGATGTTGGTGGGAAAGCAGACCCCAGCCATCATTACTGAGAGGTTTCTTGTCCAGCCATGCCTGATACATGTTAATAACAGTTCTAATTGCAGAAAATTTCCCTAATTAATCAGCTAAGTTCCATGACATGCTCCCTAATAGTTAGGTTACAACCTCAAAGCATTTACAGCTCAGCACACACCTACTGACCACCTCTGGGTTTGTCCTTTTGCTCTTACACATGCACATGAATGAATGGACTTCTCTCTTCAGAAAAACAATAATCTTGTAGTTTATAGCAACTGAGTGGGGGCCAGAAAGGAAACTCACAGATTTTACTATTCCCAATGGAGTCATATGGCATGGAACATATTTTTTAAATAGCTTTATTCCCATTAATTTTACTTGTATACCAGCATTTCCTTGAACTGATCCAGTTTGGCTCTTCTTGTTCAGGGACAATCAGGAATGACAGGATGGGAATATTAGTGAGGGTAACATGTGCAGTTCCAAGACCTTGTCCACACCGTGTGATATGGGAATGAGTGCTGCATTAGCTGGTGGTGATGGAGGAGCTGAAACCCCTTCCTCCACACTGGGAAACCTGTTCCTGCATGCCACTTTCATGATGCTCTAAACCAGGGCACATGTCCCAAGGATGCAGAAAGCATTATATTCTTTGTTATGTTCTCCATTTGTCTATTATTAGAATAGCAAATGTTCTTATCTCCCTGAGTGCTGTGACCCACACAGTCCCTCCAGGAGCAAGATGTCAGTACAAACACAGAGAAAGGACTTGGGATGTATTTAGCTGAGTAATGTGTGCTCAGAGCTGAGTTTCATCCTTGGATGCTGGAGCAGGTGGCTGATGAACCCTCTGAACCAGGCAGAGTTACTGAGACCAGAAAGCATAAAGTTCTCCCTGGGTTAAAAACAGTGAGAAAAGAAGGGCCTGGGGACTATCCCCTCTGTCTGCTCTGGCAAATACTGCCACACAGCAACAGTTGAGGTAGCTGGAGACTCAATTCAGAAACGCACTCTTGATCTGAATTTAAATGTTGATACAGATGCATTTGAACCATTAGTCAAACACTTGTCCTGGGAAAAAAAAAGGTCGAATAAATAATCAAGACATTTTGGTAAGCACATAAAAGAAACTAGTAGTCAACAAAAATTTACAGAGAATGAGACAAACCAGTATAACTCCAACCTACAAACCCAGACCTGTGGCTAGGAGGAGATGGAGTAGATGTCCTCTGTCATAAGCTCGATGAAACTCTCAATAGCTTTCACATAAATAAACTACAGGAGTGTTGTTTTCACAAAATGATTTAAATGTGGGGACAGGGCTGGTTGCTGTAGGAATGACTGCAAGAAACTTCCTTGGGGCACACAAAGCCAGAGGCAAAGGCAGAGGGTTGGAAGTCTCTGGCTATGCCCCAGCTCTTGCAGAAACAAACCATAGGTCAAAGCAAGCCAGTGGCTGAATTATGTCAATGTTGCGCAAGGGAAGGTAAATGATAGAGGTGTATAAAAGAGGAATGTGAAGCAGTAATCCTTCTGCTTCACTCCCTTGCAATATCCTGTTTAATTCTGAGCACTACATTATAAGCAGCCCAGAGGAGAAAAACAGTGATGATGGGAAGTCTGGAAGATCTGAACCAGAAGAGTGAACCCACGGGTCTGATCCTGAAAAGGAAAACTCTGAGCTGAGATGGGGCCTGTTTTCAAATGGGCACATGCCTGCTGAATCTAATCTCCAGATGTGTTTTGGATAAGACAGGAATGGATGGACTCATATTACAGAAAAGAAGATTTAGTAAAGATTAGGAAAATCTTTGCTATCACACAAATCTCTATATTGCCTGCACAGGTTATCCAGCTAGCATCACTGATACTCTTTAGGACTGGGTTACATACATGCCTATGAAAAAGGACAGAAGTACTTAAGATGCTTGTTTGAGGACTGTTTCAGCCCTGTGAGTGAAAGATTTGTTTTTGATATGAAGAGAAAAAAAAATTTAATCCGTTTTAATTATTCACAAACCTCTAAAAATATTCTTACTAGCTGAACCACATCTAGTATGGCATCTATGATAAATGCCAGATGCCCTAATGTCATTTCTTTGTAAATAAAAGTTGAACCCAGACTCAGCTCCCTGCTTGGGATATTGCTAGACTGAGGGAAGAGAACTGAACTGTATTATGTAGATGAAGTATTATTATTGATAAATCATAAAATTTTCACAATGTGGTGAAGCAAATTACAGGTGGCTTTAATTTCCTCACTGTGGTCAAGAATGGGCTGTCCAGCCAGGGGTCAAGAAACCACTGGATATGGTACTTAGTGCCATGGTCTCTTTGATGTGGTGGTGTTCAGTCAAAGTTTGGACTCAATAATCTTGGAGGTTTTTCCAGCTTGGTCTGTTGTGGGCACAGAAAACTCTGACAGAAGCATAGAGCTAAATGTGTGGGAGTTTGAACATAGCAAAGGTTTAAAATCCTAGAGTTAAAAAGAAAAAAATAATTAAAAATAAGTACATGGAAAGTGACCTGCAGGAATCACACTCCTCAGAACCTTACAGCTACTTATTTTATCTTATTAAAAAATAAAGAGGCCTGAAAGGTGCTGCCTTGATCTGCAAAGTAGAAGAGCAAGCTCTCTATCTCTGCTGGGCCTCTTGGAACACTTCAGAAAGAACAAACCCCCCAGCAGGAATATTCTTAAGTGCCTGCCTACTGATGAATGTTATGGGAATGTTTAGTTTGGCAGTGATAGGTAAGGTCCTTCTGCTCCACAACACATCTTGAACAACCAGAGGACATCAGTCACCCACTTGTGGTACGTTTTCACCATGGACTGACACGGGACTGAGACCCTGAGTCCCCAGGAGTGACTTTGTGACTTCTTCAACAGCCTCTACTTTCCACTTTCTAAACTACATTAAACCCCAAATTCCCCTGCAGCCTTATGTCAGCACTGGATTACTTTATTTTGCCCATTCGGTTTCAATAAGACAGGTGGAATAGCAACACCGTGTGTTTTTATGCTTTAATACATTTTTAGGAAGTGGAAAAGAGAAGCCAGGAGCACTTTCCAGCTCCCCTTCCCACCACGAGGTTCCGTGTGGCTGCTCTGCCCTCTGCCGGGGCTGCTCAACAGAGAAGAGAATGAGGCTGGAGAAACCCTTGGAATCTGGGGACGGAAAAAAACCCGGAATTGTCTGGCACGGTGCCCGGGCTCAACTCCCGGCGCTCCGGGGACCTCCCTTAGAGCCACGTCCTGTGTGCCCGCAGGATGGCAGCCACAGCCTGCGCACGTCCGCAAAGAGCTGCACAACCGCAGGATTATCATATAATTGGGCTGATAGTGACCTCTGGAGATCACCCTGTCCACCGCCCTTCCCAGGCACGGCCACCTGCAGCAGGGGACACAGGAGGGTGTCCCGCTGGGTTGGAATGTCCCCGGAGAGGGAGGCTCCAGGCCCTCCCTGGGCAGCTGTTCCAAGGAATTCTTTCTCCTGCTGAGCTTCTTGTGTTTAGTTTATGGCCAGTGCTCCTCGTCCTGTAACTGGAAGAGTCTGGCACCATTCTCTTGGCACCCTTTGAGATATTTACGTGCATTAATGAGATTCCCTCGCAGTCTTCTCTAGACTAAAGAGATATGCCGCCGAAGTCCGTCCGTCCGTCCGTCCATCCATCCATCCATCCATCCATCCTGCCGTGAAAGCAGGCTTTGCGGGGCACCTTGTGCCAAAAGAGCACCCTCTCCCACCTAAAGGCTGGATGATTCCCCGCACCCCACCTCGAGCCCCCCACACGGCGCGTCCCTCGCTGTCCCCCCAGCGTCTCCCCGCCACGCTCCCCACACGCATGCACGGCAGCTCAGGACTACATTTCCCGGCATGCCCCAGGGGGCGGTCCGCGCGCGTGGCAGGGCGCGGCGGGAGCCGAGCGGAGCGGAGCAGGGGCAGAGACATGGCCATGGATGCGGGCAAGGGGCGGCCGCAGCCCCACCTGGCCGCGCTGGTGCTGGCGCGGGGCGGCAGCAAAGGGATCCCGCTGAAGAACATCAAGCTGCTGGCGGGGGTGCCGCTCATCGGCTGGGTGCTGCGCGCCGCCATCGATGCCGGCGTCTTCCACAGGTGCGCATGCGCCTCCCCTTCCCCCGGCGGGTTCTGGTTCGGGATGGACGGGCCGGGGGGTTCTGGTTCGGGATGGACGGGCCGAGGGGTTCTGGTTCGGGATGGACGTGTCAAGGGACCCTCGCCCAGGGAGGGGTTGGGGGAAGCTGCCGTTCCGTCAAGAGGCTCTTAGGGATGACTGTCAGTGTCTGGCAGGGAGGGCTCAGAGCAGGGACCAGGCTCTGCTCCGTGGGGCCCAGATATGGGACAAGAGAAGCGTCAGGAACTAATGCCCAGGAAGTTCCACCTGGACAGGAGGAAGAGCTTCTTTACTGGAACAGGCTTCATTGGGCTGGTGTGGAGTCTCCCTCGGTGGAGATACTCAAAAAGCTGCCTGGATGGATCTATGGAATCCTGTGGAACCTGCTCCAGGTGACCCTGTTAGAGCAGGGTGGTGGGACCAGCTGACTCGCTGTGGTCCCTTCCAGCCTGGCCCATGCTGTGACTCTGCCACTGAGGCAGGATTGATCCTCACTTAAGACAAGGGGGTGCAGTTACTGTGGCACCAGGTTAAGGGTCAGGCAGAGCAGGCACCCTGTCAAGAACTCAGCTGTCCCTTCCTGCTGAGGGTGAGCAGCAGAGGAATGAAGAAATTAAAGTCTTACACAGTAAATTGAAATTAAAGGTTTTCTGATGCGTGGTTCGGTGGCCACTAGCTGGTGATGTTGTAAATATTGATGGGTTTACTTCATTAAGACATCTGCATTAAATGTCTTCATTAAGACATCAGAGGCTGGAGGTATCTCCTGTGAACTGCTGAAGCACAGGATGACTTTGGTTTGTGGTCATCTGGGTTCTCAGAACAGCGTGCACTGAGCTTGGCATCTCCAAGGATGGAGACCCCAGAGCCCTTCTGTTCCTTTCACTGCACTCAACCAGAAAAATCTTCCTTATTTTCTCTCTCCCTGCCCAGCAGTGAAATCATGTCCTTGCTGTGATGTCTCTTTCAGCATCTCCTGGCATATGTGTGCTCCCAGGCCCAGTCATCGTGCTGGCTCCTGCTGAGCTTGCTCCCATTTTCCTTTTTGGTATCAGGGAGCCCACAGCTAGACCCAGCACATCAAAAGCAGTCTCGCTCAAATGTCAAGTTGGAGGAGATAATCTTTTGTGCCTGCGTGACAGAAGAGAAGCACAGTTTGTGGCCAAGTGCCTGAAACTTCGAAAGCAATAATTAGAGCTAGATAGAAACACGTGTATTGTTGGTGTTGAGAATAGAGGCATTACAGATTTTTCTGCAGGAGCAAGACTGAGGATTTTCTACACATTTGCTGGTAATTAAAGCCATGGTTAAGATGTGCTCGGTGTGTAGCACACTTAGGGGCAGGTTCCCGGTGCAAACCTGCTGCATAATGCTCAGAGCAACTCAAGGAGAAATGTAGCCCAGCTAGATCCAGAGCACTGTATCTCATGGCTGCTCTGTCATTATCTGGTCTGGAAAACCTTTCTTGGAAAAACTTTCTGAAAAGTAGAGGATGCAGCACTCTGTTTATTTTTAATAAAGAAACAGACAGGAACACTTCTGGTTACTGAGGTTACTGATAATTTCTTAATTATTGTGAGTCTGTATTGCTGAATGACCTGCTGTGGCTTCTGTTTGGCATCTGAATTTTCCCAACAGGAAGCCAGTCAGGGTTGTGCAGCCTGACTTTGAGGCACGGCAGGTGCAGTAGGTGGACATGCACCGGGTTTGCCTTGTCACCTTTGGAACAGCTGTGCAAGGTACCTGTTCACTGTGGTTGAATGGGGAATGTGTATTTAAGTTCACCATCCCAAACCAGTTTCTGGAAAACACCTCTTGTGTGTTTGTTCTCATGGGTGTGACTTGACATTGCTGTTGCTGTCACACATATTTTTCTGCTGATGATCCCATGATGTCTTTTCGGGAAGAACTGCGGCACCATTTGCTGTGGACAGTGCATTGAGAATGCCAGAACTGCTGGAAGAGGAAGGGTGACTTTTCATAGCTTTTGTTTTTACACCTCTCATGCTTTTTTGTCACCACGATGACAGCAGTGGCTTCACACTTGCTCAGTGTTTGTCATCACATGGTACTCAGAATTAGCCCTTCCTTTGTAAATGTTTATTTTCCCTGAACGATTGCAATCTTGCTTTACCAGTACTGGAAGTTTTCTGTGCCAAAACATATGGAACTTGAACAGCTCCTTCTCTGGGAATGTATAGAGCTCAATTAACACATTTTAACACACTTGCAGCGTAAGCTAGTCTTTTAACTTTGTGGCAATTTTACTTGTTGTAAGCTAAACTCTTACATGATTCTAAATGCCACATCCAATGCATTCAAAATTCATTGAATTGTTAACATGCCTAACAAATTCTTTGTGCTGACACTGGATTTTTCTGGTAACACTTCTAAATTTTATGTTGCTTAAGCTTCCTCCATGAAATGCAGCTCAAGATTCATTTTTTACACTCTGGTGTTTTTTATCCCCATTGTTAAAAGCTGCTTGTTGGACTGACTGGGATAGTTTTATTAATACAAATACAAGAACTAGTTCATATTATTGCAAGGTGTAGTACAGACATAAACAAGCTGGGTGTTTTTTCAGGTTAAATTGCAACAGGCAAGTCAATAATGGTGGGATTTATTCTTTATATTCATTTCTGTCACTGTCTGCCAACAGCATATGGGTTTCCACAGACCACGATGAGATCGAGAAGGTTGCGAAGCAGTTTGGTGCTCAGGTCCATCGCAGAAGCCCTGAAGTCTCTCAAGACTCCTCCACTTCCCTAGAAGCCATCACAGAGTTTCTCAATCATCATCATGGTAAATCAGGGATGAAATATGCTGAGCTTTTATATCGTAGGCCCAGAGGGATGATGCACTTATAACTTAGAAAGATAAGTAAAACATTGAGCAAATAAAAGCCAGAAAGATTCAGATTCTCTTTTTTTTTTTTTTTTTTTTTTTGGTGTGTGGTACTTATTCATACCTTTGCAGTTGTGTGTTACGAAAGATGTGAATTGTTTCATAAATGTCTCTTTGTTTTTCTTTAGAGGTTGATATTGTAGGAAATATTCAAGCAACATCTCCCTGTTTACATCCCAGTGACCTTATAAAAGTGGCAGATATGATCCAGAAGGAGGGCTTTGATTCTGTCTTCTCTGTTGTGAGGAGGCATCAATTCAGATGGAGTGAGGTAAAGAAAGGAGGTAATATTTAGATGTTTCTGGTTACAGTTATACTTCACTTTTTTTTTTTCCAAATTCTTGCTTTTTATACTTATCCTATTTTAGGAAGTGATGTCTGAGGCATGGACTGAGTTCTCTCTGAGAGATTTGAGATGGCTTAGAAATTCCTTCCAAGCACTGGTGTCTTGATATTACTGAGCATTGCTCAGCCTTTCTGTAACTGTTTTGTAGAAATTAAAATTATATTAAAATTATATTAGCTTTTCTAAGCTGAAGATACAGTTTCAAAAAAAACCTTACATGTTAACTTCTTCCTAGTGGGTATTCATGGGTACTCAGACATGACTCTGAGGTCCTAACTAGAAAACTGTTTGTTCTTGCTATGCAGTAGCTAACAAATGACAAAAATGTGAGATAAAATCTTGGTGAGAATGTGATGACAATCTGTTGGCCTGCAGACTTAGGTTTTGTTTCATCCTGATAATTTGGCTGCTGACTTATGTCACGTTGCAAAATGCCTTTGAGTCATGAGTGCTGAACTCATGTTGGTTAGTTCATCCAGAAAAATGTGACTGGTTTTTCCCAGAGAAAATATGCCCCTTAGCTACAGTGGCCAACATGACCAAAGACTGACATTTTACAAATAAAGATTGCACCTTGCTTTAGCTGTAAAGCACCTTTTGTCCTGGTACAAAGAGGTCTTCCACATGTTTTGTATGTTGGCTTAGTTTATGTGGTTAAAGCAGAATTTTTTTCATTTTAAAAAATGGTTATTTCAGTTCCTCTCACACTGGAGTTTTGGTGTTTTTTCTAGGGTTTTTTTTTAATTAAAGTTACTCAGGCATTACAGTTATTTTGTTGAGATATAAATTGCTTCAGATGAAATTTTTTGTGAGTTTAGAAAGCATCATGCTGTAAAAGAGCGTGTGTAATAAATGAGGCTTGATCTGAGAGATAAGTTGAAGTAAAAGTTAAGCCTTTGTTTAGAATAAACACTTGAACATTGCCATTGTTCCCCTTAAGAGGAGAAATAAGTGACACTTTTTGTTTGTGCAGTGTAAGAGAAGTATCAAAAGCATGGGTGGCAATTTCAGGATTCTGTGGATTGCAGTTTAGCAAGCCACATGCACACCTTGAGATGCTGGAAGGGACAAATGGGAAAGAATAAATCTCATGTGGATCTGCTATGTGGCTTCCTGAAGTGGTTGTGTCCCATAGGCAGATTGTTAAATAAGAAAGCCTCGAGGCCTACCTAAGAAGAGAAGTAATTCTGCACAAAATGACATCCAAACGTTTTTAATGTGGTGAGAGATAAGGAATTATTCAGCTGCAAGGACTGGGGAGAGCTGGAAACACATTGTGCCAATGTGAGCAGCTTAAGGATAAATGCAAATGGCCTTTCAGGCGTGTGGTGTTTCAGGTGACAGTGAGTCACAGCAGCATTATACAATGGTTTTTCTTCTTTTTATTTTCCCATACAGCTTTAGAGTACTGATTATGCTAAAAGAATTTCATGGGTTTTTTTGGTGTAGCTCTGTAGCTCCTTCTGCATTAAGGTTTAATATTGATAGACCCCGAAAGAGAAAGGTGTCTCTCTCTGACTGGAAATGTTCACTTCAGTGAGCACAAAGCTTTAGCTAGTTAGGAAACACAAGGTGTGTGTGTATCTACTAAAGCCTTAGGATGTTTTGGGTGTTTGAGAATGCCCTCTTTCTCGTGATTACTGGATCGTGAGACCTGGTGAATTTTAGCTGCTTTGTACATCTGGATTGAAGGGGCTTAAGGACAAAAGTCTCTGGTCCTTGATTTGGTTTCTGCTGTGTGTACAACTGTCATTGGTAATAATATGGGATCTTTGGGATGGTGTTTGTGCAGACAGCTGTTTGTTTATTTGTGGACACTGATTACACCACTTATGAAGAGTTAATTCATATCCTTAAATAGGATGTATTTTGGGGAAGTCCCAAGATGTTTTCACAGGCAAAAATTATTCACATATGCTTTTTTTTCACCTTCCAGATTTCAGGCTGGTCCCTTCAGGTATCAGAGTTCACTCAGGCATTCCCATGTGCAGTAGGAGTTGGAGTACAGGAATAGTATTTCTTTCACATTGGCAAGGACAGTCTGGTAGAATGTCTCTCCTGCTCCTTGTGGGAACGAGTTTTGAAGCAAATAACCTCTTGGGTTTTTGTTGTTGTTTCTGTTTGGTTGGTTTGGGTTTTTTTTTCTAAAGTGGTAATGAAAAGTTTCCTTTTCCACTGCTAGGCATACAGAGTAGTCCTCCAGTTTATCCCCAGTTCCAAGAAAGAGAAGCAATTCAGTGATTCCCCAGAGAAGTTGTGGATTCTGTGTCCCTAGAAGTGTTCCAGGCCAGGTTGGATGGGGCTCTGAGCAACCTGGGATAGTGAAAGGTGTCCCTGCCCATGGCAAGGGGTAGGAACTGGAACATCTTTAATGTCCCTTCCAACCCAAACCAGTCTGTGATTCTTTCTAAAGTTAAGCAGAAGGAGGCAATAATGAGAGAAGTTGGTGACTGAATTATACACTTAATTTTTCAACAGAAAGTTATTTAGGTTGTTAAGTGACTCTGAACAGGAATTATTTAAAGCTTTTGTTGTAATTTTTTTCCTCTGTTAACAGAAAACAAGATGACAGAACCCCAAAACCTGAATCCAGCAAAGCGGTACCGGAGGCAAGACTGGCCTGGGGAGCTCTATGAAAATGGCTCATTTTATTTTGCCAAGAGGCATCTGATTGAGAAAGGCTACTTGCAGGTTAGTGCTTCTGGTTTTTCATGCTCTTCAGAATAATACATCTACTCTTGCTGTAGAGGGTTCTGAATTCAATACTCTGTTGATTTCTGATGCAGTGTGAAATAACAGCACTCTGACCTCAGAACAGTTTGCTAATTATTTGTAACTTATCAGGGCTAGTTATAGCTTGGGCAGTTCCAGTAACAGCATCCTCCATAGCAAATAAATTCATGCAAATAAATATCTTATATAGCTTTAACCCTAAACCAATACAATACTGAGTTGAGTTTTGCAGGAGTTCACCAGTGTATCTTAGAACTCATTTTAGTGCCACTAAAGGTGTGAAACTGAGCTTCATGCAGTGTCAGAGTCTTGTCATAATCTGTAAATTTCTATGTTCAGCCAGTTTTCATCTTTTTTTTTTTTGTACTGTAACTTTAACAGTCTTTTTCCCTTTTCTGATGTTTACATATCAATGTAGTGGTGCAGAGCAATACTGTGGTGTGGTGGATATATTTCCCTTCGAAATTAAGTAACAGTATGCAAATATTAAAATAGTCTTCCTAAGCAAATGCTGAAGCTATTACTATTTTGCTGATTAAAAGAGCTAGTGAAATTAGTGTGATATAATTGCTATCATGCATAACATCTTGCACACTTTCTATTTCTACTATTTCATTGTAAAATGGAAATAGTTATTAACTATCTCTTCAATAGTTATTAACTGTTCCTTCAAATGGTTCTGTGTCACTGGCAAAAATATAATTGATGCTTCACTTTTATATAAGCCATGGTGGCCACTGTGTAACCAGGCACCTGGCTTTCATTGCACGTTGCTAAATTGTAGAGTTTTGTATTTGTGCTGACCCAAGCATAAAATGTGAGTGGATTTTATTTCCTTCCAGGGTGGTAAAATGGCCTACTATGAAATGCATGCAGAGCACAGTGTAGATATTGATATAGACATTGACTGGCCCATTGCAGAGCAGAGAGTGTTGAGGTAAAAGCACTTTTTATTCCCTTATTTCTTTGATGCTGCTTGTTTCAAAGTGTGGTCATGTGAATTCGTAATGCATGGAATGTAAGCAATGGATATCAAAGATAACTGGGCAGCTTTATTTCTGCCCAGGATTTTTTCCTCTCTCTGTTGAAACCAACTGAATTACCTTTGTTACATGGTGGGGTTTTGGTAGTTTGATTTTTTTTTTCTTTAAAATGCAGCTTGGTGAAAAGTGTAAGCCCTACTATATCTCAGCAATGTGTTAGCATCATCTCTGGCTTTCCCAGCTGAGGTGCCCCAGATTTCCATGCCCCAGACCACTATAACTGATGCCCAGGAATGGGAATGTTTGTGTAGAGAGCATGAGCTTATTCCACCTCACCAGCTGCCTTTTCTTTGCAGCTGCTCTAAGGAAATAATGGGTGGGAATGGAGTATATTTTCTGTGCCTTTTTCATCCTAATTTTTAAATGGATGACATAAATGAGCTGTCTTTTGGATGGTTCTGTTTGTTTCTTTGAAGAGGGACAATATACTTGGAGAGTGATGATGATGAGAAAAAACATCAGAAAAGAAGAATTTCAAAGCTGATTCTTCTGTCTGAAGGTCACAGTTGTATGGGAAATAGTTGAGGTTTTGAAATGTGCAAAAACTTCCATCCTAAAAAGATAATTTCTTTGTCTAGCTTTGGATATTTTGGCAAAGAGCCACTAAAAGAGGTGAAGCTCTTGGTTTGCAGTATTGATGGATGCCTGACCAATGGTCGCATTTATGTGACAGAAGATCACAAGGAAATGGTCTCCTACGATTACAGAGATATTGTTGGCATTGATCTGTTAAACAAAAGAGGAATCCAGGTAAGTGCTGTTGTTCTGAAGAGTGAGCCTTCATGTCTCATGTAACCTGCAGATTAAAAAATTCTAAAAAAACATATTCTTGCAGCATAGATTTTTCACGGTACTCGTGGTCAAGCAGCATATTATATTGGTTGGGACAAATGTTATCTTCAGAACCCTCAGAGGAAAAGAAGTGTTTTGAGAAAGTTCTCAATCACAGTAATTACAGCATCTTTCTCCATTTCACAGAATCAGAGAATGGTTTGGGTGGGACCATCTTGTTCTATCCCCCTGCCATGGGCAGGGACACCTTCCACTAGCCCAGCTTGCTCAGAGCCCCATCCAGCCTGGCCTTGGACACTGCCAGGGATCCAGGGGCAGCACAACTGCTCTGGGCACCTTCTGCCAGGGCCTCCCCACCCTCATAGGGAACAATTTCTTCCTCATATCCAATCTAAACCTTCCCTCTGACACTTTGGAGCCATTTCCCCCTGTCCTGTCACTCCAGGCTCTTGTCAAGAGTCTCTCTCCATCTTTCCTGGGGGTCCCTTCAGGCACTGGAAGGCCACAATGAGGTCACCCCAGAGCCCACTCTTGTGAAATGGAATAGATGTTTTTTCAGCAGTCCCTCAGCTTCATTTTCTGGGAAGCCAGAGGGGTAGGAAGCTTGTATTCACTGTTTCGTTGCCTGTGAGAGCCCATTTCCATACCTTCTTTGACTTGAAATGTTTCACTGAAAACCTCTAGGTCTTTATGCTGCACTTGATTTATTTCTAGTATATGTTGCTGATACAATCCTGCCTTTTGCTCCTCTTCCCTTCATTCTGTGCTTAAAATCAGTGTCAAGCATTCATTTGTATTTAAAAGTAATTAGGGAAGATAAGCCTGTGTACATCTTTGACAAAAAACCTGAAGGATTTGCATCTGAGATTTCTGAAAATCCTGCTGCAATTGTCTTCTGGTTTTAGCTTACCTTGTGCACCATTCCTAAAATTTCAAATTTGGAAGGAGCTTCTGGAGATATATGTGCTGTGCTGCTTCAGTCTGTGTGGTGTTGGTTTGATGCTGTGAAATGGTGCTATAAATAAAGATATGTTATTGAGTAGAGGGGCCAAGGAAAAAACTTCATGTTCTACTTTGGCAAATATTTCAGAAATCTTTCTTGGGAATTCTCTCACTCCACATTGTGACTTAATTAGATTATATTGCACTAGATAGTCACCATGCCACCATACTGTGATATTTAGTATTTTATTTAGTACCTGTTGCATTTAAAAAGACAAATGTAAATTATTTTTGAACATCAGGGAGGGCTGCAGAAATGTATTTCACCTTCCTAAAGGAACCTCAAGACTCTGTAGGTTGGATGCTAATCACTTCTGCTCTTGAGTTTTGAAAATTAATCATTGAGTGCTTTTCCAGAGAGAGCTTCTACAGGCAAAACTTGCTTTTATTTTTGTAATAGTAAATCAACTTATATGTCATATTCCTTTGACAGTAAGTAGAAGTACGAAGTGGAACTTACTAAGTAGAACTTACTCTAATTTTATTTCAATAGGTTCGACTCATCTCTGACAGAGATTGTTCAAAAACACTGTCAGCCATGCAGCTGGGATGTGGAGCCAAAGTCAGCGTAACAAATAAACTACAGGTTCTGAAGGACTGGCAGGAGGACATGGGCTTGAGCTGGAAAGAGGTGGCTTACTTGGGTCAGTTCTTTTCTTTTGGTTTATTTAATTTAAATAGCATAGACAAATAGAATCATTGTACTGCTGCTGAACTTCAAACCACTTTTCTCTTTGTAAATACACTGAATTTAATGGGATTGCTGTGCACATTGCAGCACATGATCACCAAAAGCAGGTATTTTATGTCCTGTTAGGGTACAATCTAAATGTTACAGACATTGATGAATCTGTGTAATTTGGTGAGGGAAGTCTTCACTGTTTTTCCAGTGGGATATAGGAAAGCTTTTGTTTATAGGAAACATTCTGATAACAAAATGTTGATAAGCATACACTTAGAGCTGACAATTTTGAACTCATTCTAGTTCATTTCAGGGGGATATTGTATAGATTATGTTCTGAAATGGTAATCAGAAATGAACAGAATTATAACTGAAAGCCATGTGCTTCTGTGCTAAACTGTATTTCAGTGACAGGCTAAGTGAGGAGTCCTGCCAATGCTTATCCAGCTGCTCACATAATTTTAGTGCTCTTAAAAGTAGCATTCTCTTGCCTGAAGATTGTGAAGTGTGGTCATCATTTACATGGATCACCAAGATTTTCCAACCCCTGACTTGCATGTGCAAAGTACTGTTGAGCTGCTAAGAGGAACATTGTGACAAAAAAAAATAAAATTCAAAAATCAGATCACTGTATACCCAGAAAAACACTGATAAAAATACTGATTCTTTTCCTTCTGTGATATTTGGCCTTGCCTGTCATCTTCCTTCCCAGGAAATGAGGAGTCTGATGTGGAGTGCCTGAAGCAGGCAGGCACGAGTGCTGTGCCTGCTGATGCCTGTGCCGCTGCTCAGAAGGCTGCTGGTTACATCTGTAAGAGCAGAGGTGGCTGCGGAGCTGTGCGGGAGTTTGCAGAACACATATTCCTGCTCTTAGAGAAAGTGAACTCTGCAAGGAAGCAGCTGGAAGAAATCAGCTCAGCAGGGAAGGAAATGGGGAGAAATGAGAACAGCAGGAAAGGAAATAAGGAACTCATGGAAAAAGAGTAATGCCATTGGTCAATCCTGCTTTTCTTCCTCAGTACATCCATATCCCAAAGAAATGCTTACCTTTCTAATTTGACAGCACAGTAGAGTTAAAAAGGTGTCTTCCCCTAATTCCAGGTCCCACATTTATGATTATATGCTGAAAATATGATCATATCCATGATGATTTTAAAAGCCTTTTAAGTGCAATGCAAAGAATGCTACAAGAGAGAGTGCCCTGTAAATCTGCTCTTAATCATCACACCTGTCCTACAGGAATGATGCCTCTTTATTTCATAATCTGAATGTTTTCAGGGATCAATGATTTTGCATGACTTGAAGATTTGTAATTCAGGCTTAAAACCCCCCAAACTTCTGTCAGTTTTGCTCATGTGGTTTGCATTTCTTTTATCAAATGCATGGTGTTGTGGTTGTGTGATTGCATTTTACAAACAAGGAAGAGTTTTAACATACGCTGGAGAGGTCAGGTGTAAAACACTCATCAATAAAACTTCCTCCTCTCTTTTTAAAATACAACACAGTAAAACAAGTTAATATTCGTTTAAAAAAGCACTTTAACATGTGTTCAGTTTGAAGCTCATAAATAATTAAATCACATTTGGAATTGTGCCTCTTGGAATCTATTTATTTTGGGTTTTATCGAAATGCCTAAATTAATATTTTGCCAAATTTGGAGTTAATTTCCCATTGTCTTTGAGATCTTTGCAGAAACTCAGTTTCTTTCTATGAAGACTATATTGCAACCTCAAAAGAGTTAAAGCCATATAAACGTATGTAAATTTGTTGTGTAAAAGTAGCTGCTGTTAAAAACAAAACAAAACAAAACTATAGTTGATGTGGGTTTATGTAAAATATATATACAGACTACTTTTAGCATGTTAAAACACTTTTAGCATGTTAAAACACAATAAATACATGCTTGTATTTATTGAAAAGAGGATTTGTATTGTACATTACAAATACAATAGTATATATCAGAGTTAAGTTCTGGTTTGGGTTATGCTAAAAAATAAAAATACCCATGGTACACTGGCAATTACAAGTGAGGCGGATGATAATGGCTTGTCATTTTATTTTGTTTCTCTGGTAAATATTGCATGGTATAAATAGTTATACTCCCAGCATATCACCTGATATATTGGCCTCTGATAAACTTTGTCTTTCCTTCCTTTCAGAAAGCAAAATGTTGAACTGAAAGGATTTACTGCCTATCTACAGTTAACAGATAAATTGTTTATTGTACTAATCAGCTCTAAGTCATCTAAATTTAAGTGTCTCAGCCACGTTTTAGGGTTCTGTGCGGGATAAATCCCATGGACTTTGACAAGAGGAGAACCATATTTTGGACATCAATGTTTTCACTTTTATGAATTCTTGTTTAGAAGAACATGGTATAATCTTATATTGGAAAGAATATGAAGGATAAAAGAGCTCTAGAGACTGTTTACCAAAGAAGGATATGGGATATGCAGGATCTGCTTCCTGAAAGGTTCAGATTTGTATTGCTCACACTGTAGTGGAAAGTCTGCCGGGTAGGAAGAGGGATGCCTTAATTACTCCTCTTGATTTTACAGAAGAGCCTCAATCATATGTAGGATTTAGGGGTCAGAGAGGCAGAGACAGTGAGGATAACTCTGTCACCTTAGAGGTGAAATCCCAAGTCCCAGAAAAGGTTCTAATGTGTAGAATATTTTTCCAAGGCCTATTCCAGTACATGTGACACCACAACTGCCTTTGATTAGAGGGGTATTACTCATTCAAAGTAGATTTCAATGGTCAGTTTTGTTATTCTGGGCTAATTTTGAGATCATCTTTTGGCCATGTGAGCTCTTGTTTTTTTGCTTCAATTAACCTGGGTTATTTCAAAGGAGATCTTAGGTAATGTGGGCTGTTCTGTCATGATTATGTGAAATGGAAAAATAGGAAACTATGTAAATATCTGTAGTAAGCTGTTATGAAAAAGTAGCTGATTACCTCAAATTTAAAATAAACAGCTATCTTTAGTCTTTTAAGTAGAGAATGGTTATGGGCTGGCTTGTAGTGTACTGCAAATCATACACTCCCAAGTTCATGTGCCACACAAATGATTTATGATGGCAAAGGTGGACAGATTTAATGCCCAAATTAATCCTTCACACCTTCACCCACTTCTGACTCACATTATTTATTTTTATCTGCTTTTTCTCCTATCCAGTTTATCTTCCTCTCCACTTCCTGTTTGGTGATGTAACAAGTTCCAACCTTAAGTCATTTCAAATCAATATGAATCACATATATCTCAGCCTTTTGAAGTCAGAGATATGCTTTAATACTTGCTGATTTCGAGTTTTAAGACTTTTAAACCTTGATCACACATTTTAGGTAACTAGTTTTTCCAGAGCTTATGTGGGGAAAGGTTTTTTGTTTTAATTATTTCTTTTTATGTTAGTTTGATCTTAAAACACTATTTACTTTTTGCAGAAATAAGTCTAAATTAGTCTAATTCCACCCAGCAGGACCAGTCATCCTAATTGTTACCATTACAAGAGCAGTAATGCTGTACAGAAGAAAAACACCATTATGTGTGAACCTGATGCATAAAAGGGTTAGAAAAACTTGCCAGTAATACACTTGTCTGAAAAATCTTTGGATGGTGGGTTTGTTTCTCTCTCTCTTGTTCTGGGACAGGTTGGTCTATCCCCATTTCTGATTCTAGATATGTTTATGGATGTGGCTTTGGTTTAATAGAGCATTCCCCCTTCTGTGGGGAAGGAATGAAATAGAATGAGCAGTGAGTAATGAGAAGGTAATGATACCAAATTATTCAGGTTAGTAAAGAAGGCCTGGTGAAACTGAGGAGGTGTAAGCTGAGCTTAACTGAAAAATAATCCTAACATAAGTGTTAAGATATCCATTTTCACAGAGCAGTTATAATTCAGAAAAGTATCTAGTGGCATGAAGTGTGTGCTAGCAGTTGAAAAAGCAAAAATTATTAGAAAACATAGCAAATAGGATAAAAATTATGAATCCACTGTATAATTCAGTGATTTGTGTGTATCTTGAATACTGCATGTTTTCTTTATTTTGTGTTGAAAAGGCTGTAGCGTTCCAAAGGGAATAAATGTGGGAGGATAAAATGGATGATTTAAGACAGGAGTCAGGTTCAGTCACAGCAGTAGCCAAACCAGATTTCTTCACTTTGGAAGGAGGATTCTTCACTTTGGACTGAAGGGAGTTGTGTTAAAATATCTGAAAAATTAAGGACGGGAAGCCATGGAAAGGCCACTGAAGAAGGTAGCAGTGACCAAAATCTGGTGCTTGAGGAATATAAATTTACCATGTTGTATTTGGTGGTGCTTTCCAGTTTTTCGGTGGCCTCAGCACATTTGCGGCTCGTGGATTTCCAAAGTTGGACATGGATTACAGACATTTAATGAACCTCAGAATACTTAAAACAGACTTGGGCCATGTGTTTCATGAATCTGGCACTCAATACAGTTCTGGTTCTGAACCTTGGATTCTTCCTCCTATGTCTTGTGTAGGGAACACCCAACTGCATTGTATTTTTATTTCACAATGTATGTTAGTGGTTCATTCCACATCAGTGGGTAGCTCTGACACAATTGGCAGAACTATTATCAATAGGAATAATCAAATCTTAAAAAATTAAGGAAAATAGGGCAAAAGTACACACAGAATTATGTAAGAGTACAGGTACCTTGGGTTAATCAGTGCTCATTATTATCTGTAGTCAAAGATACAGTAAATTGCTGTGAAAGTTCTAGGCCAAAATGTACTCAGAGGTTTGGAGAACATTCTGGAAAATACCACATTTTACCTGATTGTTCACATGCTTTGCAGACAAGTTTCTGGCCTAAATTGAAATATATCTGGACTAGTTATGGCTACTCTTGTATTAAACATGGAAATAGTCTCTCCAGGGCTGTGACTTTTAACTGAAGGTATAGTTGCACACCTGTTTATGGCTAGTACAGTAGGTACAGTAGCCTGTTTGTGGCTAGTACAGTAGTAGTAATCCATGTAGGATTTTGTTTTTACTGTCCCACCTTTTTTTTTCCTGGTTATACTTTGCCCACAGCAGTTTAGGCTCAAGCTGGGAGGGGATCTGTCACCACTCACCGATCCTTCTGAGCAGTGAGGCCCAGCAGAAGTGTTTCTATTCATCAGGTAAAGCTTGGTCTAAAAAGCTTCAAATTGGGATGAAGTACCTCAGAATCACAGAATAAGGTGAGTTAGAAGGGACTCCCCAGGATCAGGAGTGCAGCTCCTGGCCCTGCACAGACGCCCCAACAATCCCACCCTGTGCATCCCTGAGAGCGCTGTCCAAACACTCCTGGAGCTCTGGCAGCCTCGGGGCCGTGACCATTCCCTGGGAGCCTGTTCAGTGCCCCAGCACCCTCTGGGGGAAGAACCTTTTCCTGATATCCACCCTGACCCTCCC
>JAYDZK010000056.1:55466372-55487538 GCA_034509185.1 Euphonia xanthogaster | reverse complement strand
AGCACCCTCTGGGGGAAGAACCTTTTCCTGATATCCACCCTGACCCTCCCCTGACACAGCTCCAGCCGTGCCCTCGGCTCCTGTCCCTGGTCACACAGGGCAGCGATCAGGGCCCGCCCGCCTCTTCCCTCACGGGGGTGCCGTAACTGCGGCGAGGTCTCCCCTCAGTCTCCTCCAGCTGAACAAAACCAAATGGCCTCAGCTTCTCCTCATTCCCCTCACGGCCCTTTACCCAATTTAGACAAATATAAAACGCTCTCATACATGTCACTTAATGAATTTTAAGTTTTCCTGAATATATTTATCATGACCTACCTTTGGATCAATTCCATTCTCTGAATGCTGCCTCTTAAAGGACCTTAAGGAGCAGCACTTATCTCCGCCTGGAGTCTGAACAGATTTTACGGGCAGTAGCTCTGATAACTCACAAACAGGCCCTGGTCTTGGCTTGCCACATCAGTATATCAACACTTGGAGCACTTTGTTCAAACAAAGCACACGTTTGATTTATTTTGGAAGTCAAGAGGTCTTAAGGGGATTTTGGGGTAAACTTGCAGGCAGTGCATGGCAATGTGGAGAGCAAAGTGGACCAGTGCCCTGCAGTGCTTGTGTACGGCTGCCCCTGCTGAGCAGCAAGGGAGCTCGGGCTACTCCAGCCAGGCTGCTGTCATTGGTGTCAGAGCTGGGATAGCACAGAGACACATGGCCTAGCTCTGATTAGGCCCTGCTGAACCTTTTTTTTTTTTTTTTTCTTTTTTTTGGTTAATTTTAATCTAGGTAAATCCTTTATTTAGCCAGTAGGCCATGCTGTAAACTGATTGATTCCTCATGCCCCTGAAGCAGCTAGGGAGCTAACTGCACTTTGAGCAGCACACTGTTACCTCCCGGGCTGATGGGTAGGTTTAAGTAGTTTACCAAGCTTACCTTGATCCACAAGGCAAGTCCTCATTCTGTCCCTTCACACACAGTTCCACGCTGTGATCATGGTGTTGATATAAATAATCCTTTTTGTGTGTGCATACAATGTGTGGTGCAACCGCTGCTTACAGCAGTCTCAGTGCAGCTAAACTCACTTGCAAACCTCATTTCCCCAAGGACACTCTGGCTTTTTTCCCATACTCAAATGGTCAGAAAAAAATAAGTGTCTAAGTAAAATGTTCAATTATTTTCATTAACTTGCCACTTATTAATAGTGGAAGAACAGCACCTGAAAGGAGAGCAACAGTGGCATTTTGGGGGAAAAGTGAGTGATTTTAATGTCAGAAGAGCAAAGTAACACATCAAATGGTTATTTGCATAGAGCAGGGCATCATCTCCCTCAGGTTGTGTTGAATTGGTAAATGGCAAAGGACTGCACACAGGCTTTTCTCCTGCTCTCCTCAGCACCACAACTTCTGTGTCTTTGTGCAGGTGCAAAATCAGCAGGTGTTGATGCCAGCTTGCACAAAGCAGGTATGAAATGAAATGGCTGCCTGGCAAGTGTGAAGTGTGTGGCTGGAGGGAGATGAGCGTTGATGAAACAAGGTTGTTTCTGTACCTCAGAAACAACACACCCAGGAGAGGAGCTTCTCTCACACACAGGAACTGTGTTCTGCCTTGGAACTGTGTGGTTGGGTAGAACACTCCCTGGGATGTGGACACAGACAGCTGATTCTTGGAAAATCTGTTTTATCAGGGCAGAGTAAATAAATAAGTACTGTTTGGATTAAGCTGTCTCTGAGTTGTGGTTTGGTTGTGTTGCTCAAGGAGTGGGAAGTAAAATAGTTCTCATCAAAACACTGGAAACAGGAATTTTTCAGGAAGAAAATCAAATGGAAAATAAACACATTTACCGTTGCTCAACATGTGGTGCTGAAATTTATTTGGCTATGTATCAGTTGCATTTAAAACACAAAGACTCTCTGGTACCTAATCCAGAAATAAGTTACATCAAAGAACTATGTACTGTTAGAAAAGAAAAGAAAAAAAAGAAACATTTTTGTAAACAGACTTCAGATCTTCAAATGATGCAGTTTTCAACTTAATTATCAATAGCAATGTCCAATAAGATAGGCACTTCCAAATCATAGTGTATCACAGAAGGAGCAAGTCTGGGGTCAAATTTTTGGTAATTTTCCTATTATGTGTTTTTAGATTTCTTATACATTCAGTTTCTTGAAAGTTTGTTTTTTGTTTTTCTCTTCATATTATCTTGGGTAAAATTCCTTATTCAGATTTACGAAGTTCGTTCATATCCCCTTGGAGCAAAGAAAATAAGTAAATGATGAAGTAGATTTGGTTGTCAAACCAAGGTCTGACACCTGACTCTCTGAAACCATGTACACCTCCCCTCTGAGAACTGAGTTCATCTCTGGCACTGTGTCAGAACTTTCCTGTTCTCAAGAACCCATGTTTACAATCCTTCCTATTGGAAGCAATATAAAGTGATGGGAACACCCATTCGGAACTTCCCACAAACTGGTCTGTGCATGTTTGTTAATAACTGGATATTATTCTTCACAGAGACTCAGCACTCATAGATGAACCTGTTTGCCATCTTGCTGAGTTTCATTTTCTCATTAAATATCTCCTGAAACTTAATATTCTGCTTTGGAGTGAAGTAGTTCTTCCAATCACCAACAGCACCTAGGAAAGCGGGAACAGAAAGAACAGTAAAGTGAGCAACATGTGGAGCAGAAAATGATTTTAAAACAGCCACAGCTTGGTTTTGTTAATGTTGCAGTTGGCACAGATATTAATATATTCTTAACCACAGTCACTGTGGTGGGTCAGAATCATAATTGTTCTGGTGACACTCTGGTGGAAAGATCTGGATCATCATCCATGAAGGCTGATGAACCCTCATCCTCAGAGCTGGTTAGTGCCAGCAACACAAGTGGTGGAGGAAGAACAGCAGCTTTCCAAGGTGGAATTAGAGCTCCTGGTGATCTGGGCAGAGGGACATCTTGCCATGCCTTAGTTGAATGTAGTTAAAGGTCTCTGCCTCTGGGTTTTTTCACAGTCAGTAGGAGAAATTGCAGACTCACAGAATGGTTTGGGTTGGAAAGGACCTTATAGATCATCTTGTTCTGTCCTCCTGCCATGGGCAGGGACACCTTCCACTAGCCCAGGTTGCTCAGAGCCCCATCTAACCTGGCCTTGGACACTGCCAGGGATCCAGGGGCACCCACAGCTTCTCTCAGCAACTTGTGCCAGGGCCTCCCCACCCTCACAGGGAACAATTTCTCCCTCATATCTAATCTAAACCTCCTCTCTGTCAGTGTGAAACCATTCCTCCTTGTCCTGTCACCCCAGGCCCTTGTAAAGAGTCTCTTTGCTAGTCTAAAAATTCATAGATTCATAAAACAGTTTGGGTGGGAAGGACCTTTACAGGAAATTGTAGTCACCATCTAAACTTATTAAATGAGTGGTAGCCCAAAAGCCACTGACAAAAAAAGATTCCTAGAAAGGGAGCCCAGAATGGCCTGACAAATTAATCCCACCCTTACAACTGCTCCTAATCTCTAGGGATTTTTATGGATGAGATGTCCAGCTGCTTAAGTGGGCAGTTGAATCTTCTGCGTGGCCATGGACAGTGGTGATCAGAAAAGTGTTTCAACTATTACCCAGTTCAAGCAAAAAGGAAATTGTTCTGAAAACTGATACATTTTTATGAGACAATGCTTACAGTTTTCCCCATGTGCATGTTCTAAAGACACTGCATCCCAAACCTGACTAAAATAAACATCTCATTTTCTGACTAAAATAGCATTCAGTCCTAAAGGACAGGAAAAGAGAGCCCAAAGCATAATATATACATATAACTCTTCTGTAGACTGGCTGAAACTAGATAAATGTCTGGGATTGGCATAGGAACTACTTGGAAGTGAAAATGTTGGGATTTTTCAACATTTGCATCATATCTATCAAAGTTCACTGTGAAAAATGCATCTCATTTTTTTTTGTTTCTTTTTTATTGACAGATTGTATGTCATCATTTGATTTCGCTGACTGGTAAAACCATTGCGAATTAATGGAAGGTACCATTTCTCTGTTTATTAACTGAAACAACTCTTAATTTTAAACTGTCAATTGTGTTCAAAAATTAACTAAATCAAAATAATAAAATAAACAGTGGGTTTGATTGACTTGCTATCCAAACCTGTGGAAGCTTCTGAAATGCCAGGAGCAAGAAGACAGCTTCCGAGGGTATTTTAAAATCACATCCGAGCTAAGAATTGTGGAAAATTTTCCAAGGTGTGGAAGTTACCTATGACCATTCTATTATTGTTGTTGTTGTTGTTGTTGTCAGCATATTCCTTCTTTGGGAATATTTCAGTAGGATAAGGGGTGATAAGAGCAGTCTCATTCAGAAGGAATGTGTCTGGCTCTTTCTTATTCTGGTCAACTAAGTGACCTTGGCAGGTGATATCAGAGAGAGATGTTGTAAAACACCAAGGTGGTCAACTTTTAGATTTAAAAAAAAGACAGATAAAGAGCATTGCTGAATGAGCCTTTCCTTTTGGCTCAACAGCTCCCACAGAGCAATATTAGTCAGGCTATAGTTCAGACTCCTCTGTGCTTCTCTAGTGCAAGTGTGAATTTGCAGCCAGTGAAGTTAGGAAGTCATTTTTAAGAGGGCTTCATATCGAAGAATCCTGTCATCACTTCCCAGGGCTGACCCAAAGACTCCAGGAAAGACCTGCACTGCAGTCTTTGTCTGGATTCCCACTGCTTCTCCCGCATTAGGCACAAAGGAATTTACCTTTTCGGAAAATCAGCTTCCTGTTGGATGTCAGAGCACACACGGTGTGACTGGGGTCGCTGTTCTCCTTTTCTGTGTCATTCTTCATCTCTGAGAACGAGGACTTCTTGCAGATGTCTTGGATATCGTCATCACTGACGTTTAAACTCAGGAACACAGTAATTTCCTTTACAACCTTGGGGAGATCCTGAGGTATAAGAAAAATACAACTTTTATATTTCTGGGCTGATTATCAGACTTTTAGCTGATTTGAAAATGATCCCTTTTATTACATAATGAGTTTTTCAAACATTTATTTGCTTTCAAGCAAAGCTAAGTATGTCATTGGATTGTGCAGATGACAGGTACAATAAACCTGATTCCCCTCAGCCATACTCACAGAAATTAATAAATATGTCATATCACACACAGTCGCTTTGTCAATTTTATCTCCTACTTCAGATAAAATGTTCTCCTGTCTTTCAGAATTATTTCCCTGGAAATAGAAGAATACTCAAAGCCCAGCTCCAAGTAGCTTATTTCATTTGACATGCTGTATCTAGAGATCTAACAAGTGACTCAGCATCCAAAATGGTTTGTTTATATTCCTAGTAGTTGATTTTTTTTTCCCCAAAAAAATTAACAAACTATTTTCATGGAGACACTAGAAAATATTTTCTATTCACCTAAAAATTCATTCTCTGAAAGCTAAGGTATGTTGATATTTTACTTTTTCTTTTTTAATAATTATGAAGTTTTTCCCTTCCCCTCCAGCCTCTAATTTTCTTTTTTATTGGGAACACAAGTCCCAGATGTGAGTAGTTCTGTTGTCTTACATCACTTTTTGGAAATTTCACCTGAAATGTCAAACACAGCAAATTAATGTGTGATCCTCAATAGATGTTCTTGGTTGGTCTTTCCATAGGACAAAAAAAGGGGAACTTAAAACTCTGCCTGAGACTGAGGAAAATTGTCTGAGTTCCATTCCTGCTTCTAAGAAATGCAACTCTCACAAGACTTCACATTTATATAACTTTTGTAGTCAGAATTATTTAGTTAATGCTAAATTCCATGCAAATAAAAAATATGCCCAAAGATACATAGTCACATTTTCCTTCTTTCTCCTTTTTCCTTATGACTTCCTCTTAGATGTTTTAATTATGCTAATTTACAAGTAATGCCTTTTGCACCAAGAGCAAAGAGCATATTTACCTTCTTCATGTCTTCATAGAACAAAAAGAGGATATTTTTCTCATCTTCATGTTCTTCCCAGCTTAGGAAATGATCAAACCAGGATCCACAGACAACTGAAAGGAAAACCCATGTAAAGAAATCCAGAAAACCTTTCTTAATAAATAGCTGTGATGCTACCTCACACATTTAGGGGAATAATTTGTATCTGTAATCCTCTAAAACACAGGCAATTCTTTGTGTCAAGTGATGCAAATTTACAAAAGTAACTTCCAAAGAGGTTTCCATACTTGTTGGAATTTGTTTTTATACCAGATACTACTCTGAGATATGATTGTGTAGTGGAAGCAGGCTCCAGATCTAAGGAGAGGCCAATAATGAAGTAAAATGTACTGGCCTAACAAGATGTGAACATCTCACAGATGACTGACTGCCTGTGGTCACAGAGATTGGATCACCTCAGCAGGAGATGAAATGAGCAGGCTGGCAAATGGAGCACACAGTTGTTACCTCTCCTTCATCCCAGCAGAAGGGAATCTGTATAATTTTTAAATGCTGAAGAAAAATTACCTTAAGAACTCATGCAAATGCCTCATTCAGCCAGTGACACAGATAGAAGGGTTTATAGCTGATTTGTTTTGTCTGAATGCTCCATTTGCTGAACCATGGGAACACAGCGGAATTTCAGCTTTCTTTAAAAAACCAAAATTCTGACCTCTCTATTTCAAAGGCAAGATGAAAACCTCTTGCAGGGCAATGAGAAGAGGCCTGAACAGAGAAAGCTCAGCAAGCATTCTCCAGAACTGTGACTTTACTTTGTAACCACCACCACCAGAAATTTCTAATCCTGTAATGGGCATCATTTTGGTCACAAACTGTGAGTTGTAATTAAGTATAAATTATAATTAATAGCTATAATTAAGCTTAATGCTGCGGTCTGGAGCCGTCTCCAGGACATAAAGCAGTTTCTAAGTGCAAGGCACGTGTGCTCCACAGTGTGCAATTAAACCCTGCTCCCCTGGCCAGCTACTCTGGGAATGTGGCCAGTGATAGCACAGTTTCTCCTCAGGAGAGACTTGAAGACTCCAGGGAATTCATTACAGTTGTCCCTGTGTGTCCTAACCCTTGTTTTGAACTGATATTAACTCTGCAAGAGTACTGACAGATTTGGATCAAGCAGCACAACCTTGAAATGTTTCTACTAGGAGAAAAAATTACCACCTTTCCCTCCATATCGCCTCAAACCTAAATTTCTCTTTAACCAACATAGTTATCTATTTATGCCACATATAAGCACTCAGAAAATAGAAGGTGGCTAATAATTTATGGGGAAATAGGAGATGCTTTTAAAATCATTGAAGCACAGAATGCTTCAGGTTGGAAAGGACCTTAAAGATCATTTAGTTCCAACTCCCCTGCCATGGGCAGGGACACCTTCCACCGGAGCAGGCTGCTCAGAGCCCCATCCAGCCTGGCCTTGAATAGAATCCTCTTTCCTTTTTCTTCATTATTGTACGTTCAGAGTTGATACCAAACAAGCCAAGATCCTGCAAATCACTGAAGCATGTGCCTTAGGGGTGCTCTGGATTCAGAACACCAGATCTGAGCCAAAGCCTGGAGGAAGCAGTAAACAAATTGACTCCTGGAGCTCTGACGTGAGTCTGTGATGACTGCAGCAGCACTTTTCTGTTGGGGTTTCCAAGGTGATCAATCATTATTGCTGTTATCATCACTGTGGTGACACATGGCCTCAAAGGAGTAATAAAACACTAAATATGGGAGTGAACAACGTGAACAAGGTCCTGTTGCCAGCTGCCATCCCACCACTCCTGAAAAATCTCCCTCTTGTCCTTGGTCTTTGGACCCCATTTCTGAGACAGCACATCAGGGAGAGTGTGTGCTGAAGGGCTCCTTTGCTGGGCTGCCTAGGGCTGTCTCCCAGCCTGGAGAAGACACCAGACCTGCAGTCACAGCTGTCCCTGCAGCCTGGTGACAGTCCCCTTACATGCTCTGTCACCAGCCACGGCCCTGCTCGCCCAGGGCAGCAAAGAGCAGCAAAAACCTGCAAAGAGCTGTGCTGGAATGATGCAGATGCTTCTCAGAATGACTCCTTGCAGCACTGAAGAGAGCATCCTATTACTTGCTCTTGTTTAGCTTGGCATTAGGATTTATCCCCACCAACCCCATATGAATAAAGAGTTCAATAAGGAGCTTTCACACAGTTCAAATTTCTTAAGTCTTTCTGTGCATAACAAACTAATGTGAACTGGAAAGAGAAAACATTTATCCTTACCATTGCCTTTTAAGAACAGGTCAAAGAAAGCAGTCCAGCTGTCTACAGTGGGAAGGTTTGGGTTATCTCTGTAGTAATGAAACATGGAAACTGCAGTGTCTTTTGGATTTCTGCTGATGTAGATCATCTGTAAATGAAGAAAATGTAGTTATTAATGATAATGTCCTCCCTTTATTTCAGAGGAGCTCTGTGTGTAAATAGAGCATTGTCATAGGCAGTTTGCAGTGTCAAAACCCTTTCGTTTAGGATTCCTCCTTTGGTGACCATGCCATTAAATTAGAAATCTCTTCTTAGTAAGGACTCCATAGTGATTAGTAAACAGTTCCATGTGGACAGAGGTGTGTTTCCCCTGGCTGGGTAATGTTTATGTTTTATGAAAGAGCCTTTCATAAAGGCTGTTAACTTTAACGTTGAGTCAGTATATTATCTCATATATCTCACATATGAAAGCATTTACTAATTAACATTCAAAGGACTGTTGCAAAATGTAAATTTTGGCCTTTTATTCAAATCAGCTTTGTCCCAAAAGTCTGGATCTGAGTGATCCTGAAATTTTTGACTTTGAATATAAAATCTGAGACCCAGAGTTTCTTTTTTAAATCTCCCACATTAGCATGGTAGGAACTGGTTTAGTAGGTGTCCCTGCCCATTGCATGGGGGTTGGAACAAGATGATCTTTAAGGTCTCTTTCAATCTAGGTGATTCTGTGATTCTATGAACTCAGAACTGTGCTCTGAATCTGCCTCCCTCATCCCATTTCTCCTCTCTTTGCCCAATACCTTTATGGGCTCTTCAGAAAGCTCCAGCAGGAGGGTCAGAGTACCTTTAATCCCAGAGAAGCCTGTAAGTAGCCAAAATTTTCTAGGAGAGTAGGAAATGAGGTCATGAGAACACCCCAATTACTAATGAGAGACTAGTGATCAAAAGATATCAAAAGATATTGATGTCCTATTTTGTGTGGTGCCTGGTGTAAAAATCACCCCATGGGAGCAGTGGGGCAGGAGCAGAACCCAGTCCCCAGTCCAAGTCTCTGCTCCTGCTGCCTTCAACTGGTGGTCAGCTGCGTCTCCAAAATTCACAGCAAAACACTTCTAAAAACTGTGAATCATTCAAAAATTACTGAGGATCAACAGGACAAAATAGATTCCTAGTAGACTTTCTACATATTTTACTGCTTTAATATCATTTTTGCCTTACCTTGCATTTCTTATTCTTAAAATTTGGAGGCAACATGTTGTAGTCTAAGTGTGTTGGGATGATTCTCTTTGATGAGAGTTTATTCAGCTCCTCCAGTCGGGAAATGTCTCCAAATTCAATGGGAGATGTTATTGTGACTTGAGTATTGTAAAGCTTTGTTATAACTCCTGCAAGCCAGTGAGTGCCTACAGAAGAGCAATTTTAAGTAAACAAAACAAACAATAAAAAAGAGCAATATTTATTACTGTGAAACATGCATTTTCATACAGAAACAGCTTGCTAGTGAACAAGTTGTATTTCTAATCCTACAAATTCAAGAAACTTTACATGACTAAGTAATCCCATTGGCTCCAAATATATAAACACTGAAAAATATCAGGGCTATATCTGAATTACAGTGTATCTCTGAGAGAAGTGTTAATATTGGTACCAAAACCATTCTATTAGACAAACCGCTGTCAGTTGAGAGGTGGCTATATTGTTTTTATAATTTATTTTAGAATAACCTGTTTGTTTGGGGTTTTTTTTTCCCTTAAAATAACTTGAGTGTATATTTCTGAAAGTATTGATTGAGCTCCCCCTGGGTGTGTGCTCCTCTGTCCAAGAGAGATGGGTGGAGAGAGGATAAGAAATTAATCTACAGCCAAGAGGCACACAGGTAACTTCATACAATTCTTGACTTGCTCATAATTGAATGTAGAAAGTCCTCAAGAAAATCTTTCAAGTACAGATTTTGCTTACAGGTAAGGAATATATATTTGTTTTCCAACATGAAAACACCTGAGATTGTTTTCAATTAAAGAATCAAAATGTTGGGAAATTACCCATATTTCTTGTAATATGAACATTTACTGACAGAATAATACATTCACATACTTAAACATCCTTTCCTGTTTCTTTCACACAGACATTTCCCAAGTAGTTTAAGCAGAGAACATGAAACACAAAATCAAGACTTCTTGCAATTAACATTGAAAATGAGAACTTACCAGATTTGGGATAGGAAACCAAAAGGACATCATCTTCTCTAGCATCAAAAGTATCCAAGGATTTTAAAAGCTCTGGAGAAGACCTGGTGGTGAAGGGAATCCCCTTAAATGTGTGTAGGAGCTCTGCCTCACCGGAGCTGGACATGGTTGCTTAAGTCTTGGCTTCCTGCAAATCAGATAACAGGGACAGGAGGAAGATTTAAATGTCACTTCTTAGTCAGGAGGCTGGAAGTGACAAACTGAGACTGAGCAGCACAAACCTCATGCTTATATACTTTGCTGCAATGCCCTATCAGATGTTGATTTGTTTTCTCAGGTAGTTGATAAAGGCAACTGAAATATTAGAGCTAATTTAATAAATAACTAAAATGCTGACTCATGAAAAATGCATCCCATTTGTCATTTACAGGCTCTTCAGATAAAGAAATGGGGTAATGGTCAAAATGTAATTGTGAAAAATAATGACAATTAACATTGCATCAAAATATCATTAATATTATTATTCTGTAAGTTATATTTTGTGGGAAAATATTCTTACCTTCCAAGGAAAAAGCTGCATCTTAAAATAATGTTGATTATTAGAGAAACAATGTCTTATTTTATGTGAATGGAATTTTTTTGCTTGTTTCATTTTATCAACTATACAACATCTTGAAATTTCAAAAGTGCAAATCGATTCAAAATGCTTGAATCTTGTAAGGCACAATCATTTTTTAAGATGTTATATGTCTACATAAGAGTATAAGCAAAAAAAAATCCCAAAATGAAAATAGATATTTAAATAGATGCATTATATAGATATATTTAACTTTGCTTTTAATCCCGTGTGTTTTGTGACTAGAAGTGGTTGAAGATTTTTAAATCCTTTCACAGAATATGCAAATTTATCAATACAAAATCCACTTTCAGGAAAGAATCAATTGTCCATTAATTATCTGTTTCCAAATGTTTGGGTTTGGTTTTTTTTTCATTTGAATCTGTGGAAATTATCATTAATATTTTTCAATCAGAAAACTTCACCTTTTTTAGTGTGACCTTAAGCAATGTGAATGTATCACAATAAAATAAATAGCTCAGTTATGAACGAAAACATTTTAGAATGTTTAGTATTTTCAATTTTCCCTTCAATGGCCACAAGTTAATTTACTCTTTTTTTACATTCTTTTCTTCAAAAATCCAGTGGCTTCACTATTCCTATTGAAAGATTCCTCCAATATATTCAGCCAAGGCCCTTCAATATCTTCAACTCAAAAACCTCCTTGGAAATCTTGGTTTAAAATTAAGCAATACTCCGGGAATTTTCCAGCTTTACCAATGTTCTTTTTTTATCATAAATAACAACTTGGGTTTGGTCAGAGGAGCTGATTCCCAGATGTACTCCCATGAGCCCTGGTGAGAAGTTAATAAATACACATATCCTTCCAATAAACACCTGAGCAGCCAGGATTGCTCACAAGAAGTAAGGACACTTACCAGCTTCTGTGCTTGCTTATTTCTAATCAAATCTCCACAAAAGCCAGCAATGTAAAGTTGATTTCCACCCCCTCCCTTTCCTTTCTTAACCTCGAAGAGAAGTGATCTTCTCACCTGAAAAGTTGTCCTTAAACATTTATCACCTGCAAAACATGACCTGTGCTATCAGTAAAGTCTGAATTCCACTCCTGCAGGGCCAGGTAGGGTTGAAAATCATGGAAAATACACTCTGGAAAGATGTTCCCTATTACTAAGGACAGAGGTGATGGGGAATCTTTCCGGAGAGTCAGTGGGCGTGCAAGAAACACTTGGATATAGGTGCTCAGGTAGGAATTAGGGAATCTCCCAGAGGAGCTCAACATTTTCCTCCCGCCCCCAGGCTGAACACCTAAGCCACTGCTTCATACCTTAAGGTGTGAATATTCAAAAATCTATCTCTGTCAGCAGATTTCACTTTGGTTACTTCAGGTATACAAACTATGTCCAAAGGCATAAAAAGCCCTGTTCCTGTGTTATTCTGAATGTGCATATTAATCTGAATATGCAGAGAGAGAGATTTCCAAGGCTGATTTTGCAAGTCATCATCCCAGTTACAGGCATGTAGCACAAGCTAGTAAAACTTTACTGCCTTGACCTGGCAGAAGTAATCTCATTGTAAAATGTTTTGCATATTTACCATGCTTACTCTCTTTCATTTCCTCCTGCATTCCTGCTAAGTTTTGAATCAGCGCTTTTGCCTTCTCTAATGACTTGGACCTGAATTAATCATTTACAACAGAAACTGCAAAGGTGTAAAACAGAAGCAATACAGTAGCCAGGAAAATTCCAGTTCTTTTAGCTCATTTCAGTTGCTTTTTGCAGTAGCTCATTTTTTAAGTGTGTGTAATGGCAATCCAGGGGAAATGAAACTGAAATTTTTCCTCCCCAAATGCTGCCTATACTTGGAAAATAAGGCCTATCCCTGCAAGGGAACGGTATCCTGAATTGCAACAACTTAAGGAACAAGAGAATATTTGGCACCTTGCAGGAAAAAGCTATCATTAAAACCATGCTAACTACATTGCCATAAAATACATTATTATACCTACATTATACAAAGAGAGCACAGGTTTAAAGAAGACTGTGCTAAACCCTCCATCCAAGTTTCATTTTCTTCTTTATCAATGTGTGTGTGTGTGTGTATGTATATATATATATGTAAACATGTATTATATGTAAACATGTGTATATAGACACAGCAGGACTGCAGTACCTATTGCGTGATCTCTGCACCAGGCTCTGAGGAGCTTTTCCTAGGGCCAAGTTCTCCTTGTTCTGATCTCTGCTGTCCGTAATGATAGAGTGCAGACGTTACCAGCAGGTTTCACAGGTATTTTCTTTCTGGGGAGCAGTGCCAAACTTGGATTTTGGGGATTCTTCACGATTTGGGACAAGTGTAGCTGGGCAGCTGGACACTGCTTCAGTCCAGCTCCTCCTGCCTCCATGTCTGACTTACCTTCTCCCATCTATATCCTTGTTGGGTGAGAAATTTCTATTTTAATAACTTAAAAAATTTTACTATTCTGTTCCTGCCTCTGCCCTGCCAGTTCCAATTCAGACTCCTCATCCTCTTCTCTGCTTGATAAAAGGCAGTACCATATACATCTCCTTCAGCTGAAGATTTCTCAGCTGAGGCCAGTCTGTTCCCCTCCAAACCCCTCTCAGGCAACACGTACTAAAAAGATATTGTGATATTGTGGAAATATGCAGGCAAAGCCACGTGTTGTTTGCACAGGTGAAAATTCGGGTGCACATCCACAGGGTTCTGAGTGGTTTTAGCTAGCACTCTCAAGCATCAGGTTCCTCCTTTTTTTGAAATGTCCTAAAGCTGTGAAATATTTCAGTGTTGTGGTAATGAATGAGTGGTAAAACTGATGTGGCCAAGAACTGAAATGCCTCCAGTTCATCATTGCTCCAGGTCTGATGAGCCCACATGTCCCTAAATGACAAAAGATTTTACTTTACCTGAGCCACCTGGGAATAGAATTTCCCTCAAAGAGTTTCAGTGAAATCCCTGTTTATTTTAATGCTACAAACTAAGTGTCTTGTCTAAGTTTATGGCTACGTAGTAGAGACAGCCTGCAAAATGTTGGATGCAGCATGAGTGCTCAGAGCGTTTGGGAAGTTAGGGCACCTCAGTGTCTGGATGTTGAGAATTCAGGAACCTCATCCTGGGCTTCTGTGTAGTTCTAATGAAACTCAGTTGCAGGATGGGGATACGACTGCCCACAACACATCAAGACTCTGCCTTAGCGTACTCTGAGCTGGTCCCAGCTATCAGGGTGTGTGACTTAGCCAAGGCTGCTTTACTGGAATGAGCTGTACTGGATCCGTCTACAACTTCCAACTTCCAACAGTAATTCTCTTCCTGGCAGAGCTTCCCTGCAGCGTCTGAGTGCTCTCAGAGAAGCCTCCCCTCATTAACCTGTATCTCAGCCCTAATCAAGAGCTATGAGTTGACAACTCCGATTTCAGAAGTCTCTGACTCCACAGGCACTGCTGTCTGAGGCTCTGGAGGAAATATACCCTGTGTGCCGGGTAGTGTGGATGGCATGGCAGATGATAAAGTTCCCTGGCCTCCCTCCATCCCTCTTAGCACAAATCACTGCCCATGGACATTTCGTGCCTGATGCACAGCTGATACAGCTAATTAGAGCTAATCACAACAGTGCTGCTGCTGCCAGCAGAGCCCTGCCCTGGCAGAGGGTGGCAGGGCAGTGCCACCGTTGAGGTCACTACTATCTCCCCAGCTCCTGCCCTGCAGCTGCACATGAGGGCATGAACACACACAAAATGAGGACATGAAGGGGAGGCAGGAGGACAAGAGGGCAGAAAAGGAAAATAAATGAGTATTTTAACATTCACTGGTCCAAAAAATAATGATGCTGTGTGCATGCAGGGGGACTAAGCCAGATAAGCCCTCTCCCTCTTAGGGAGGGGTTGCCTAGGGGCCTTCCTGGGAATGCAGGGAGAGAGGACAGGCCATGGAGGCCTGATTAATTTTCTGCTTATCTTTATCAGCTAATTGGTACAGGAATTAATTACAAAAACTAATGAGTCACCCTGTAATTACTGGTGCACACGCGCTTCAAATGGTGACTTGAAATGGTTTCAACTTCTTCTGATTTGTTAGTGTAACTGGATAGAAATATTTTGAAGCACATATGCAATAATAGGCTAAAGTATTCTATGGGGACCCAGAAAAATTCCAGAAAGAAAAGCCTTTTGATGTGTGTGTTTTTCAGAGATCTACACCATGTGGACCATCACTGCACACAACAAAAGGTCTAATAGCAAATGCTATCCTGATGGTCTACACACTGCCTTTAAATTCAGCATCTAGCTGGACACAGCTACATCTTAAGATTATCCCTGATTTCAAGGTTCTTTAAGGTCTCTCAGTCCCAAGTTAATTAGACATGAGCTGTAAAACGCTACAGGAAAATCAGGAGGTGATAGAGAAGAGCTGGGAAGCACTGGGAAGAAAGTTGACTTTTTCCCAGCCAGCACCAGTACAGCTCGATCTTGCCCAAAACTGTTAGTCACTCCTGGACTGACAAATTAATTCCAAAGTCCAAAGGGAAGTTATTTGGCCAGTATTTATAACAGCTTTCTGTGATTTGTGATGGGAACAGAAATCAAAACTCAGGCCAGATCCAGACTGGGTAAGTGAAACACAAGTTTCCTGCCAATTCTCTGCCATTCAGTGGCTGGGTAATGTTCTGCAAAGTTTATATTTCTTCTCTCTTGTTATGATTTGGGGTTTCTTTTATACATTCTTGTGTTGCATGAACTCTTTAGGCACAGATGTCTTAAACAGGAAAGAGAATTCCTACTGCACACTAGTCGTCTCTGGCAGAGTTGGGATATAGCTCAGAACAAGGCAAGAACAAATCAGGATTCTCTGCCACACAGGATTTTAGTCTTAATATTGGACAGAGTGAAAAAAACCCCAGCTTTTTATGGTTCTAAAGGAAGCTTTCAAATAGATATTGTACAGCTGTCCAGCCCTTTTCCTGGGATGGAGCACAGCTCATAACTCCTCCCATCAGTGGAGATAACATTTTGGTTTAGACTAAAAGGTACAAATGGCTCCATAGCCCCTGGAGTGGAACCACAAGTCTAACACACAGTGGAATTTCATCCAGTTGCACCTGATCACATATCAACAGCCTGTTGCACAGAGCTGTATTGTCCATCTAGTCATGTTTGAAGTCTTCATTCAAAAGGACAAGGAAGTCACTTGGGCCGTTCCCTTCCTGGTAACTAATTATTGTCAGTTATACTCTGTGTGACACTGATAATTTAGAAAAGAGATTTTTCCAAATGGGAACAGTCATGAATCAACCTACCTTGTTTTTTCTATGCCTTTCTGGGAGGTGCTGAAATGTAAATGGCTTAAAAGCCATCATTTGTCTTACCTGGATTTTCTGTGCAAACTCTCATCCTAAGAGAAAGTATGACAAGACTTACAATATACAGTGCAGAAGACTCGATGGGTCCCAGTCTCTTTGGAATTTGTTTCCACCATAACTCTTGCAACAAGCAGGGACAAAGGGAAAGGAGGACTGGGTTTGGGCAGCAGAATGCCATGAGGAGTGGGCTGCTGGCTGTCCAGCTCCAGGCCCTAAATACCTGCTGCTCTCAGAGACTCCAGGTGTGATCAGGATCCTGCTGGGCTAACACAGCACACAAACCAGGACTGGCACAGTCTGCCTGTGCCCTGTCTATGACAGAATTACCCTGGGAATTACTGCCTGGAGTGTGTCCAAAGAGGCTGGAACATATCCAAAGGACAATGAAGCTGGTGAAGAGCACAAGTCCCATGAGAAGGAGGGAGTAGCCTTTTCTCTTTTAGTCTGGGGAAAAGGAAGCTCAGGGTGACCTTGGTGCTCTCTAAACATCTGTGAAAGGATGTCATAGCCAGGTGCGGATCAGTCTCTTCTCCCAGGTAAGAAGAGGCAGGACAAGAGGAAGTGGCCTCAATTTGCAGCAGGGGTGATTTAGATTAGATAATAGGCAATTTTTTTTCCATGGAACAGCTTGTCAAGTACCAGAAGAGGAATAGACTGCTAAAGGAGGTGGTGAAGTCAGCATCCCTGGAATGCTCAAAAAACATGTGGATGTGGCACTTGAGGACATGGTTACTGACAAACATGGTGTTGGTGCTGGGTTGATGGTTGGACTTGATGATGCTAGAGGTCCTTTCCATGAGTCTAGGAACCAGGCTGATTTTAGGGCAGCTCAGCTCCTCTCTGAGTTGACATGCTCATGGTTGTAATCTACAGGTTTTACAGACCTTTTTCTCTAACAGGTGTCTGAAATTGGGAAGGAACATTAAGTTGAATCCAACCAATTAACCCCCTCTGACTAGTTATTAAATACTGCTTCCATTTATGAATCTATATTTATAGACTATATAAATTCACTTAAACACCAAGTCCAGTAGCTATTTTGTGCATTTGAGTTTTTCCCTCAAAAGACACACCCCAACAATCCCACCCTCTGCATCTCCTGGAGCTCTGGCAGCCTTGGGGCAGTGACCATTCCCTGGGGAGCCTGTTCAGTGCCCCAGCACCCTCTGGGGGAAGAACCTTTTCCTGATATCCACCCTGACCCTCCCCTCACACAGCTCCAGCCATGCCATCAGGTTCTGTCCCTGGTCACCAGAGAGATGAAATCAGTGACAACTTCAGGTAAATAAATGGAGTTAAAATATTGGTGGGGTAACAGCCACTGCAAGATCTTTCTGTGTGGGTGTTAAGTGCAAAATTTCCACCTAAATAAGAAATAAGAAAACAATCACCCCAAAACCAATTACTGCTCCACCTAGGTCAGTTTTTGTTTTCATTAGCAATTCCATTTTTTTTTCTGCAGAGTATACAAAAAAATGCCAAAAGTTCACTGATGCAGAGTGGAGTGTCTTCCCTGTCACCACTAATGAATGATTATTTTCAGCCCTGAAAGTCTTGGATAAGGCCTCCAAAGTTACCTTTGTAACTTTAGAATATAATTAAGGAACAATGTCTTGTATGCAACCACATCACAAATGTCATGATGTAACTTAGCTGAAATAATGATGATTGTTTTGATCCTTGTTTTACATTATTGAGAAATCAGGATCCAATCCAGATTAACACGGCTAAAAACCTTTGAAGACTGCTGGGCCAACATCTCCATTACCCTTTAAATTCATGGATCTACATTAGGACCTTCTAGATGTCATCCAGGTCCCCAGGATTAATATTTCACATTGGCTGTCTCTCTTTTTCCAGAGTTATCTTGCCATAATAAATTGTGTGATTAGGGTGTAATATGGGGTTGTCTGTCTTTTCTTTTTTTTATTATTCAACTTGTTGACTCACTGGCTTTCATGCAGCCAGCTCCAGAAACTTCCATTCACAACAGAAACACCTCATTTACCTCCCTGAATGCTAAATTTCTTCAGATGCACTTCAACCAGCAGACTGCTGCAAAATTCTCTCTTGCTGTCAGCTCAGTAACAACTTAATGAGTTTGTTGTTTGGGGTTTTTTTCCTGAAGAAATGAAAATACTTTTGAAGACCAACAGCTTAAATGCAAAATTGAGCTAGTTAGTGCCAGCATTAGAAATGTGGAATTCTGGCTGCTTTTCACAAAATTGTCCTCAATTTTCTGCATTTTCAGATCCTTATTTCTTATACTTGAACCATTCTGTTATCATTATTATACAAAGAGAAAGAAAATGGAGCTGGCTGAGGGATAAAAAGAAAAGTTAATGGAAGAGAAAGAACATGCAGTTCATTTCTGAATATTGGATTGCAGTCAGATTCCTAAAATTATCCTTACAATAAAATAAAATACAGACATCAAATATAAATATCAAAATACAGCCTCATATTTCTTCACAGTTTCAAGTGTATCCAGCATTTTCCCTCAAATCCTTACACCTAATTAAAAAAAAGATTTCTTCTTTTCTTGCATGAATGTAACTCTAGGCTCAGTCCTGTGTTATGTCCTTAGAAAATTGGAAATTATACTGAATTTATTGGGAGCAGTGTGTTTAGCATGGATGGCAGGATCTGGATTTTTATTTACTATGTCTGACTGATGGAAAAATAGGTGGGTTTAAGGATAGGGATAAAAATATTAAATGTTACCAGTTGCAGTAATGTCACTTTGCAACAATTGTTGATGACTGAATATAACATTAAATAATTATGTGCAAGACTTCTTTAAATGTGTATGCAGAAGTCACACACATCTATGAAAGACATGACTTTGGAATGGGGAAATGAATATATGAATATAAGAAAAGAATCTATGTAAATGCAATCTGGATTTTCCTTTATTCTGAAAATCAGAGAGATGGTCAAATAAATATTTATGGTTTGTGCAAACATCCTACAGAGTTAGTAGGTCTATTTCCTTTATTTAAACTTGTAAAGTGATTTATCCTGATGACAGTGAAGGATCTAGCAGCACAGGTCTGCCCTCATTATCTGGCAGCACAAGCAGTGACTACATCACTCATCTGATGAAGATGGATTCAAGTCTCCAAGATATTTTTCAATTCTTTTTGATGGAATGTGAAAGAGAAGTGCAGCAGAAAAATGGTGCAGCCAGCCAGTATCATGCACCTTAATGCAAAATTAATGCTTAATTATTTTTGAGACATAAATCTAGAGGTGTACCTTTTGTGCTGGGCATTTTGCCACCATTTGGCTTTAAGTGAGTAAATAACACTTTGATTGATTTGAATTAATTTCTAAATAGCCACCAATGTATACATATGGCATTTATTTGCTTAGTGAACAGAGGCATAAAGGTTCATAAAGGCATCATAAAGGCATATTTCTGCTGACCAGAACAAATAGTATAACAGACATTCCTTCTTTAATAAATGTATAAAATATGGTGTGGCAAACATTAGGGTTGAATGCAATTCCTAATCTCTCTGTTTTGAGCTCTGGAATGTGATGTTCCTGGGTTTAGATAACAATAGAAATACCAAGTAATATGAATAAGAAAGTCAATTTAAATTCCTGAACATGTGTTTGTCTTCTGAAGCTGAGGAAGTGAAGTTCTGCCTCTGACTGACACTTCTTGCTGCTGTAGAGGCAGATCAGAGCCAGAGGGTTGTTAGAGGATGTAAAATCAGGCACTTCATAGCTGCTACATCTCTCCTCCTTCAGTCAGCACCTTTGAAAGTCCTTGCGCTCTTTCTCATGTGCGGGAGGGAATGAGAGCTGCAAGTCCCAGAGATGTACAAGACTATTATAACTTGTCTGGAGGTCTTGGAGAAATGTCCAAGGCCCCAAGGCTAAGTTCCTTCGTCTATTTATAAATGAGCAGGTGCAGAGTCAGTGAGATCTCCGTGGACATCCACAGCACAGGCAGGCTGTGACCTTCTCCAGAGAGCAGCTCGTGTGCAGTGGGCAGTGAAAGTGGATCAGCCCATCCTCTTGCTAGCCAGGAGAACTCCAGATTTCAGATCAGCAGAAAGAGGGAGAAGGATGGTTCAGCCCCATAGCTCCTAAACATGGAGAGATGTTTCCATTCCCTTTCTTACACCTGAGATCTTCCCCACCAGCGCATGCAGGATTCATCTGGTTTCAGATCCATCAGTAGCTTTCCCCGTCACTCTCCTGTCCACATCAACCTCAGCCACACCTCTGCTCTTCTCTCTTTCTGGTTAGCTGCACCTCACAATCTTTAGCTGTTTTTTCTGAATCTTTGCCAATAAATGTACACTGGTATGAATTTCATTATTTAAAAGCATCTTCAAGTTTTGCATAATTGAAGGCATCTGGACCTGACAGCATTTATGACCCTCTCAAACAATACTGACAGAGGCAGCCTGTGGCTTCCTTTATCTGGTTCCTACTGATCACCTCAGTGTTACCCATGTTCAATTTATATTTGATAAAACAACGTAGCACTTTGGACTATTCAAATCATAGGAAAAAATGCCTTACCAAAAGCACTTTAAAATGTCTTCCTGCACATATTCAGTGTGGGCATTTTGAACAGAATGTGTCTGTCCTGGTTTGGAAAAACAGGTGTCTGCTAAGGAGCCTCCCCTGAAATGGAAAATGTAAACCTCCTTCCTCTGAATTGCTATAAATTTTAAATTAAGGGGGCTCTAGGGCAAAAAATATGGGAGAAGGAATAACAGTTCTTTACTAGGGAAGAAAATAAAAGGATAAAATAAACAATGCAGTAAACTAAAACAACACTGACAGAGTCAGAACACAACCTGACACCCTGTTGGTCAGGGTG
>JAYDZK010000056.1:55419539-55458223 GCA_034509185.1 Euphonia xanthogaster | reverse complement strand
GCTGTGTTGCTCATACTTTACCATATTAATTAATAAATTGATTGCTGCTTGAATATTGGCATAGTCAAGCTTCTTATTTATAACAAAGGGGCCAAGAAGCTCAGGGCTGGACAGCACATCACTGCTTTTGTTCCTCACATGATGACATCCATATTAGAGCAAAAGGAGGGGCATTGGCTGTCCCAGCAGGATGCTCAGATACCAAGTTGTGCTCTTGGAACAGGATGGTGTGGAGTTAAAGATGACAGCAGCCATGAATCCAGCAGTTTTCCTTGATCCAAAGGCAGTGAGTGAGGGAGCCCTGACACAGGATTGTATCCAAATCATGGGACAGGTATATTCCAGCAGAAAACATTTGCAGGATGAACCAATAGAAAGTCCTGATTTAGAATTATTTACAGATGGCAGGAATTTCATAAAAGATGGAAAATGGATGGCAAGATAGGCAGTGGTGACTGCCACTGAGGTATTAGAAGTTCAGTCTTAACCAATTAATATATCAGACCAAAAAGCAGAGATAATAGCGCTAAAACAAGCATTGAACTTGGCAGTGGGCAAAAGAGTGAATATCTGGATTGGTCCTAGATATGCATTTGTTGTGATTCATGCCCATGGAGCCATATGCAAGGCAAGAGGACTGCTGTCAGCTCAAGGATCATCTGTTCAATACAGAGAGGAAATTTTACAACTTCTGAAAGAAGTTAAAAAACCAAAGGAGGTGGCAGTGATGCATTGTAAAGCACTTCAATCTGGACAAACTAATGTTAGAGTGGGAAACCAGCTGGCAGACAAAGCAGCTTGAGGAGCAGCTGAAACAGGCATCCCAACCTTCTTTTTGTGTTAGTGCCACAAAAATAAATTGACATAATTGAAGGCTATTCTGACAGTGAAGATCAATATTTAGAAAATATATTAAAAGCCAATAAGTTCCAAGAGGGATGGTGGGTAACAAACAGCCAGCAGGTTATAGTTCCACTTCCTGTAAGGATGAAAGTAATGGTAAGAGAGCACAACAAATCCCTCAGGGGAACTGAGTCCCTGACATCTAGCCTCCAAAACTCTGTACTTAATGTGGGAATGACTGAAATAGAAAAATCCATAACAGTGCAATGTCCAGCTTGTTTAAAAAACAATCTCATAAGCAAGAGAAGGTCATCTCCAGGAACAGACAATCTTCACAAGGCTTAAGGGGAGAATGTTGCCAGATGAAGAATTATTTGTACCTGGTGGGTCAAGACAGTGATCATTCCTGAAAAACCACTGGCCTATGGAACTGCACCATGCCCATTCTGTAGGAAGAAGAAATGGAGAGGAGCCAGCCCAGTTATGCCAACTCTTATCAGTTCACCAGGCAGTCAGGTTTGACTTTGGGATCACCAGCCACCAGGGACCACCAAAAAGACCCCCAGAAAGGGGGGATCTGCAGAGAGGAGGGAAAGTATGTTAATGATTTTGGGGAAATGATTATCAAATGTATGTTTATTCCAGGAAAATCAACGAATATGTGCGTAAAATAAAGCCTCTAAATAGGAGCTTTTTCTGTACTCAGCATGCACAATATTCCAGAGGATATCTGCACATGCATCCAGCCAAATAAATAATGCCTGCTTCTTAATGCTACATTGGTGTTAAAGAGTTTGTATTTTTACCTATTTTTGGTAACACTGGAAGCAGAGTGGTAATAGCAATGCCATAGAAATTGAAGAAGAGTAATCAATAGGTTTCAGTAAGAATTAATTATGATATCCTTTTGGAGGGGTCACTGTTTTGTGTCACATGCAGCTTTTTCTTTAGGGAATTTTTTGTTACTTTTCCTGCTATTTCTGCATTTGGATCATCCTGGAATTTGAGATTATCATATGACTGAATTTCAGCTAAAATCAAGTGATGATCTATTGAATTATCACACTGATAATAAAAAGCCCTGGTAACACTGGTGGTTTGTACTTCTTTTCCACATTGAATCCCACCAGTTTCAAAAGCCATGCACACAAGAAAAGCTATTTTACAGTTCTGCTGGGACTTTTCTTCTAAGACTTCTTAAAATACACCAAAGAATTTAGGAGGAGACCAAAAGGCTGTTGGTCAATTCCTATATAAATACAATATCAGTAGGTCATATTTCTTTCTTTCTTTGTTATTTGTACATTAGAAACCTCCTTCCAGCAGACATGGATGGATGGATGGATGGATGGATGGATGGATGGATGGATGGATGGATGGATGGATGGATGGATGGATGGATAAACTACTGCTAAGGCATGTTTATACTGCACTACTACTTTTATAATTAGAGAATGGCAAATGAGTTTTACCCTGCCTTGGGAGAAAACATTGAGTTCATGAATCCATTGGTTCTGCTCTGCAACTCTAAAATGCACCACCAGGGCTAATGATTCACCAGTTTAATGTGAAAAGGCTGTGATTGCAACAAGGGGCAACCTGTCTCACTAGCTGCTATCCTGCCTTCAACAAACATTTATGCACCAGTCCTAGATGGTTCTCAAACACAAATAGTTACACATTACTGCAGAGCATTTTTTTCTGTCCCAGCTATTCAAAAGAAAAAGATTAGGAGAAGCCAATTACATGACTGTAATAACACTGTGCATAGCCATGAGCACTAACAGAAATTTTAAGCAATTCTACAAGACAGAGAAAATTAATGGGTCGTTGAATGAAGCCTGTGAATATAACCAGCTGTAGGACTAATAGTATCCAGGACAGGAGAATCAACATGTAATCCCTCTGCTGCAAGGGATTGAGGGGAATTTAGCTGGCCTTTTAGGAAGTTTGGGAGTGGGACCTGTGAGTGAACAGGGACCTGTGAGTGAACAGACTCTCAGCCGCCGGAGTGACATAGCAGGACATGAACAGGTAAGAGGGATGATGGTAGAGCCTTAAAATGGGAGGTACAAGAGTTGCTGCATATGAATATATACGTATATATGCATACATATATGTTGCATATATATACACACACATGTTTATATATATATAGATATAAAATGCTGGATATAGTTATTATATGGCAAATTCTTTCACTTCCGAGTCCGTAGATTGGATGGTCAGAGGTAGGACAATGTGAGTGCAGAAGCAGAAAAGGTACTGGAGGATGGAGAGGAATCTGAACTCCATTTAAACAGGTCAGTAACATGACCTTCAACCCACTCCCCTCAGGGTAGGGGCGGGGAGAGAAATAATTGGGAATGAACAAACTCAGAGACCCTTTCTGCTCATAGAAGGGAAGGGTCAGGCCCACAGAGATCTCATGATGCCCTTCACTGAACCAGTTAAACATCTAGAGTAAGAACCTGTAGCCACTGCTCTTCTCCTGATCTGACTGGAAGGTTTTAGAAATCCCTCCAAAAGAGGAAGAGAATCGGTCCAATAGAATAAGAAAAAGAGACAGGCAGAAAAAATCAGGAATTGCCAGTGATAGAAAGGAAAAGAGGGAAAGCAAAAACCTGAAGGGCAGAAAGAAGCAGAGTAGGAGGAAGAGATTGGATTCAATACACAGCACAGAAGCTGCTCCTTCTGGCCACTGGACTGGTGAGGATGAACTGGAAGTAGAAAGGACAAGAAGACTCCAAGCAGACTGAAACACCAAGAGGCCACAGAACCACCTTACGGGGATGCATAACTCAGACGTGATCTGCTTTGTTGTAGGGAGTTTCTTATGGGTAAGTCATCTTTGACTTTCCTCTTCAAGGGGTCTCTGCTCAGCTATGGAGTTACCTTGGAAAGATGGAGGGCCATTAGGAATGATAATTTCCCAGATATTAGAAAGAGCTGGACATTTAAAAGGCTCACACAGAGAAGATACTATTTGCTGCTATTCCGGGGATGGTAACTCAGGCATCAGGGTACCCAAGGAAAAGGAATGAAAAGGATAGGAGTGCTGGAGGGACAGAGCAGTTTTCAAGCCAGGGTGGGTATAATAGGGTATTTAAATGTTCTTAATATTTGAGTGTGGAGAAAGATCTGCAGCTGGAGAATGACATGGCTTGTAGTGGAGAAAGGGAAGGTTGTGGTGACAATGAAGTTCAGAACAGTACTAAGTAAGATTTTAAGGACTACAGGAAGTTTATATATGAAACAATGCTGTTGGTAAGAGTAACTTTAAATCTACAGCAAAATATACAATAGAAACAATGGAAGATAGATAACAGTACATCCTAACCATAGGAGATCCAGAGTCATAGTATGAAAGATATACAAGATACATTAGACAAAGATTTAACTCACTCTAGCTGTGTCTTTGCTACTTTTCTCCTTCTAGCTCCCCCACGTGAGAAGTGAGGAAGGCTGCCTGAACACTGAACTGTTAAGTATTTGTCAATCTTGCTCTTCTTTAGAGAAAAGGCAATACTAGACATGGGTGTTATGACCTGATGGGTGACATTTTCCAGAAAATCTTATTGAGTTGTATTAAAAATTCATATAAAATCACCATTACTTTCAATATGAACTGTATCAATTACTATTTTTATTGATCAACATGTTGATCTGTTCCTCCTGCTGATTTGCATTACTGCAATAGTTAAGAGCCTTCTGGTGTAATTTCAATTGACTGGGATTAAAAATTTAGAATCAAACTTTCCTTGAAAAAATGATTTGAAATATACCACTTTGGTGAATATTACTATCAGAGATACCATTTTTAAGAGTAACTGAAATGATATATTGACAAAAAAAAACAAAAAAAACAAACACAAATGCAGATCTCTAAGGTTTGCAAAGGGAATTGGGCAAGGATAAATATCAGGAAAACAATCAAGATATAAAGCCAACCGAAGGGAAATTCACCTGACAGGGATATTGATGAGGTTGGAGAGCTGTGTCCTCCACAAAGCACAATGAGTATTTCATCATTGTGGCATCTGGAATCTGGACAGTGAGTGAGGAGCATGAGGGGAAGAGGGAGGAGGGTACCATAGGGATCTTTGCCTTTATTTGGTGTTCTGTGGCTAACTATTTCTTGTACCCTCTTCTCTTCAGCTGTTCAGGTACAGAATGGGACCATCTGTGGTATATCTGGTAAGATAACATCTTTACTCTAAATATCTGCAACTCTAGACAATTCCAGTAGCAAAGGGTGGGATTAAATGTGACCTGCTCAAGAGTGATTCCACCCCCTCCTTTTCCCTGGGATTCTCTAAAGCTCTACAAGAGCAAGGGAACCCCTTAGATATTTCAGTCTTTAACAAAAGTTGACCCACCAGCCTCCTTTTTTATTCCACATATTTAGTCATATGAACACTATTAATAAAGTATTCATGGCACAATATGCCTTCCAAAAGACTGATTTTTAAAGTAAGTTCTGTCTGATTTCTTAGTTATTCCCACCAGGATGAGATTAAGAAGGATGGTAGTTGTTGAACATCTGGAAGGCTGAATTGATAAGGGTATGGCAGAAGATTGCAAGATCCGGTTTTTCCTCTCTGCTTGTCACTCATGACGAGATGTCTGGAATTCCTAGTTTTGGTCCCCTAATACAAAACAGATGTTGGCAAACTGAAGCCAGTCCCCTGGAAAGCCAATAAAAAGAACCAGGCTTCTTCAGCCTGGAGGAAGTTAAGGGGATAAAGTAATTGCAGTTTTCCACTACCCAGGGGGGATCTTGAGAGAAGGTAAAGACAGAGACTTCTCAGAGGTGCTCAGTAGAAGCACAGAAGGCAGCTGACCAAACTGCAGACAGGAAAATTCTGTTTAGACAGGAGAAAAAATTCTTCCCCTGATGATGGTGCAGCACTTGAACAGTGCTGCCTGGAGGGAATGATGGATCTGCATCCCTGGATACTGTCCAAACTCAGCTGGACAAAGCCCCAGGTGACTTTGGTTAGCTTTGAGGTTAGCCATGCCGTAAGCAATCAGAAACATTAAGAGGCATCCTGTAAACAAAATCTTTGTGTCCTAATTCTGTGTGCCCTCCTGTTGCAGGCTGGTGCTGGTGCTTGGGGGGCTCCTGCTGCTGTGTGGCCTGGTCTCTGTCTGCGTGAGGTGCTGCTTCCAGTGCCATCAGGCAGGGGACGAGGCGGGCCCCCAGCCCTACGAGGTCACCGTCATTGCCTTTGACCATGACAGCACGCTCCAGAGCACCATCACGTGTGAGTTGGCCTTGCCCCGTCCTGGGCACCTCAGCACCCTGTGCAGGGGGGGCTGCACTGTAAGCCCAGCTGGTGACACCCCGGGGCTGACAGAGGGAAGTTCATGGCAGGATGGAGGGAAAGCGACCTCTGTGTGCGCTGCAAACTAAGGTGCTGAGCTGTGAGACGTGTTTGGGTGGAATAAGAGCTCAGTGGCATTTCAGGAGAGAGGAATTATGGGGTGCTGCTAGCGGGATTTCACACACATACTCTTTTAGGGAAGACTGAAGGAGCAGGAAAAGGAAAGCATTCTGGCTGTGGGAAGAGAAGAGCCTATGCCCTGTGGATATCCTTGCCCTCCTCTAACCACACGATGCTTTCAGGGTGAGGCAAACAGCTTTGGTCTCCTCTCTTCCAGCTCTCCACTCGGTGTTTGGGCCTGCTGCCAGGAGGATATTAGCCGTGGCCCACTCCCACAGCGCTGCCCAGGGCACCCCTCCCCTCTCTGCACCTGACACCCCTCCAGTGTACGAAGAAGCTCTGCACATGAGCAGGTTCACCGTGGCCAAGGCGGGGCAGAAGGTGCCGGACCTGGACCCGGTGCCGGAGGAAAAGCTGCAGGCGCCCGCCGAGGGCAAGGACACCCAGCCAGGCCTCCCAGGACACTGATGGATGTCTGGTTTTACCTGACAGCAAAAAATACAGGATAGTTGCATGCAGAGACTAATTCAGAGGGGGCAGGGCTTTAAGAATTTCAGATTAACTTCCTTAGTCAATTGAGAAGGGGGGAGGGGGGGGCAGGGGAAGCAACTAAAATTCCAAATATTTTCAGATCTAGCACAGTCTAATGGCTCTTTTTGACACCTCCTTCAGATAATTTGCCTTCTCCAAGCCGATTCATTACATTCACACAACACAAGAATCACACTTTGCACAAATAAGCAGGCAGCAGGATCAAGGTGCTGAGCCATTTTGTAGGCTAGTGATCTGCAGGGTGCCTGCAGATGCACTCTCATTCCTCTTGCCTTTAGCCTAAGTTTCCTCAGGATGGCAAGAGGTCTTCAAAACAGAAAAAAAAAAAAAGAAAGACATTTGCAAAGGTCTATTACAACCCAATATTAACACCAAACTTCTGGAAATTCCCAATCATTAATAGTAAATTTAAGAAAAAAAAAAAAAGGAAACAATCTGCATGTAAATGAAAGCATAGATACAGACAGTATATACACAGCCTTTAATGCCCTGCAGGATACATAGAATGAACAGAGTCTTGTTCTGAATGGGATATATAGCAATTCTGAAATGGTAGTCACAAGTTCTTATATTTGAATTTAAAAATATTATATATGTACCAACAGATCAAACAAGGGGAGGGGCAAGAACACTACCTCTGAAATAAAGCTCAATCATATTTTCAATGCATTCATATAGTATCATTTATTAATTCCTAATGTTGCTGTGAAAACCAGATGAATTAAAGTAAGACCATTTAAAACATGCAAGCCATTTCTCAGACTAAATAATTTGTGAGTCTCTCCTGGTCAATACAAATATGCTGAACCCTCCAGAAATATTAATGAAACTGGATGAACATAGGTATGGCCCATCTGTAAAACCTTGGACTAGGACGTCAGGAGAAGGTGAGTGTTGAACCACATCAGTGTTGTCTCTACCCTGGATTCAGCGCCTGCAACCATTAAAGCAGCAGAACATTAAATATCACATGATGATTCATTCAGCCATTAATAAATTGCATGTATATGTTCATGTTGATATGATGGCACAGGTCACATCTTTTTGAAATGCCTGCATGGCCCTTCCTGCTGAAGTACCCAAATTCCAACTTTAGTTAATATGCTGGTCTCCTTTCCTGTGAAATACAGAAAATACAGTTATTTTGTAGATAAGAAGAACAAGGACAATGTTGGACAAGGTCCAGCTACTAGGACTAGTCCCAAACGTGTTTAGGAACCTAACTGCTGTTGAGATTACAACTGTAGGAAATTTTAGAGAAGGTTGCTAAAATAGCTTCAGGGATAGAATAAAGCTAAATTGAACAACTAAAACATCTTTGATGATGCCCCAGACCTTGACCAGTCACTGGAATTTTTTGTTTAAAGGAATTTAATGAGGGTCTTGATTTTGAGGTCGCAAACTTCTTCCTAAATTGTCTAGTCATTATTAACTGTATCATTAGCAAGTGATAAACTGGAATGGAATAAGTAAAGAAGTGACATGTAAGTTTATGTCCCTTCTGCTGTTACACCTTTCTTCAGTCTTAGAATTGAAGAATGGTTTGGATTGGAGGGGACCTTTAAAATCATAGGGCTCCAACCCCCTGCCATGGGCAGGGACACCTTTGGCTAGACCAGGTTGCTCAGAGCCCCGTCCAGCCTGGCCTTGAAATAATAATAATTATAACTGCTTGTGGAACACCTGTTAGAGTGACCTCTTCTATCAGCTGCTCTCTGAAGCCTGTGCAGGCCTGGCTGCACCAAGCTGCAGAACATTTCCTGGAAGGCTCTTGTTTATTCCACAGTAAAAGCCTGAAGCAGAGACATTTGAGTCTGCTGAACATATGTCAAGTACTGTCAAGCCCAGAAACTCCCTGGAAATCTTCACAGTGCTTTCCAGAGGGAACATCCAGCTTATCCTGCCTGCAAACCCAAAGCTGTCCTGGCATTTAACACGTGATGGTGACTCTGCTCTACAGGGCAGCAATTCTACCTAGAAAGCCCAGTAGTCCCAGTAGTCCCAGTGCAGGAGCAGTCATTAAAGCATCTTTCAGTTCCTGAAAGTCCTTCCTGCAGTCAGGCTCAGCTCTCTCTTAGAAAGGGGCTCAAGACTGGACAGCCAGCCTCTTTGCCTTCCTGGACCAAACTCCTTTGTCCTTGTGAAACAGTAAATATCCTAAAGCACAAGTCCAGCTCTGAGGTGAAGCCTTCCCACATGCTGTTCCCTGAGTAGCCCCAGCGCTGAGCTGCAGCAGTCCCTTGGCTGGAGGACAAACTCGCCCAGCTCATTGTGCCACAGGAGCCCGCAGCCACACGCTGGACACTGGGGATTCAGCCTGGACTGCAGTCAGAGCAGCACCTTTTGAGTGGTTTCCCATCCCTTCTCTTCTAATGCTAACACTATCAGATCTCTAGGCACATGCATACATTCCTTGCAGTAATCAGTATCATTCCACAAATCGAAAAATTTTAAAAAATAAAAACAAAACAAAACAAAAAGCAAACCAGCATACTGCGGGTGGTCCATTGCATTCCTTTTACAAAACAGCATTATTTGCAAAATGGTATTTGCAATTTGCAGTCCCATTAACTGGTGACTTTTCACAACCATTACGTTTATGTATTGGCCAACAATGATTACAATATTCAACAAGTTGTTTTCATGTCAGGGGGTCACCCCTCCCAAAACCCCCACCCTTTTCCAGTTCCATAGGACACAACTTTTCCAGTTCCTTAGGGTTCCCCTTTGGGATCCCTTCTCGTGGGAGCTATGAAGATAGCCCCACTCCCATATTTACCATCTTAGGAATAAACCTTCTAACACCTTTAAAACCTTTTACAAGCTTTCTATAACTTTTTACAATCTGTTACAACTTTTTAGAACCTTTCCCAAAACCCAAGTTGGTTTGAAAAACCTCTGAGCCTCACACTGCAAACTTTCTATTAGTGCAACTTATGGGCAGGAAAAATGGATTCAAATAAAGTACCTTAAGTAATGTTGTATTCTTTTCCCCAGAAAGGGCAGAGTGATCTACTCACCAGACCAGGAAACAGGAAGATCTCCCTGAAAATATTTTGGTGTGCACTGGAGTGCTGATGATTCCTCTGGTCCACTGAGTTGGCACCTCTTTGTCCCATCTGGGGTATCAGAAACTGGCACCAAAAGCTGGGAAATAAACTCTTTAACCAGTTTGTTAGGGTAGAAAGTCAACATAACTTTATTCAGTGTTAGGGTACATGGGGATAACTCCACAGAACATGCCAGTTATCAAACCTTTAATTATTTATACATTTGAGCAAACAAAGAAATTAGTGTTCATTGGCTTACAAGCTACATAGTTCTCTTCATTAAATAGTATTCTATCACCTATTGTTATTTATTGTTTCAAATGCAAATTAATCCACATTTTTAGTCTTTTTATTTTTTATTTGTTTTTCCCATATAAGGAGAACCTCAGTAATTGTCTTTGTTAGTTTCTCCTTCATCTCCAGTTTCTGTGAGTGTCTTTGGTTTTAAATTCTGCTTTCTTTGTGTCCAGGTCTCGACAACAAATTTCTTTCTCTGGTCGAAGAGCACTGAAGCATGTCAGTCCCTAAATTTATAATTTGTTTTTCTAACACATGGGCATCACCCATAGCTTGCCTATCATCTGTTACCAAATTCATGGATTAAATTTCCTTAAAGCAATTCCCCCCCTCCACCGCTGCACAGACTCCTTTTAAAAGAAATATTAACTTGTTTGGTAACAGTGCCACCCTTAGGTTCCCCTAAAACACGGAGTACTTGAGAAAAACCGGTTTTCAGAAACATCCCGCTGGCCCCACTGTTGCTGTTGCTCCTTTGTTTTCACAGGAGCAATGATGCCCCCCCCCAACAGGCCACTCCCAATCACTGGCTGGAACAATGGATCTCAGACTCTGCTTTGCAAGTCTGGGCTGCTGTCCTTTGCTGCTGCTTTTGATCACGCAGCAATTGTGATTGTGTTCCTTAATCTCCTCAGAACATCATTTGTATGCCTTTAATCGCCTTTTGCTGAAGCTGGGCCATACAAGAAGCATGGTAAGAAAGAGCAGCTTTTTTTTGTAAAAAAAAAAAAAATAAAAATAAGAAATTGTAGAAAATAGAGCAGCAAGACAGCAGCCAGCATGGACAATACAGAGTGCTTTCCTAGAGGAAATGAAAACATTTACACAATTAGACATTGTTTACTGGGAGTGACTAACCCTGTGCCCTCATCCAAGACCAATGTGCCCATACTGGCTCTGAAGGTGCTACAGATCCAGTGCCAAGAAAAACTGGTGACCAGTCACGAGGGATACAGCAGAGACAGCAGGCAAGGACTGTGCCATGGGTGGCAGCGAGCAGATCAGAAGCATGAGTGCCCTCAGGTATGCCATCTGTGGTTTCACCATTCAGACCACAAAGTACAAATTTTCTGACAAAAGAGACTTTGATATGCAGAGTCCATACTTAAGATTAAAAAAAAAAAAAATCAGTCTGTAGAGGCATTAATTACCAAGGGGAGGTAATAATGAAATAAATATGCATGGGAGTCCAGAATTATAAGCAGGAGGACTATATAGTACAGCACAGGCTGCAAACTCTGCCCCCAGGTTCTGTGCAAATATTTTTGTCTCCTGCTCCTATGGCTGCAGCACTGGAAACACTTGGGAAATCCCTTGTAGAATGTACTCACATGACCTGCAGACACAGCAGTACAGTCCGTGCTCAGAGCTGTTCTGACACTCTAGGTTAAGAAAAAATACATTGTTTTGACAGTCTTTGAAGGAGCACTTTGTGCTGGCAGTCCAGGGTAGGAAAATTAGCCAACACCATTTCCAGTTCCTCCTTCTGGCAAACGAATGCAGAACGTGGGGTTTGTCACATGCCCATGGGCTGACATTTTAACAACTCTAAGTCAGATGCTTAGGTGTTTGTCACTGCTTCTGCATGTATCATCTTCCTGCCTGTTTTGCCAGTGACGTTATTGTTATTATTGAGGCTGAAGGAGAGAGCTGGGAATTCAGTGCCTGACGAAGTGGGGAAGCAGGAGGAGCGAGTCTTGGGGCTGCACATCCAGCGCTGCACCATCAGGGCAGGGAGAGACCAGTCAGGGGAGTTGCTGAGGAGAGGTCACCCAGCAATCTGCTCACAGGGCCAAGTCTTTGCATCAGAACAGGAAAAAAACCTGGCACTTCTCTCTGATTTGTCATGAGAAATTAAAACCAGATGTTACCTTAGCTGCCTTAGGAGCAGTCCTGGAGATAAAACCAGCAATTCACATGATAAGAGGAGTTGAGATCAGTCTGTTTAAATTGCCAGAATATGTTGGTGGCTTAGGTGAAACAGGCTGGAAACATCCTCTCTTTTGTGCTTGAGGAAGAAGCATCACTACAGACCTTCAGTACACCTCAGCAACTGCTGTGCTGCATGCAGTTAGGAAGCAAGGAGGCCAAACACAGGCTTTATATAAAAGTTTAATGCCATGAAACCAGAATTTTCCCTGGGTCTAAACCCTGAGGTTCCTTCAATCCAAGTTATCTGCTATGGGACTGCAAAAAATAATTCCTTCCTTCTGACTCACCCCTCTGAGCTCCTCTGACCTGGCAACCACGGGAGAGTGTTTACATGTCCTAGGACAGACAGAAACGTGTGGATGGTGCTTCCTGTACAAACCTGATGCACACGAACAGTGAAGGCTGGGACACACTGGCTGTGACATTCCCACTGTGGGCTGCTAGCATTAGCAGCAAGTCACACTACCCTGTACTAAATAAAAGTATTTGGTATAAAAGAAGTACCAGTAATAAAAGCTTAGAAAGTAAAGGACCTGCCAGAGTTTTTTGCAGACACACTTTGGCCATCCAAAAGTAGGTGTCGTGATTCAGGTGAGAAAAATCACACCCCAATACACCTTTTCCTACCCCTGTTCATCCTCAGTCAAGACATGGGGTTGAATTAGGAAATCTGTGTCTTTTACCTCTGCCTTTGGTGTGGCCATGGAGAATCGCCTTATGCATCTGGCTGTTCCACTCATATTCTGCTACAGCTAAAACACCTGTACAGATAGAAGATCAGTCTTGGCAAAATTCTGCTTCCTCTAGGTAAAGTATGCAAAGAAAAAATAATTTAACACAATCCAGTTCATTGTCCCTAGGGTAGCAGCAGTTGATTTTTATCCTGATTTGAGCATGCTGAGCCATTCATTAATACCTGCTCTTCTGCTGATTAGTGAATAATTTTGAGTTGATCTACTCCTGGGGGGAAAAACCAGATATTGTATGTGCCAGCCGAGTAACTGGGCCGAAACTGGCTCGCTGTTTCGGCTTGTTTGCAGACCTTTACCTATCTGCAACACGCATCTGGTGTGACATCCCATGGCACGCTTTCTGCCACCGAGACGCTACTGACAAGGCAACAGCCCCGATCCAACAGCCACGGGGACGAGAACAAGCAATTATTTTTGCGCGTGCGTGTCACATCTCGCAGCCACGGAGAGCGCAGGTCACATTCACTGGGTCCAGCGGGGGCATTCGGGCCTGACCAGCGGAGCCCCCAGCCGTGTCGCCAGGGCGGTGCGGTGTCCCGGTACGGCTGGGGCCGTGTTTATAACCCTGAGTCACGCTGCGGAGGGCGGGTGGCGCTCTGCTGCCTTTAAGCTAAAAAAAAAAAAAAAAGTTTTAAAATATTTATTAGTTTGTTTGTTTGTTTATTGCCGGGCAATAAATCGGTGCACGAACAGGGCGCGCCCTTCCCTGTCCCCTCACCTCTCCGCATCCCGGGCACCGCGCCTCCCCGTGACGTCAGAGCGCGGCTCGGCTCGGGGGTCCCCTCCGCGTGACGTCACGGCTCGGCTCGACGGCGGGGGTCCTCCTCGTGACGTCACCCCGCCGGGGGGTCGGGGCGGGGCCTGTCCGTGACGTCACAGCGGCGCTGTGGCGGGCGGCTCCCCGGGAGGCGGGAGCGGCCGGAGCTCGGCGGGCGGCGCGGCCGGGCGGAGCTCTGTGCGCAGCGCGGCCGGGGCGGAGGCAGCCGCAGCAGCAGCCGCAGCAGCCGCGAGCGGAGGCACAGCCCGGCGCCATGAAGTTCCAGTACAAGGAAGACCACCCGTTCGAGTACAGGAAAAAAGAAGGGGAGAAGATCCGGAAGAAATACCCCGACAGAGTCCCCGTGAGTGCGCGCTGCCAGGGCGGCCATGGCTGCGAGCCCGGGCTCGGCCGCCTTTGTTTTCCGTGCCGGCCGTCGGCTGTTGCTCGCCTTCTTTTGAAGGCGAAAGAAATGAGTTTAGTGCAGATGATGGTGATCTCACTGCTCTGATTCAAATCCCCGGCTCCTTTTCTCCTTAGTGCGACGCTGGGGCTATTTATGATGCGCGAAGGGCTGCAGTGTGGGTGGGGGGTGGAATACACCTTTTCCCCTGGGATCCGCAGTAACTCCAGTGGGAACGCTGCTGATCTTTTTCTGGCATGCGTGGGGGTGAGCGGGGAAGGAGCTCAGCCTTGTTTCTGTGAAAATGGAGATCAGTGAGTGGCTTAACCGGGTATTCTTCATACTAAACATGGTCTGCATCCGGGTCATCTCATACGTCCCTGTTATTTTTATTTTTACTTGAGTTTGGCATGTCTTTTCTATATAGCCTTGCTCTTTTTCTTTGCATGAGCAAAAACATGATACTTCTCAATCCTTTTGCCCTCATTTTTAATCATCCTGTGGAGAAAATGTCACTTGGAATGCAAGGTCATCTAGCTAGATTTTGCTTCCTCATTCTTCGGCCCCTTTGGAGTGCCTGTGGGAAACTTATGGCTTCTTAATTCCGAATAATTATTGGGACGATAAAAAAAAGAAGAAATTACAAATCTAATTAGGTGTAGAGTGTTTTTTCCTTTTTAATAAACATTTTGCAAGTATTCTTTTTTTCCATCCCCACTGGAGAGGTCTGCCCTAGATTTACTGCACAGGTGTACTGTATTAAAAAAAAAATGGGACCCCCTTGTAAAGCTAATGCCAAAGAGGGAACAGTTACACCCCATGTTTTCCCTGCAGGCTAACAGCATGTTTTATCTTGGGAGTGACCCTCAAAAAGACTCGAAAAAGTTTCTGGAAGTCAGTATTTGGGTGCCTTTGTTCTCTCTGGTTTTGGGAGGCTGGGCATAGCATAGGTTGAGCATGCAGCAGGGCAGCTTGAGGTGTGTGGGGCTGGGTATTTATGATGAGGGCTCTGTAGGTCGGGCGAGAGAGAAGGTGTAAATTGAGGATTAACATGGCAGATCGTGCAGCAGGCCATGACAAATGTGTCAGGAAGAGCCCTGTGGGGAGCCCAGGACGAGGCCCAGTCTGGCAGGAGGTAAAGGAGGTCAGGATAGGGGGGGCATCAGCAGAACTTTGTGAAGAAAACCAGGACCAGAATAACAGGGTGTGCTGGAGTTAAGAATTAGTGGAATGATGCATGGCGAGACCCAGACATGAATTATTAGGGATAGCCTCTTGTCAGAGCTGCATACAAAGAAATGAATGCAGCGCTCTGTTCTTCACATCACTTCTGCGTCTGCCCTTCCTGACAGCAGGATCCTTGAAGATGTCATCCTTTTGGCTGCCTACGCTGCAGTGCCGTGATACATCTCAGCATTTTGATGAGATTTCACTGCCCTGCATTATCACAGTCACCATTCAGCAACAGCTCAAACGTAGATAGTCTGTATTCTGCCCTCAGAATTTTCCTTGTAGGTTTTTTTTAGGTATGTGAAGGGTTTAGTGCTTCAGAAGAGATAACCTCCGTTATCCAGCAAACTGGCTACAGTTGCCAGTCAGATTAGCAGAGCACCTCCATTCCTTAGGTGCATCTTTGCAGGAGGGAGATGTTTATTAACATCTCTTAAATCAGTGGATCTACAAGCCCCCCCCCACCTCCAGTTAGGGTAATCACAGCAAGCAGTTTGGCTTGTCAGTAGTTTTTTTTAATTGGAGGTAAGAACTAAAGGTTTCTCCCCACTGCAGTTTACTGTGTTAGATACTGCTTTGTTTGGCTGTGCTGGTAAAAAGTGAGAGAAGTGCTGTTGCTGTTCAGTGAGATTGTGGTACTGTCCTTCCCTCACAGCATTTACCAACTGCATCTTGTGCAGAAATGCATGTCCTACCTCAAAATGCCTGAAGGAGCTTGAGTGCCTTGTGCTAACTTAGGTACTTGAAGATCTTGAAGTAGCTGAGGCAACCATGTTTCTATTTTAAAATCAAACGTGGAAATTTCTCAGGGTTTGGCTCTGCTGACCACATTGAAATGGAGCACAGGGAAAAGATGTCCTAATTGGTACCTCTCTGGTGTGAGATATTTTGCAGACACTCACTTGGCTCTAGAAGGATTCAGGTTAGCACAACACCATGTCCAGGATAAAATACACCAAGCTCACGATAACATTTTGTTCTGGTGTGGTGCCTCAGTGGTGGAGCAACATCATTTTGCTTCCAAAGAAGGCTTAGTCCACAGCAGTTTGATCTTTTCTCTTACACAACAGCTGTATTTGCTGATTTGGGTTGCCAACGAACAATGGGAGCATGGAACCCTTAGAAATTAGTTCCACAGTGTTTCAGGTGGTGTATTTACTAGTATGGTGCCTAAGGGAATTAAAAAGTTTAGAAAGTTCAGAAAATCCACCTTTAGATTTAGTTTGGGTGGTCACAATGGCTTCTGCAGAACAGCAAGCCACATAGATTGAAGCGTGATGTATCTTTTACCAGTTCAAAAATACATTTCACAAAAAACCCAGCAGTTTTTTTCTGCACAAACACAGTAGTTCCAAAGGTTTCAATGGAAAAGGAGATCAGGTCACTTTGGAATAATTCCTGTTTCTGAGGTACATATTTTGCCTAGCTCTGCTAACAAAAATTATCTTTTAGCCAAAGACCTCTTGGTCTGTTTGATCTTAAAGCTGCTGAGCTTTGTATTTTTCTATGTTAGAATATAAGGAAAATAGTATTTTTGTCAAGAGATCTCAGTGGGTCCAGTTGCCCAGATGGTAGGCTGGTTTTAATTATTGTATGCTTACTTGCTTAAGGAAACGTCCATAGCTATGTGAAATATGGATAATAAACTTAAAAGATATTCATTTCAGAGTAGATGATAACTCCTGAAGAGCTGGAGATTTAAAAAAATATTCCCCAATGAGCTGCAGTTTCTCTTTAATTCTTTGCTTCATTCTAGAGCACTCGGTGTTGGTGAAAGTAGAAATTAGGATGTGGGACTACTGGGAGTAGGGCTGATTTTGTGCAAGGCATTTTGGAACTGTAACCTGGAAACAGTTTAACTTACTTGTGATCATGTATTACCGTCCTGACAGCTTCTTCACACAAAATTAACCTGAATTGGGAACGTCAAGGTGTCCTAATTTTTTTTTTCTCAGCCATCATGGTTTATTTTTATGTCTGTTCTGGACTCTTTTTTTCACTCACCATGCTTACAGGCCTGGGCTCCCAGCACAGCTATTGAGTGTGATTTTAGGTTGTCTTCTGTTCTTCTTTAAGTTGTCTCACCTGTGTGTTCTTTAATGTTGTGTATTTGTTGCAGATTATATTCCTAAAGGCCTGGTAGCACCATCAGAGGGTAATATCCTTATCCACTGATGCTTTTTGGACCATTTTGGTTTATGATACTCATCATCTGTTTCTTGCTTTCTCTCTCTCTCTCTCTTTCCAGGTAATCGTGGAAAAAGCACCCAAAGCCAGAGTACCTGACCTAGACAAAAGAAAGTATCTCGTGCCTTCTGACCTCACAGGTAACAATGTCTACCTCCTTTCTTCCTGATTTTCAGTGAGAGAGTCTCGGAAATGCTTTTTACTCTGTGATCAGCACAAAGAAAATATCCAGACAGGCTCAACATCTTGTTTATCTGCTGTCTGTGTTATATTTATGCCTTACAGCCTGGATTACAGCATGCAGAATTCTCCAAGATCTTTTGAGGTATCTCACTGGCTTAGCTAGCATGTCACAGCTGAGTTCTAACCATGACAACAGTGACTAACTAAATTGTGTGTCATGGGCAGTGTTGTGGCCAGTCAATGATGACCTAGCTACAGAGTTGCCGGACGCTGTACTCTTGTTGCAAGAAGAGACAAGTTCTTGCAATAGTCCCATCCTTTTTCCACCCCTGTAGCTGTAGTCATAGCTACAAAGTTCTGAATGGTCATGGTGATCTTGAGTGTGATTACATCTGTTTTTATTTAAGAATATGAATGAGTTAAAGGAACAGCATTTCTTCTGCTTCTTCTTCTTCTTGCAGTACTTAAGGGACTGTGAAAAACTTTCTTGTGCAACGTAGTTCAAGTAAATAATAAGGATGTTTTTTTCAGGAATGATATAACCATTTACACCAAGGCTAAATTCTCTAAGGTGTCTTTGATCTGTAGGATTTAAAGGTTAAGTTAGTTAAAGGTCTTCCCACCAATTCCCCTCAGTAGAGCATTTCATACCATAGTAGGTGGAGTGTGGATTTAGAGGAGTGTGTACATAGCATGGGGTGTGTACCTGAGAAACTGCCAGCTCTGAGTGGATTGGCTGCTCATGAGGTTACAGTCATGATGTTACTGCTTTCTTCTCTTGCTTGTTTTCCTGCACTGTTCATGTTCCCCTACTTTTTATATGCAGCATGTGACTTCCACCACCAAAAGAAAACAGCCATGGTTAGGGTTAAAATACAGAAATAAACAGCAACAACAGCAACAACAAAAAAAACCAAACCCTCCAACATTCCTTCTGCATCTTAAGGCATTCTTTGTTCCTCTTCAGTTGGTCAATTCTACTTCTTAATCCGAAAGCGGATCCACCTGAGGCCGGAAGATGCTTTGTTCTTCTTCGTCAATAACACCATCCCTCCCACCAGTGCTACCATGGGCCAGCTGTATGAGGTAAGCCTGGCCCTTTTCTCTTCCCTTTCGTTGGCAGTAGCGATGTCCAGAAGTGTCAGTGGTTTCAGTTTGGTCACAGATGCCTGAACATGGGCACCCTCTTGCCCTGAGCTGTATCCCGTCACCTGATCAGGGGAGTTCCATCCCCCACTTAGGAGCCTGGGGAGCCTTATCAATTCCGCTGGTTGTTTGCTGTTGAAAGGGTTGTGGCAAATACTTGCCCCAGCAATGATACATTGCTTCTACTACTTTAACAAAGTATTGAAATAAACCACTTCCTTTTCAGCAATTAGGGCTGGGGAGGGTGGAGAACCTAGGTTTTGCTGTGTATACAAAAGAGATTTCCTTTTAGCCAGTAAAAGGGCCAGTATCACTGGACATCCATCCGTCTCTGAGGAACACTTCATCTAGAATTACTTTTTCCTCACTGTGTGAGGACTATGTAGGATGCTGCGAGCATTGCTGCCCACTATTTCTACTCAGCAGTGTTATTTGATCAACCTTAAAGCATATTGGATGCCCATATTTCTCAGTTCTATACCCATTATATCATGGGTGGCTTGCAGCTTGGATTGATTTCTCCTTGATTTCTCCTTCTGCTGGGTGTTTTAATAAAAAAGCTCTGGCGTGGTGCTGTGAGCCTCGTTTGACCTGTCACTTTTTGACAGTAACTGGACGCTTATCAGTCTGTGTACTGATGGAAATAATAAAAGATTACACAGGCAGGTTGCTTTCCAAATCTGAACACCATGAAGGAAGGTGTCTGACTGTCCAGAGCTGAGGTCAGATCTCTGTTGCTGGCACTCCTCAGAATTTTTGTGTCAGTGTAATCACTTAACATATCAGCTCTACCGCTCATATGTAAAACAGGACTTAGAAACACAGCCACTTGTCAGAGTGTTCTGAAAAATTAAAAATACCATCTAAAGGTAATTTTTGACTTGTCTCGATCTTAAGACCATACTACTGCTGAGATACTGGTGAACAGTCAGAGCTGTTTCTCTTGCATGCTTGCAACACAGCCTGGCTGTGGCTCTTCAAGTAAATTCCCTGTGTACAGAAATCTGCTCTGCCTGTGTGTAGAAGCAGAGCTGTGGCCAGAGTTCTCTTTGGTCTTGGGAAGTGAAGCCTTAGATGTAAACAGAGAGGAGCAGTGAAAGAGAAGTTACCTGCTTGTGTTGCAGTGGTCTCTGGGTTGAGCTTTCTCACATGCAGTGAGTTTCCAGCTTTGGCTCCTCACTTTGTCCCTTTGTCCCCTGGCAGGATAACCACGAGGAGGACTATTTTCTCTATGTGGCCTACAGCGATGAGAGCGTCTATGGCAAGTGAGCAGCAGCCCCCCAGGCATGCAGGCTGGATGGACTCATGGAATGGATTGGTGGGGAGGGGGTTGCTGGAGAGGCAGGAGGAGGATGCATGAGAAGAGAAAAAGAGAACTGGAAGTGAACCACATGCACAATGTCATCAGCTTCCACGCATTAATTATCACCATTATTTTTAAAATTGAGGGTAGGGGGACAGGGTGAACTTGAAGACTAAGGAGAGGTTCCACACTGGGGGGTGGGGAAACTCCATTGTTCACAATTCTTCTCTTGCCACAGCTGGAAGTAGTTAGTGCTGGAGGCTGCTAGACAAGCCAGTGTAGTGAAGCTCCAAGAGTGACTGGGCAGGATGGCCATTTTCATGTAACCCTTTCATTGGATGAAGAAGGCATGCCATGTATTGTACACTGACCTTGTCCTGTCTTGTCCATGGCTCCCATTCAGTGAGCTGTGAAATACTTCACTCTGCCCATACAAGGCTGTCCTGTGCTGACAGTCATCACTCCAGCTACTACCTGTGAATTGTTCCAAGGGTATTGTGTTTCCCATCATTTCCATCAGTATTAGAAGGGCTGGTAGCTCTGTCCATCAGTATTATTAGAAGGGCTCACTCTGAGGGCTGGGAACTCCTCAGCTGTGAGACATGAAGGTTGGGGAAAGGAAGGAAAAATTCTGCAATTTTTTTTCCTTTGTTGCTTTAATTGCAACTACTGGACAGAAAAAATGACCCTTTTGTTCTTTTCAGTGTAGTCAACTGATAAACTCATAAGCACAGGGCTAGAAAGGACCTCAAGAGCCCACACCAGCTCTGAGACAGGACTGAGTATCCCAAACATGTCCACCATGGCTGCTCATCAAACTTGTTCTTACTGAACATCAATGAGGAAGATCCTGGAGGCTGCTGAGATTGTCTGTTCAGTTCCTAGCTAGCCTACAAGTGAGATTGCTTTTCCTGATACCTAACTTTAATCACCCTTGCTGTGCATTAAGGCAACTAACTACTAGTGGTCTTGTTTTTGGTGAACACAGAAAATTATCTATCAGTGTTGTCCTTGTACCAGTCTTCTGCAGATTTGAAGATGGCAGAGTTCCTGTGGGTTTAACCTTCCCTTCCATGTCTCATCCCTGTACAGCCCTTGCACCACGTGCACAAGCGTAGGAAATCAGTCACTGCCACATGTGTTTTGCTGGCTTTTTGTGATTGGGTAACAGTGCCTCTCTATGCCACAAGAGAGGTTCTTTTAGACTTGAAGGGAAAAGGGAATAGATTATCTGTAGGTTTTTTTCTTATTCTGTTTTAAGCCAGTGTTGTTCTTAGAAGGGTGTCAGATGCTGTGCAAGCCTTATGCTGTCATGCCAAAGCAGTTTCTTCTCAGTGGCACGAACAGCAGATTTTCCCAATACTGCTGTAACTATGATGAAGGAGTAGGTCTTGGAGAGTGAGCTGACTTTCAGGAAAATTCTGGGGTCTTACCTAAAAATCAGAGAAGTAGGCCTGAATTACTGTAAACATTCCTACATTTAAAAGAGGGACCAAGAGGGAGCAAAAGAGAAGAAGTATGGAGAATACAGGTGAATTCCAAATTAAGTTGAAGGCGTTTGCTCAGTTTACTTACTTGTAAAGTTAGATCACCGTTCCCTGTGTTCCTCAGGAATGAGAAATCAAGATGAGTGCTCCTCTGAGTGTGGGGAACAGGAAATCAGGTTTCAGCCTTCTCTGACTGTTGTTACGTGGAGGTGCATGAGGCAGGAGAGCTGATGGGAGTGTCAGGTGGGAGTTACTGGCAGAACCGTGTGAAGGTCAGGGAGGGCAGTGTGGTGGGATGGGAGGGTTACTGCCTGTGTGGGTGGGAAGTACCAGAAGAATTGGAGAGAAGGGAGGAGCCACAGAGAATGCAGACAGAGAAGTCAGATTGGGCAGACAGAAAATGAGGGCGCAGATGATGAAGTGGTTGGCATAATATCCCCAGTATTACATCCTGAACTTCAGGTTTGTTGTTCCATCCTGTGTTCATCTGGAATAAATGTGTTTGGATGAGTTGTACCTACTGCCAACTTGGATAACTGCACTGCCCGCACTGCTCAGTCCTCTCTTTTAGACTCACTCTCCTTCAACTACCAGGCTTTCTTCACATCCTTTGGGTGCAAATCTGCATCAATCTCTTGTTTTCGGAAACTCTGATTATTCTGAAGCAGAGGACAGACCCAGGAGGCTTTCTAGGATAAAAGAGAAGACACAGGCAGATGGTGTGCATCTCTCTGCTGCTGTCCCACTTGTTCATGCCAAGCACATCGTTAAGCACACTCAGGGGAGAAAGAGTTGGCATCTGGGGTGCTTGGTTCTGTGTTCAGTCCTCCCCTCCCTCTGCTGGGTTTAAATGACACGTGGGACTAATCACAACTGTTTGTTACATGTAGAGTTTACTATTTAATTTAGTTCTTTTACAGTTCTTTCAACTAAAGTGTGGCATTTTTGTTTTTGTGCTAGTATTGTACAAGGTAATGATGGTAATTTTTTTGTGTTGGTTAGCTGCAGGTTCTTGTAAAATAAAGTTCAGACTAGAGCTTAATCAACTTATCAATAAAGGTGCATTTGAAAAATCACAGATTGGTCCAAAATGGGTGACTAGCATTTCTTCCTGATGGAGGCTTGTAAATGAAGGGACAAATGACGGGACAACTTTGCCAGGACCTTTGCTGCTGCTTTTTCCCACAACCCCAGGTTTACTCTTTCCCGTCTCTCCGGAAAAGTCCTGTCTCTCCTATTTTTGGTGGTATTGTCACATACATGCCTGGCTGTGTCTTGCTATGCCACTAGTGAGACTTTTAATTAGACCTGGATGATGTAAGAAAGCCTTAAGATGCATAATGAATGCACTGATGCATTTTCTGCTATTTTAAGGCCTTGAACAGTGATGGGGCCTTGGGGGCATCAGTAGCCTTACCTGTCCCTGCCAGGCACCTTAGGCCACCTGTCCCGATGCCCATGGCCCAGGACTGTTTGTATCTGTCCTGGTGCTGTTCCTGTCAGCCCCTCAGGACTGTGGCCACTTCTCCTTGCGCTGCTGCAGCAGGGCTGGCCTGAAGCTGCCCTGAGCCCTGCGCAGCCATGAGCCCCCTGAGGCCCTGCCCTCAGCCCTGCGCAGCCATGAGCCCCCTGAGGCCCTGCCCTCAGCCCTGCGCAGCCATGAGCCCCCTGAGGCCCTGCACATCCATGAGCCCGCCAAGGCCCTGCCCTCAGCCCTGCACATCCATGAGCCCCCTGAGGCCCTGCCCTCAGCCCTGCGCATCCATGAGCCCACTGAGGCCCTGCCTTTGCCAGGCCCTCGCAGGCCAGCAGGATTCCTGCCTCGTCACTTATGGATGGGGCTGGTCACCACCTTTGGCTGTGCTCCACTGCCTCTGGTGGGTGCAGCAGGACAAGTCCTATGTGCTGTGCCAGCCAAGTCCCTCACGGAGCCACGCGGCCATCCTGTGTCACCACAGCCCAGGCTGAGGTGGAACTCGCCATGGGAAGAACTGAGAGGCCCAGGGTGCCTGATATGCCACAAGGACCTCTAAAGGTAGGAGAGCAAAGATAAGGAAATCTGGGATCCCTTGAAAAAGAAACCTGCAGTAGTGACAAATGAGGCTGCTTTTCCTTGTGGATATTTGTGCACTGAGGGGGAAGGAGTCCTGCTGGGAGCTGGCAAAACCAGCAGGTGCCATTTGTTCAGCACCATGACTCCAAGCCAGGCTCTGGCAGTGCGTGAAGAGGAAAGGGATGCATGCTGTCATCTGGAGAGGCAGTGACAGACGTGCCACTTCCTGCCCCTCCCTCCCTCCTTCCATGTCACCTGTGGTTTGTGTGAGTCCCTCTGGCTGAGGGGGCAGGAATGGGCCATGGCCATGCTCCAGGGGGACCATTGGCTCCAGCCCTGTGCATTGAGTGAGGGAGTTGCCTGGAGTGATAAAGTCAAGAATTACAACACTGAAATCCACAGGCTACATAAAACTTGCTATGCTTAATGGGACCTTCTCTTTCTGCTGCATACAGAGGGAAGCCACTGTGAGAGCTTCTGTTGCTGCTGAAGGGGACAGTAATTCATCCTGCATTGGAGCCTGCCCACAGCAGCAATTTCTGAGCTCACTGTGACTGAAACAAGCTGCCCCTGTATGGCAGAAGGGGCTGTGACTACAGCCAGATGGGCAGAGATGCAGCTAAAAGCATACACTATTAGCTGAAATAATTTGAATTTCAGTTTCAAATACAGTAAAGATTTTTCTGTGTGGATTGTGGTATCGTTTGCCAGCTCAGGTAGAAAAGTGGTATAAAGTATATCTAAGTAGTCATCTCCCACTCCCCCTCTCACCCCTTTCCTAGGAAATTGGCGCCACAGATGTTTGTACCTGCCATGCTGATTTGCATGTTTGTATCAGTGCCATTGCTGAGAGGCAGTAACACAAAATGTGCAGGCCAGTACATTGCTGAATGTAATTTATCTGGCCCAAATGTGGAATATTAGCTTGTGCTCCAAGACTGTTTTATTTATAACCTTTGTTTTGTGGATTATAGAAATGGTATTAAAGCAAGGTCTGGGGGAAATCACAAGCTCAGCTGGTTTAGAGAGGTTAAATAATTAATACTCTGCCTTGGTCACTATTGCTGCACCTGGGATCCTTTTTCCAGTCATCCTGGTGTTTTCCTTTGAAGAAAATATTCTCCTGGAGCAGAGACTACCCAAGTTAAGAGATCACTTATTTTGGGGCCTTACAACATCACTGTGAAGGACATATCTGGACTAATATAAAAAGTCCCAAGCTATGCTAAACGCTGATGTTTTCCATAAAACAGTCATGTCTGAGATGAAAGAAACACTGATTAAAACAGAAATAAGACTACCAGAGGGAGAAAGTCACTCGGTAGTCTCAGATGAAAATCGTTCTCACTCAGTCTCAGATGAATGCTGGAGAGCTCATCGCTGGCATGGCTCTTGCAGGACTGACCCAAGCAGAGCACAGCTGACCACAAACAACAACTGCCCCAGCCCCTGTTGCCAGTCTTTAGGAGGTGTTTGTGTTCCTGGAAGCTTGCGGGCATCCCAAAGCACAGCCCAGGCCTGGATATAGATGTGTTACAGTAATTAGTTAATATTCTACTGAAAAAGCTGGATCTTGCAGCACCTTTCCCTAAAGGAAGGGTCTGATTATTCTCCCTCAATTTGCACTCTGGCCAATGCCATCTGCATGTTGTACTGTTCTTTGGGAATTAAAAGATTGTTCACGAATGCTTAAAACAGTGCTACATGGAAGCAGGGGGAGAACATAAAGGTCCTAACTTTCAAGTGAGGACATTGCTAGAACTGCATTAAGGTTGAATGTACTGAATTATTAGCTGAAGGAAAAACTGATCTGATTCATTTCCTGACCAGTCTTTATTCCCCCCATATCTGGAAGGAGTCTTTGTCAGAGCTCAGGATCCTGTTTTGGCTTTTTGTCACAACCCTCTCTTTATCACTTGAGCTGCCTCCTGCAGTGTCCACACACCATTCAGAAACCTAGAGAGCTTTCACATCCTTAAGCCAATGGATATAACCCTTTCAGGCTGATAAAACCTTGGGTTTGCTAGCTTGCTGCTTGACCCCTTTACCATTTTCCATGTAGCAGCAGATCTTGAGGTCAGCGAATGTAAATCCTTACATTAATAAATTCCTACTGTTTGCAGAGGATTTAACTCTCTGCTGTTTACTAGGGCAAAAGCATTCCCACTCAGTGTTGCCAGCACATGTGGCAAGTGTCACAGCTGCCACCAAATCTGCAGACTGTTTCCTTGCTGCTGAAAATCTGGCTTTGCTCTCCCGAATAGGATCCCTTCTGGTAGTGCCCAGCAGATTATGGATGCTGTTCCCAAGGGACTGGTGGAGCACAGAGGGTGACAAGAAGGTGGCAACTGCCTGCAGAACTTGAGAGTGTTTCCTAATGTGTCAGGGAGATCAGGAGTTCATGGTGTATACACTTGTACAAAGACAGTTCTCCTCCTTGGTGTAAAACCTTTACCTTTTCATTGCCTCTTGTGTCCTCTGGTATGCTGCTATTCCTCCAGTAGCACCTGCCGTTTTCCCAGCAAGATTAGCAAGAAAGCTTTCCCCACCCTCTGGTGACCCTCCAACCACCTTCTCGCTCAGAGATGACAGAAGGCTGAGATGTTCTCTCACGCAGCAGCCATCCCCTATCTCCATGACTTGGGGTTCAAAGACATTTTGTAGCCAGTGAGAAGGGCTGAAAATGCCTCACATCCCACATCATTCCCACAGTGAATACACACCTGTGAACACACCACCTTGCCCACACACCCAGAAGTGTGGCTACTACCTGTACACACCATACTCATCCCAAACACACCTGGAACACAAACACATCCACCTTTTCTGCCACACCTCCTACCACAGAGTGGAAATGAACAGTGAAACACGGTGGAAAAAATGCATGGAGTAATACACAGTCATGGGCTTCTGGTGACTACAGAAAAACTTGCAAGTGAAAAAGGAGGGAAAAAAGAACCTGTAGCTCTCAGAAAAGTCTACAGCCACTAAAGTGCCTCTCATCTATGGAGTGCAAAGGATGCCAAGAAAGCATCATGTTCCCAGAAACCCTGAAAGAAGGAAGCCCTCTACACACAGACATATTTCAGAGGTAAAGAAATAAGAAATTCCCCTCTTTCCCTTTGCAACTGAAGGTGAAAATTAGAGTCTGAAAAAGCAGGACCCTTCTGACTAGGACTGAATTGTGTTGGGATGAAAAGAGGGAGGCAAAGCTGGTGTATATTCAGTTTGTGGAGTGCAGATGGAGGTAGTAGCATGGTAGAACAAGGTGTGGGAGAGGGGTGAGGAAAGATGAGTGAGGAGACTGCAGGATATGGATGAACCTGGCAGAATTGTGTGGGAAGCCCAGCACTGAAGTAGCATATTGATTTCCAAGGTAGGAGTGAAAAGGACTTAAACTAATGCCAAAGGTATTGCAGAAAAAGCTCCTCCAGATTAGGTGGGTGGTTGCTCCAAAAGGCATTCAGGCTGCAGGTACAGGACATCCTAAATGCTTTTGCCTGTTGTCACATAGAAAACTCCTGGCAGAGCAAAGGAGGGAACAGCTCACACAGGGAGGACCCTTCCTTTTCTTTAGAGGTGTTCTCTAGAGCCCAAGAGCAAAATAAGCATATTATTGAAGGAGTGGTATCATTATGCAGATACTAGCAATCTAATAAAGTATTTAGGAAAGAAAAAGTAGAAAACCATGGGTAAAACAAGCCCTTTAGAATGGGAGTCAAGAAAAGGCAGGAGTGAAGTTACAATTCACTATGTAAAAATGTATATAGTAATGATGGAGAAGGTGGTAATACAAATTACAATCTGAAATAAGTATTGCTCCACTTTCCAGTGGTTGTTCAGATGTAACATTGGAATATTTCAGATCTCACTCACTCAGTACATTTTTTTCAAGGAGCATACAGCAGAAAATGAGCAGTGACTGGTCTGATCATGTTTCATTAGTTTGCATGCTATTACTTCACACTTACATACAAAGTTCCATATGCCAGTCTCAGTTCTTTCAGAAATGATCTATTTGGACTCTCAGTGGCCCCATGGGGTAGCTCTTACTGTCTCAGCCTGTTTCTGGGGAAATGGAGGTGCAGACATGTGGACTGGCTTGCCTCAAGGCCATACAATGAAACAGAGTCAGAAAAAAAAGCCTTGTCTCCCTGATCTCTAGAACTTCTAATAACAAGCTTCTGCTCTTTATACAGCACAATTTTAAATGTGGATTCTTTACATTCATAGATCTTTCATTAATGAAAGAACCCCCTCATTAGCTCTAGGAACACAGTGTTGTAACATTTTGATGTTCTGCCATTTGTGGACTGGAAAAGCTCTGATTTCTTTGCCAGAAGCAGCAACAATAAGGTAGTTCCTCCTCTTGACATACTGCCAAGGAAACACTGCTGAATTGTCTTTGAGCAACAGCTCTCTGCAAAGCTCATTGATACATTTATCTGTGCCTTCTTTCTCTGGAACAAAATAGAAATCACAGTGCAGGCCTGGGGAAAAAAAAGGCTCATTTTCTTGTGATTTAAATTTTGTTGGATTTTTTGGCAACTTAAAAGTATTTGGTATTCTATTTTACTATGAACATGTTTCATAAACTTTGCAAATTTTGACAGTTCCAGAAGGCAGAATGAAGTGGGTATTTGTGCCAATTTTTGAGCTCTTGAAAATCCACAAAGCTTCTGAGGCAGGTTCATATTTCAGCATCTTCTTTTATTGTAAAAATCTCATATTTTTCCAGAAAGCAGAAAACACAGACAAGGTATCCCATGTAGAAGGAGCTGTAATTTGACATGATGCACTCACACTTCTCTTGACTCAGTTGTTGTAGGCCAGTTGCTCCTAAATAGCTTGGACATTTTCTCTGTTTTCTGCAATTGTGTTGGATTGTCCAAACTACAAAATTACAAAAATCTCCTTTGCAATGAATTCTGGGTCAGAGCCTGCTCCCCAGGGAGGATCTGAACATGCTGCCTGGTCTAGCAGCCTATGCTTGAACAAGATAATAAAGAAACAATTCTAAAAGGAAAGTAAGCTGTGCTGGGCAATTAAGATTGAGGTAGCAACAAGAACACCACTCAGTGACTTAAAATCTAAGCTTTGCTTGCTGAGGGGGATGATTTAGTGGGCGGCTGGCAATTTCTAGCTGTGAAACACAAACACACACACACAAATAATCCAACTGAAAACTCCATTTTTGTCTGTGAGGGGTACCAGGGGCAACAAGTCTGTATTGAGCAGGGTTTCTGTAGCAAGGCTGCCAGGCTGCCGTGTGCAGGAGCTGCCTCACAGCTACTTCCAGATAACTTTGGTATGGATGTGAACAGCCCAGGATGCTTCAGAAACCTCAGCCTGTCAAAGCCAGTCAGAAGATCCCAGAGAGTGTGACACCCCTGCTCAAACAGATTTAAGAAAGAGCAACACCCAGAGCAGGGACACACCTGAGGGACTGTGGTTTGTGGAAAACCTATATCAGAGAGAAGGAAAATGAGCCAAATGCATGGATTGGCAGAGAGAAACCACTGCATTCCAGCCTCAGCCTCCTTCACTGCCCACCACATTGAAGGTACTGGGAGAGATTTGAGTGTAATGCATGGGAAAAACAAGGTAAGTGGGACCAAGAAGGTCTCAACCTTCTTGGAAGTGGTGTTGGACTGAAATTGAGTTGGAAGGAAGAGGAAAAAAAAAAAAAGGTGTTTACCAAAATATTTGTTTAATAGTTTAGTTTTTCTTTTTTTTTTTTTTTCTCAAAGACCCAGTCAGTAATCAAAAATTTACTCTAGGTGATAAATTAAATTCTCCAAGCCATGACAAGTTCCCTTACTCCCCTGGTAAAACTGTCCAAGAGCAACCTGTTGGCACAGCTTGTTCCTGTACCAGTTCCAACTCAAGTTTAGCCTTCTGTGTGATGGGGTTCCTGTCCTCAGGAACAATTGTTTTACTGCCTAATGTAGGTGGCCAGAAGGTCACCAATTTCATCATTTTCAGGCAATGCTGCTTTAGATTTCTCCACATGTTAATTAATGGTCATTTCTGGTGTCACTAATATGTTACAGTGATGTAAGGTTATTACCAGTTCCTCTGTTTTTCTTTCTGATCTGTACCTGAATTATTTGGAACAGCAAGGATGTAGTTCAGAGCCTTGGCTGAGCTTTCCCCCCACAGCTGTTTGTGCTTTCCTTGTTTTCCCTCGGACTTACCAGACTCAGGTCTCATTTTCTCTGAGTGATAGTTCTGGGCAAGTTGCATCACATGACAAGCCTAACTTCCATTTCCAAAGGATCTCAAAGCAATCTACAGAGATTGATACTAAAATGATCGTCCTGTTTATGGAAAGGCAGCTGTTCTTCAAGCTGCAGAAAACAATCACAGATCAGTTACCTACAGGGTAGAAAAAGCATTAAAACCTCAGGGCTCTGAAGCAGGAGAGGGGAAATACTGTCTGCTGGAACTGGATCAATACTTGCAGAAATACTGAAGTTAATTCATTCATGAGCATAGTTTGAAATTAATATTCTGTTTCCAAATGGCATTGCTTTGATTGGAAAAATGGAAGATGTAAGCTATGGATAATGTGGGAGTTTTGAAAGCAGTAAAAATTAAAGACTAACTTACATAAGGAAACAGCAGAGAAAATATATATAGGGTGGCTACAATTTGGTGATTGTGTGATTTCTGTGGAGTTTTGTACTGCTTATTAAAAAGTATAGAAAAAGAGATGGGTTGAACTAGTCTAACCTAGTGTGAGACAGAAAACCCCCAGTTATTCTGGTTTTCCACTTTCAACAACTATCATAAGATTTTTCTATTAAGAACTCACGCCTTAGTCAAAGGACTCAAATAACCACTGCTTATGTGAGATATTTATTTGTCTGCCTGGTGGGGTGTAGGAGCTGTGAATCTCTAAAGTGAGGAACAGAGATTAAAAAGTCATGAGATGGGACAGATTCATTAATGTTAGTGCAGGACCCAAGACTGCAACATTAAGTAGGATTCACTGCCATGAAATTTAGACAAAAGCTTGTCAATCCTGTCAATTCTGTGAAAGTATTTGCAGTGTAAAGGAGAATAACCATATCCTTCCAGCTGGATAACAATGACAAAGTAACTAATACACTTCTCTGGAGCAAGAACTACCAAGAGTCATTAAAGGTTAGGAAGGAGCATCAATGGAGCCTGAAGAATTTACTAGAAAAAAATATTAGCTGCTTGTTTCTGCTTTCACTGGCATTACAGAAAACCTTCAGTTTGGGTTTTATCAGAGCATGCTCTGCATCTAAAATCTGAGACAAGATTCTGCTCTAGGCTATTCCTGGCGCTGAGATTGGTACAGTTGCACAGTAACATTTTGCCTAGTCTATAAGCACCAGCTTAAAATCTCTCTCCTTCCCTGGCATCAAAACAAGTAATTTGATAAAATCAGCTTTCCTTCAAGCAATTTTTTTCCCCTGACGAATGTGACACTAATCAAATGCATTTCATTAAAATACTTGGGAATTTGAAAGAAAAAACAAACAACAAACAGAGCAACAAAATTAATTGCAGGTCTGACTCACCTACATGCTTTATTTGATGTCAACTGACAACACTCCAGTCCAGAAGTAATGAAAGAAAAATTAAAAAGGAATTTAAATTAATTGAAAATATTAAAATGCACGTCTGCAGAAACATTACATATAACTGGAAGTTTATTTCAAACATATTACTTGCTGCTAGTTAATTACTGTTGCAAAGCATATTTTAAAGGTTCAAAGTGCTAAGAACTGCCAGATCTGGCAGCATCTGCTCCTGTAGGAAGTTGATAAGACAGGGTTTTTTTACACACATGATATTTTCTTCTGCTTTCCAAACTAGCTGCATAAAATAGGACCTATTCTTAGAAGTTCTCAGCTGAAAATCAGCTGAAAGTTCCACCCCAAACCACAATAGTGGAGGTAATGGATATTTCCCTGCTCTAATACCCAAAATGCTGGCAATACAAAAGAAGTCAGATTGCAGTGAAAAATTCCCTTATTCCTCTGCAATTAATATTACTAAACAAAATAGACTAGAGATACAAATTCTTTAAAGAGTACTGATTATCTAAACTTGTTTTTTCTCTTTTTTTTTTATCTAACACTGTGTACACAGCAGAATTTCTTTCAAATTGTATAAAATACCATAAGAAAAAGCTTAGTCCTTTAACACCCTGAAGGCAGCATAGAACAAAAAGCTAACAGGGTTTTCACCAAGACAAAAAGCAAGGCAGATATATTTAATATTCTCCCTTGGTTTTTCTGATGAGCAGCTCAGCAATGTACAGTGCCTTTAAATGAAAGCTGTGCTGTAATAGTTATTTTTTTCCTTAAAATTTGTACACACTGGTTTCATTCCATAGCCCAAATAATTTCTCACATCTCCAGTGCTGTCAGTATAGTTTATAAATCTAATAGTTGATTATGGAAAAGTCACAAACTTGCAGAAGTAACACAATCCTATTTCTTTCATGCCTCAGATTCTATAGGGAGATTGGGACAAAAATTCCATGTGCAGAGAAAAGACATATTCATGAGGAGCTATCATACATATTAAACAGGAGAGTGCTCCTCAGAGGCTGAAACAACACCCCAGGAGAGAGGAATTTAAAAGCCAAGGATCCTGCCTGGTTTGCTTTACGTTCTGCTAGGAAGAAATATAGAAAACAACAGAATTTATTTAAGTATTTGGAGCACCTCTCCTGTTTTTCTCACATGCTCTGTTGGGTTTTGTAATTCAAAGTGAATAGCTCTTATAGAAAACTAAAGAAGATAAAGAAGTAACTTTGCAAATTGCTTCTGAAGGGGTAACAATTTTAAAATAACTAAGGTATTATGAGAATTAAACATTCTTTGAGATACCTATGAAGAATGCAGGAAAATAATAAGCTACTATTGCATAAATTTAATCAACCTTACGTTTTTTTTAATACCAAAGGGGTACTAAAGATAAGATTTTCAGAAATATTCTTTGGGCAACAACTGTTTTGTCATCTCAAACCTTCTGGGTATTACACTAGCATCTCAACTTTGTTGGTAAAAACCAGCTTTATATCTGTAACAAACATACTTTTTCCAGCTAATTCCAATAACTTATTTTGTGACTGCTTAGGGCAATGAATCTAACAACATAATCATCAGTATTTTAAGAAATACTGTCATAAAATACCACCAGATTGTCCCGAAAAAGTCATCACATTCATCCTATCATGTAGTCAAGGTGCTGTTGCACAGCACAGGACATTTTGTGATTGTGGCCTACTTGTCACAAAAATTGGAACTATATTTATCTGTCTGCTGAATCCCATGGGAAGAAGTGCTGGATGAGGGGTGGCAGGGCTTCTTCAGGGACAGACCTGTTCTGGAGGAAACTCTGAGCAAGGGACAGACCCCTCAGGGGTGGTGAAGGGCATTTGAACCATGGCCAAGATGGGTCTTAGGACAAAGAGACTGGAAGATGAAGGGCTGCACACATTTGGCTACAGAAAAAAAGTAAATGTGTCAGTCCTTAATCCCTTGGGGTAGGAAACTGTTCAGTGGCTGTGGCTGTATTTCTGCTGCAGTGTTATTGCAAAGTATTTTACTCCCTGCTCTCCTGACTCTGTTCCTGCCACCAGCTTCATTTTGCCTTTTTATAAATCAAAGAATGCACTAAGCAATAACACTGGGGAGGAAAACAGAAAAAGTAACTCCTGAAGAAATTGTTAGAAGCAATTCATATTTATTTTCAGCTCAGCAGGGTAGCAGGTTCACTCCTTGGCAGCTATTTACACAGCAACATAACACTAGGAGCCATGCTCCAGTTTTCTCCAGGTACAAAGATAAACCACATAAGAATTTAGGTTAGAAAGGTCCTGTGGACATCATCTGATTACTTGCAAAAATAGGCCAGCTTCTAACTTCACGGTAGCTTTCAGCTTTGGTGCATGTCACCAGTGTCACAAAAGAAGGAAATAAACTCAGAGCTTGTGTGAGCTCACAGATTACAAGCTCACCTCTCCCTAGGACTTCAAAACAGCAGTGACAGTGCTCAAGTACCTCTGAAAATGACTGAGAGACTCAGAGAAATCTCTCCTACCCCTTCTCTACCACTTTGAAGACTGTCTGTCACTAGGGGAGAGCTATGAATGTGAACATCACCAGAGTGATCCTGAATGGAGCCAGGAGCAGCACTCAGACCTCCTGTGTCAGCTGCATTCATTCCTTGCAGTGTGGTAGGTGGCACAGGAGCAAGGAGCACCGCACTTCTCAGAGAAACTTCACAGGAATCAGGCCTTAGCACAGCTCTCCAAAGAATACTTCCTCAGACAAGGTCCACAGATGTCATTGAGGAGATTTTTCACAGATCCATGGGGCAGGGACTTGACAGCTGGAAGCATGGGTGGCACCATTCAGCAGAACAGCGCAGTTCTGTATGGGGCTGGTGGACTTGACCCTGTGGGAGACAGAGCACACAAGCAGGGCGACACTACAGAGGGATCCCCACTTTGGCAGGGGGAAGAACATCTCACATCTTTGGAGGGAAGAGCCCTGCTGCAGTTAGACTTCATGAGCTGATGTCAGGGGGGATCCATCCTGGGACACTTGTGATGCCTGGAGCTCCATGGGAGACTTGCAGTTCACCAGTCTCACACTGGGCTCTCCATTTCCTATCACTAAAGAGAAAAATGCTCTGTTCCACGAGGGACTTTTTGCTGTTCAACTAAAGGTATTTGGGACAGAAAGTATAAAGTATCCCAGTTAAAGTATCCAGTTAAAATCATCTGTATGGATGTGTGAAAGGTGGAAGCCTCTGCTTCATTAAGGTTATCCAATCAAGGTCTCGTTCAGTGCAAAAGAGCATAATGAGGACAAAATTATGAAAGAGAAATCCACAGACACAAGCATTCAAGAAATAACAGACAAAATGGCAAAGACCAAAAGTTTTCAGCTACTAATTGATGGGCCATCAAAAGGCCCAGCTCCAGCTCCAGGCACAGCTTTGAACAGGAGCACTCAGCTTTGTAACAGACAAGAAAGGTGGGGTGAAAGTGGAGCAGGAGGATTTGAGTACATTCAAGGTGGGCCTCTGTAAAACTTGTTCAGGAACTTTTAGGGGACGAGGAGGAAAGAGAGGGAGCAAGGGATGGGACTGAGCCTCTGGGAGCAGGTGATAATTGCAGACACAATCACTGTGTCACAGTCCTTTGCTTGCGTGTGTGCCATCTCTGGTGGGACCTACAGACAGGAATGTAGCAGCTGTGTCCATTAGCCTGGGATAGAGACTCCCAGGTCTACGTGCACCACACTGGGCTCTGGCAGCTGGGCAGGAGGAAGCCCTTAGCTGCATGGCCCTTAGCTATGGCCACTGTGAACATGCCTTAGCAGCCGTGTTCATTGCTGGCTGACTTCTGTCCAACACCAGGAGACTTTTCATGGCAGAGGGGGGAAGAATCTCAGGTGTTTTATCTAAAAGTACAAAGGAAACGCCATACTCGCTTTTCGTCACTCAGTCTTCCCAGGCCCAGTCTCCATGGGTGTCCCTCTGCAAACCAATCTAGTGGGATTTGGTGTGTAGTACCTGGAAGAAGTCCTAGGAGGGATGGAAAGGCAGAGAGATCAGTAGACTCAGAGAAGCCAGGTCAAGTCATGGGTTTTGAAGGGTAAAGAGAGAAGCTCTGTGTGAGAGAGGAAATTTTGGGGCCATTTCTGATTGTGAACACCTATTCCCTTCCTTCCTACAGGGACCTGCTTTGTGAGACTTGGCATTTCAGAGTGCCAGGCAGCTTCCCCAGCTGTTTGTTCTGAGGACTGAACTCATGACAAACAAAACTCAGCTGAGTCAGGAAGAAAGAAACAAGTCCTTCTTGCAAAGTGTCCAAGGGAAAGCCAATTGTCTTTGACAATGCAAAGAAGGTGGTGAGTGGGTCCCAGGAGCCTTTTATACTCTCCCTTCCTCCCAGAAGGAAGGAGCTGCCATAACTGTGCCTCCTTGGAGAAGGAGTAACACCTACCTCTGTAGGTCACCCACTGCTCAAGGAAGCATGGACATGGGCAGTCAGAAAAAGAATCATATATGTCTCTTCCCACTCATAGTCATGCCTAGTTCCTTATAAACACATTTCACAAATGCATTCTTTCAGAAAATTATTCTCCCCAGTTACAATAATGCCATCCCTGGACCTCTTCTGAGACTGGCAAAGAATCAGAGTCTCTGAAGGAATCTGTGAAGGGCATCCATTATCCAGATGGAAATAGGAATGAGAGCAAGTCTTTTTTTAAAGATAAGAGGTCCACGTTCTTCTTGGACCAATGAGCAGATTTCAAGAGCTCTGCTGTGCTCGCTGACAAAGTTCTACAGTCAAATGAAGTATGTTCAGTGAAGGAGATTTATTTACCCTTGGTAATAAAATGCCCTGTTGTTCCCAGCAATGCCATGAAGAGGATCCCTAGAATCACTGCAACAATCCAGCAGGTAGTAGATTGTTGCAGCCTGAATTGCTGCTAGTAAAGTCCAGGGTAAAGAACCAAAAAGGGCCTTTGTATAATATCCACAGATGCTTAATTCTGCCACCAGGGGTGAGATGTCCAGAGTCCCAGAGCACCCACATGTCGAGAGTCCAGGTTCCTCTCTGTCCCCAGAGGGCCGAACTGACCGGTGCTCTCAGGTAGTACCAAGATGATGGCCAACAGGGGAATAGGGAAGTAGCAGCTCAGGGACATAGGAACAGACATAAGAACAGGGGAAGGAGCCAGTGGGGTCTTAACAGCTTTTTGAGGGGAGCTTCTTGTGTCTCCCTAACTTAGGGGATGCCCCCCAGGGCCTCCACAGTAGATGAAACAGGAGAATCTAACAAGAAGAAAAAGAACATAAATGTGAGAACGGTGAGGTTTTCTTAATGGGACCAGCTCTGAAAATACAGTTCATGTCAAACTGCAGTGTCAGTTTACCTCAGGCCTGCACTCATGTCAGAGTCCAACAATGTCTGGCAGGGTTCTTTTTGATATTCCATACATTGGTAATTCAACCTTTAATAACAAATTTGTTTATTTGAAGACGTGATGTTTCATGAGATTCTGATTTAGCAGAATCAACCACAGCCATGTGTTGGAAGCACAATACAAGAGCAAACTAAGAGAATGTAGCAATTTCAATAAAGACATGAATCACAATACAAATGTGATTGTCACTGGCAGAATTTATGATATGTTCACCATTGCAATGCTGGCTAGCACCAGGAAGAAATATGTATCAGGCTAATCAGGCTATATATATGTATGCACACTGTCCCCATGCTGGTCTGGTTAACTTAGAAAGACATTCATGCTCTTTTGATTAACTCACGAACAAAAATTCACACAGCCAGGTGATATAATCAGCTGATCCACCCAACTGATACAAATGTTAATCAAAAAAATTCAGTCACTGCATACTTCATCAGTACATTGCACTTTCCTTTGAGAGTCGCTCCCTTGAGACTTACCCCATTATAGGGGCTTATTGATCAGTCACTACTCAGCTTTCCATCTGAAGGGAAGTCCAAATACCGTGAGTGTTTTGATACAGCATCAACAGAAGTTCTTAGATCACTCTGTCAGAGCTCCAAATCTTCCACTTTAACCTACCTTGAACTGTCCATCCTGCCCAATCTTAAACAGCAGGACAGAAAGGAAAAGTTAGCATATAAATGCACATCTCTAATTCAGACATGAAATCTGCTAGACTGCTTATTTACTAATGCATGTGTCTTTTCCATTATTAACAGACTTTACCTTTATTCTTCATGTTCCTGTTCCCCTCTGTTCTTTGTCTTTGCTGTTTCTTGGCAGTTCTGTGTTTCACAATCAGAGAGGAGTGCTCCTTTTTATCCCTGTCATATGCTTTTAAGTGTTGCTTTTTTAAACTTTGCTTTCCTTGGAATTTAGAAGTCCCATCTGCCACAAAGCCTGGACATGGATCTGGATTTCCCTGAGGGTCAGTTGAGCTTTCCTCACAGCACTTTGGAATAATTTCTAATGACAGAGCATATTATTAGCAGAAAAATAATATACATAAGGAATGATGTCATACATCAGCTTTTTGGAATACAAAACAGTTTAAGCAGTGACAATAGCTCACAAAGAGGTCAATCTTTAGTGATTAAACAGCTGCTCTGATGGATGCTCCATAAATCATTGAGGGAAACAGGAGAGTGCTTTGACAGGGGAGTGAAGTCATCTAGTGTCCTTCACATCCCATAAATAAGCCATTTAGGCTTGACCAAGATGAAAAAGGAGAGAAATTAAATTTCCTCACTTAGCAAACAGGTAATTCTAGTGGGATAATTTACAGATTGCATTTCTCTTTCACTGCAAGCACTGTCAATGAAAGCAATGCAGGTGCATTTGATCCGTAGCAACATCCTTAATTATTTCAATTTATTTATTTATATTAACAACACAGCAAATCAAGAGTTTGAAGAATTGGGACAAGAAAATTGAGGGGGGGGGGGTTACCTTAACTTCACACGAGGAAGCTGAAATGTAACAGTAGAACAGGTGGTGCCTGCGTCCTAGTCTCCATATGTGACTCTGCGGGGTGGCAAAGTAACCTTTCTGACTGAAACATGGCAACTGCAAGATAAGAAATAATTATTGTGGTGACCTGTTGTATTGTGGTTTTATTTTGAAGGTTATTGTTTGATTTGTACCTTGGTAGCTTATTGGGTTTTTTCTCCCCCTGGTTTTGCAGACCTGCCTTTATTATTCAATTGAGCCAGGTGTCTTATCTTTTTGCTACTTAGCTACTTTTCTGCCAACTTTCAAACCCCTTCCTCCCACATCCAGTTGTTAACTCCTCCTGTCCCAAGCAGTTTTCCTCCCTTGTATTCCCTGCCTTGTGTTCCACCCACAGTTCTTACATTACCCTTTATAAGCTGCTCTTTGCCCCCAGCTCCTTGCCTGGGACCCCGAGACTCGGGGAGTGTAACATCAAATAAAGTAGCCCAGTGCCACCCCAGGCCTGTGCTGCTGCTGTGGCCTTTTTGTTCCGCGCTGCGCCTCCACTGGTAGCTGGGATTCTGCGGAGCCCCG
>JAYDZK010000056.1:55396947-55418499 GCA_034509185.1 Euphonia xanthogaster | reverse complement strand
CAATTGAGTTGCTTTTCATGTTCTCAAAGTCCAGCATGATGGGTTGCAGATCCTGCTGGGACCGTGGCCAACATGCAGCCAGATGAATTGCACCCATAACTCCAGTGATTAAATACCTAGAAGAGAGCAGTGGTTTCCTCAAACATGGACACCCAAGGGAGGTGGGACACCTCTGCATGGGTGACATTCAGGTTGGCTTGCCTGTCTCTGTGTGCTATGGTACTGGCCAAACCTACTGTCTAAAGGCAAAATTTAAGGACAAAGCTCCCTGGACCACCTACCTTGTGCACACTGTGACACTGGTGTAGCACTGTCCTGTGGGGCTGCAGCAGGTTGGTATCTCAGGATGCTTCAGGAGAACCGTAGCACTGCAAGTCCAGCTACCATAAAGTTTCACAGAATCACATCTCTGTACAAGCAAAACTCTTGCATCTAGGCAAGCATGGTCCACCTCTGAAAAGGTGCTTTTTCTACTTTGTCAAAGGAAGTGATATCACACTTCCCTTTTGCAGAGAACATGCAAACAATCTCATTTTGCAAAATTGTGCCCAACCTAGGTGAAAATGTTAATAGAGACTAATATAAAATCTCAACAGCCAAACCGAATTTCATTTTTATATCTTTTATTTTAAAGAAAGCAAGCAAGCAGCCCTGGGTAGCCGGGGGAGTCACCGCTCCACTAAGAGCACACACCACTTACAAGTTCAGCAAAGTATATATACTGTTTTTAAGCCTACAAAGCATTTTCCAGTGTGCTTGTGTTAGTCTGAATCAGCAAATATCAATAAGCTGGAATCAGCAATTTCATGATCTTTCCAGGTGGTCTTTGGCTTCCTTTCCATCTTGTGGTCGTCTGGAGGGAGGCCCTTCACCAGTGTCTGCTACATAATTTTAGTCTCATACAAGTGCATCAAGCTTTTTATTATACATAAGCATTTAGTCGCTTTGTTGCAATATCCCTTAGCTTTACCACAACTTCTTGTATTTTATTCTAAGCATCAGTAGTTTTGCTACCTCATCTCTTTACTATACTTCTTCTATTTTCTTGTTCCATGCTTTATTTGGCTATTCAGTCAGAAAGTTTGAAAATCGTTTTTTGTAGTTATCCCAGGGAACGCGTCCACTCTTGACACAGCAGATAGAAGCATTTGCTGATTCCATTGCCAGTTGACACGAATCTCAAAAACATTTTTCACAGTTGTTGCACATCCCAGCTAGATGGTGACAGTGGGGGGGCGACAGTCCCTTTCTTTTGGGGCTCCGCGAAATCCCAGCTACCAGTGGAGGCGCAACGTGGAACAAAAGGGGCCACAGCACGGGCCCGGGGGGCATTAGGTTACTTTATTTGATGTTAAACTCCCCGAATCCCAGGGTCCCAGGCAACAAACTGGGGGCAAACAACAGCTTATAAAGGGGGGCAGGTCTCAAGGGAGGATACAATATTCAACTAATCAGGAGAACTGGGGGTGGAACACAAGGCAGGGAATACAATGTATAAACCAGTGAAGGATTTCAAGGGAGGAAAACTGCTTGGGATAGGAGGGGTTAACAACTGGATGTGGGGGTGAAGGGGATTGAAACTTGGCAGGGAAGTAGCTAAGTAACAACAGATAAACTGACACCTAGCTCAGTTGAATAACAAAGGCAGGTCTTTGTCACTCTAAAACAGGGGGGAAAAAAACCCCAAAGGACTACCAAACCACAAATCAAACAATAAACCTGCAAAATAAAAACACACTGCAACAAGAGTCCTGTAGAGAAGAGGGGCTCAGGATGGGACTGGTTTTCAAGGAGCAGCTCCACTGAACTCAACAATGGTCTGTCCCAAAAAAGCAGGATATAAAACAAAGGTGGCAGCAAATGTCCTCGAAAAGATAGGGAACTACAGGACAGTCAGCCTGACATGAGGAACCGACATTTTAAAATAAATCTTTACAATAAACCTTTGGCTACTGAAAGGAACTCCTTGGGCTTGGACAGGTTGCTCTGTCTTGTGCTGTGTGGCCTAATGAGGTCTAAAGGAGATTTTTCAAAGCCTCCACATCCAAAGATCTCTTCCCCCCTCACTCCACTTTGTGTGGTGTGTGGTTTAAGGTGCTGGCAGGTCCATACCAGCTTCAGGGACAGTCCTGTAGGAGTGAGCTGCAGGATGCTGTTGACCCATTTTCATAGAATGATTCTGTGGCTTTTGATATTTCAAAATCCTCCAGACAGGGTAGTGATTCAGGGGGCAAAACAAGCTAGTACAGTTCCTCCTAGAATCAATTGTGCACACAGCAGAAATCATACAAAGGATGAACACTGACTGAACACAGAACTTTAGCCCTGGTTTACAAGTTGTAGGCAGATTTTTGACATAAACATCAGACTTCTCCCACTTGCCAGCAAGCTGGATCTAACTTCTGCCCCTACATCCCTGATTTCTTCACTGTGCTGCTGCAGCTGACTCTATATTCTCTCAAGATAATTTAAATACAGAATGCAGGATTTAATTAAATAATATCAATAAAATCAATAATTCAGTGTAAGAGATTAAGTAACTACACCTATTAAATGCGACTCATCAAACTAAATGCTCTTCTCCAGCTTGGAGCTGAAGTACATTTTTTCCAAAAATACACATTAAAAAAAAAACTTTGATCACAGACAATTCAACTTGTATCTAGCTCATCTTTTTTTTTCTCACAAACGGTAAACCACAGTAAATCCACGATTTGAAAAGATAACACCAGCTCACAGGAAATGCTTTTTCTGAAGACATTAATTTAAACCAGGCAGGAAACATCAGCTTGTCTTGAAGACAGGCTGAGGTCAAGAGTTGAGAGCTGCAGCTCAGCTGTGGACATGCTATTGGTATAAAGAAAAAAGTAACAACTGACCACGGCCAGACTCGTGCATAAATATCTAATTGCTCTCATTCTTGTTGCAATGATTCAGGCAGAAAGTTAAGAAAGATTTCTCCAGTGGCAACAGTTCTGCTATAGCCTTTCCACATCAAAATATTCTCTTCTTACCCACGCAAGCACCATCATTCACCTCCATGCACTGAATTTTGAAGAACTAATCATAGGAAGCTGATGTAGTAAAAAAATATTTCTGCAAGGCCATATGGGAGCTGAGCACATGCACTTCATTACAGTCACCCAATCAAGGTCCATTTAAATGCATAAGAGCATAATAAGCTACAGAGACAGAAACCTGGTGCACATAAAATAACAGAGGGAGCATTTTCCACATAATATCAGAGGATGGATATGAAATTCTGCATTGTTTTATTTCTGAAACTGTTGTACATGAAAAGGTGAGCAAAATGAAATGAAAAATCAAGACAAGCAATTTGTCTTTCATCCCTTAATTATTTATCTTGGGTTTAACATTAGCATAAAGAACAATTCCTCTTGGTGACCGTCGTGGATCCCTTCCAACTCAGGACATTCTATGACTCCGTGATTCTATGAAGTAAAATGCCCCTTGCAGAGGGGGGGGGACTGTTTAAAAACAAGGCAAGAGGAAAACACTAGCTCACCTCCTCCTTTTATCATAGATAGAATGACCTGTTAAACCATCCAAAAATATGACAGTAACATGAAATTTATGTGAAAAAAGTAGCCTTTTTATGTGTCTTGGAGAGTTGGGGGATGTGCGTGGATTATTGCTATTTTTTGATGGTGCAGCACCTGCTATAAATAAAACCACAAGCTGTAGGAGGTAGCACATAAACCAGTGCACTCTCACATTCTCATGACCAAGCCAAAGCCCTCACCAAAAATGCAATTCTGTGAATGCAGAAAACCAAGAGTACTGCAGTATTTCTCTTCCATGTGGCTGAACAAGAGTCCTTTGCTATATCCCCACTGTAGCACAAAGAAGATTTTGCAGTTCAAAGACTTTCAAAGCTCATATTGCTCATATGTGGTTGAAAAAAATTCCAAGAATGGTGAAGCCAGATCATACCAGGAAAATTTAATATCTGTGCCTCCTGTCTGTTGTCACTTTTTGGACCACTTTTTTCACTCTCTGCCTGCTCTGAACAGGATTTCCTCATCCTTAGGATGAGGAAATTGGATCTAATTCAGTCTCTCACTGAAAAGGTGATCAGATGCCTGAAGAAGACAGGTAGAAGAGATGAGGCTTTATGTGCAATGAAAGATAAGCTACATTTAAGAAGAACAGAGAAACAATCCACTAGAAACTAACTAAATTATGCAGATGGCCCTGTCATCTTTGAGAAAATTAAATATCATTAAAAAAAAGGCAACATTTTTGACGGGAACAAAATATTCTAATTAAACAACTAAAACAAGTCTATCACTAATAACTGAAAAGCCATGATTCTCCACAAAACAACTGAAAAATTTCCACCAAGTCCTCAGTGGGTTCACTAAGGAGAAATTGATGCATGAGTCTGCATTGCTCCTAAAATGGAGACTGCTACGTGGAAAAGATTTCTGTATGGGCTACTATAAAAAGCAGGGAGAGCAGTTAAATTAGGGTAACTCCACATGTACAATTACATTATGCCAGTATAAAATTTATTATCATTTAGATTCAGTTACTTCCAAGCCAACATAAATTAACCAGGGGAAGACAAATGAGAGTAAGAATGCTTACATTCTTAGAATGACTAAGGCCACTTTATTGAAGGGAAATGAAATCACATCTTATCATACAGCAGGAAAATGCCTTTCTGTGGGCAAATTCTTAAGGAGGGTCTTGGCACAGATTTGCTTGCAGGGGAAACCAAAGTAGATCTTTTGTTAGAGGCTGTGAGGTGCTCAGCATGGATTGCCTCGATCAGAGCTTTCACAACAGAAATAAAATATAAGCATTTGTGTAAAGCAGAGCATTGCTTTCTGTGCTCTGAGAACAGTGCTGCATTTGTTACCTTTAGCTCTCTGTTTCACAAGGCTCCCTGTGCATTATATGTCAGGTCTCCAGCAGCACTGGGGATGCTTTCACAGCTCTGGGATTTTATTACCAGCCACACACCCACCTTTCACAGGCAAGGTCTTTCTGAATATCCACTCTTCAGTGGGAGGTTTGAACCAATCAAATGCTTTTTTAAATGAATAGTTTATTCACCAAAGATAACTGTGAATTTGACCTAATTTACCAGGCAGCTTTGAACCTGTTTTCAAGTGAGGGAGAGAGAAAAGGAGGTTATTATTTTACCATTTGAAAAAGAAGGTATGTTAATTATCCAGGTCAGATTTACACCAACTGGTTTATGAAGATCCAGGTGGCAATTAGCTAACACCATGGGAAAAGTCAGAAAGCTGACTGCTTCCTCTTGAATGACCTTTGTAATGTCCCAGTGTATAGTGGTGTACTGTACAAACTCACATTACATTTATTTATGGAAAAAAACATCATTTCCCACAAAGCTTTAGTGACATAGAGAGAACAACTATTTAATTCATGTTATTTTGCATTAAAAATACAAAATTTCTTACCATTATCTTTGGAAGAAGGCCAACAAATTTTGATGGAAACCAGAATGGAAAGAGTCATGCTAAGTGGGGGGATGCTGAGTGAACACTGAATCCACTCTTCACACAGAATGGTAAAATTATTCCTTTAACCTGTATTTAGTCTTTTTTCACAAGGACTTTTACTGCTCAAAGTGCCAAAATAGTAAGAGGAAAAAAAACCCTAAGATACTGTCAACTTTAGAAACAGAAGTGAGAAAAATCGTTTCACAGACTGATTCTGCTTCTTTTTAAATGAAAGTAAAATAGCCACAATTTCCAGTGCGTAATTTTTTATGATGCCTGCATGTCCATTAAAATCAATTATCAAAAAATTTCATATAAGCTTTGGAGTACTCACCTGACCTGCAGAGAAAGCACACTCTCCATGAAGATGTATGACATTTGTGTAACAACTTCTGCATCCACAGACATGAAGAGTTCTGCTTGGTTTTCTTGTTGTTGGGCAAGGAGGTGTGGGGATTGGTTTTTTGTGGGCTTGTGTGTTTAAATACAGTGCAATGCCCCCAAGGGAAGCTAGAGTATAAAGCACTGGAGAAATCCCAGAGAATTGTTGAATACTACCCCAGCATGTTCCCCAGGAGATCTCTTTCAAACACCCAACTGATGCATTTTCCTGGGACAGAAAAGATGGGGGAGAATTTCCAGAAACCTCATGGTAGGTTGACTCTGGCTGAATGGCAGGTAGCCATCCAACCACTCTATAATTTCCTCTTCTTAACTGGACAGGGGAGAGAAAATATAACAAAAGGCCCCCAGGTCAAGATAAGGACAGCAAGAGATCATTTACCAATTACTGTTATCGGCAAAACAGACTCAACTTGAGAAAAATAAGTTTATTGCTAATCAAATTAGGAAGTATAATGAGAAATAAAACCAAGTTTTGCAGCACCTTCCTCCACCCTTCCCTTCTTCCCAGGTTCAGCTTCACTCCCAATTTCTCTACCTCTTCTCATCCAGCAGGGAGAATGGGGGTTGTGGTGAGTTCATCTCACATTGTCTCTGCTGCTCCTTCCTCCTCAGGGGGAGGACTCCTCACATGCTTTCCTGCTCCACTGTGGGGTCCCTCCAAAGGAAAGCAGGTCCTTCAAGAATCTTTCCAACGTAAGTTCTTTGCAAGGGCTGTCTTTCATGAAGTGCTCCAGCATGAGTCCCTTTGCATGAGGTGAAGTCCTTCTCCAATGAGGACTCCTCCCTCCACAGATTCTGCCAGGACAGATTCTGCTCCAGCACAGGCTTTCCTTGGAGTCACAGCCTCCTCCAGACATCCCCCTGCTCTGGTGTGGGCTCCTTCAGGGGCTGCAGGTGGATCTCTGCACCCTCCCCTGCCCTCCAGGGGCTGTAGGGGCTCAGCCACCTCTCTGTGGGCTGCACCACAGAATCTCAGGGAAATCCCAGCTCTGGAGCAGCTCCTGCTCCTCCTTCTGCCCTGCCCTGGGTGTTTGCAGAGCTGCTCCTCTCATATTCACACTACTCTCTTTCACCTGCTGTTGTGCAGTATCTTTTACACTTTCTTAAATATGTAATCACAGAGGTGCTACCAGTGTTGCTGAAGGGCTCAGCCTTGACCAGCAGCAGGTCCATCACAGAGCTGGGGGAAACTTCTGGCATCTTCTCACAGAAGTCACCTCTGCAGTCCACCCCATCACCAAAACCCTGCCACAAACCTAACACTCCTTTAACTCAAGTTTCTCATTACATTTTCTACAGCTTCCTAAACACACTTTACTCCCAAATGACCACTGGCAGAATGATACCAACAGATTGATTTTACAATAATGATAACAGTTTCTTGTGTCTGCATGGAGATTTTATAGATGTTTGAAGAACAAAGGGATCCCTTCCAACATGCGCAACCTCATTCTGAGCTTGCAAAATATTTAGAAAGGGGAAACTCTGAGACTTCTTTCTCCTTTACCAAAATATGAAAGGACCTTTCAGAGGATGGTGTATTCCCTCACCAGGCTGTGCACATCAACACCAGCAACATCAGCATAGAGTTCAGGCACCACTGGCTCAGGCACCTGCAGCACTGTGTGCCCACTGCTGGTCTTCATAGCTGTTTTCAGGGAGCACAAGAGCTGTGCTGGAGAAGGCCGGTGAGCTGCACTCCACTGCCAGCAGGACTTCATGATGCAGTACCTGTAAATCATGAAATGATGAAATTATGCCTTCATGCAAAGAAATGTACCTTAGATCTTCCCTTTGGATACTTTGTTTACTTCAGAGAATATCCTGTAACTTAGAGGAGAAGAATCATTCCCCAGCAGTGCTGCACCTTCCAAGGAAGCACTGGAGCACCAAAATACAAGGACACTTAAGCAAACAGAAACAAGTGGCATTTTCAAGAGAAGGAAACAGAAACAAGTGGCATTTTCAACAGAAGGACAGAAAGGTTTTGACCACAGAGGTTTTATGCCGCAAAACTCAGTAAGGAGATGTGGCAGACACAAATCTCCTCAGCTAACAGATTACTCTCAGTATAGTGTAGACATAGAAATCTTGTGTAAAATCTCATTTTCTATGTCTCATTTCCATTTAGCTCTGCCAACCTCATGTTCAATTGTCCATAAAGCAAGTGGCTTACATGGCTCGCTGGCAGCTCGAGGGCTGCTTCATAATCTTTTGTTTCTGCAGGTAAGAGAAGATGTCAGATGGTGGCACCTCAGGATATGGTGGAGCACCTGGAAGGGCGAAAGGAGCAATGGTAGAAAACTCTATGGCAGTGGTTGTAGAGAGCAGCTTCTCTGCAACACTGCCTTCCTTCCCTACCAAAACCTGGTTTTTTTCCTTACCACAATTCACAATAACAGAAGGTCTTAAAGGGTGCTTATTTAAATGGCCCAATTTTACATTCTAAAATTTGAGATTTTGGGTCTTGTTAATTTTCTGCTTCCTTACATTTTTTTTTTTATTAGCATTAAATCTTCTTACCTAATGTAATCATTTCATACAGTAGAATTCCAAAAGACCACCTGCAAGAAAAGAAAACAAAGTGATGTTGTTTGCTGGCTTAAATACATAAAAACTAGACATGGCCAGCAGACAGGAGAAAGAATGAGCTGTAAAAGTGAAGTGTTATGCTGAAACTAGATCTGCCTTCCTGTGAATTTCAGGACATGAAATGACACATAAAGGAGTGAAAGAGACAGGTGAACTTCTAGCCTCAAAATGAAGCCATACATGTCTGCCTTGATGGTAGGGGGTTTGCTCTGGAGCCTCTCTGGTGCCTGCCACTTGACGGGCACTTTCCGTGTGACTGAGCTGGCACCATGTGCTTGAGTTTCGTAGGCCAGGCCCAAACCACAGAGCTTGGCAGTGAAGTTGTGATGAAGAAGGACATTCCTGGCAGCAATGTCACCATGGAACAAGTTCTTTTCTTCAAGATAAGCCTGGGAAATTGGAAAAGAAAGAAAACAGGATGATTTTAAAAGCAAATTTAATTGATACAAATTTTCACTGAGTTTATGCTTGTCTTCAACACTGTGGAGTTACATGTGCTCACCGACATAATGGAAGCATATTTTCACAAAGCCTTTATTCTCAGTGCTTAGGCCAAGAAGACTTAAGCCACCACCCAAACTTGTGTTGCAATCAAGCAAGAAGGAAAAAATGCAGCCAACCTGAGAGGACTTACCAGAGCTGCTGCAACCTGCTGTCCAACCTCATATACCTGCCTCTCAGTGAGGTCATAGGGGACACCATCCATTGCCATTACATCCTAGACACAAAATAAGAGACCTTGGTTCAAACAAATGCCACAGCAGTAGGATTGTGGGGAATATTTCCTTCTAATCTATCTAATCTTATGCTCCTCCTTCTCACAATTGCTCAAAAATTGACTGAAATGTAGGAGGACGTGAATGGGTGATGCTGAGGTTGTGTTGAGTAAGACAAGTATATTAGAGACAGCTGGTGGGCAAATTGACATGTGGGGAAAAAAATTAATGTTAGACAGAAATTGTCAGAATGACAGTGAAGAATGACAATCCACACAGATGAATTAAAGATATTATAAATTAGAATGATGAAAAGCACATTTCTAACACATGAATTGGGCACCTAACCGTCCATCTCTCCTACCACCCTGCCTGTAACAGTGAGAGATGAGAGAGAATAAGGTAAACACACAATGTTCTTCCTGTGCCATTTTAGAGCCCACATATATGTTCTACTTAAAAACTTCCTTAGAGGTTATGGTTTCAACATGTTCAGTAACCTTTGAAAGGTTACCTTCCATAACTGACCTCATAGGAACTGTCAGTATCCACAGCAGTCAGTGGCAAGACATTCCATTAGTCAAATCCTCAGATCATGAAGAATCAGCTCCATTTGTTTGTTTTGAACATGACACATACTAGCTTTATTTCCTACCACCTGGACCTTCTGCTGAACAGGACAGGAAGCAATCCTTCTTTATTTAGAGTTTCAGATGTAGGAGAGTGATGGATTTACACAGTAACAGCAGAGTTTTGTTTCTGTGCCTTTTGTAACAATGAGTCATAGAATCAGAATATGCTGAAGTGGAAGCGACCCACAAGGACCACTGAGTCCAACTCCTGGCCCTGCACAGGACATGCCAACAACTCCACCTTGTCCCTGACAGTGTTGTACAAACACTCCTGGAGCTCAGACAGCCTTGGAGCTGTGGCCATTCCCTGGAGCCCCTGTTCAGTGCCCCACCACCATCTGGAGGAAGAATATCTTTCTGCTATCCAATCTAAACCTCCCCTGATTTAGGCTCTTTTTTAGCTTGAGTTAACACTTTCAATGGACTGCATATTTTCATACTATCAGACCTAATCCCATCAGATTTTACCACTTATCAGCAATGGGCAGACATGAAGCCATCATTCACACATAAGAAACTTCTTCCTGTGCATTATTTCATTTTTAACTATGCTGAATTTCATCTGTTCTTTTTATTGTCAAGTCTCTCAATCTTGGAAGATCCTTCTTCAATTCCTTTGGCTTTGGCTTTACTGGCTGGAATCATCAGCAAATATCCTCACGCCACTGTCATCCCATTTTTAGGTTATTAGTACATGGAATGAACAGCATCATGTCCTAGATAGCTGACCTCCCTTCAGTGCAAGTACCAACCTTTCATTCTTATATTCTATTTCCTGTCTTTTACCAATTAGTTATCATCCCATGACCTTCCCCTGTGTTGTAACTGCTCTGCTTTCTTAAAAGCATTTGGAGTGAGATGTGATTTAAAAATTGAGAAATTCAGGTGGCGGTATGAATTAATTCTAATTCCAGTGCCTGCAATGCCCTTCAATGGTCTGCCAAGTAGGACCTGCATAGAACTTCTTTGGAGCATGGAAATAGCTTTGATTGATATAGAGGGATGCATAGAGAGATGAAAAAAAATAATTTATGACTTATGGATAGATATGTACCTAAGGAATTGAAGAAGCTATTCTGTCATCACTTCTTTTGACTCACCTTCCGACATGTCCACAGAAATGTCAGCAGGTCACCAAGAGACACATCTTCCATGATCATATAAAGTGGGAGCTGGTCTACACAACACCCAACCAATTCAACCAGGTTCTCATGATGGCCAAGATTTTGATGGAATTTAATCCTTCCCAAGAAATCCTTTACTCTTTGGGGACTAGCTGGATCTGAGAGAACAAAAGAAAACAAAAACAAAGCAACAACAAATGGAAGCAGCAAAGAACAGGTTGCCAGCTAAAACCAACATGGTCAGCAATCTTTAATCCTACCAAGACATTCCTACAAGAACATCTTTGACTTACTGTACTGAACATAGCTTGTTCTTGCCCAGTACTGATGGCAATGCTCTGCCCAGCACCATGTCTGGAACACAGAGACTGTACCAAAGTGGATCCTGACCACAGGCTGTACCTTGCAAGGCTTTCAACACCACAGTCTTAGTCTTTCCAGAGCTCCCAGTTTCCAACTGTGCTCTGTAGATGCTCCCATAGGCACCAAGTTTTATCAGCTGCAAGCTGTCTGGTAAGAGTTTCTCTCGTGGTATCTCTAATTCTTTCAGAGTCAAGGATGCAGAATTTAGCAGGCTCTCCACAGATCTTTCACTCAGCTGGATGTAGCGGTTCTCTGTTGAGCAGGGTTCCAGCTGATTCTTACTTGTCACTGACAAAAGCAAACACATATGATGCATAAAAGCAGACAGATGAACTCGTAATAGATGGCAATGCTCATCCTTCCATGCTCTTCAATTTTTGCTCCACAGTGTTCCAGAAATCAGGGCAAAGTAAGGAACTGTTATTGTATCCTACTTATCCTGGCCCTTGAAGAGGACAAAGAATTTATCTCCCATTCTATTTGATGAAAAGACAGAACCAGTCTAGAAATTTCTCCCATATTTAACAATATAACCTTTATAGATAAGACACATTTGGACTTCATTCCCATGTGCTCAAGCAATGAACATTTTCTTTTATTACCAGTTCTCAATTATTTCTCTTAATATAGGCTCAAGATCTGTTTCCCTCTACATACCCAAAATTAGTTCAGAACTGTATTTTCATTTCCACACAGCCACATGTGTACCAACAAACCTTTCCCTACCCCCTCACCAACTCTAATTCACCCTGTTCTACTACCTACTACCCCCTCATCCTGTCCTACTTCATGTTGTCTCCATAGGAAGAGAGTGACAGCAGCTTGAAATTAAATTTCTTAAATGGCAGTATGGAAAATGGATTAACTAGGTGTAATCTACACCAAAATTACTATCATTCATAATTACCCCAGTAAAACTCTCCTCGCAGCAGCCTCCAGGAGCTGTTATGTAAATACACTTTGTAGCTCTTGTGATGTTACCACAGCATGTTAAACAGACTACAGGGCATGATGCTTCAGATTTTCTCAGGTCCATCTATACTGCAGCTTCTACTGCTGCTGCAAAATGAAGTAAATCAGTGTTCACAATTTTTCTAATGTTTACTGGATTGCTGAATACCTCTCACGATCCTCATAAATGGTTTTGCCTAACAGCTCAAGTGATGGGGAAATAGAATTGGCTTCTGGCTGTGAAATCAATACTCTTTCCTCTGGTTGGAAAGCATTTTTTTACCTTGGGTTCCGGCTGGTGCTGATCGCTCCTGCTTTGCTCGCAGGCTGCGGCAGTGGAGCCAGAGGATCACAGTGAGCACAATGACAAAAACTCCCACCAGGAGAACTGGAACAACGATCACTTCTGTTTGGTGTTCACGCACAACTGTCAACAGAGAAAGAAAATGGAAAACCAAGGAGTAAGCAGCACACTGGTTCTGTATAACCATGTAGCAACAATCCATTTCAGCAACTTTCAGCCCCAAAAGTGTGTGTTCCATCCTCTGGAATAGCTGAACACTGTTAGTGCTGCCACCTTATTTTTCAAAGGTACTGAGTACCTAAACTGCATGAAATCACTAAGACTTCCACACCTAAGGTCACTAATTTAGATGCTTTAATACGCAGGCCAGGAATTGTAGCCATTTGAAGTCACATCCACCAGCGGAACAGAAACAGCACTGGCAGCAGGACAGCAGGGAGATGGGACGGGCTGGATATTGCTATGTCATCACGTGCAACTACAGCTCCAACTCCTTCCAGTAAAATTACACAGAGCATTTTAAAGGAAACTCAGTGTGGTCACCTTTGGAATTTGACTGGAAGACATTGCAATTAGCAAGGCTTGTGAAGGTAACATTATCTTCCTCATGTCCCCAGATTTGGAGGTGGTTGAGACCATTTTTTCCATTCCCAAAGATGGCAGAAAGTCATGAAATCAAAATCCCACAAAACTGGTCCTTTGGGAAGCTGCAGGGAATCTTTAATGACTGCTGTACACCTCATTCAAAGTAGCAATTCTCTAAAATGACTAAAATTATGTGAGATTAATCCAGCCACAGAGGCTTCATCCCCATAAACATTTCTTCCGTGAAACACAACACAGGGAAAGCTCCATCAAATCTTTCTGTGTGGGCTGGGATGCAGCGGAGAGGAAGAAAGGGCTTGGCACACTTTTTAGTGAACCTGGCCTTCCTGCAAGCATGTGAAATCTTATTAAAGGAATGTGTGAATCTTACCACATAGCTTGTCATTGCTATTGCACTCCAGCAGCATCCGTGAGAATCTTTTCACATCTCCTGCCATGTTCAGTTACAAGCAAGCAGGCCTCCAGCCCCCACTTCCTGCACAGACATAAAGAATAATAACAAAGTTTATTGGGAGAAAGGATGTTGATGAAGCAACAAGTGAAGTGAATAGGGAGCTTTCTACCCCTTACAATGAGTGGCTGCATGAAGCAGCACTGGGATTTGAAGGCTTACAGAATGACACAGGACATCCCCTATCACATCTTATGGATGATGCACTGCATGACCAGAGAGAATTTAGGGTTAAGCTTGTTCTACAGTGCTCCACAAGCAAATGAGGACCCCTAGTCCTAAAGGCTGGCATATGTACAAAAATCCATAGATATGAACCTAATTATATTTAAAGAACATCTAATACCCTCCTAGCTAACACATTTTTAAGATGCCAGAATGGCTCAGCTTTTTATCTTCTGGTCTATTACAAGTGAACAGATCAACAGCATGCAGAGAAAATGTCATTCTTGACTACAGTCCTTGCCACAACTTCTACTGTTGCTGTACAAAGACAATGAGAAAAAGAGTTGTCATTAGGGCTCTCTGGTACCAACTTCTGAGCACTGCCAAGTCTGTAGGTATTCTGAATCACAACATCTGCAACTCCTCTGCATTTGTAGCTGAAAATCCACAGCCTGTACAAGCATGCACCTTGTTTAGTCACTGCTTCTTATAAACATTGCCAAAATGTAAGACTTAACAGCTTTGCAAACTGTATTATCTAGAACATTTTACAGGAATTGTGACTTCTCTCCTGTAAGCACCTACTGTGTTTTCAGCTATGAGTTTTAGGCAATTAACCTCAATGGCAAATATAGGGCATTGTTTTTATCGAATTTGGTGATGAAATGTTTAACAGTTTGTTCTCATGCTTAAAATTACTAAGTGAAATTATTCTTTACCAGTTGCAAGTCAGAGACAGCAGAGAGAGGAAAAAATGGAATATACCTGTGCTTTAAGGTATCACAAAAAGTCTGTTTCCTTTTTTATTTAATTTCATTCTTAATGTGCTAGCAGATTTACCCGGTTCCAAGGACCAGTCCTGGCTCCCTTCATTCTCAGACTTCAGGACCATTAGCCAGCAATCATATTGTTTAAGTCATGAACAGTCCAAGCTCCATCTTAAAACTTGCCAATGGCTTCGTACAGGTGCTTACTAGAAATGCACACTGACTTTTACACACCATGCATGCACAGGCACACAAAAGCACATACACCCCAGTTTGTGCTTACAGAGAGAGCAGCAAAGATCCATGGAAAAAGCTCTGACAGAGCAACCATGTCTGCACTGGTCCCTGTCTGTAAAAAAAATTCCTCCCTACTCTTTATGCACTTCCCAGCAGTGATGCCAGTGGGTGGCACTCATGTTTTCCAACCATACTCAGGGCAGAACCATGGGATCCAGGAATGAAAACACTGGCAGTCACTGGCACTTTATTTGCCCTGGCACTCCCATGTGCTGCAGTTGCTTATGGAGGTGTAAGCACGGGAAAAGATTTAGTACAGAAGCCCACTTACACTCTATCTTCTCACAATATTCAGCAAGCAGAAAAAGAAGTTTTGCTCACTAAGGTAATTCTGAAGTGCCTTTTAGTGCTTCTTTTCAGGCCAAGACTAAATAAATTCCTGTACTAGGCTGTTTCTGCAGCTTACTTGTCTAACAGTAACATCACTGCAGTTCTTACATTCCTATCCTCACAAGGAGAATGTTAACTCAGAAATCCACAGAACTCACATTATACATTTAATATTTTTTCCAATGGGAGATACATGAAAGTTATATGGAACTAACGTGTTCATGTGCATACTCAACACAGAGCAGGACTACTGACAGTGCTCAACTACTTAACGTATTAGATGAAGACATTTTTCCAGTACCAAGACAGGATAAAGGAAACAAAAATATCTTAAAAGGTTCAAAATCTGTACCTCACTGGCATTCTGATTTTCCTTGCCTATGGGTTAACACTGTACCAAGATCAGCACTGTCTAGATCATGTGCACATATACACTGTGTTACTCCAATTTAGAATTTGCACTAGATAATTTGTGCAATTTTAGCTAATTTTAGCTTGTTTATTCCACTGGATTTTTAATATTCTTTTACACAGTCTGAAGTCCACTCACTGGAATTCATAGAATCATAAAGATTGGAAAAGATCATTAAAAACTCAAATCAAACAGTCAGCCCAGCACCACCACCATGTTCACCACTAAACCATGCCCTCATGTGCCACATCCACAGGCTTTTTGTACATTTCCAGGCATGGTGAGTCCACCAGCTTCACTGGGCAGCCTATCCCAATGTTTAATGACACTAAGCAAAGAAATTTTTCCTGATCTAATATAAACATCCCCTGACACAACTTGAGGCTGTTTCCTTTTGTCCTGTCCCTTGTTCCCTGGGAGCAGAGCCCGACCCCCCCTACCCCGGCTGTCCCCTCCCCTGTCAGGGAGTTGTGCAGAGCCAGAAGGGCCCCCCTGAGCCTCCTTTTCTCCAGGCTGAGCCCCCCCAGCTCCCTCAGCCCCTCCTGGTGCTCCAGCCCCTTCCCTAGCTCCGTTCCCTTCTCTGGACACGCTCCAGCCCCTCCATGTCTCTCTTGTAGAGTGGGCCCCAAAACGGCCCAGGACTCGGGTGTGGCCTCACCAGTGCAACTTTTCTTTTGAAAAAGTTCTCCCAGAACAGGCTATTTATTTAAAATATTTCTGTTACTTTTAACAATGACACATTTTATTTTCACTTTTTCCTCAAGGAATGCCAACACAAAAAGGTAACCGCTAGAATTTAACTAAAAAAAAAAAATTGAAGCCAAACCACTCATCTAAAATGGTCTCTTGCCAGCTGTCCTACTGCCACCCAGGACTGTGTTGCTGCTATCAACTTGTCCATGGGAAAGCACTCAATCCTGTAGTAATGAATGGCACTCAAGCTGGATGGGGGATGGTATGAAAATTTTAAGTGGAGTGGTGGAAGCCCAGTCACTTGATTAATTTAAAATTAGACATGACAGAGCTTTGAAGAATATTCTATCTGGCTGGCTGAGATCTTAGAGAGACAGACCGTTTTAGGAGATATTAGACTCTACTAGAGATGGATTTTGTTGGGTTTAATTCTCCAGTGCTGAGGAACTTCTCTTTGACTCCTGAGCCCAAGAGTCCCCTGTGAGGCAGAAGCATCATGCCTTTGTTTTCTCGAGGTTAATGTCCTTCACTGGCTTTGTCCTTGTAGCTCCAAGCACCAATTCCCTGGTTTGTGGATGGCTGGTGGATGAGTCAACAAGGACGCAGGGTTTTGAGCAAGGGAGAAGCCTGAAAGGTTTTTAAACTTTGGTGTCCACAGAGACTCAGTTGAGATTTATCAGAACAAGTGGGGAATGCTTGGTCTCTGAGGAACTGACAAATTCCAACCAAAAAAAAAGGTATTTGTTGCAATTTTTCCAGTCAAAATACCACTTATCAAATATAGGCATATTCTCTCCCCTTCTCTGATTTCTGTGGCTCAACATATTAAAATGCTTTGGATACGCATTCATGGTTTAAAAAAAATCCCCAAAAATAAACCCAAGACAAAAATTCAAAGTAACAGCCTCACAAATATTAGTAGGATTGCCTGGGTGCAACTGAGAGCAGAATTTGACCTGCAGTCAGGTGGGTTTCCATGGTTGCACTGATCCTGTGTTGATCAGAAATGCATTGGAATTAGTGGAAGTGCTGGTGTCAAACCAGAGTCAGGAAAGGCACAGTCTGCACCAGAGATGCAAAAAAATATTGAGGTAAAAAAATGAACTCACCAAAGGACAACTAAGTCAATAAGATTTGATAGCGTTGGTTCAAAAAACAGATGATGCTGAAAATTAATCAGCTTTTACTTCAGAGGAATGAGGCAAATGAGAACCTCAGGGGAAAAAAAAATTGACAGGAAGATTTCCTACTAGAAGAAAGGGAAAAAAATCACTGGACTTTAAACCATTTCTGTTTCCCCAAAACTCAAACTTTTCCAAGGGAGACCACTCCCTATCCTAGCAGATGTTAAAAGCAGCTTTAGCTTCTCAGGGCAACATTTAACTCCATGAAGCTTTTGTTTATTTTCATTTTGTTTTAGTAAAACAACAACAACAACAACTCCCCAATCTCATCTTGCAGTAGTATTTAGATTGTTTCTATTTTCTCAGAGCTTGTGATGGTTTGTCTTTCAACAGGAAAACTAAACATATTTCCTGAGTTAAAGATTTAAAAAGGCAGTTTGAACAGCACGCGAACACAGAAAGGCAGTTTAAACACAGACATTTTCTCTGAGCAGAAAAAGAAGTCTCTGCCCAGATTAATTAATGCATACACTTTGTATACATTTTGTATAAATAAATTAATACTTTGTTCTAGTTACATCTGGAGCACATCTAGGAAGAAAGACATATTGAGGTAATATTTCCTAAAGGTGTCCCTATATGATGAGATGGTTTCATCTCTCTCATAAAGAGTTTTACTCTGTAAAAGTCATAGAAACATAGAATGGTTTGGGCTGGAAGGGACCTCAAAAATCATCTCAATTTGAAAGCGTTAAAGAGTAGAGCTGAAGAAACATGAAATGGGAGAAGGAATGGGCTGCAAATGGATAGAAAGGATGGAAAGGATAGAAGAAAGTGCTACATAGAAGGACAGAGGTTTGTTAGAAAAATGGAGGAAAAACAGATTCAGAGGAGAAAAGCCTAAGATAATATGTCTAGGAAAAATCAGTTCAGAGCAACTGAATTAAATGTTAGGGAGAAAGTTGGAAAGGTATAATACTGAAAATTAGCTAGTCATGATTTAAACAAGGAATTAGTGCTGGATTAATTAGATAGAAGTTATTTTGCAGTAGAAGGGATACACAAAAGAGAAAAATAGTGAGTGCAAAAAGTCAGTGTGATTGCAGAAGGCAGGCAAATAGAGGAAAGAGGGCTCCTGGTTTTGGAACATCACTTTTATTCCCAAATGCCTTAGTGCCACAAAGTTTTGGATGAAATTGAGGGAAGTCAGAAAACTGAAAAAAACGTAATTAAGAAATTGAAGGATATGGTGGTTGCTTAGAGGAAAAAAAATCACATTAACACTGTAAGAAAAGAATGAGCTTAAACAAAGGACAGCTTAAGTCAAATATATGAGGGATATCTTTAGCAAACAGTAACAAAGAAGGAAAGTTGGTCAAGATGCTAGGGGATCTAAGTGGAACAACAGGCAAATATGGATAAACAGCAAAGAAAAAGCACCTTTTCAGGAAGATTTTTTTTTAATGTTATGGAGTTATCTGCAACATCCATTTGGAAAGCCAGTCATGTAAAATCTTACTGTGCAAATTGTTTGAGAAATGAGTGGAGGATGTAGTTTTACTTCTCACAGGAGCTGAAAACACTGAACTAGGTAAATATTTTTTAACTTTTAAATGTACAAATCCAGGAAAGGCCCCATAGCACATGAAATGATGTCTCCCTCTTAAGAACTCTGTGGTTTGGTCTCCATCAGATTTATGAGGTCTATATTTGGCACCTAAAGGCCAAAATATCTCATCTTGGTTTGGAACAGAAACCAAATACTGCCCAAATCCCATCTCTGGAGAGGACAGAAGCTGATTTTGTCTTGCAACTGTGTCTATCTCCTGGGTGAGGCAGAATCCACTGGAGAGGATGCTGTATTCAAACTTATCTAACCACAGAGCTTTTCAAAAGAAGTGGTTGGGCTTAAATTTCACACTCATAACCTGAATTCTTGTAGACACAAACTACTTCTCCCTTCTGCAGCTCTACAGTTCCCTGCGAGTTGCCTCTGACTGTATAGATTCAGACTTTTGGCAAACGTGGTTGATTTTTTTTGTAAGGCAATGCCTAGAAATATATATTTTTGAATTAACTAGATTCTCACATGCTAACTCAGCTATTGTAAGATTAAACATGCAAAATCTATAGCAGGGTCAAACTCAAAATACAGAAATTTATTGCTGGAAGGTATGAAAGAGCAATTGAGAAGAAGCACGTTTATTGCTGTGGTTCCATTATGGGCAACATGCACATTGGAAATGTTGGAGGAGTTGCTGCAAATCTTACCCTGTGGGTTGCAATCCTTCCAGAGTGTTTTCATCACCTCTGGTGTAGGTTTTTTTAACAGATAACACAGATAAGTTATTTAACAAATAAGTGGACTTTGCTCTGCAGAATGCGCACATTTTCACGGCTACACAAGCAGCAACTCCCGCTCTGCCTGATGAAAACGTGGAACAGCCTAACATCCTTCCCATGTGCCTTTAAATGCAACCACCAGGCTCTTTCTCTGGGCCTGAGATGACAACCAGCAAACTCAATTTTGACATGCGCAGACACACAGCCTTCCCCGACGCAGCAGCTCCATCACACGTTCCCTCAGGTGGGAATTCCACACACAAACCCAGAGGCCAATCTGGGAAAGACCCTTCCTCATGTGTGTGAAGAGGTGGAGAGGAGACGGAGGCAGGGAAAGATCAGAGAGGGAGGAGTATATGGTCCTGCTGTGATCTTTCAACTGCTTGCTGCCCTGAAGGAAAGGGCCACCTTTCCTGGATTGCTTGTACTGTGTGAAGGAGAGAAGGAGAGACTGAACTGAACAGCATGCTTTTTTTCGTTCCTTGGGAAGTGCAATCTCCCTTGACGTTTCCTGTAGAGGACTCCCCTTCCCCCATGGACTTAAGGCTTGCGATACAATCAGGAGCATAGCTGTGGATGTTTCTCCTAGCACTCATTTCACAACCTTGAAACTACTCCATATCCACCCTTAGCACTTCTCTCTTCACAAGCACATCCCATCTGTCCCCTCAGAAAGAGACTGATCCCTGCATCCCTCACTGACAGAGGCACGAAGAGTCTCCCACACAGCAACAGGTGCCATCCCCCTCCATAAGCCCTTCCCACTGGCTGCTCCTGGACACCACCAGGAGACTCACACACACGGCAAGGCAAACATCTGCATGGACACCCAGATGTTCCAGCCCCTTACAAGCAGATTTCTCTGGCTGTGTCATGGCTGCAAAGGATGCAGGCAGGCACAAATGTCCCGTGTTCTCCACACTGAGCACAGCTCATTCCCTCTTGCTTTGTCCCCTTTCCTGCAATAACCCATTGATCCCTTTCTCTTTTCTCAGCCAGCTGACAGGTTGATGCCACTATTTGATTTTTATTTTCCTAGTGGAGGGAGCAGAGTGGTCAGAGGTCAGGGGAACACTGGTGGCAGAGGGCTGAGCAGGCTGTGGTGTGTGGTATCAGCCCATCTGAATCCAGTGTCCGAGACTGCATCTCCCCCTCATGGACAACTGCTTCACCATCCCCTCCACCCACAGCCTGCTATGGTGGGAAGTTCACTCCCAACAGAGAAGAAAGGTCCTGCCTGCAGACTGCAACCAGCTGCAAGAACTGCCAGGAAAAATTATCCTGCTGGAGAGCTTGAGATGAAATCTGCAGTGGGAAATCAGTGTAAAATATGGGACAATGGGTTCTCAACACAACCTATGGCTGCATGAACACTAATTGCTTATTATTTCACAGGCTGCTTGCTTTTATTTTAGCAGGAATTTGTCCTTGCAATGAACAGAAAAGGGATCTACAAACCATGGTCCATGGGACTGATCTTATTTAAGGTCTGGCCTCAGAGGCTTCAACCTTTACGTTTAGAGGTTCTGTGTGATCAGACTGACTTCTTCCAGTGCAAGTTCCACAGGATTACTCACAATCTTCTCACCAGCTACACCAGCTATGGGTGGAAACAAGCACTTTCCTGCTCTGTGTAGAAGAACCCAAAGTCCTAGGTGAGCCACACAATTTGAAGGTGTTTTTAGACCAGATCTGAAGAACAGCTGTTGTCTAATAATATAATGCAAATATAATATAATATAATATAATATAATATAATATAATATAATATAATATAATATA
>JAYDZK010000056.1:55362820-55386815 GCA_034509185.1 Euphonia xanthogaster | reverse complement strand
TTCCGTTACCGCCCGCCCTGGCCGTGAGGGCGGCCGGCGGCGCGGCCCCGGCGCCCAGGGGGACGCGGCCGTGGCGGCGGCCGAAAGGTGCCCGTGGTGTGGGACAGCACCGGGGCAAGGGGGATGCCCGGTTAACCTCAGTTTTACCTCGTTGTATGAAGAGACACTTGGAACACCTAGCGTCCGAGGTTTGGCGCCGGTTTAAAATGCTGTGAAGCCATTACAAACCACCGGTCGCGTTCCTTCCGCACATACCGGCAATAAAGCCCGGAAAACAGATACCCACTAGCACAAGATAAAAACTCTGCAGTATGATGTATAAAGTCACTAAAATGAAGCTCTTCCTTCTCTTTCTTCACAGTTCCGTCCCATCCATTGATAGTTTTCTGAAAAGGAAATTAAAGGCAATACTTAGTGTCACATTTTCGGTGAACACTAAGGTTCTAAAACTCTATTTTTGCCCCAAGCATTTTTACATCCTAGAATTTCATTCCCTACAACTAAGGAGAGGTTAGGGAATCATAATCACTTATCTGCCTCTATAGTGATAGAACTTAGTGTTTGTACTTAACCTGGCTGGAGCCTGCAATTGTGAAATAAATACTGGTTACGAATGGGGATTTTACATATACCTTCGAAAATAAGGAGTTGTCCTGGGTCAGAGTATTTGGGAGAGAAGCTGGAAGACAACTGTAACAGGATAATGAAGTTTGCTAGTGAAGGGTTTGACACAATGATCTTTTATTACTGATACCAAAAATATTTTGCACAAGCACAGCATATTTTAGCTAATTCTTTCTACTAATTTCAAAATGAGTCACAAGTAATATGCAGCATACAGATGACCAGTAACCTTAAAGTCAGATTCTTACTGAATTCACATGTAAATCTAAAAAGTATATGCTTTTATTTTCTTTTTTATTGCAATGTTACTTTGTCTCAACTATGAAAATCAACTCACTTTGGAGTAAAATAAAGTAGGAAATTCCTGGTTTCCTTATAGATGGCTGAATCAGAATCTCAGGAAGGAAACTATTGTAACAGGGGAAAGATGGTGGAGAACTTTAAAACAGACATGGAGGAACTTCTGGAGGAAATGGAAAAACTAACAGGTACAGGTCTTTATTAGGAATGATATGGACTTTTGTACTAAAGACACTGAAGATTTATTTTTATATTTATTCTGTAAACTTCTGTGTGATAGAAATATAATTAAACAATCACCTTCAACTAATGCCCTCATTCTTAATTGTGAAAAAGCATGCAAATAATTTAGGTGATTCAGATGGCTCAGAATTAAAAATCAGTAGGTGATGATGCATGCTTAGTTCAGTGTTGGTTAAAAACAGAAATATTACTAAGGTGTTTAATGTACAATTTTTAAAATATAGTCTGTAAATTGAGACTTAATTCTAAAAAATGGATACATATCACCTCTCAGGTCAGTGTATAATAGTGAATTCTTGGTAAAATAAAAGGGAAAGTACGTAAGCGTACATTAGTACATAAGTGCTAAAACTATTTGCTCAGCTTTATCAGATCCGCATTGTTTCAAAATCAATTCCATTATTTAAGGTACTGATTATTTCACGATCAATTTTATTACTTAAGTTTTCCTTAAAATATTTCATCTCTGTTGTAATCTCCTTGATCTTATTCTTCCTCACCTAACACAAGCTGTAACCAGTCTGGAGGGAGGATTCCTTATATAATATTCATATATTTTAAAACACTCTCTTGACCCTTTCTATTTGTTTGCCTGTTTTGTTGTCATTTCTAGGTGAAGTGTCCATCCTTGTTTCATAAATTACATCAGTGTACTTTCATTATGAACTATTTTGAGACATTTATAAAGAAGTAATACTAAACAGTCTATTTAATCTAGTAGCACTGTAGGCAGTTTCCATTTTATTTTCCAGCCTTCTCTGAGATCTGAACTGGTAATAATTAATTTTATTAATTGAATTTGCTTATTGAATTTATTTATTGAATCAGTCATTGCTTTTTCCTGGCCAGAAAATGGTAATACCTGTTGTGTTTGCAGTGTGTGCAACCTGGATGGCCTATGACTGCGTGGCCATCCAGACCAACCCAGACCTGTCCAAGGCCATGCAGCACTTGGAAGATGTCTTCCTGATGTGCAAAGAGCAGATGGAGAAGAAATGGCAAGAAGTGCTACTGGAATCTAGAGGTGAAGGGCAAAAAAAGGAATTGAACTTGGTCATGCTGCCAGAATGACATTCCTTGGAAAATCACTTAGGTCTTTTTTTCTCCCAGCTGTGGAGGTTTCACAGGCACTGTGGGAAATGGGCTTTCCTCTTGCTAAGAATGACTTATTTGTGAATGTCTGTGGAATTATTTTAATGAGATTACACATATAGCTTCATATAGTTGAGGGTAAAGGGCAGCAATGTGTGTATTTGCATGATGCCCATCAGCAATCCCTGTAGAGTTTGCACACACAGTTGACACACCCTCTGACCTTTTCCCTGGAAGATCTTACTCCATAGTCAGCGTAACTGGAATTCTTAGAAACCTGAACAAACCGGGGGGATGGGGAGCAGGGGTGCTGTAGAAGACCAGCCTAGTGGCATTGCACTAGCCCATGCCTTTTGAACAAAACTGAAGAATTGCTTATTTTCCCAAATGAAACACAGGTTAAATTCTAGATCTGCAGATAGATTTAGATGGTTTTATTTAGTATTAGCATCTAGGTGTTCAATTACATAGTTTTATTATTTAGATAGATCTATAGTTGCTACATCTTCTTCCATTAGATTTTTAACCATTTCTTTGAACTGATTTTCCCAGAAAGATTGTTCCTCTCAAACCCTCTGAAGGTGGCATGACACAATTTTTTTTTTACCATTATAGACTGTAGTGAGTGTGGTGGCATTGCTGCAGAAACCAAACTAACAATATTATAAAACATGCTTCTTTCCATACGTTCTTACTGTGAAATATTAGAAAAGGACAGAAAATTTTCTTCTTTAGTCAGAATGTGGATTAAGAGCAGCACCTCATGGATTGTGGTTTTACATAAATGAGTAATTTATCAGAGATGGAATTCAGTGCAATAAGTTTTACAAATTTTCCCTTTTATTCAAATCTGTGTCTTTTAACTAGAAAGTAACCACCATGCAGCGAGAGCACTTCCATCTCCTCTGAAGAGGTAATGATTTAAATCACATCTAAATAATGCCTGAAAGTTTGCCACTGTTTAGGCTGTTAATTTCTTTGAGATTGGTTGATCTGAATTCAGACAAAATGTTTATCCACTGAAGTAAAAAAGATGTAGGCAATTTAACTTTGGGCATTTTTTTTTTTTAATACCAAGTATTGCTAAAGATACAAATGGTAAGAACAAACTTTGAACTCTACATTTGACTTTCCTGTGGGTAGGTCTTCACTTCTCCCCAAGATTGTCTTCACAGTTATGTGATGATTACAAGAGGAAAGTTAGGGATAGGCAGCAGTGCTTGTTCCTAGAAAAAGTATACAGCAAGATATTTATATTTTTACTTTGCTATTTTTATCCTTTATTTATTTACTGGGTTATTACTCACCATCTACCCTATTTCAGCCCCCCTCGAGCCTGCAGATAGCCCACATTGCAACACCTTTATTTCCTGTCACAGGGGTGCATCCATGAATTTCCAGAAAAAATTAAGTGGAGTAACAGCCCCATCTAGTGCTCACATCACTCTACCAGTAAACTAGATTGCTGACATCTCTTAACGCCCCAGCACCCATTTTCTGTGATGAGAAGTGTCAGCAGTTGTGTGGGGTGTAACACTGCAATGCTTTTACCATCTATGGCACAGCAAAATTTACTGATCTTAGTTATGCATTGCACCTGTTGGCAGGTCAAAAGGCTGATGCCCAAGAGTAACCTATCCAAGAGCCATCAAGTGGAGCCATAAATACTCTCAATACTCTGTTTTAGAGTTTCTATTAACAGTTTCTTACCAAGAAACAGACTTATACAAAGCCTCCTGTATAATTCTGATGGAAATTCTTCTGGTTGAAACTGTGCCCCTCTTTCCAGTGTAAAACAACTGAAAGGGGGCTGAAATTAGAACATTTCACACTCAGGCATCTTGACCTTGTCAGAACACGTCCTACAGCTCTGTTTAGAATATTTATTTGATTTACTACTACTGCCCTCCAGTTCTTTATTATAGCCCAAATTACCTCAGAAAGGCTCAAGAATCTATATGAGCCGTTTTACCTTTTAGCATATTTTCAAAATTTCAGTTCAGATTTTTGCAGCAATTTTTCCTGAAATTGAATCTGTAACACAGATTATATATAAATATTATATTAAAACTATACAAAATTATATGTAAATATATCTATTTATACATACTATTAAAATAATGATCTTTTTTTCTGAACAAGAACTGTATCGCATAGGCACTACTGGTATGAAAATGGCAGTGTATAATTGATTAATTCTAAGGACCTTTGTGGTCCTACTGAAGTCACAAGTCAAAACTTACAGCCAAACATCGAAGAATAATTTATTTTGACACTAGTCAGAAAATATAATGAAGCTCTGAGTCTTTTCTATCACATTTTAAAACCTTCAGATATTAATTACTCATCAGCTGGTGGTACTAAGTCATCAAGATCTATTTTCTGCTCAGTGCATCATTGTCCTGCTCTAGGACTCAAAATTCAATCATAGCAACATTGCTCCATTATTGCAAACAGCACAAAATAGAAAGTTTAAGCGACCACTTATTTGACATGGCCTCCAAAATCTTCTCATCCCCTTTACACCTGCAGAAGGATCCCACTGCCACTTGGCTCATACAGATAATTTTCCCTACAGCTCTGAGGACTTCAGAGCATGGACTTTCTCTCTACAGAATCAGAGCGGCGCTGAAGGCTCATTGGTTCTCCAAAAAGCCGAACCAGCAGAAAGCAGAATGATGTCTAAGGCCATGGCTTTGAACTCAGAATCTGCAAAGAGACGCTGTAAAAAATCCACAGCAAGTAACAGAGTCAGACATCCACAGCTCATTTCACAGGCCTCATAGCAAATGATGTAGCATAGGCTTTATTTCCAGAGCTTTTTCCAACAGAAGGTGTTTCACTTCCAAGGCACTTGTTGCACCTGTGTAGTTCTTCCACAGCAGCAGCACTGTCCAAGACAGAAGTACACCTATCTCTCCAGGCTGTGAATGTCTTATATTGCAATTATGTTGAAATGAAACAATCCACAGAGGAAGGCCTACAGAACTGTCTTCTTCCTTTATCTTCCTCAAAAGTTCACAAGCCACAGGGAATGTTTTTGCAGCACATTAGCTACTCTGCAAATTCAAAATCCATGGAGCTAAATGTCTTTTTAAGAAATCAAACCAACACAACACAAACTAAGATCTCACCTGAAATTCTACTTGAGGCAAATAACCCATAGCTTTATTTACAGCATAAGCACCAACTGCCAAGAGAAATAACCCTCATTATTGAGCACCAGGTTTATATTTTTTTCTGGCCAATTCAGCTAACAAGAGCATAAGAGGCCTAGTAAAGGAACAATTTATGTACAGCCCAAGACATCTAAGATGTAATTTTGGTAAGTGCTTTAAACTTTGCTACAGTTAAGCTTACATTTTCATAACCAGGGAACTGAGGGATGAAGTAGGTTATGTCAGTCACTGGCTTCTGCTTTATGCAAACATTCTTACTAGAGACAGGACAGAAATAACAAATAGAACTCAATGCTAGGACATTACTTGCATCTCTCCCTCACTTTCTCCATTCATTAAAAAAAAAAAAAAGCTAGAGCTAGTCAGGTACTTTTGTTAACCTGATTCAATCTGACCTACATTTGTGCAGAGATTAAGAAAATTCTCTTTAGCCTACCAAATCTCTCAAGAAAAAACACCTATTGAAGGCAGTTAAATTAGTTTTTATGACAAGTTCTGCAGTAACATTTCAGTATTTATGAATACCTTGCATCTGCTTATTATGGTGAAATTATCAACCTCTCCCCATATGCCTGCACATTTAGTTTGGAGCAAAATTTAAGCCTAAAAAAACTTATCCTGCTTAAGAATTTTTTTAAGCTATCATTACTTATATTTTCCTCACCTTATTGCATTTTATTTTGTGTCAAAACAGACATATTTCTTCATCTTCCAAGTGAAGATTTCTTCCTCAACCAAGCCTATGGCTTTCACTTCACAACTCATTAAGAGGTTCTTAATCCCCTGCAATTCAGTCAGCTGTAAGCAGTGCAGCTCAGGCACCACTCAGCCTTTGCCCACCCTCCTTGTCCCCAAGGCAAAGCCAGTAAGGTGCAAGGGCCCTTCCTCACCTTCCCAGAAGCTGGAAGGAAAGAGCTTTTGAGTGCAATTATGTCCTGCACTCTCTGCTCAATTCCTGAAGAATAACAGGATTATTCGTTTGAGAAACAAATATGCTTATCTAGGATTTGGGTAACACAACTGCAAGACAGTGAGAAATGCTGGACTAGACAATGAAGGACACAAGATATGCATCCATATTCAACAGCTGGAAGCAGACTGATAACACCTGAAAGGCAGCCAAATTTTAGGGAGGAACATTAAAACACCACTGATATTATAAGATAGCTTAGTACTTTGCTCATTAACACAAGATGGCACAGGTACAGAGATTTTACTGGTTTGAAATAAAGAGTGGAGAAGCCAGTCAAACATCATTCACAACAGAAGCTTAGATAAAGTGGTAGTTACTACACCAGTGTCCTTCTTGAGCAGTCTCAAAACTTGGATTCTACTGTTTACACAACACAAAAGCCTAGCAAAACAGATGAGGAAAAAAAAAAACATCCAGAACTCACACCACATCCCCCAAACTCCTGATGCAAGACCGTAACAGGAAAACCCAACTATTAAACATCATTAGAGCCAAAGGAATAGAGGGAACACTGTAAGTTACAGCTGTTCTGTGATTTCTTTGCATAAGTTTTGTATTATAGTTTTGTATTAAAGTATATCCACATAACCATGCTCAGGTATCATCCAGCAAGACACACCAAAGAGGCAGCTCTCTTTCACATATAAATGCTGAAGGAACAAGATTAAAATAATGAATTATTTTAAAAGCAAACATGAAAGAAACACTCTAAACCAGATTTTTTTGGTAGTTGAAATCACTTTTATTTGTGAGGAACGTCACCCATGCTGCACAGTTTCAAATAGATCTTAACAAGGAAAGCGGAAGTTTGTCCTCCCCATGTCCTGCAGTGAACAGGACTGGCACAGAAAAAAAAACTCACACTTGGGAGGTTTAGCACCAGCATCCAATAAAAAAAGCATTTTATTTCAATTTTAGTTCTTTGGTTGGTTTTTTTTCCCTTTTCAGTTTGATACCAAAAGAAAAATTGAAAAAAAAAATCAATACTAGCAAAACAGTGAAATTCTAGGGAAAAAAACCCCAAAAACCAAATAGCTCCACAGTTGCTGTTAAAACTAGGGAGGTTGTTCTTTCTGAATCTCGCTCTCTTTCTCTCTTCATGCATCTGTCTTGTAGGCGTTCCCTGGATCTCAGCTGCTGGTAGATTTTCTTTTACATTTTGGTATTTCAAATCTTTGCTTTCATCATCACTGTTGACAATTTATTGCTTGTGTGTTTCTTTGGTGTTACTTTTGAGTTGTACTTTAGGACACCTGTTGAAGAGCCACATGTTAAAAAAATGCAGTTTAAGTTTCACCGTCTCAATAAATAGACAAGATGTCAAAAGAAAAGAATTATAACAGGCAGGATAAGCACAACTGGCTTATCCTGTCCATAATGAGGATCTTCCTAAAATAAAATAACTCATCAGCAGATGCTATTACTACACAGACCAGAGAGCTTTCTGGAAAAAAAAAAGAAATCAATTATAAAGTAAAACTTTGTGACAAATGCAGAGGCAGAGAGAAGAAAGAAGAAAGAAGAGAAAAGCAGTATCTTGGTTTGCCTCTACAGCACTCTCAGAACTTATCACGAATATCAAGCCATACATAAGGGGATGTGGCCAGAATCCTAAAAGCACACCCACTCTGCTTTCACTGGGAAACAGAACTGCTGATATTCCTTACCTGAGCGATGGTAAAGGTGCCTGCGGAGCCGGACATTACTCAGCGCCACTCTGCTCTGTCACTGGAGCAGGATTTTCAGCAGGTGTTTCAGTTGTCTTTGTCTGAGACACAACAAACTCTTATTATAGGCAAAGGCTGACCTCCACACCTTTTCTCCCTTCAGCAGTACAGCCAGCATAATGCAGGTTTTAAAACAATAAAGAAAAATGCATCTCCAGAAAATATTACATTTTAGTGTATTTCTTGTAATTGAGTATTACACAGCAGATTCTGTCAAGGAACACCTAAAGTAGACAGTGGATGAGAAAATCTTTCCTCATTAAAGTAGTATCTGTGTTTGCAAAGAGATTCCTGAAATTATCTGGTTCAAACAGTTCAGGAAATGGATCTAGAGCTTTTAAATCCATCTCTCATGCTACATACAGAGTTAAGGTTTGTGGAAGCAGTAAAACACAACTGTTTCCACTTCAGAAATAGTTGTTACAGTCTGACCCCAATTAAGAACTATCCAAAAGCACTCCCTATCCCACTGCCTTTTAAGTTCCTTTTAAGATCTAGTACTTATTCTCAAAGAAGGTCAGAAGAAGCAGACAAGGAAATCAGCATGTCAGATTTGGTCATCAGACTTATCCAGCACATGAATACATTTATTAAAAACTCACACAGGGCAGAAGGTCTTGGGCATTCACACCATTAAAACCTCTGCTACAGACAATCGTAAAATTGTCTGAGTTGAAAGGGGACCTTGAAGTCCCCTTGACCTTGAATCACCTCATTCCAGCCCTCTGCCATGGGCAGGGACACCTTCCACTATCCCAGGCTGCTCAGAGCCCCATCCAACCTGGCCTTGAACTCATCCAGGGATTGGGCAGCCACAGCTTACCTGGGCAACCTGTGTCAGTGCCTCACCATCCTCACAGGGAAAAATTTTTTCCCTCATATCCAATCTAAACCTACTCTCTTTCAGTTTTAACTCATTCCCCCTTGTCCTGTCACTCCAGGCCCTTCCAACTGGCTTGCCTCATCTTTCCCTCCAGGCCCTGGAAGGCCACAATGAGGTCCCCCCAAAGCCTTCTCTTGCCCAGGCTGAGCCAGCCCAATTCCCCCAGCCTTCCCTGGCAGGAGAGGTGCTTGTGCCTCTGAGCAGCTCGCTGTCCATACCTCTTTGCCCTCCTGTGCCGGAGCGCTGGCTGGGCGCGGCCGGCGCCGGTAGTTGTAGGGGCGCCGGTAGCCGCGGCGCAGCGGCTGCTGGCTCATGGCATTGGCCTCGTGATGGTTCTCCTTGTTTTCAACCTCTCCAGTCGCTGGGGCAGGGCGTGGGCGAGGGGGCCCTCTGAGAGGGGCAGGAAGAGGTGGTAAGAACAAAATCAAGAAAGGTTAAACTACAGTAATTTTAGCCCAGCAAAACCTCCCAAAACCAAGTATCATCCTCAACGGTTTCGAGTGCTAGCAAACCATCCCTTCAGGGTTTGGCTGGCATATGGTTGGAAAGGAAAGACAAGGAAAGTGGGCATCTCTTCACTGCTGTCTATCCTGCAAAAAGGATGCAGTTAGCCCCTTTAAATTGCTGGCTAGCAGAAGAAACAAGCCAGTAGTGGCCACACAGGCTGATTGTGCTGAGTTAGCTTTGGCATGGCAAAATACCAGCCTAGTCCTATTCCTATATAATGGTGGAGTCCTTGCAATCCTCCTCACTTCTACCTGAAAACCATTCCTGCATCTTGGCTCTTTGCCTCATGTTGCCCCTCTTAACCAATTAGGAAAATCACCTGTCATAGGTGAGCTGGACCTGATTAAGCTATCAAGTCCATGTTCTGGATAGATACAAGAGCATTTCACCTTATTTCTAGTATAAACAATGTTTATAAACTGTCAAAACACAGCCAAAATCCAGTTCCCATTAGCTAATCCACAGCTACCTAGTCCCAAAAACCAATTTAGTTTTTCCAAAGGAACATAACAAAAGTGCTGGTGTCACTGGACTGAGTGCCTGTAAACAAAAGCAATACCTGTGAACTCAAACAGAAGCGCTGTGCACTGATAGGCTGTATCATTCCTCTCATAGGAAAATTGCATCAGAAAATCACAAGTTTCCATTAGTCATGGACAAGTTACTCAGCCTGTGATTCACCCACATGATGTGCAAAAGCCTCATTGGACTTGCTATGGTGCTGTCTCTGACTGCCCAAGACTAATGAAGTCTTTCAGGAATTAAATTTATTCAGCTTGGATGCCAACAAGCAACAAACATCAGTAGTATCCCATTTCCCACAATCCTAGATAAAAGAGCCAAACGGAACATGAGTATGCATGAACAGAAAAGCCCAAACTAGAGGTGGAAGGCTTGTGGTTTTAGACCCAGATTCCAAAAGGATGGATCCATTGTGCATGGAACAGGCAAGTCATTACAATTAAGAACAATCTTGTTATCCCTATCAAATTCAGCTTGCTGCTGCTCTTGCACTGTTATTCACCTCTTACTTTTTGTTTTTGAACAGACATGCACATGAAAAAATGGGGATTACATAATTTTCATAGTTCCTCTCTAAATTCTGTATTGGAATTTGACTTCATAAGCTACTTGATAAACAAGGACAATATGATGGGGGCAACTGAGTGAATGGCAGACAAACCAGCTCCTTGAGGACCTTTAAAGACCATTTGTCCAACCCCCTTCAACTAGATCAGGTTGCTCAGAGTGCTCTCCAACCTGACCTTGTAAGGGGCATCTACCACCTCTCTGGGCAACCTTTTCAGTAGAACACTGTTTCAGTGTTCTACCACACTCATAGTAAAAAAAGTCTTCCTTCCATTTATACTAAATCTTTTAGTTTAAAACCATCACCCCTCATGCTAACACAACAGGCATTATTAAGAAGTTAATCTCCATCTTTTCTAATGAGCCCCTTTCTAGTACTGGGCGGTCAGCTCCCTCAGCCTGCTGGCCATGCTGCTCCTGGGTCAGCCCAGGATATGGGTGGCTTTCTGGGCTGCAATTCCACATTTACCAGCTTCCACACAAGTTTTCACCCACCAGCACCCCCAGCAGGGTCCCAGATAAAGTATAAGTTATTACTTATCCAGAAAAGTATGAGTGTTCAGCTAGGGGGACATGGACACTGCAGCTCACTTCAATGTGCTGCTCAGTTGTGAGAAGTAATGGGATGCTAAGAATTCTTTGACCTTTCTGGGCCATTGTGATTCCGAACATACAAGCACATGAAACAAATTTCTCCAAGTAATTAAAATGCTTCTCACTGTGCCTACCACTTGCATAAGTGTTCCGTGTTCCCACACTTGGAAGCCTGTACAGAGCACAAAAGCATCTGAGTAACTGAGCAGAGGAACTGCACAGACCTGCGGTAGCGGGGACGGTAGGTAGGATTCCTGTGCACTTGCTGAAGTTGTCCTCCTTCTGTGACCCCATCCTTGATTTCTCCCTCACCACCCTGCTACCAAAAGAAAACAAGTGTTGGATTTGACAGGCAGTATATTAACCATAACCCTGAATGCCAGCTCAAAACAAATCTATCAGTACAAAAATCCCAGCATATTGGGTAAAAAGAAGCAGCAGATTCTCAAAAGGCTTAAATTTGGGCAAACTTAAGATGAGGACAAAACAAGAGCCATCAATGCTGCCCCTGCTCCTCACAGACTAAGAAGCTGTTCTTCGAAACATTCTCTCTGATACATATTAACTGCATTTCACTACATGAAATGCACTGTAAGGGGTACACGTTATGGCAAGGCAGCTACTGATCAGGACAATTCTTTATTTGAAAAGCTAACAAAGATATCACACAAATTTGCCACAGACCACTTCACATTCTACACAAAGCCCCATTCCACAGGGAACCCCCCACAAAAACATTAAGAAGTTTTAAGATAGATAAATTGTATTACCTCACATCAAACACTCTTTCTACACAGTCCTTTCAATCTTTCAGAGATGCAGTGGTTATCTTTCCCCTTTAGTTGTTAATTAATAAAGCTGCACATTGGTTTGGGTGTTTTTCCTGGTTTGATTTTTGTTTGTGGCTTGTGTTCTAAATGCCAGCCATCAGTACTGTCTGTTTTATAAAATGTTACATGAGAAAGAGTTTCTCGTGTATTATTGTTCCCTTTAAAAGAAGGAATTTAACAACATATCTAGAAACAGAACTGCATCTTTTGCATCTGATTCAGCGGGAAGCAAAAGCTGTAGCCTCCTAACAGCCCATAGTAGTCTACCTTAAGTTTGACAGGTTCCCATTTTGCACGGCCATTTTAGCCACCATGACCATACACAATTAAAAACCCTGCAATCATCTGTGAAGTTCTCTCATGTATAAAACTGATCAGGATAACTAAACATCCAAAGGAACTAGGATAGATAGTAGGAACAGGTAGTATCTGACAGCAGTTGAGGTATAATTGAGAGACTCAGAACTCAAAAAAAAAAAAAGAACACCTCTCAGTTTACAACAGCTTTATAGTGCTTATCCACTTTGCAATACCAAACTGTTCTGGTTTTGTCAAGATGCCTTGTACACCATAACTTGAAAGTTTATGAGACCTATGTTGCATGATCGGAAGTGCCTCAGACAGTCAAGTGAGAAACAGCCCTGCCAGTACTGTGTATGGCAGTAGCAACACAGGGAAATGGAACTCACACTCCGAGGTGGGCCCCGGCGTCGGCCAAAGTAGCCCCGTCGATAGCGGCGCCGGTCTGCAGCGTAGCGGCTGCCTTCCACGGGGACTCCATCTGGACCAGTGACATTAGCTGCTTCTGCACCCTGTAAGGGCAAATGAAAGGTAGCCAGGGTGGTGTGAGAAAAGAACAACCAGCTACAGGGAGAAGATGAAACAGGAAAGAGGCTTTTTTGCATAAGGAATCACTGTAACTTGGAACTTTCTCCTGCACAAGGCAAAAGGAGGTCTGTTATTCCCAACCCCTTAACCAAGTGAGTTATCCTGAGTTAAGATACTGAAATCCTATCCAATGGCCTGAGTTCAGAGGAGGAAGCAAGATGGAACTGACAGTCAAAAATAAACCTCAAAAAATGTTCAGGAAAGTAGAAGCATAAGGAAATTGAAAGTTCTTACAGTTAGTAAGCTACCAGACTCTAAGACAAATTGTTCAGGGCAATATAGGCCTCAGTTAATAATTACTGGGCAGGCTGTAGGCTTCCCATGTTCTCTCAAGTAACAACTGCACAATCCAGAAGCTCTAGGATGCAGTTTCCTAGTAGTTTTGATACATATCTAGAAATATGCCTTAATGACACCTTTAAAAAAACAGATTTCCCCCAGAAAAGCTCTAGGAATGCCACCAACCGAGTGGTTAACACATCAGACAGAGACATGAAAGACACAGCTAACGTTGTGTGATGTTATCTCTGTTGGACCACACCCTGAGGCTCCATGATCTCTCACCTTCTCTCCCTCAACCACATCAAATTCTACAGTCTCTCCATCGCCAACGCTGCGCAGGTACTTCCGTGGATTGTTTTTCTTTATCGCCGTCTTAAAAGGAAGATGCATAAAAATATATTATTTTATGTTACTTGTCTTACACATTCTTAGCCCCACCCTTCCCAGATGAGGGAAGGGCAGTATTTCTCTGTTGCAATTCCAACTCTACACACCAGAGCAGTCACTATACTAATTAACGTATTTCAATAGATGTCTCTTATTTCACAGGCCTGCCAATACTCAGTTCAAGGCCTCCTCTGCTCTCACTATTTATGAGTTCCTAAATCAGCTGCTGCCCCAGGATCTCCTCTGTCCAGCACACTGGATATGGAAATTATTGCAAATCTCTGCATGAAGAGAGTTCATACTCAGTGCCTGATCTCCTCCAAGCTGTAGCAAGGCAGCACTAGCAGCAAGTGTGATCCCTGCCTTCAGTCATTAGGAGAGCTGCAGACCATCTAAAGTGAACTCAAGACTCAAGCATTTCTGTAGAAGCATTAACTATATGGTATCATGGCAAGTCAGAGCAACTAGAAAATAATTACTGTAACTCTGGTGCAACAAATTAGCATTTTATCTAAGCACTGTAAATGAGACCCCAAATATTAGGTGAGTCTGTGATAACACAGACTAGTACCAGAACAGACAGATGGAATCTTATCCATCTCTTGGACAGAAACCCCAAAGCAGTACAATAATAGCTATTAATAATAATATTATTGTTACATAAAAATAACAACATGGGTTTGGCTCAAAGCCAGTTGTACACCTCCTCAGACACACAGGAAACACTCAAACCTCCTGGAGCAATTTTCAGCTACAAATACCTTGCTTGTACTCTGTGGAGTATTTCTAGGACTCCACAAAAGGCTTTTATCAAGACAAGCCTATGGTCTGTTCATTGGGCAAGGCTTTGCAAACTGGAAGATGCCAGGGAGAAAAGACCAAGACATGCATTGTACAAGCTAATCCAGTAGCTATTTTCTCACTGAAAGATTATTATCTTGCACTAGATTATTAAAGACCAATTCACATTCCTGATGTGGAAACCTTTAGTTAGCATGAAGGAGGGAGGTGCAGAGCCAGCAAAGAGAAACACACATGGAAACACAGGGCATAAACCTGGCTTAAGAAATGGGATGTAGGGCAGAAACAGGAGAGCCAGCTGTCCTATCTGTCTGCAGTTTAAGAAAAACTGCAGAATGACCATCAGTGGAGCTGTTACCTTTGCATAGCAACAATATTTAGTCAACAACAGCCCCAAAATATTTCCAGTGGAAGGAAAACTTTATTCAGTTTAAAGCTCATCTTGACTAGTCTAGGAAACCTACTTTCCTTGCTGCTCAATGCAGTCTCCTTTGCGTTTCAGGCCACAGACCAGCATGTCCTTCTAGCCATACCTTTATCCTGCAGCAGCATCCCTGAACAGCCTAAGGAAGGATGCAAGAGTGTACATGCTATAACTGTCAAAGCAAAAATATTCCAAGAGGTTTGGGGTTTTTTAATACAGAAACAGAATGAGCTGTTCAAGTCAATTCCTTTAGGAATTACTTTAGCAAGCAGAGACTCCACAATTATCTCAAACAACTGTTTGCTTTCTGCTGACTTTTTAGTGTAACTGTCCCACTTCTAAAAATCAGGTCAAAGTGTTTGCTTTTCCATACACTTTACATACTAGTACTAAAACCCTTAATCTGCAGCAAAGTTAATTATTTAGTACTATTTGTACTGAAACAACTAAAACTATTAAGACTTGTGCTTTGCATGTGACAGATGTCAATAAGCTGTATTTCAAACTCCTTCCCCTTCCCTGTAAGTGCAGAAGAAGAAAGGACTAACAAATTTCTTTTCAGCAGAGGGTACATGTAAGATAGAGGAAACTCCTCAAATAGCCTTCAAAAAGCATACAGAAAGATAAAAGCAACAGTACTCCACATGTTCTGTTCCCAGCTTTATGGGCAGAAGCTTCAAGAATCCAGATCTGCAACTGCCAACAGAAGGTAGAGGCTGCAGTGGGCTGGAGCTTGTTTTATAAAGGCAATCAGGACAACTTTGAGTAAATCCTAGAAATCCAAGCAGAAACTCTAAAGCTTTACTACTTCAGCTGCAGATAAACATCACTGAAATAAACCTCTAACAAGCCTAAACTCTAAGCTTGATGAAAAGACTTTTACTCTGTGTATCCAGAGGGAAGAGAGCACAATTCTGTTACTGTTTACCAGCATGCTGCAGGCTCCAGTTTCTCTGATTCAAAACACAGATGTTTCATATTAACAGACAACACTCAACAACAAAGCCTTTCCTTTCCCAGGGGGAACACTGAAGAACAGGCAACCACAAGAGCCTCCAGAGCTAGTTCAGGTTCTTGTTTGAAAGAGTTCTTTCCATATGCTCATACCACCACATATCACCACATCCAGCATTGTCCCAGTAACAGCCAAAATTTGTTACACCGATTCCTGGTGCAGGTACTTCAGGCTGTGCATCATCAACACAATCCAGTGAAGTGAAAAGAAAGATTAACTCCTCCTCACAGCTCGTTGATTTAAACTCTACCAAATTATATGTAACTGCTCTGGCTGCTGACAGTTTTCCTGTTGTTAAATTGTGAGACACACTGTAGCCCATGAAGCAGATGGATTCCCTCTGCTCACAGCACCTGTAGCTGACTGACACAGCGACCTGGACAGAACCTTGCACCAACCAACCAGACAGGGATGCAAAGTGAAGAGCTGCCCTTCCCAAAAACACTGCCTGGGGCCCCTGCAAGACAAAGGGTTAACTCAAAGCAAGCCATGCATGCCCTAAAAAGAAAAGCATTTTAATCTGTACTAGTTATAAATAGCATCCAATAGCCAGACACCAAGCACTAACCCCCATTCCAATCATGAGATCGCCGTTCCATGCAGGGGAGGCAGGGAGAAGCTGTATCTATTCAACTAGGTCAGCCTTATTCTGAAGGGATTAGGAGTGTAATCCAGCCCCTCCCAGGCATGAGGGAGGGGCAGAGCAGGCGCTATCAACGCAGAGGGAGCTTGAGGCAGGATGTTTGCTCACAGCATGGATTTGCCTCCCTCCTCAGACAGCCTCATCAGGAGCTCTGGCCAGTATGTCCCAGGCTCTGGGAGTGAGCACATGCATGTACAGGATGAGGAACATCTGACTGCTGCCAAGCCAGAGCAGCACTAGAAGCCTCTACCCTGCCATGCTCAGCCTGCCAAGAGGGTTAATCTGAGGCAGGCCTACACATGATGTGGTATTTCTGAAACAAAGCCAGTTTTGCTGACACCCAAAGGACTTCAGCCACAGGAGATGGGAAGTGCCCACCCCTCTCCATACACACTCACCAGTTTACATTTAGGGGAATGATCTCCTCTACAGGTGAAGGAGACAAAACAGCACAGATAACACTACCTTTTTGGGTCTCACTGGCAGCCCTCCCAAGGAGAGTAACACTGATCCATGTTATCTGTCGACAGCACAACAGCCATTTCCCAGGATATTGTCTCACAAGTATCAAGGAAACCTCATTTGTCTCTAAGGCAGTGCTGCCTATCCAGAACACATTTCTCTTCCAGAACTGTTCCCACCCTCCTCTGGAAACAATCCCACCAGACCACAGATCTGTCAGCACACCCACAGCACAGGCTGCTAAGGAAGGAAAATGACCATCAAAAATCCATATATGCATTGACAGCTCTTGCTCTCAAGCCCACCAGCTGAACCAAGAACATGTATTGTGCACACTTCCCAACATCATTTTCTCTCATAACAGGTACTAGATTTATCCCCTTCCAGCCCCAGCCAAGTTCAGATAATGGGTGTATATCCTATGACCCAGAGAAACTGTTACCACAGTTACCACTATTTAGTCATCAAGACACAAGAACTAAACTAACTCTCAGTGTTGACTCACCAGCTAAGGATTTATGCACATATCCTCATTCTCAGTGACCAGCTCTGGGAACAAACTTCCTGGTTACATTTGATAGAAATACCGTCACACCACAGAGAAAGCTCATGCTTTCAAAGATCACATGAGCCAGCAGACATTTTACATGGGACAAACTTGAGGGGCAAGATTGCACTTTCTGGTGAATGATGCAAAACCAGATCTAAGCCAACTAATCATTTGACATCAGCATGGAGACAGCATCCTCTGTCTTGCCATTATTTGCCTGCAACCTGAGAGTCACAGTATAAACTTAGAACAGCCTCCTGACGGCTCAAGGAAAGTTAACCAATAACGAGCCGCTGGGCAAGCTCTCTCTGCTTGGGCATACTTGGCACACAGCCTTCCTCCTCTTCTGCCTAAGAGCAGCTGCCTTGTGCAGAAACAGCTGATGGCAACCCAGGCTGGTCAAGAGCCAGACTAGATCACTTTCTCTCCAATACCAGGGAGGGCAGACAGAACAGACCTGCAAGTGAAGAGGGTAGGAAGAAACAAAAGGCATAAGGAACATGGGGAAACAGAACAAGAAGAGACAACAGCAGCAAGGTATTCACAGAGGAATCACCTCGCCAAGGGGAGACAACCAAACAAAAAACACACCAAAAAACACCTTTAGTATTCAAATTAGAGCAGACAAAAAGGGTTAAGAATACCTAGCCCTTCATAGAGAAGGAAAACAACCTTTCTCCCTGAAAATTTCAACATACACATCCACTCAAGTTATCTACAGAAAATATTCTAAGGAGAAGCCAGGACACGGTTGTGTAGCTGTTGCAGGAAGCTGCATTAGAAATAGAAACCTACTATAGCACACATGTCTAAGCACAACTCCTGCTGTCTTACCTGATGAACAAACACATCTTCTTTGGTATCGTTTCTGTGAAAAGAAAGTGAGAAGTTGTAAGAGTTTAGACTAAAGAGACTTTAATAGAAATTCCTGGCTTTTCTAGTGAAACCCTCCTTCTCCCAGCCTGTAGCACATGCCCTGAATTCCATGCATTCTGTCTAAGCTATGCTACCAAAACCCTGCTCTGAACTTCTATGGTCATTTGCTTGAGAATAGAAAGGGTTCCCGGGCCTTCAAAAGGGTGAGAGAACAGGGGAGGTTCTCTGTAATCTTCAGGCAAATATTCCATGTTTTCTTTTATGCAGGGCAGAGTTGATGACTGGACTGCTTGTTTTTCACTACTCTAACTCCCCAAAAACACTTCCAGAGGGACTGCAACCTGAGCTGTTACCCCAGAGGTCAAACAAGACTATCAACAGGACTGGCCACAGCTGTTAACAGAGATCCCCTTTCAGTGAAATTCAAAGCAAAGAGGCACAAGAGGTGTTAGGAGAGTCCAGAGGAGGAGGACCCAGACATGAACGTGAGGTTTTCCAGATTAGGCTGGACACTTCAGGCTTCCACATACAAAACACAGAGATAAGTCTGAGACCTTGAATCTGTGTTCCCATACAATAAAAACGAGCCTAAGCCCTGCCATCTGTTCATTCAATTCCTTCTCAGCAAACACAACAGGTGGGTCAAAGAGTTTGTGAAGGTAATGCATAATCCCAAATTTGTTGTCCTGAATTGAAGCAATAGTAGACTTCACGTTAGGAAGAAAGCTAACAAGTTATTACACCACAACCAGGTGGAAGGCTCTTATATCAACTGCTATTACAGATTTTAAGAGGACTTCCTAATTAAAACTCTTCTTCTAAGCTTATGTAACACTGGATAATAACCTCCAGAGACTGAGATAAATACCACACCACAACTGGCTTCAGATCCATGAACGTGGGGTCTTCTACCCCTTTCCGCACTGTCCAACTCACCCAAATCTGCCTGATGTGTAATAGCTCAAGGACTTGCAGAGTGAAATAACTTGTAAGGTATGTTTTTTGGAAGACAAGTGTTCAGCATGCAGCAGTTTCATTCCTCAAAAAAGTACACAAAACATTTAAGCCTCTCAACCACAAAGATATTTCAGCCTTAAAAGCCAGAGTTTCCTCCAGTAAACTGGAAGCATGGGTCTTCTGCATCTAAGGTTACAGATGCCCAATCTCACCTACAGCTGTCTGGATTCTCAATGCTATTCAGAGGTTTGTTTGTGGCCAGAGAAGAGGGGAAAAAAAACAAAATATACAAAAAGAAACCCAGGCCTGGCATATTTTCAGTGAGATACTATCAGAGAATCTCAATGAGTAGCCACAGGAAGTATTCTGACCAAGGAATTAACACTTGAAGTTTACCCAAAAGTATTTCCCCTCATCCTCCTACCTTTCTCAGGCCTTTGAAAAAGCTAGGCAGTCACTAAAGAATATGTAGCTCATTAAGAGTGTAGTAGAAGTAAACATGAGAAACAGGTAACAGACCACATTTGTAGTTTGACCCTTTCTGTTTTCTCCCCATACACCTAACCTTTGACTGGGGGCTGAGGTGCTAAAGAAAGTTTGCCCGAGTGCCTGGCCTAAGCTGACTATCAACCGCATGAGCTTGTGGTCAGGTCCTGAGGCCTCTGTTGCAATCAGTAACACGTGGCCTATCTTGTGTACTACGAGTCTTCATACAGCATAAAGACAACTATCAGAATTTAAACATACCTGTTGATAAAGCCATATCCATTTCTGACATTGAACCACTTGACTGTGCCAAGAACTTTGGTGGCTGGAAAGAAAATTAAAGAAGTTAATCTAAAATATAAGAAAATACACCAATATTACAGAAATACTTTTATAATTGCATATGAAGTTGCAACCAGACTTATTCTGTTCCCTTAACACTCACAGTGTGCCTTCATCTCCCAGTTCAGCTCATTCTAATGCAGTAACGAGACACAGTGCTTTAACACACTATTCTTCAGTCAAGGGTTTACCACACAGCACAAAACCTAGCTCTATTTTCAGAATAGACCATCCATCCCTTTTTTTTTCCCTATCCTAGAAATGGGCAGCAAAGCTGAAAATCCCACTGCAGTTCATCAGTTCTCTGCAGGTTAGTAGCTAGACATAAAACATAGCGAAGGAAACTGTTTACAACTCCTCTCTTTTACTTAGTTACCCTTCTTTCTTCCCTGGAAACCAGAACTGCCCAAAGAAGCAGTATCAAGTACTGTGCAACCCTCTCAAGTGGAAAGGCAGCACATCCTTATTCTGGAAAAGCTCCTTCTTGCATTGTCAGCACCACACTAGCCAAGTAAGACCCCTCAAGACTTTTTTTTTTCAGTCCTCCTACTGCTAAGAACATCTGTGATTGTAATGCCTTAAGTTTTAGACTTCCTGAGAACCAAGCTTCAGTTTGCAGCTTCAGTCCCAAAAAGTAGAAACAACAAATTGACGAGAGCAATGTGAGAGGATAGGACTTCATAACCTGAAGCTGTAATTGGACAATTAATCCAAATATGTAAATTGACCAAAACTTAATAAAGTGTGAAAACTCGTTACTGGTCATACATCTAGGGTAGAGCCACAGCCAGGCTCTTGTACTGCCCAAAGTGTATCCTTTGAAAGCCTTTTAATAAATACCTGCTTTATTCTTCTAACACTGTTTAGCCTCTGCTCCAGGTTAGCCTCCCTAGGCATCAATTCTTTAATTACAAAGTGACCAACTTTGTGTTCCATGACTTTCAGTGTCAAGGCAAGCTCCTATCTCAACAGTAATACAGCATCTACTTGAAAGCCACACTGCAGCATCTCACAGGACCTGGCAAAACCTGTTTCTCCAACTTGTAGGAATGTGTAGGAGGAACCTGACAGTGATGGAGGCAGTTCAACCTCTCCTTACCTCACAGCAACTGGATGGACACCACCAACTTGTACTTTCCAAACCCCTAGTTAAAGGAGAGTTCTAGCCTCTATAATTTAAGAGCTGTTCCTTGTTAACACAGCTTGATTACAGCGACTTCAGCAACCTGCGCAGTACTTACTTGAAAAGGGTCTAGTCACCTACAGACAACTGCTTGCTAAAAACCTCACATACATGTTTTGGGGATGGCAGAAACTCAAGAGGCAATAAAAAGGAAAACAAACTAGAGAATCTCCAGTTTAGAAGTCCACACCACTCTGCTAGAGGCAAGAACACACTGTAAATTGTTACCTTCATTTACTCTACACCTGTATTCTTTTCTAAATATTCACAAGGAGATGACAGAGCCAGCCACATCTTTAGGCTCAGGGAGTCTTGCCATTCTCATACACCCCTCAAGTAAGAACGTCTGACAACAGCAATGCATTGTAGCACTGCTGCTGTTATTACTGTCAATAACAGGCCTTTCCCAGTGCCCTTTTAGAAGTGACATTTTTGGTCTTCTTTAATATACTTTTTAGTAGAAAACGTTCTTATTCAGAAGCAGTGAAGTCTTAACATTATTGAGATATCGCCTAGAAAAAAGGACTCTGCCTAGTACAACATGCATTCCCAAGAATTCTTGTTTACTGGAACAGAAAAACATTCCTTCAGTGCCAAACACCAGTTCAGTAAACAGTGTTCAGCACCAGTATTTATAGCTGTGCTTTTAGGTTTAGTTTCATAGGGACATCACCACATACAGACACCTCCTGTTACCACAATGGCACTGGCTACAAGAGCTGCCTACACTCACACAAGTCAACAGGAGGGGACGGGGGAACACAGAAATAGTGCCAACAGTACCTGCAGGTTTCAGCCTGCTTTGAGAAACAACACCAGTACCACCGCTTCCCTCAACATCATCCCTTCCCTCCTCTGCAAAACAGCTTTGGAATCTGCTGGTCTACTTAAACCAGATTAGGAAGAAGCCTAGGAAGCATGACAAAAACCCTCAGAGGGGTCAAGAGGCTGGGGAAGGAGAGGCAGTCAAAACTCCCTCTGTGGCCAGCTGGCTGCTGCTAAGTGGAGGAGTATGCACACAGTTTAAAAACAACATTGTTCCATGAGGGTGACTCCAACATATTCCCCCTAAAACAGCGTGCTAGCAAAATACTATTCCTTGCACACATTTACAGTCTCCTCTAAGTATCACTGTGGGCCAAAAGAACCTCAGACAAAAGCATGACACCGAACATCCATGGCACAGTCACTGGTAAGCCTGAGCAGGGAAGCCTGGCAAGGAGGAGGACAAGCCCAGAGGAAAACACAGTAACCAGCTACACAGTCACAGAAGGCAGTTGATGTGCTGAGGTACATCCCACCAGCAAGTGGAAGCCCACATATTCCTACAAGATACTGTCCTCTGACACTATCAGAGGAAACAATCACCAGCCACTCCTACCCATGACAAAATAGCCTTTAACAAGGGGAGCCAAAGCTTCCTGTGACCAGGCAAAAAAGAGAAAGTTGAGTAACCTTTACCCATATTCCTAGAAGTCAGACATTTGGATGCCTCAAGCAAGTGTAAGATTTTGCTTCTAATAGGATCATTATAAAAGAAGGCTTAAGGGAACAGAACTACACAGGTGACCATTAACAGGGGCATTTGAGATAGACTTTAATGTAAATCCATTTCAATTAGTATTTACAGTGATCCTTTTCCTCATCATTCCTAATAAAATGCTTGCCTAGCAATGAGGCCATTTTGCAAAACCATCACCATTTTCATTTTCCTGCTAGCTCAGGAAAGGCACTTCTACCTTCACTTCCCCCCCACCCCTTCTCTCCAAGCAATAGGAATAGGTCAACAAGATAAAAGCATTACCAGGAATGAAACAAGCTGCATTAAGGCAAGAAGCAGCCAGATATACCAGCAGATATGGATGTGCTGATTCCTGTGTACTAATTACCTACAAATGAGGTAACAGGGGAAGAAAAAAGAATCACATAAGCTGTGCCTCCGAGCTCTGCTTTGCTAGAATTCTTCCTAACTGCACCCCAGAGAAATCCTTTACCTGGCTTCTCTTTCTTGCAGCAAGACCTCAGTTCTCCCCTTCAGAAGAGAAGGTCCTGTGTATCCTTAAGGAAATCTGGGACTCTACAGTGTAAGTTAGCTTCAACTTTGCCTTTACCAAACCCTCAGAAGTTACACAGTTAGAAACAGTACACCCCTATCGGCAGCAGCCTGCAGATTGAAGTCCTGTCCGTTTCAACAGGTTGATCCTATTTAATCGCAACGAAAACGAGTCACACTTGCTATGCACCGGGCTTGAGCAGAGAGAAGCCAACATGACATTTCGTTTGCCTTCCTACTGATAGTAAAGTAGAAACCAAACCCCGCCCCTCCAGAAAAAACTTCAAAACAAACAAACTCCACTAAACCTGGAAGCATTACTAAAGCAAGATTCTTTATGGATAGAAAAGTTGTTCCAGGACCTTAACATTACGGAGAGGCACACATGGTTTCCAGCAGCCCTTCCCGGGGGAGTCGCCGCCGGCAGGTGCCGGGAAGGGGCTGAGCCCGGCTGTGCCGCGCTCGCTGTCCCGCACGCTCCGGGCCGATGAGGCACACACGGGCTCCCGCCCAGCTCCCGAGCGCGTCACGGCCGGCGCCGCGCGGCTCCCCCGGCCCGCGGGGAGGAGGCGGCCCGGCCTGACTCACCGCGAGGGGGGGGGGGG
>JAYDZK010000056.1:55340346-55351467 GCA_034509185.1 Euphonia xanthogaster | reverse complement strand
CCCGGGCGGAGCCGCTTCTCCCTCGCCGGGCGGGGTGCGAGATTTGGGCTGGGGTGAGGACCGGGATCGCCGCGGGCCGGAGGAGCCGCTCCGGGCCGGGCGCTGGGACCGAGTCCGGACTGCGCCCGGTGTGGGACCGGGGCCCCACCGGGGGTCGGTCCTGCTCCAGCCGCTCATCCGACACCTGCCCGGTGAGACTTGATGCTCTCCCTCCTCTCCCCCACATTCTCTGCGGCTCGCACTTCCTAATGGAAAAACCCGTGGGTTTAAAAAGCCAGTGAAAACTGTTTGCTCTTTATTTCTGGAGCACAGGAGATTCTGGGTGGAAAAGAGCCACGAGGATCATCAGGTCAAACAGTGATAAGTGATGGATCCATGTGGGGATTGAATTCAGGATCTTGGCCTTGTCAGCACCCTGCTCCAAGCACCTGAGCCAGTCTCAGGCTCATGAGGAAGGTCATGAGCCTGAAATTGGGCTCAGGGTCATGAGAAGGTCATGAGCATGGGATGGGGATGGCTGCTGCCAGCAAGGGAATTCCTACGCACATGTAGCTCGTTCTGTCCTGCTAATGTTTCTTTACACACCAGCCCCTAGACTGGCTCTAGAGCAGAACTAGCTGGTACCTGACATGACAGCACAAAACTCTTCCAATAACCCTGGCTTCCTGCCCTTTCCAGGATTTACCCAACGGGTGTAAAGGTGCTCCTTCCATGTCCCTTTCCAGGGAGAAATGAGCAGGACAAGTCCTGAGAGTTCACTTGGGCAATGGCCAAAGTTCTTCTGGAGAGTGTCAGGGTTGGTTCCACCTGCAGAGAGGCATTCCTGCAGGTGAGTGTTCACAGCCCAAAATCACTGCAGGTGCTGATGCTGGGGCCACTTTCCTGGCCCAGAGCTGCACGGAGCCCTTGGTGACTCCCACTCCCTGACAGGAATGTTCCTTGGTGTTTCCTCAGTGTGTCCCAGCTGGCTGGGAATGTGGGGCAGGAGGAGGCCAGGAGCCCCAGGAAGGGAACCAGCACCTCTTGTCCTCGGTATCTGCAGGGGAGGAGCTGTGCCTGCCCGTGGCACACACATCCTGGGGATGGGCACTGGGATGCCCGGGCAGCACTGGGATGGACGTGGATAAAGGGCTGCCCACGGCTCCTCAGCCAGGGGCTGCTCTGAACAGGCACCTGGAGATGCTTCAGCCGGACAGACCCCCCTGACACCCCAAAATTACCCCAAGGAACAGCTGGCGTTCCCTGGGAATGTCGGCACGGGGCATTTGCAGAGGGGCTCAGACAGCAATTCCCGGTGCCAACCTCCTGGAGCTCCCGCACAGCCCCAGGTATGTCCCAGCCCCCCAAACCCCTTCCTTCCAGACTGGGGACATCATCCATCAGCAGTGTTAAAGTCAAGGGAATCTTCCCTCACAGAAATGAAACCTCAAGCAATGCCCTCAGAGATGCCTTAAAATCAAGGGTTCAAGTGGGATGAAGCTTTGTTTGGATGAAGTTTGGAGTTTTTCAGGGAGCCAGCTGGAACCACAGAACTGATGGAAAGCTTTCCCACTGAAGGTGTGCTGAAAGCAGGGATGTGCATGTCTTTCCTGAGGGAAAAGAACTTGCAGAGGCACTGCTGAAGCTCTGAAATGGACTTGGCTTCTGCAGTGAGAGATGTCCTCCCCTGGGCACAGGAGCTGCCTCAGCATGGGCCCGGAGCGCATCTGGTCTCTGCCTCCTCCTGCCTTAAAATACCAACTGGAGCCTGAGCTCAGGGGGGATGAAATCAGCTGAATTCCAGGGAACTCTGCCAAATGTCTCCCAGGGACATCAGTGGGGCTGGGGGATGAGAGTTATAAATAGCAAATTCTATGGAATATAAACCTGTCCTTGTCTTATCTCAATGAGCTTCCCTGGGAGCTCTGCTGGTTCCTGTCACAACTAGTATTAAAGTGGCAGCTCTGCATGGGAATATCCACACTCCACGAGGCACTGTCAGGAATTCAGCAGGGAGTCTGGGGCTGTGGATATAATTCATCTGAACTAGCAAAGCTGATACTGAACCCCAAGTCTGGGCCTGACACAAAGAGCAATCTTTGTGCTGCCCTGTCAGCTAAAGCCCCTGGGCTGGGAAATTTCAGCAGCCAAATGTATGGAATGATGTAAATCCCAGCATTCCCCAGAGGGACAATCCATGTGCCAGGGTGGGAGCTCGTGTCCGTCCCCTGCTGCTGTCAGGACAAATTCCCCTCGGCACAGTTGGCCCGGCGGGGCAGGGGCTGGGAGCAGGAGGGGCGGGGAAGCGGATCAGCTGCCCGGGAAGTGCCGGGACATGAGGCTGCTGGAATCTCCTCTGAATCACTGAAAACATTCTTGCCCTGCAGAAGCCAAAGCAGATCCCTCCTGGCCAGGCTGGTGGGCACCAGCTCTGGGGGAAAACATCCTGGTCCTGCCAGGAGCTCTAACTCTGCTTTTCCTCCCAGCTCCTGAGCAGTGTCAGGGCCACTTGGAGTTCAAATGCAAATAAACCCCACAGCCCATGGAGTGAATGATCCTAACAGAGAAATGCCGTGTTGTCATAAAAATTTTAAAGATCTGTTAAAAAGGTTATGATAACACTGTAATGGTTTGCTCTTCTGGTGCTCTTCAACACCTTCTGGTTTGCTCTTGGAATGCTCCTGGTTCTCTTTTTATGTATTTTTAGTCCCTCCATGGGCAGCTTGTAGAATTTATTCTGGGACTTAGAAGTTGAGCAGGGTTGGCTTTGGATCGACCGTCACCTCTGGTCCCACTTTGTGCAAACTCAACTTGGGCCAAGCTGGGTGAACTCATCACCTCAGCTTTCCCCTCCAAAATATCCCCTACTTATTTCCCTGCAGATGAACTCAGATTTTGCCCCAGACTGTCCACTCCTCACCTCCACTTGCCCTCACAGTGTCCCTTCTGTTCCCCCAGGTGTCCTGGTGACACCAGGGAGATCCCTTTGCCTTGCTCCTGCCCCTCTCCAGCCCGAGGCCACTGCTCTGCTGGCTCTCTCTGCCTTGTTCCACACAGCAGGGCACAAAAGGGGAAAGGTTTCAGAAAACTTTTCTGCAATTAATTAATAATTATTTCCAATTCCTCAGTGAGAAGAACATGAACTCACAGCCATCAAGACCTGACAGTTCCCTGCAGTGAGAGCTCAGCACATGTCCACAGAGACAAGTCCAGCATCTGGAAGAAAGAAGAAAAAGGTGATTTATTCTGTTTCAAAGTTATTTCAAGTTCTCAAACCCAGACCAACCTTTGCTCTTGATTTTGGCTGGGTGAATCCTGAACAGTGGGCACAGGTCATGTCATTAATGATGATGTGAGTGATGCTTTCTGGGGGAAATCTGCTGATTTCCAAAGTTCACTGCCTGTCCCATGCCTGATCTGCACAGGAGAAAACCCTCTGCATGGAGGGATTTTGCTCCATCTAATCCCCTCTGCCCAGGCTGTTCCATGAGGATATTGCCAGGCTGGGGCAGCACAGGCAGATGCAGCTCTCAGCACTCTCTGCTCCAAACACAACTCAGGGCTCCTTTGCAAACTGCTGCTGCCATGAGGTTTTCTCCAGGAGAAATCAAGGAATTGCTCATGGAAGGGTGGAGATGAAGTTATCACAAAGGGAAGTAAAGGATAAATATTCCTGTAAGAGCCCTTGGGATCTGCTGGGCTGAACTGGGAATGGGACATTCATTCCCTGCATTCCAAATGCACAGCAACCTCACACACCAAGCACAGACTGTCAGGTGGGGTCTGACAGCAGCACTCTGACAAACCTCCTTGTCCTTCTCCCTTTCAGTGACTTCTCCTTCAAACTCTGAAGCTGACAAGTCCAAAAGCTCTGTCTGGCTACCCAGGAGCAAAAGGATCCTCCCAGGGATGAGGCACATTCCCAGCAAACACTCCCAACACAGCACAGAGGCACTTCTGGAGCTCGTGTTGGGGCTGGCAAGGCTGCCAGGAGGACACAGCCCCCAGCTGGGGTGGCAGTGGCAGTAGCAAATTCCCATGGTCTGATGGCACAACAGGGAGACAAGGGCCAGCAATGCCCTCAGGAGGGGCAGGTTTAATTCTGCTCCCTGTGCTGCCAAATCCCAGCAGGAAATCTCCATGGGGGACAGAAACTCCCAGGATGCACAAAATGCATCATCTGTGACCCTGATCCTGCTGAAACTCAGTGTGTGAGGCCAAACCCCTCCAGATAAACACTGACCTGACCTGTCACATAAACACTGACCTGACCTGGCTCAGTCTCAGACACTGCCCCAGTTCTCACCTCCCAGCTGCTCCTGGGGCTCCCACCACATTCCTGACAAGGAGCCAAAGGCCCCTTTGGACAGGGCTCTCTCTGTGTCCCAGGTGTTGGGGACTGCAGAGCAAGGACAGCCTGAAACCAGGGCAGATCCCTCTGGATTTGGGACACTCTGGGGGCAGCTGGGGACTCACCCCACACCATGGGCAGGACCTGGGGCCCTCCAGCGCAGGCCAGCAGTTCTGGAGCCTGTTCAGTTTGGCTCCAACACCAAAGCTCTTGGCAAAGATGGGATGAGTTAAGTGTTTTTTCCTGTCCTGAAAGAGAAGAGAAAGTGGTAATTAAGCCCATTGTGAAAAGCAAAGGCTCCTGGCTTTCCTGCTTTGTTCTGATTGCTCACTATAAGGTTTTATCCATAAAAAATGAGAGGTGGCACCAAATTAAAGTACCATTTTCCAATTTTTTTTACCTACATTTTTTTCATACTTAAAAAGGATGCCCTTTTTTTTTTTTTTTTTTACTGCATTTTTTGCCTAATTTTAACAGAACCATTTTCATTCCAGGCCCCACTTGTGAGCTATTCCATGCTTTGCCATTGGACTTTGGATGAAGGAGGGGAAGGATCTGTTCCACATGGGTGTCATCCAATGCTCAGCTCAGCTCCAGTGCTTTCCTTGGGAAAGGATGTACTGGAGTAAAAACAATAATCCTGGCCCACGTGGTACCTACCCACGGGAGGTCACTACTCTGTTCCTGGCAGAAGGAGACCTGCTGACAGCTAAGTGGTTCAATACTTGGCTGTGTTGCAGCAACATGGAAGGGCTGGACTTGGAGCCTTCTCTCCTTTCCTGTTCTGAGCAGGAGCATTGGTGTATTCAGGTGGCTTTGCCCAGAAGCTGTATTTAGGAGGGGAGAAGAGGACATTTGTTAGGGCCCAACCATGATAAAGATCCTTCTCATATCAACAGTAAAATCAAAGATTTTGATGAATGATTGATTTTTGAATGAATGAATGAATGAATGAATGAATGAATGAATGAATGAATGAATGAATGATTTTTGCCTGACTCAATACCTATCTGATCCTTCACAGGACACTGATAGTTATAATATTACTTGCAGTTTGCTGGAGCCATGAAACAGCCAATACCTGCAGGGTGTTATTTCCTGACAGCGCATTTGGAGAGAAACAAACTGCAGGATACTCTTGTCCAAGCAGGCAGTTACCTTCCTTCCCCTGAGAGAGCTTTGAGGTGCTTCTTGGAGTCATTTTGCTAATCCTGGCTGCAGGTAAGGCCACAAAAATGTAATTTACTCTCAAGATGCCCCTTTTATATAGACCTGTTTAAAATGAAACATTGGGAGGGTTCTGGGGGGCTGTTTTCCAAACAAAAGCTTTCCTTAAAAATAAATACACCATCAAAGAAACCCAAAATTACTTGTTTTCAAAATGCTGAAATGCAATACTTAAGAGCTGACTTTTCAGAATTGTCTTCTCATTTCTTTATCCATTATTTCTTCCCAATTATGGTCTGAGCTTACCATTCCTCAAGTGTTATGTTTCTCAGTTAATTATGTTTCTCAGTTAATCCATCCCCAAAGCCCTCTCCGAGGGTCCCTTGTCAAAACTTGTAGCTCTTAAGTGAATAGAGGACACCAAAGAGATTTACTCCAGGGCCAATGAAGAAGCCATTCAGTCAGAGCCAGTAGATGGCAGTAAAAGATAGGGAATAAGGAAAAAAAATCAAACCTATAATTGGGAAACAGCCGGTGGGTTCTCATTTCACTGCAGAGACTTCCCCAAGCTGGTGCCATGCTCTGTCTCCATGCACAAAGGAATGGTTTCTTGGAGAGCCCTTTTTGTTTTGTCTCACGCCTGTTTCCCTGGGTGCTTTGGGCACACGGGAAACACCAGCATTTCTGCCCAGTAAATTCATATTTTCACGATTTAACCCCAAAAAGAAGATTCCCCAAAGAGGAGTTGCAAGCACAGCACCCAATCCACCAGCAGGATCACACATGAGCTGCTGGAGGTCAGCTCCTCAGCAGTAACTGTTGGGGGTTATCCAGAAGCTGCACAATAGCTGATGGAGAAAGGGAAGAGTGGAATGTGCACAGATAGCTAAGGAACTGAGCACCTACTCATCCCCAGTAATGTCTGGGCAGCATTTGGATTAATAAATTGAATTTTATGGAGAAAATCATCCTGGGACTTTGAGCCAGTGTGGTGGCTGAAGCCCAAACTGGGCACTTTGATACAAAGCCAAACCTTGGGGAGCAGAACTCTCTGATTCACCTTTCACCTCATAAATGCTCTCTGATTATCACATGTAGTATCATGCTCCAGCTATGGCATAGATCATAGTTCTATAAAGTGCAAGGAAAATTATTACAATTATTATATAATAAACAGACAATCAATATAGTTACTGCAATTAAAATACAGAAGAAGTCTAAATATATCCTGTTGATCCTTTTCCTCTCCTTTTCACAACCGTCACTACTTGAGAGCCTCAGAAAAATTTGCAGGTGAAAGTCAACAAGTCCCACTCCCTGGTTAGAGCTGAGCTAACTTCAAACTTGAATAAAACCACTCAGATTTTCTTTTAGGGCTGAGAAATCTGAAAAAACCCTGTAACTGGGGCAACTAAAAAGCTCTTGAATGGCAAGGAAAGTCTCAGTCATGGCAGCTCTTTAAGCCATTCACTGACAACCATCACTGACACAGTTCTGTGCCCATCACAGGCTCAGTAAAAATCTAATACCTTCTGCCCATGTGATGTCTGACCTGCACTTTGCATTGTGCTTGTTTGAAACATAAATTGCAGTGTGTAAAGCAGGGATGCACTGGCATACCCAGACAGGTATTTAATACCAGCAGTGTCTTGTCTCCTGTCACCAGGTTCTGTTTGCTCTCTGCTGGGGAGGTGGCTTTTTTTGCCATGTGCTTTCTGAAGTTTGGGGATCAGCAGGGCTCTGGAGGAGTGTTGAAAGTGAATACCAGGCTAAGGTGTGGATTACTGGAGATCCTTGTGGGGCTGGGCTCGAGGTTTGCATTGGAACTGATCTGCCTGAGGTTAAGTGACAGTGCTGGAACAAGGGCTGTGGCTGAATGGCAAATCCTACTTTAGGTTGTGTAAGTGCCTGGACAGCTGCAGGGAAATATCAAAGCCATCAGGTTTTGGTATCCATTTATGTACATTTATGTTTGTGTTATGTAGAAACAGATCCATTCAAACCTTACAAGCAAAGTCGGTTTTGTGGTCCCACCATAAGGTGCAAGGGCCTTATAGACTCGTTCCTGACTTGGGAAGTGGAATGAGGAGGGCAAGGAGCAGACAGAGATGGAATGGAAGGGTGGAAGGGAGAGCCCAGCAGGTCTGTGTTTCCTCATCATGCTGTCCCTGAGGAGGATGGATCTGCTTCCCACTGGCACAATCCTCCAGGAGGTGACTCCCAAGCTCTCCCTCAAGTGGAGAGCAGCAAACCTGGACTTCCCATGCTACAGCAGGGGCAGGGGCCTCGGCTGTTGCTGCTCAGGTGAACCCAGGAAATGTCTTGTTAGCATCTGAATATTGTAAATGCTTCATTTTTTATGTGCTTTAGTGAATAATAAGAATTAAAAAGCCCATTTCCTTATGAGCACTTTACTGTTTATCTACCCTAAAGGATGTGGCTGGTGAGGTGGAAATGGAAAGGAAAAAACAAACCCAGCTGAAAACAAAGCACTCTCAGTCAGTAGAAAGCATTTTCAGAATTGTACCTGTGTGTTCTGGTCCTGTGACCAATTTTCCTACCCCATCTCAGAGTCCAAAAAGCTCAGCTGCAGTTAAAGCAGAGTTGTGCCTGATGCCAACAGCTTGGAGCAGTGCCTGTTCTCAGGGGGGTGGGTGGCAGTGCCACAGGGCCACAGATCACTCTTAGCACTGTGCAGGACAGGACTATAACCTGCTCTCCAAGATTACTCTGAGGCAAATAATCTCTCAAGGCTTTCCCTGCTACATGCAAAAGATAAACAAGCAAAAATGATGAGCTCTATCAAAAAGGTTACAAGCTCACCTCATCATTCAGGAATGAACACAATCATTAAGTTAGGCAAGGAATTTTTCAACGTGTCACAGGAGAGGGGACAGTTGGTACTAAATCCAATTAGCAGAATAATTTCATTCAGCAATTTAGATACCACATAACCACTTAAGCTTGCAGTATGTAACGAAAATGTATCTTTACTAAAATTTTTAAATAAATAGACAATCCACATCAAAATTCAGATGGAATGTATAACTGAGGCAAGATAATCTCAGTTCTTCAAAATGTCATTTGGGGAATTTACCATCAACTTAAATGCACATGGTATATTGTATTTACTTAATGTGTCTTACCTTTAAAGATGCTTAACAAGTAAAAAGAAATTTTCTCTGAAGTTGGTGATGTGAGCTATATTGTCTGTAACATGAATAATACAGAATTAATTAATGCATGGGAGAGTTGTGAGATCAAAGCTGCTGATGTTTCTGACTCTCCTTCCTCTCTGTCTTTGCAGGCCAACAAGGCTTCCCTGCAGTGTAATGGAGTTCTCTGTGCCTGAGCTGGTTCTGTCCCACTTGACCCCCTGAGAGTGGCAGCACACAATGTGCTGATGGGGCTTTGTTGATATCAGCACTAAATTCCTGCGGGGCATCTGCTGTGACTATAGGGAGAGACAGATCTGCTTGAGCAACCACAGGTACCAATCCACCTTGCAGAGTCTTGCATGGGGGTGAGTTCAGTACAGGGGAACTGTTTGAGGCTCTCCATTCTCAGGCTTTCCACCCTCACCAGGTGTGGGAGGCACTTTCTAATTCTTTTCTGATACCAACAGAGAAAAAGCATCACAATGGCCTTACAGAACTACCTGGTCTCTTCAGTGCCACTGAATTTCAGGAGCTTGCAAAATATCTTCTCTGTGATAGGCCCTTTCCTTGATACACCTTTTACCCCATTGCAAGCACAAGTTTTGGGTTCCCCTCTCCTCCACAGACTGGGCTATCCAGCTGTCTATGTAATCAGTTCCAAAGCTTTGCCCCCAGCCTCCACTCTGCACCACCTTCTGTGCCTTACATCAGCAGCTTCCTGGTCTCCCCCAGCAGCTCAGAAGCCCCAGTTCTTACTGGTCTCTGGGGAGGTTGTTTGGGGTCACTGTCAGTCCTGGCCCTGCTGCTCAGGGCAGCCACAGAGGGGCACTGGGACAGTCCCCAGCACTGGGACAGGGATCTCTGCAGGAGCGTGTGCCAAGTGATGGCCCCACACTGGACACTCAGCGTGGCAACCCAGAAGTGTGCCCTGACCCTGCAGCTCCTGGCTTATCCACAGGAGTCAGGCACTAGTTACTCTGGCAAGGATTTAAAAAAAATAACAAAAACCAAAACCAAGACCGACCAACCAACCAAAAAAACAAACCACAAAAGAAAAAAAAGGAGTGGTACAATCTTGCCGTTTAACTGGGACTTCTAACATCAAAAAACCACTGCAGCATGCTGAGACCCCAAAATGCATCTCTGGGAGTCACAGGCAAGTAACACCACAGGGGAGCTGTCCCTCTGTCTTTGCTGACGTGTCTCAGCAAGTGGTACCTCTCTGTCCCAAGCTGGGATGTCAAAAAGCTGCTGCTGTTCAAAGCCATGTTGTGCAGGCCTCCCCACAGGTCTCCGTGCAGGCAGCCAGAGGGGAATGAGCCTATGGCAGCACTCAAAACACACAGCAGCTCTGTCCTAAGGGCACACTCTGCAGTTCACTGTGTGGCAGATTCCTGCTGCAGACTGCAGGCTCAGCTGATTGCCAGATGAGTTCTGGACAAGATGGAATAAAAGCATCTCTGTCTGTGAACTGGAAGGAGGTCAGCAGCTCCTGCAATCACAGAGCAGCCTCTAGGTTGTGGAAGACAGGTAATATAGAGAATGGAGAACATGAAGGAAGGGATGAGCTGGTCCATCTCCAGCAAGGAAAAGGCAGTACTTACAGTTCACTGGCTGCTCTGTAAATTGAGTAAATAGAAAAAAGCCCAAAGTAAATCCAAACAACCAAACCACAAAAAACTCCCAAACCAGACAACTTAACTTCAGGGGTTAGGCACTGAGTGTTCTCTAATTTGGTGAGCAATGCAGGTTCCTACTCAGACCCAGTAGCAGACCAGCACTGTGAGCATCACTGGCTCCCCTGGCCTGATACTGTTTATGTCCTAAACCCTCAGCAGAGTTTCATCTTGACAAAATCAATCCAATCAACCCACAGATTCCTTCCCAGGTACCACTGTCCATGGTATGCTGTGCTGTCATTTCCTTTGCCATGAGAATGAACACCAGTTTGTTCAAGAAATTTTGGAAATACCCCCCATATCCTATTCTCCCCCTAATGGTGATTGTCCAGGCCCAGGGGAGAAGGAAACTGGTCTAAAGGAAGCCAACAGAATAAACCCTCAAAAGTGATGAATTTTTCTAGGGAATCGAGGTGGGTCCCTCACTCTTCAGCAAGTTTGTGATTTGAGTGGAGTGCAGAAAGAGGGAAGGCACAGAGAGAGAACAGCTGCAGTGGTGGGAAAGTGGCCCACAAGAGCAGTTGTACCTCAGTGTGGCAATATCACATCTTGCTGAATGGCCAGAACACATCTTTGTATTCCCAGAGCACAGGGAACACCTTAAGAATTGCTTCCATGCCAGCTGGTCTGACAAATAGATATATGGAGGAACACTGTTATATGTGTATGCTCAGAAATAAACACCTGGGAAGTGCAGCCTGCCCTGCATTAGGAGCCCTCTAATCCTGTGTAAATGAGAGCAATTCTTTGCCAGAGTGTGATGGGGGGGGGGGGGGGGGGGGGTGGT
>JAYDZK010000056.1:55314254-55339020 GCA_034509185.1 Euphonia xanthogaster | reverse complement strand
GCTCCAACAGAACCACATCTGACACTTCAGGAAGACTGCAGCCACTTTTCCAACTGGACTGCTACCAACACCCTGACTAACAGGGTGTCAGGTTGAGTTCTGACTCTGTCAGTGTTGTTCTAGTATATTTTGCATTCTTTTATTTTATCCTTTTATTTTTTTTCCTTCCCTATTAAAGAACTGTTATTTCCCGTTCCCATATTTTTTTGCCTGAGAGCCCCTTAATTTGAAATTCATAGCAATTTGGAGGGGTAAGGAGGGCTTGCATTCTCCATTTCAAGGGAGGCTCCTGCCTTCTTTAGCAGGCACCTGTCTTTCCAAACCAAGACAGTGAGGTTTCAGACCAGCCCTCTGCAAATGGTAACCTCAAAGGGACAGCAGTCACAGATGTATCACTGCAGTATAAATAATTCATACAGAAAAAGCCTTCCCTAGAAGAGAAAGATCAAGCATTCAAATGTTTCTCCCAGCACATGGAAATGAAGTTTAAGATCTACATTAAAAACCAGTTGAAGAAACCAGTTCAACTTTTTTATTGAGTACTAATGCAGAGTTTGTCCTGATAATATGATGAACCATAACCACTTCAAACAGGTGAGGTTTCATGGAGCTCTCCACTCTTGGAAGTGTCTGCATCCTAACACCATTGCCCAGTGCAAAGCCAAACTCTTGCTATTTACTGGGATTTAAAAGGGACTCACAAAGCTCCAGCTGCATGTAGCACCCCACTGCAAAACCCACCTGCATTTGCCACATGATGTTTTATCTCTGCCAGGGCAGTCAGATTTCAGATTCTAGAAGTGTCTATTACCACAGTACTTCACAATTGATCTGGTTTTTTACCTTGCAGGCTTGGAGATTTCATGTGTCAAGATGATCTAGCTGAGGTAACAAGTGACTTGGATGTTCAAAGAGTTATTGCTAATGTCCCTCATAAAAGCTGAAGTAAACTGCTATGAAATAAAGAACATTTAATCAGTTACTGACTACAGTAATAAAAAGCGGGAGGATACCTGTGTGTCCCTCAGAGGGATTCCTGTTTGGACTTGTAGATTTATTAAAAGCTTAAGTAGAAGGTGGCAGTTGATTATTTATTGATTATTTAATAAGTTACTTAGGATCACAGAAGTGTGAAACACCTGCAAAAGTACCTTACAGAGTTCTGACTGGTGTCCTTGCCCTCAGGGACAGCTCACTGCCCACCAGGACCCCCAGGCCCTCCTTCTCAGAGCTGCTCTCCAGCAGGTGACCCCCAGCCTGTCCTGGTGCCTGGGGTTATTCTTCCCCAGGCGCAGGACCCTGCATTTCCTTTTCTGGAATTCAGCTCTTCTGGCCACCCCTCCACCCCGCTGAGGTCCTTGGGAAGGGCTGTGCAGCCCCAGGGGGATTGGCTGCTCCTCCCAGCTCTGTGTCACCACCGTGCCCTTCACCCAAGGCACTGATGAATATATTAAACAATTTATCCTGGTTGGAGACAGGCCTCCAACCAGACCCTGTGCCACTGATTATGAACCTCTGGGATCTGCTGTTCAGCAGGTGTTGATGGGGGAGGTGAGAAAAAACCTTCAGCCAGCTGTCACAAACAGCACTGCATTAATCACTGCCAGTCAACAAGAAAACTCGAGGGCAGAAAATACTCAGATACTATATTTAAAAAGAAAGAAAAAGCTTAGCTGCTCACCCACGCTATCTGAGGCTTGACAACACCACAGAAAGCAGCATCACAGTGGACTCTGTACACCCATAAAAGACAGTTTCCTCTTCTTCCGTGAACATTTTGCTGGTATGTTTTGCCAAGAATTCCTGTGCATGGTACCTCCCTTTTTTGTAAATGGCACAATGTCACACTCCTGCTTGTGGCTCTTTTACACAATGCAGGTTTTATCACTGTGAATTGCAATGAAATGCACAGATGATTATTTGTGCTTTGACATATATTGAAATAGTAAAAGGTGCATTCTGTGTATTTAAGAGATTAACAGATTTTATTGTTTTCTAAAATATTTTACAATACAGAGACCCAAGCCAGTAATTCCTGACAATTTTAGCAACTGTCCTGTGGATGAACAAATATGTTGGTAAGTTTTTGTTGACAGACATATACATACATCCACTTTCTAAGCTTGCACATTTGGATTCACTAAAAATGATGACTAAGTATATCTATAAGCTCAAAAAGCAAACTATAGGGTCCAAGATTACCAACAGTGTTTTAAAAAGATTTGTTAACTTCATTACAGTGTAGCTTCCTAACATGGCATATCTACTTACCTGATACTTAGTTTTAACACAGATCTGCTGTAGTTTTACAACCCAGTTTTCAATGTCACAAGTGCATATTTGACACGATTACACCTGGCCAAGTTGTAACTGCAAACAAATGTAGATCTTACAGTGTTCTGCTACAATAATCCGTGTTTGGACTAAAGCTAGTTTATACTTTGACTCATTAATTTATCCACAAATACTGATTTTGAGTATATTAGTCTATTTACTGTACTTCTGAAAAATCTTATCACAGAATACTTTGTCTATGGTACAGTAATGAATATGGCAGGAAAGCAGATTTAAATATACCTATAATTTAAATTCTTAAAATAGTCTAAATCTTATTGACACCAAACGGCTTGATAACTAATAGCCATGCTCTTAATATTTTGGAATATCAAATTATATGTACATATACACAACATATATAGGCTATTAATAAAAGCATTTAGTCTATTTTACAGTCTTCTCTGTTCAAGATAATCAGCCTTCACAGATTTAACATTTCAAATCACCCAAAAAATCATTAGAAGTTAAAAGGAGATTTTTTTCTTCCCCCTGCAAACATGTGCTGAAAATAGCCACTCTTCTGGGGCTTATGCATAATTCATATTTCTTTTGAATGCCACTCAAGATCTAGATGGAAAACTCTTAGTTCAAGTGTCAATCCACATAAAGAACATTTTTAATAGAATCCCTCCCCATGACACCTGCAGATATCTCTGCTACAAATAACCTTCTGTAACAGATATTTATTAAATACAGTATTTTGTTTTACAACTCCATTTACAACTTCAACCCATGCTGACAACACAGAAAGATTACTACAACATGGAAAGAGCTTTCATTCAGTCAAGTGGTAACTAAATCTATGTCATAATTTAAGTATTAATTGATAAAGCATACAAAAAGGTGCTTAACTACATAGCATTTAAATAAAAAAATACTGCATCTTTCAGACATTGATAAGAACAAATAAAAAATTAACTATAATAATCTTTAAAATTCAAGTTGCAAGTTACTGAAGGTCACTTAAAATAACTGATTAAACAAAAGTGAGCATAAGCCACATACCTGGGTAGGATGAGGCATAAGCATAGAAAATGCAAAAATGTTTAGGATCCACAATAACAGACCATGTGGGAAGAAAAAGTTTAAGAAGTATTTTTCCTATCATGCTATTTTTTCAACCTTACTCCTTTCCTTTGCATTGTGTACAAGTTGTGAGAACAATGTCAAGCTTTTGTCTTTCATTCAGCCTTATTTGGGTATCAAGCTCTCACCTTTTCATTAAAATATATACACTCTATACATCCATTCAGTTTCCTCTCACTTCACCTAAATACACTGTACAGACCTACAGAGCTCTTGTGACACTTTTGTGTTTATTTTGTCCTTTGTCACTGGATTGGCTCCACATAGTTTGCTGGGTATAAACCAACTTGTCCATTGTCCAGGCGTCCTTTGCACCAGCCCTGCTCATCCTCATTCTCCATTTTGGTTAACTCATCCCCTGAAGAAAAGAAGGAACATTTTCCCCATCTCAGTGCAAGTCAAAGAAACATTTCATTAAGCTTATTGTTTTAAGGGAAACATGGAAGAAAATGCTACAAAGATTAAATAACTCAGAATTTGCTTGCTAACTTCCAGACTATCCATTCAGACATTCATGAACTATAAGATAACTTCATTTTGATTGCAATGCACATCTGATATTCCACATCCTCAGGGAATACTCTGACTTTTGAGAGCCTGCAGACTCCAAGATGCTCCATAGGAGCAAAGGAAGCTCCACCTCAGCCAGGCAAAAAAGACCACATTGAGTAACAATTATTTCCTCCCGTGCAACTAATCTGTGTCAAATGTTTTCCCTAGATAAAACTGATGTGTGTTTTATCTTAGCAATAGGAAATAGAGGATGAAGATATTAATCACTTGTTATAGTCCCAAATAGTAGAGAGTCTTGGTGTCATTTAGGAGAATATAAACTAGCCTAAGGACTATAAATTCTTTGGCAGAAACGGACAAGCTTCATATTAAATCTTCTCAAGATACTTATCTTTATAGCTTTTCTCTTTGATAAAAAGGTTAAAGTTTAATCTCTTCTAGTTTTTATCAGAAAACTAATAAATACCCATTGAACAAATGAACAAATAAATACCCAGTGAACAAATGTTTGGCACTTTAGACTCTATTTGGTTTATGGAACAACTTTTCCACTTTTTCTAATGCTGCAGAATGGGAGTGTACAATTTCAAACCTTCCATGAAGTGTGTGTTAATAAAGAGTGGAAACAAAGAGTACAAAATTCACATTTCAATGAGGGTAAGCCCTAACAAATGCATTTGTATCAAAGCTTGGGCTTGGAAACTCTGTGATCCTGGAGGTCTAAGAAAATATTAACACTTTTAAGTGTCGTCTGCACAGCAGTTACAATGAAACCACTGTGATGCTAAAACCAGAACACACAGTAACATACTCTGACAACATTGCAGGGACAACCTTTACTGTCACTATCCTCAGCCATCGAAGGCCACAATACAAATATTGTAAATAATTATGTCCCATCCTCTTACATGCTTATAAAACCTCTCATAGGATATGAATGAAGTTATTCTTGCTCTCTGGAAGCCTCCCACAGCTGTTTGCCAAGAGAAAAAACAAAACAAAACAAAAAGCACCAGATGTAAAGGTACTCCACTAAAAAAATTGAGTTTCCTGCATTAAAGTACATTTAATGGACACTGTGCAGAGCACATATCCTGTAACATGTATTTAGAAGCATTTTGTAGGTAAATTCTTTGAATATCCAAGGAAATCCTATCTGAGAATATCCATGTCCATTTGGACAAATCCTTAAAATGTATTAATCCCCTGTTGACAGCTGCTTAGGAGCCTAGGGATATCTACAGAGGAACACAGGATTGAGTACATTTTAAATTGGCTCCTACCTGACCTAGTGAGTTCTTTTCCTTAGTTTTTTGTATGTTCAATGTAAAGGTAGTCACACTAACACTTCTGCCTAATAACTAAGTAGCCATCCTATTAATTCAGCATTTCTAAGGGGATTCATGGTCTAGCACTAGGAGATTCATCATCCCTTTCCTACAATTGTATCAATGACATCATTTGGTGTTGTAATATTCTTTAATGCTCTTCCTTTAAAGTACTGAACTCTTTTTAAGTGAGGTCTGCATATATCTCACAGTTCAGACCTCCTCTGCTTTATTTCTACAGACCTCACACACTGAGAGCCACTTGGTTCAGTGGCTTAATGCAAGGGACACAGCTGGTGCTCCAGCACACAACACTTAACTTTGTATTTAACCATTACATCTGTGTATATATAAACACTGCATAGTTTTGCCAAGGAAAGACTCATTCCTGTAAACCCTTGCTGCTTCACAGGCACCAGAGATATACTTCAAGAGGATTAGCATGCTTCCATCCCCTGCTGAGAAAAATGGAGCACGTAAAGTCTATAGAATGAAAAGTAACTTTTGGCTTGTGTGCATTCCACAGAAAGTACCAGATGTTTTGTTACTTCTGTACTTCTGTCAGGGCACAATTTAGTAAAGTTCATGGACAAATAACCCATTCCTCCACTCTGGAAGCCTACACTACTTGTCTACAAAGAAGAAAAGTCAGATATTCAGTGGTTTCACTAACAAAAAGAAGTGAGTTAAAGGTGCAGCACCACCACCTGAGCTGAGGGGTGTTTTGGTTCAGAAAGCACAAACTGCATTTAGAATATGACCAGGGGACACACTGTTCTGAGCAACCCCTTCATCAGCAGAACAGATATCCTGCAGTTCCCTGATTAGCTACAACATGGACTGGTTTCCTAACTTTTAGCTCAAACATCCACCTAAGAACCGCAGCAAGTGGTATAGAAATAGCACTAACCTTAATTTCTGGAGTTTTTTTTCAACACTTGAATCCTGTTTTTCTATTACAATTAACCTGGTTATTACAGGAGATGGGAATAAAAGACAAGCAAATAGGAAAAGAGACAAACTCAAAGAGTGTCTATCTCTCTCATTTGCACAAAATGAAGTTCTGTTTGCTTTTGCTAAACTATTCCTGCAATTTTGCTCTTGAATTCCTGGTTGGAAAATGTCTCCTGCAATTCTGGGCAAGACAGCTGAACAACTGGCTTGGAAGTCATGAACAGGGGGTAGATTTCAACTGGAGGCAGCAGCACCTGTGGTGTGCAGCCATCACACCCTGATGTCACCTTCCTGTGTGTGGGAACTGTGTGATGGGTCTCCCCCATCAGTTGCATCTATTCTGTTCTCTCAACTCCCGTAACAGTGAGGGGAAAAAAGGGTTTAGGGCTCAAGGGAGATAAAACACCTTAAGAAGGAAGTGGTGTACTAAGTGTACCCTAATATAATACAAGACTGAAAAAACCCAGGTAAAGACAATCCCTGTGCTTAACATACACTGAAGAGGGGTGAAAAGAGACAGTTTAAAAAGAAACTGTTCATGGCTAAATTTTCAACCCTAAAGAGTTAGCAGTGCAGAAAGTTGGATGCCAAAAATTGGATGTTTTCCATTTAAACAGTTGATTTAATACAGTTTTAAGAATTGCTGCTGCAGTATTTTCCTTTAAAAAACAACTCTGTAGGGTTGGCATTTCCAGGCAGCTAAAAGCAGCAGCTGTTACTGTCACCAAGGAAGAGAGGATTTTCAGTTCTGCAGGTAGTTTTGTTTCACTTAAGATAGTAAGAAAGGAGTATCTCAGAGGCAACCCAACACATTTCAAAGAGCTTAGGAGTCAGTGCTGCCAAACAGGGGATACCAAAAGCACTGTTAGGAGGGATGATGGTTAGATAGGATCCTGCATGTGGAATTGTACATCCAGAGAAACAGGTGACTTCAGAAAATAAAAGGTGAAGAGAGAAAAAAATCCCCTGCCTTTCTCCTTTTTGATATATGTTTTAAAGTGAACGTTGCAAACTTACCAGCCTTAAAGCTGAGCTCATCTTGCTCCTGGCCCTCATAGTCATAGAGTGCACGTACTCTCACCTCCATGGCAGGAGGGGTGTCTTCATCAAAGGGATTGGTGTCTCCATTTGCATCAGTGGAGGAGAAGGGATTGTTGGACTCTTCATCAGACCAGTCTGTAGGGTAGCTTTGGTTTTTCTCATAGCTGCTAACACTGAAAATCAATTTTGAAATTATTATTTTCCGCTTTTAAAATAGGAGACTTGAAATACCATTAAGACACCCCTAAATATGCTTAAACTCCACTCTAAGGCCCAGCTTTGAAACTTTCTTTCTGGTATCTTCTCATCTATCTTTAACTGACAATGCCTCATTAAAAAATAAAAACATTCTTGCAAAGCATTTAAAAAGTTAGAAAAAGGCAAAACTAACACACATCAATCTCCCCACAAACTCAAAGGACTTCTCTCTCAAAAAATCCACATAATCCAAGGGATTATTTACTCTGGAAAGGTAAAAGGGATGCCACAGTCAATGAGAGGGATTATCTCGTTTAGGTAAAACATTCAAATTGCTTTCCAGCACCGTCCTCCCAAACCACTATGCACCTCTACGATAGCTTCCAACACTTTTTCTATTGTAATCCACTAATAAAAAAACTTCATTATACTGCAACAACTTGGTCATTTAAAGGGAAGTTCACTGTTCAGCATGCACATGCCAGTTAAGAGAGTGGAATATCCCTAGAGTGTACAGTGAAGCAACAGGCAGCTGCTCGAGAAGGTCCTAAACAAAAAAAGAAAGCATCTTAAAAGCAGATTTGTTCAGTAAGAAGACACAGAGCAGTAAAGCTCCAGAAGCAGTTTCACTAGAAAAACACATCAGTTTTAACATTTTATAGGACTGGAAAAGGAAGGAAAAAAAGCAACAGCAATTCTGTTAGCAACTGCCAATGACCACACTAGTTTGAAACCAAAGACCAAGCAACAGATATGGCATCTGTTAGGAAAGACAAGTTAGGTTACAGTGTTGCTTACACAACTGCTTAAAAACTCATCATGCACTGACCAGCGTAGTGTTATAGAAACCAAAAAAAGAAAACCCTGGATAGAGAAAGTGCAAATGTGAAAACAATTAAAAAACAACATTTCACCAACTTTTTGATCTTATTGTCCTCCTTTTCACTGACAGTACTCCCAGTATCTTCTTCATCTTCAAAGGGATTGTAACTTGATTGTACTGACTGCACTGTGTTACTCTGGACACTAAGACTGCTAATTTGGAAAAGAAAAAGCATTATGGTGACCCTATCTGTATAAGAGAACACTGTCACTGGTGTCCCACTAAGCAGTTTCTTAGCAGACCCCTCCTTCAGTCAAAAAAAATTAAACAAACAACTAAACAAAACCAAAACATCTATCAAATGCAGCATAACAATCAAGAAAGCCTGGAAAGTCTCACATATGGAGCATTCCTCCACAATTAGAATATCCTTTGTGGACCACAATTTCTTTTTTCCCACTGCCTGCAATAAAAAGCAATGCAATTTTTCTGGCCAGCTTCACTCCTTTCTAAAGCAGTTGATGTTAATAGTTTTGTATTAATCACATCCAGAATTCTGATGTGACTAAATGTTTTGCAAACTAAGATCTCAAAGTATTATTGTCATTTCTAGAGATGGGAAGGTAGGAAGAGACCACCAGCTCAAGTACAGAAAGTTCAGTTTCTCACGAAGCTTGTTTTCTTTCAGCTCCCAATGGAAAGAGAGCTATAAAATGAAGAATAATTCCCAAATTAATTTGAGAAATGCAGAGACATCACTAAAAATGCTTGCAGATAATTATCATTTGATTGGACAGTAACTTTTTGATCCTGTAGAGCTTAGTGCATTTGAAGGCAACAATCTTTTCCAATTAGTGATTTTAGGCATAAAAAAAGCTACCTGCTATGTTTGTTAGGCTGTGAAACTTGGTCTCCTGTCTGATTGATGCCAGTCAGAGTCACTCCATCAGAAGCCTTCTTCTTTTCTCTTCTACTGAGAGTGCGATTGAGGTCTGCAGACCACTCCTACCAATGAGTGCAAAACAGGATTGAGAAATTCAATTGAACAAGTAATTATCACATTTAATTTTCAGACTGACTTGTGGAACATACATCTATATATTCAACACTATCAATAATTACTAAAGACAAGTCACTCCAAATATTCCATTTACAATTCTCATCTAGTTCCTACTCCAGCAATGCAAACAGGTATCTGTGCTACTCACAAAATCCCAGTTACCTGCACTTCCTTGTTTAGTATTCTGAACCCCTTGAAAAGACTTCAAATACCAGATGTGGCACACAACTGGAGCAATCAAAAGAGCTGGCCAGTACAGATGTTTAAAAGATGTACTGTGAGGGCTCACAGTTTCAAATAACACCAAGACATCTGGCTTTAAAAGGTAACTCTAACATTCAATTAAAAAAGGCATTGTAAGACAGGGCTTACTTCTCAAGAAGGAATCTCAGATGACTTACAAAGAAGAAGTTAATTTAAATCTGGGCCTAAGATTTAAGCCCCAGACGTACTTCACTCTGGATTTAGTGAAATTCATTGTCCTAAAAAGCCATATACAGGAGTTAAGGCTCAAATGAACACAAGTATTGACAAGACTAATGATGCCACTTGTAGACCCTTCTTGATGTTTTGAACCATTCAGAGGCAGATGGGACAGGCATGATGAGACCTAAACATAGCTCCAGCATTAAGTGCAAGTTAAGCTTTGATATCCTGTTATACTATATACACTATACTGATACAAAGCAGGAACCAACAGAAAACAAACTGGATGCAAGCAAATATCCTATGCTGAGATGTTTCCTCTCAGAAGTCTTAAAAGTAGAAAAAAAAGTCAGGTGAGTGTGCTGTACAAAAGATGGCATTTGAGATAAGTATTTTTATCAGGAAATGGAAGTTTTCAGAGTTGCTATTACTCCTATGTAGCAGAGTCAGTCCACTGCATTCTGCATAGCTCTTCAAATACTCTTATCTTAACTTTGTATAATACATATTGGATTTCTGAGTTACCACAGTTAAAAGACCACTGACCTATGCATATTTGCAGTTTACAATGCAATTTCATAGTCATTTGATCATGACTTTTTTTACTTACGTCATCCTTGTAGCATGTAAACGAGAAAAAACTTGATTAGGAAAACAATAACAGGAGCATTTAATTTGTTAATTATAATGTTTAAGAAAAAGGATAGTAATTTCCCCACACAGAAGTAACTGCACTTCAGTGTTTCAGGCAAAGAAATTCTACAGTACTGGTATGAATTTTCTTCCTCAAACTTCCAATCTGAAGTTCCTCAGTATTTTCAAAACAAGTGCTATTTTCCTTTATGGTTAATAAGGGAACAGTGAGACATTCCAGAGTTTATGCTTCCACTCCATTTATTTAATCTCTAGAATTTATTTCCACTAAACCCATGATTCCAGTCCAACTCATTCCACTTCTAGCTATCATACATGAGTAGTATGATCTGCACTGACACATTTTTGTGCATATTTCTTGTAAGCTATGGTAACAGAACACAACTTAGAAAAACTCATTTCTATTGAAAATGGCATCCAGCAATAAAATGACTAACTGGGTAAAGGTGGAACTTTTTTTTTAAATACAGCAGTACTGAATTTTAAGTATCAAATTTCAAATTTTGAACTGTTTAGTTCAGACTTTTTCAGAGTCTTTGCAGCATATGCTACAATTACCTGCTAACAGCAAGGAAATTCAAACTGAAGTCTCACACCAAAGGGGAGAAGTAAAACATAAAGGATAACATGTGCAGGTGTCAGAGATGTATCAACTAAACAATGGCTAACAACTTCAGTAATGGCTTAAGTTTAAAAAAAGGCACAGTAATTTTCTGGTTTACCCATTTTCTCTTTAAATAGGTGCTCAACATAATCACTGCCAAAAGTTGTGGCCCAGTGAAAACTGAGATAAGAAAACACTATGACTTGCAAAACAAAAAGATTCAGTGTTGGAAGCTTGAAGTTAAGAATTACACCAGAAAGAAATATTACAAAAAGCAAAGAGGAAAAAACTAGACAAAACAATTCTGTGGTTTAAGTACTGTGACCTTACCTCAAACTGAGGCCAATTCATTGACATCCCTGGACCTTGATTAGCTCTGAACCACCGCAAGTCTTCAACAGCATCTGCTGTTTTGATATTCTGTTCCAGCTCACGGTAGATATTTTTGTAACTGAAAAACAAATTTGTCTTCTAATTTAGTATCATGGCAAATCCCTAAGCAGTTTAAAAAATATTTTAAAGTTCACAATAGAATTGAAGAAACTTATAGCAAGATAAGACTTTTAAAAACTGACAGACCTGTTAACTGCCTGTAAAAAGGGAAGAGTAGTCCAACAAGTAAATTTGCTCAAAGTTCACCACACCACAAAATCTTTGTTTGCCAGATCTTAAAACTATGACTCTTGTATAATTTAATTGGCTGTCATTAAAATATATATAAACATAGGACTGTATTTAAACAACTGAACTGCGGTCTTGGAAGTTTCTTGAATTTCAAAGCTTATCTACAAGACACTAGAAACTGGTTGTGTGCTAAGTCCACAGGACTCTGTGAAAACTTCTGTTTTAATCCAGTAAGGATTGTAAGCAATCATAAAAATAAAACCCCCAAACCTGAAGTAGAGGTAAATGGGTTATTATACCTGCATTTTCCTATGCTAACTGCTTTTACTGGTTTGGGTACTGTCTGATTTTACTAACTGTACAATTTGAATCAAACACTGTGAAAAAGAACCTCACTACTTTTTCTTATCTCTCACTCTAGTTGTTTTTCATTAATAGAACAGAAGTGGTGTTGCAGATACAGCTCTGATGCTAGACCATGCACATGGTAATGGGCATGACAATACATTTATATCAAAGCCACCAATATGGTGCAATATGGAACTCAGAGTTTAAAAAAATCTCAACACAACAGTCACAAAGCTTAAAATAAGAGATACAGAACTGCCATTACATTATTTTATATATAGTTCATCTGCTATTATACTCAAGGTAGAGTATTTGTGAAAATCCTTCCAGACCAAATCACACAAAATTTAGAATTAGAATTCATTAGTGCTACATTGGCAAGAGTCAAACTTTCTCAAAATACACTTCCATATTTCTCAATTTCTATACAACACTTGACTGCTTTAACACATACACAGTATGGGCTTTTTCCTACATCAGCAGTCATTTCAATGTATTTAAGCAATGAAGAGGCATGTATTTTGAGAAAGGGAATACATAATTGCCAGCCATTAGTTAAATCAACAACAAACTTTAGGTCTACATCTCTACAGGCTATCTTCTGGACTGTGCTCTTTAGCATCATTACAGTTAAAAATCAAACTTTCTTTTCATGACTACTTCTACACCTTTTATCTCTGTACTAAAGAGGCAAAGATAAGGAAACAGACCAACAGTTACAGCTGCTTTTTCCCTGGTTTCACCCTAATAGTTCTGTTGTTTGATGCTTATCACGACCACTCCTGGAATTCTAAGCATCTTAAAAGGAAATCATTGCCTCTCCACTTGGTCATTTTCTGTGTTCTTCCCCCAGCCTTGTCCACTCGGTCAACTATTTCTCATTTATTTCTGATTTGTAGTTTCATTTAACCTGATGAAACTGAATCAAATGGGCAACAATTCTACCATCTATCCACTCTGATAGTAGAAAGAATCTATCTCACACAGCAGCTCAATAAGAACTCTGAAGCCACCCAAAATGGTAATGATGCCAGAATAAGTGGCTTTGCCCTTACCTACTGCTTGCTCTATTTTTGTTCTTGTCTCTGTGCCACCCCCTTTCCTCATGCCACCATTAACATTTGTGTGACAGTACAGCAAGCCAGTTTGGGACACTCCTCAGGTTAAAACCAGTTCTTCCTTTTCTCCTTGCACTTGAAGTGCTAAGCAGAGTGCACGTGACCTCTGCTTTAGAAGTGGGATGTAAAACACTGCCATGGTTACAGCACCCACTGCAAGTGTTCCTGTGTCTGGAGCTCCCTAGCAGAAGTTTAGCTTTCTTGGAATACAGTGAGGGCTTGGGCAGAAAGAACAAAATACAAGACACGCTTGATACATGTGACAGTATAAAAAGCAAACTTTGAAATTAAGGTGAACAAGAGTTCAGTAGTGGTTAACTTATGGATCTTAAATTCATCCCCAGATCAAGGTAATTTCATTACTGAGCTCTAATATTTTAGCAATAAATGTATTGACTACAAATTTCATGCTGTCCTACACTAATAAATTCCAGTTTGTTCTCTAATAAACATGCAAGACACAAAATAAACCAAGACCTTCTTTTCCCAATCTTTGATCCAGCATTTTTTGGTTCTAAGTGCTGAATCCCTTCTAATTGGAACATTTTTGATTATAAAACACCACGAGAATGAAGGTTTGTTGGTTCTGGCAAATGTTAGAGATAGGTGCTAATCTCATTTTAGACAAAACAAAGAATTAATCTCTTTCACTTCCACTTTCAAACTGAAGCAACACATTAGAAAGAAATCAGAACTCTGAACTCTGATCTACTTGAAGCATTTATTACTTTCCACTGAAAAGTATATTAAGCATTAATTTTGAACTCTAGCAGTTTTACCTTGCAACGTTGGACAAGTCAAGGTGTTTCTGGACTTCCAGTAACACTTCTCGGAAGAAACGCAACCGCTTTTCCTCAAACTGCTGGCACTGCTCAAATACCTGCTCCATGTTCTCCATATACTGAGGAGTAGCATTATCTAATTCTTTCAGTGACTTTTCATACTTCTCTTTTGTCTGGGGGTACAAAATCAAACTGTTAGCAATATATTTTATTACTGCCCTGCAACACAGACCTGTCAATGCAGTAATGGCTGAGGTTTAGACCACAAGTTGCCAGGCTGCAAACTCTTCTCATGACCACTGTACCCACCTTAGGGCACAATGGGAATTATCTAAGTAAAGTGCAGAAACAGTTACAATAAACCTCCAAGCCTCTTCTCTGGCTTTTTAACAGAAACCATGACAAATGTTAATGTAACTCCAAAGATAAAAACCAAAGGAGTTAAAGAGTAAATCAGAGCAGGAAGTCTACTGAAAGTATTTGGAGATCTTTTAAAGTGTTGTCTTTTCTCCTCTAGTAATTTACATAGCATACTGTGAGTTATGACCAAAACCCCAAACGTTGTGTACATCCTTGTGAACATAAATTGCATACACTGTGAGCTCAGCTAACAGATACAACCTCAGACTCGGCACCGATTTACAGAATTAGTCCATAGACAGGAATGAAAAGATCCCAACTGATGGAACATAACATTCCAGATGCCAGAAAAGCATTCTCAAAGGAAAAAGACATCCTTGAGGAATCATACATTAAAAGCCTTTCAGTAGCAGCCCACTGAAGAGATAAAGCAAACTGTGTAACAGAACAGCATTTATTTAAGTGGATTATATCAGCTTCATTTTTTTAAAAGCATTCTGCAATCAAGAATGATGACATACTTAGTTGTCAGCAAGTTTTAGGCATCTGTCTCTCAGATTCTTGAGTGAAATAGCTCAGCCCTCACTCGTAAATAAGTAGAACTCTGCCCTAGAAGTCTGCTGACTTACTGTGCTTAGCTCCCTGCTGAAAGTACTTAAATAAAATAGAGGCCATACATTATTCATCTTCAGAGAAGGAAAACTTGCAAGAACACATTATTGGGAGAAAACTAAACTTTGGTTGGTGCAGAACTGGAACTGACAGAGAGCTATGTGCTGGTGTTCACAGCACATTCAGGAGAAAAAAAGAGCTTAAATATGCACAAGCCATAGGTCAAAAAACATTCAGTATACCTTTAGTACATCTTGTTTGCTTCTCTCCACTTTGTCTTGTAATTTCTTCAGTTGTTCAGGATTCAGTGCTGGATCAGCTTTGCTGTTTGTTTCTCTGGATATAGCCAGTTTCTCCTCCTTGCAGGCAGCATGGTAAGCTTTCTTTGCAGCTTCCACCTACAAAAGGGATTTGAGTCTTTGCATCTGGAACAGTCTACAGCAACTATAAAATCTTAGCCATAAAAGAATGTTGCAACGAAGAAACGGTCAGGTTTTGTTTTCAGGATGATTTTTCTCTTTTGGGGGAGAGGGGGAAATTGTTTTCGTTTAGGCCAAAGAATGAACAATACATAAAAATCAATGTAAGGAAATTATTGGAGCATTCTGTCACCATACAAGAAATGTCACTCACACAGCTTAGAGAAGTGTTGAACAGATGCAACAAAAGGTTTACAGAAAGTTCCCAACTAAACACTTCTCATACCCATGTTCACCTGCTCCCCCTTCTTCTACCAACCTGTTATTTAGGAATAATGTTATATGAGAGGGGGGGAAACCCACAAACACATTTTCCCTCATTTATTTCTTGATTTTCAATTGCATGAAATAAGATACTTTTAAAATGATAGCTTAAATTTCACTTTTCCCAGATTTTCACTGAATTCACCAAGATTAGGAGAGACCAAGAGAAAAATATTTATTTTCAGAAGAGGACAGAAAGCAAGAGATCTTTAAGAGAAAGGAGGGTCCAGCAGAAAGAAGAGGGAGTTTACTCCCTTATAGAGATTTGAAACATTAGTATATTATAACATAGGATATCTAATACATAATCTACTGCTGTACCTCTTTCAGCTTTTTTGCCCAGGGTTTCTGAGCTTTCCTAAATCCATCTTCTGCTTCTTTGGTTTCCTTAAATCCTCCCATCATTTGCTTATGAAAGGCTTCCTTCTGCCAGTTCTTGATTTTTTCAAAATCTTCATTCATCAGTGAACCTTTTACTTCTAGATGTAGTTCACTCACTTTTTCAGCTTCTGACATAAAAGCACACCAAGCCCTTTCTACTGTTCCATACTGTGGGCCTAAACACAACAAAAAGTGTCATTCTCAGTAACCATCACCCACATGGAACTTATATTCCCAAGAAACTACCTGAAACTATTGACTTATATTCACTTGTAAACAATGTTGATGCAAACTTAGAAAAGGGAACAATTTTTTTCATATAAATTTAGAGTATTACAAACTTTTAAGCCAGAAAAAAAAAATTCATTTAGTCTGGAGTCCTTACCCCTGTACCACAATTCTCAGTATCCCACATGTGAGCTCCCCTTTGAACTGCTTTCAGTTTCTCAACATACTTTTTGAAGGGTGAATAACCATGGAAGGACAAACTATTCCAGAATATATCAAATAGCATCACCTTAGCCTTCCATTAGAGCAATGCCTAGGTCTTTAATTACCAGTTTCTCCCCCACAGTCACTGCCCCCTTGTTATTCAGAATCCCTTTTCAAACTCTACTGGTAATTATCTAGAAACAGACAGTTCTCTAGAACATGATGTGGTACTGAAGGCAAGATTCATCTGCTTCAGCAAGAAGCAAGCAAACTTGCAAAAGAGCAGGGATTGGCTTGGTTGGGTTTTTATCCAAAAAAGCTTGGCCATTTGCCACATTACTGAGCCTCTTACAGAAACTCCATTATAGGCTAAAACATACAGTATTTCTACTTTGTACTTACCAAAACAAAGATATACAGAAACATTTTTTTCCATTTGAGAAAGTTGTCAGAGTTCAAACCCAGCATTACCTTTCTCCACAAGCTGCTTCCACCTTTTAGCCCATTCTGTGAGCTGCTGAGCATAGACCTTCTCTATCCGTGCCCGTTCATGAATACAGTTCATGAGATCATTGCAAAGTCTGTGGCCATCATCAATTCGTTTTACTGTCCTCTTGTAATTTCCCACCTACCAGGATAAAAAGACTTAATTTCTACTTGAAAGCTCTGAAAAGAAGATAAATCTCTAATTAACAGAAATACTGTAAACTAAGAGTAAGATAATACAGCAGGAAAGAATCAATTATGGAATCAGGTTCATTCATATTAAATCAATTAATCATAAAACCTAACTGAAACATTAAAATTAATCATAAAATCTAACTGCAACAATGCAGCAAAGGGTACAAGTTCCCCTGAAAAAGAAAGGTGCTAATTTTAAAAGTGAAAGTTTTATTATGTTTTATTAAGTCTGCAATGTAATTATGGGCAATCACCACAATTGTTCTGCATGATTATTTCTTGGTAATGTTCTAGATAGTGGAGAAAATTAAGAGAAATAATAGAGTATTCTTTCCCTCTTCAATATTCATTATCAAGTACCGAACACCTTAATTTCATGCTGTGTTTAATCTTTCAGGATTAATAAAGCTGCAGAGACATGCAAAGGAGCATTGCAACATCTCTATCAACCATAATAATAGTTTTTAAGAATGCAGTCACTGCTGAAAACCCAGATAGCAATTATTTCTAAATATATTATATTATACTCTAGAATTTAATGTGGGAAGATACTGACAGCAATGACATGGAGTTACCATACTTAGAATTGTAAATACTAAAGGAAAAAAACCCCACAGTCACCCAGTGTACAAGCTATAATAAAATGAGGACATGGAGCAAAATGTACACCATATAATGAACAGCCATTATATAATTAACACTCCCCTTTCACTCTTGTGCACATGGCAACATGCAATAACAAATCTAAATGTCTGAAAGGGAAAAAAGCCTTACACTGCTCCCAGAGTAACATTTCCACTGAATTCAAGGTCACTCAGGCTGGCTTTTGTAAACATTAAACAAGACCTAAGAACTCCATTAAGAGAACTTGCACAAGCTATTAAATATCACAGCCAGTTTCTTATCTGCCCAAACCACCTGACTGAAAAGCAAAGATTAGCAGCAAGGCAGTAGATTAAATATTCAAATACTCAAAGTGTGTTAGTCATTTTTACATTCGAATCATATCTGCTTCGCATCTGACAGAGAAAAACATCCAATTTTAGGTTCACATTCATTCAGAATTTTGTCAGCAGATGTACATGCAAGCCATTTGCTTGAGAAAAATGGTATACAGGGGAATAATCTTCAAAGGGCAAAAAAATCCCTATACTAAGTACTGGAGGAATAAATGACTACACTATAAATAGAGACATATGCTAGGTCTTCTTATTAAATCTGGGAAAAGAATAAAATCAAAACCATCAATGACATGACAAAACCATTTCTCTTAGTGGCTTCAAAGAATTCATCTAAGCATGTTTTTTGGTTTGGACTAGATCCCTTTCAACAGATCAAAGGAATTTAGTTAGCATCCAAGAAAGGCATTAGTTGTCACTGGTTTGTCTAAATCACGTAAACAAATTCATACACACACCCCCTGCCCATTTAAACATAGGCCACAATATAACTGAAGATAAGAAGCTACCAGAGAGAGTCAGTGCATCCATGTCAACTGATTGCAGCTATTACCAAGAAAGCATGAAAAATAACCTTCTATTTTCAGGAGAAACGGAAATGGAGAAGTAGGCAGTTATACATATGTAATCAAAGTGTTAAGGGAATTAAATACCTCCAAGAACATCTACAGTCTTTGTAATGAAAGACAAATCATTCATCTGCTCAAAATTACTCCAGCTGTAGGTTCACAATCAAGCAGACTTTCAAAACAGGTTATGTTAGCTTGGCACAACCACTAAAGCCTTATATTAGCATCAATTTGTGTCTCCAGTCATGTGCCCAGGGATTTATGTCTGTAGCACGAACATTTCCTTTCATAAATTCTCACTATTAAATTAGCATTTTAAATGGTAATATTGAATGAGAGCTGGCTGCCTTGTGGTATATTTAATCCTTTCATTCTGAGCAAACTCTAACCTCATCGTAACACCAAGCAGTTGCCAAATTTCAGGCAGGTATTCAGAGAACTGAACTGAGCTTACCTGAGACTGTTATTACTTAAGGGCACCTTTAAAGAGCTGCATGCACATCACAGATAATTCACCCACCACCTCCTCCTCACAGGAGGACTGAACGAACTCAGCATCACAGTTTAGAATCAGTAAAAAGAGGAACCAGGCCCACAATACTAGAAAATAACCTGGTATTGCAAAGAAAGCCTTTTACAGTGAAATTTTCCCTATCAGGAATGCTAGAATTTTGGAAACACAGCATTTTTTCTGTGTTCCACGACAGAAAACATAAGTTATATAACCTGGCATGTAACATTTTGAAAACCTAGTGGTTTCTTTTAAAAATTGCATTTTAAGTTAGGGACACTGCAATGACACATTTTAGAGATGTGGAATGTGCAGCTTGTCACTGTAGGACATAAGTTTTAAGACACAAGGTTCTTAGGCCACAGAGCCAAGTAAAGGGAAAAGAATTTCAGTCTTTAGGTTGTCAAGGAGCTACGAGATTAACTGGAAAGAAGTTAAAATAATAAATGAAAAACCTAGAAACGCACTCAAGATACCCTGAACTCAGAAAAACATGATCTTATACATTGTTTATTCAAGACTCTCCAATTTCTGAGGTAAATGGCAAGCATTCTGCCAGACTTCCCCCTTCCTCTTCACAAGAAGTATTTGAGCAAATTAAAAATGAAGAATTCTTTTATTTGTAGCAACTCACCAGGAACAACACAAGCAAAAAAATCCTGTGCTTCTTTGTTTCAGTCAGAGCCATTTTACATAATGCCTGACAATTTTCAGATTTCTCAATTAGCCCTGTACAGTACATGAACATACATGATTTTGCTACTTAGAATAATTTCCTGATCATTCTCAGCATTGCACTATTTCTTGCTAAACAGACAGGAGACAACTAAGATTTGAATGAAGTTATGACATGACCTTCTAAATCTTCATGTCCTACACATAAAATATTTGTTTCAGAAAAGACTACAAACTTTCTTACCATTTCAAGTAGAAAAATAGATATTTACAAACTATACCCCACTTTCTTTTTAGCATCAACAATACATCCATCTAAAAGAGATAGTTTATTACATGATACCAAATTCATTTGCTGTTGACCCTTAGTAGTCAGAAACACTTCAAAAGGAAATAACCAAGAGTTTATTTCTTAAAAATACCATTATAATGGTCACTTTTTGGATGCAATCAGTTCATTCTCGGAAAATTGTGATAGTTTTGTGTCACTCTTCCTACCTGTTCTAACTTGAATTAACCATCAGGTTTAACCCTTTTCCACTGCAAAAAATACTGAGTTTTGCTGCTAATAAATCTCAGTTGATCCTATTTTGTCCCGTTTATCTCTTACAGGCACCATAGATGCTGTCAGGTCTTCATTTAGCTTAACCAAGAAAGCATTCCTTCTGATTTTATAACTTTCTCTCAGGCATGAGCACAGCAATGTCACCTCAAATCCTCTGCTAAATCTAAGACTTAAAGAATCTGTAAGGTCCAGAAAAAACCACAGAGGCACCCTCTGATGAGGCATTGATCATCCTATAGTTGGCAGTGCAGGCAGCTTGCCTTTCACCAAGGGAGCCAAGCACTGCTGCTGACAGGATCTTTAGTGGGAATTTATCTAAGAGTTTGCAACTTCATTATTCTACAATTTCACAGCACTAAACACAAAGGGAGAGTCTTAAATTATGTAGGCTCCTTCACCTCAACTGTTAGACTCTTTTTTTATTTTAAGGCATATTCATAGAGCAGCACAAAAGCCTAGAGTGCTAAACACACCTTGCAGGTTTTTCTGGTCCACTGAGAGAAAAAAGAAGAGTATTTTCATTTGTCAGCAGCCCAGAAGGTGGCAAACATTCAGGTATTGCTAAACTCCTGTTAGGTAATTTCAGCACACCACGACAAACGTTATACCACAAATACTTCAGGAGTTTCAAATGCCCGAAGATAGATTTGTCAACTCTTTTTCCAAGCTTGCAGAACTTATTCATAACAAATCAGCCTTTATGAACTGGAACCATTCAAAAGAAAGTCAACAAGGTATTTTTAGGGACAAATACTCCTAGGAATGAAACAGAATAATAAGCTTTAAAGGTTCATAGTCAAACCCACACATACCAATGGCCAACATAGGGACACACACTATTTCCAGCATTCCATTAAACCATGAGGAAAATTTCTTTCCAGCTACGTCAAACGGGAAGTTTCCAAACATTTCAACCAGCTTAAACATCTACAACCACTGTGTGGTTTTTATAAATAAGAATAATTATCTTGGTGCATAATTAGCACACACAGTCCAAGTACCTATGAGCATTAGCTCTGAGCAAGTTTATGCATATAAATTCACCCCTGATTACAAGAAAAATCCTGAGGAAGCTCTTAAACACAAAAAATCTTAAGCCAAATACACCAGTAAAGCAAACACTGGCAATATAAATGAAAAATATTCCATTGCTCAAAATTAGGAGGATATTTAAAAAACAACTATGCGACAGGAATCTACTATTGCAGAGTCCAAATATTTTTATCCAGAATGTTGCATTTGGGTCTTGCTTTGGTTGGTTGGGGTTTTCATTTTGGGTAGGAGTTTTTATGTTGTTTGTTTTGTTGTTCTTTTATGTGGTTAGGAGGGGGCAGGGGATAACGGCAATGCAAACAGAAGCCAAATTTAATTCATCCATACTACACAGGGGATCAACTTTCACTTTGAGAGGTTGAAAGTCTTATATTGCTAATGGATTGTTAGCAAATCCTGCAGAATGCAACAAAAGCCCTGTGTTCAGCACTTTAGAATGCACACCAGGTCCTGTCCTCCAAGGGAATCATTCACAGGGCTAAAATAATCCCAGCTGCAGGTTTAGCAGCTGTTCAGTGACTATTTCTGTTCTGGTAAGTAGGTGTTTGAAACACCCCTGCAATAAATGGGCTCCGCTGCTGATGTTAGCAGAAAGTCAGACCTAGAGCTCATTGAAAGTGAGTGCCTTCACAGGCAGGGTAGCTGCTCCTTTTGATGTCTTACCTTGCAAGATATGCATACACTTCCACTTTGATCTCTAGCAACACTCACTCATTGGCTTTCTTACCCTCACAGGTATGCAACTGAACAAGAGCATTGGTCTCATCTTGCCCAAGGCATTTTTCCTTTAATAGATTCCTGATAGTGATTATCAGCATAAGGCTGGAGCTTAATAAACAGAAAGCAAACTTTCTGATGCATTCTGTTAATTATTAATATACCAAATTCCTATACAGACATTCCAAACTGCTCCAGTAGGACAAGGCCAATAGGTGCCCACTTCTCATGCCCAGTTCTCATGTTTAACTAAAGCAACACAACGTTGGAACAAACCAGTTTTTAGACTGGTCTATTTTTGGATGCAGAAAGTCCCCTAGATGATTATAATGCATTTACAGCAGTCATGCAAATGCTTAAACTCCAAGTGATAGATGAGAAAGAAACAGAAATGCTTTCAAACTGTACCTTTTCCACTTTCTCTTGGAAAATCTGCTGCCATCCTGCTTCAAGCTATCAGCAACAATCTTTGATTACCCAGAGCACATCATCCTTGCCAGCCAATTAACACACATGAAGGAATCCCTTCTTGGAGCATATCAACAGGATTCCTCAGTCTCTAGGATTTCCACACCCAGAGAGAGTCATGAGCTTAACCAGACACATCAAGGTACATTGAAGCTTGACAGAAAAATAAATTAGGAGAGTGAAATTTCCATCACTTGGGTAATTTAAGACACTACTACAACTGAAACTTTGATGAAATCCTCCAGTGCTATTGTGGGAATTACCCTTCAGAAAGTCTTTTCTTAGTATTTTTGCAATTCTCTGTTCTCTAAGCAAGCTATATTAAAACACGTACTAAATTCTCCGACTCCTAAAGTACTTTTCTTGACTAAACACCTAAAGAAATTAGAGGTAAAGAAAAGGATTTGTTCTACTGAAAAGGATTTGTCATCCTGCTAGAAGACAAAAAGCCTCAAAGTAGTATCTTGAGTTTACCAAATACAGAAAAACCACTTCCATTTAATTAAGAAAGCTGCTGCTATTTCTTTGGCACACTTAACAAACATGTATAATTCTCAAAGCCTGTTTTTTTCACTCATATCAGCTGTTCTGATACAAGATACTACCCCTGCCTAAGCCTTGACCTACCCACATTTTTTGACTGCCAGATCTACGGTAAGCCATCACCATGAACACAAGTTCAAACAGCAACTTCTCCAATTCCCTTTCAACAAGACAGCAACTTCCCAACCACAAATCAGAATCTGATAACAATATCTGTGTTGTAATAAAAACTACTAACCTTTAGAGGAAACAAGTTACTATTGGTATTGTATTTCCAGCACTGAACTTAACTCTAAGTGCCAGAACTGGAAATTTCCATAAACAGTATTGAAATAGCAACTTCATAAAAAAAGTTTAACAGATGAAGTAACCTGCCTTGAACTGCTCCATGGACAGTCTGAGCATATGCAACCAGACAAGGATAGAGTACTAAATCTACTACCATGCAACTACCGACTCCAGATTTATATTTTTTTGTAAGAAACCATAGCAAAGGCAGTGACAGTTCCGAAAGAAACCAAAGCCTTCTAGAGTCAGCAAACTGATAAAGACAATGAAATTTCTGTCAACAGCAATGGCAAAAGCTTTGAAGTTCACTTATCAACATTTTATGGGTCTCATCAGATCAACAGAACAACCAACTTTCAACAACTAAAAATGTTTTAGTTTCAATAGATATACAGTGAGCAAAAACCAGCTTTGACAGTCAGTTTTTCAGCTAGGTCCCATAGCCAGCCACCTCACTCTTTCCCAAATGCCTTTAAGAAAAAGATGGGCTTTGCAGCACAGTTCAAAGGTAAATAAGTCTGAGCTGTTTTAGAGTGTGAGGGAACAAACTCAAGACTGACACTTCTGTGCCACAGCCAAGTTTAAATACATTCACTGCTTTCAGCTGCGGCACTAAAACATATCAAGGTGGCTTTTAACGCACTGCAAGCTGACTTTGAAAACAAAGAAAAAACTTTCTGTCAAAAAACCAAACTACTCTGTCAAAAATCTTGAAAAATCTCTAACAAGAGTATAAATGTCAGAATCTGTAGTAACAAAACAACTTCCAAACTAATTACTTCCTGTGACCTGAGGCATGAAGCACTCAGCTGGCAATCCAGAGGCATCACAGCTTTTCTAATCTAATCAAATCAAACACATTGATCAAAGCTGTTTAACCCTTTTCAGAAAGATTAAGACTAGAATTCAAAGTTGCAGTCTTCAGAAACAAACCAACCAATTCAGAACATATAAAAAAGCATGGGTTTTAGACTAAATACCAGTCAAACTTAGTTTGGATAGATGACTCCAAACCAGAAGTATCATGGAATGGCTTGGGTTGGAAGGGATGTTAAAGATCATCCAGTTCTACCCCCCTTCCATGGGCAGGGACATCTTCCACTATCCCAGCTTGCTCAGAGCCCCATCCAACCTGGCCTTGGACACTTCCAGGGATGAGACACAGCTTCTCTGGGCAACCTGTGCCAGGGCCTCATCACCCTCACAGGGAACAATTTCTTCCTAATATCCAATCTAAACCTCCTCTCTGTCAGTGGGAAGCCATTCCCCCTTGTCCTGTCACTCCAGGCCCTTGTCAAGAGTCTCTCTCCATC
>JAYDZK010000056.1:55297940-55313866 GCA_034509185.1 Euphonia xanthogaster | reverse complement strand
CTGCCTGGATCCATCACACACAGGGATGTGTCCAAGACAGGGGCAGCACCAGCACTTGGTCTGGTTAAACCTCATGAGATTCCCATGGGCCACTGCTCGAGCTTGTCCAGGTCCCTCTGGATTGTCACTGCACCCTCAGCTTGGTGTCATCTGCAAAGCTGCTGAAGGTGCCCTCAATCCCTCTATGCCATTAATGAAGATATTAAATACTGGTCCCAGTATGGACCCCTGAGGGACACCACTTGTAACCGATGTCCATCGGCATTCTGAGCCACTGACTGCTTCCCTCTGGATGCAACCACCCAACTAATTCCTTTTCCATCCAGCAATTCACCCACAGAATCCATGTCTCCCCAACTTGGAGAGAAGGATGTTGTGGGGGACCATGTCAAAGGCTTTACAGCAATCCACATAAATGACACCTGTGCCCTTTCTCTTGCTCCACTGGAAAAGGCCACAAGGTTGGTGATGCAAGATTTGCCCTTGGTTGTCTCAAATCACCTCCCTGTCCTCCTTGTGCCTTATCAAAGCTTCTAAGAGAGTCTGTCCTATGATCTTCCCAGGCACAGAGGTGAGTTTGATAGGTCAGCAGTTACCAGAGTCCTCTTTCCCACCCCTTTTAAAGCCAGGTACAATGTTTCACTCTTTCCTGTCACCTGGAATTTCACCTGATTGCCATGGCTTTCCAAGCACCATTTTAACAAGAACAATCTTTGTGGTTATACATCAAAAAAGAGAAAGCACAGAAAAACCTATAAGGAAACCAAGTGCTTGCTATACAGAAGTCTAACATTTCCTTATCCAAGGATAAAGAAAGGTATGCTCATGCATTATACATTAGTCTACTCACACTGCTTATGAAACAGACTGCAGTCCTGACCTTTTGGAAAGAATACAGACAAGTCCAAGGAAACAGACTTGAGTAGAAGGGTTTACAAAATGATGTAAAATAAGTCACCAATAGCACAAACACAAATAAGCCACCTATAATAAGCACCAAATACATTTAAACAAACCTTCATGAAGGCACTCATTTAAGGTAACTGCCATTTCTGATCATCCTTTATTGGATTTAATTCTTTGAGTTCAAATTTGTCCAAACATAATCATCCTAGTTTACAGAAAATTTCATTCTTATTCACTCAGCTTTTATGCTTCCAGATATGATTATTTGATGGAAGACAACAGCTTGGTACAGAACAGCCAGCCAGAAAACATGTTCTACTGCCAAGTATATGATGCACAACACACATCAAAATATCCCAACACACATCAAAATAGCCCTCCAGAATTCTTTTTTCCTGACTGCCTCCTCATTTTATTTTGAAACACTTCTAGCAAGCAAGCCTGCTCAGGAAGTTGCCTCAGAATAAAGCAAACCACACAGTAAAACTGAGGTTGGAAGGACCCTCTGGAGATCAGGTAGTCCAATCCCCTGCTCACAGCAGGTATGATAGCTCAGAATGCTCAGGATAACAGCCAGTTGAGAGACACCTCCAAGAGGAGTAGTTCTTAGGGTTCTCCTTTCTACCCCTTTAAAGCCAGGTACAATGTTTCACTCTTTCCTGTCACCTGGAATTTCACCTGATTGCCATTACTTTTTCCAATTATCATTTTAACAAGAAAAATCTTTGTGGTTGTACATCAAATGGTCCCACAGCCTGTCTGCAGTCATCCTACAGAGCGCCCCGACAACAAAAGGGGTCAAGGCTTAAAACAGAGTGATCTTAAAAGAACTTCTTTATTTATAAGACAGATATATTTAACATAATAGTATTCATCTCCTCAAAAAACTGTACTCAACAGATCCTCACTAGCATTAGGCCTTTTAGAGAATATACTGAAAAAACATGGGAGATCTGCATCAAAATGTAATATGCTGTCACCACAAACAGCACAGTTTAGCAGTCTAGAAAAGCTTACATTTCAAAGTACAATATCAGGTCACCAAAATCAAGCTGTGTAACATAGGTCTCTGGTAAATTCAGACAGGTTCCCCCAAGCCATTTTCATGTTTGCTATAGTTCAAACTCAAAAGAGCTCCCTCTCAAATGGTAGAAGTTTGTCCTACTGAATACAGCTAATTTGGACAGTGTACTTACCTCCAATTGTGTCAGCACTGACACTGCCAAACCTTTCTTTTTACTCAAAGAAAAAGAGTTGGTTTTGTAAAAGTATTTCTGCTTTATGAATTTTCCTTTCTTCAGGGCTTAAATTATCACAGCATCGAAAAGCCTCTGTCAGACTAGGGCAGCACAAATTGCTGATATTACAAAGTACTTCATATTATCTTTCTGTATGTATGCTTTTAGACTGAGATAAGAATAACTTGTCTCAAGAAAGTTTACACTTATATCTGGATACAAACAGGAGACAGGCAGTACACCCACATAGTATCTTACTTTTGTAATTTATGTACACTTACAGTAGCTTGGAACAATTACTTCAGATTTAACACTGATCATTTTTCAAGCTACTCATATGTGGCCTTCCTTGACAATAAAAATTGACAAAGCCTCAATTCTGAATTCCATACCATACCCAAGTGGATGATCCTCAAGTTTGTGCCCATTAAAGCCCTCAAAAGAAACAGATCAAAATCCAAAAGGTAATTTCTACCCTGAAGGCTTTTTCTGCAGATCACAATAACCAATGTGTCTTGTATTGCAGCTCTCTCCACAATTTACAGTGCACAAAAATCAGATTTTCTACAATACAAGTAAAAACTAAAATCAAATTATTGAACAGAACATTTGGATTACCTCCCAGAAGCTATCACTAGAAACTTCTACTCCAACGGAATCATCATATGAGCCAGACATTGTTATGTATGAAGAGCTTGTAAGTATTCAGAGCTTAAAGACCTTCAGAATCTGTAAAACAAAACAAAACAAAAAATTATGAGCATTATTAGTGGAGTTTTGAAGTTATGAAAAGAATTATCTTAAGCAACTTCATTCAGTATTTTGATATCTAGAGATGCCAAATAAAAACAAGAGGTAACCACACAGGGCATTTTGGAACAGAAAACTTCTACCACACAGTTTGTGGCTCTTATCCTGACATTGGTTGTCCAGAAGACACTCAATGCATCTGCTTATATCACATTTCACTAGACTCTAGACTCTCTGAGTTCATTTAACGATAATTTAATGATAAAATATCACTTAGTGATAACATTTCCTATCATAACCAAAAGAAAAGATTGAGCAGTGAGATGCTTACTCATTAACTACTACACTTTCAAAGCATTCCTACAAAACAATCAGCTGACCTTTGCTTCTGCAACAGTAACCTGCACTGAGTCCTATTCCTTTTCCACTGGAAACTTGTTATACAGTGAAACCCACCGGAAATATTTAAGGCCAAAATTTGTTGATTTAAAGAAAAATAAATGTCTTCTTGTCATTGTTCTATTTGAGCAAAACAAACAAACAGAAAACCCATCAGCTCCGAATGCCAAGCTTTATTAGAAATAAGTCATTACTTTAACAATTCAGGCATTTTCACTTTTACAGACACAGCTGCAATGAAGAAAAATATAATCTATACTCATCGAAGCAGTCATTTATGAATGACTAGATGTGAGAAAGGTTAGGGTTACCCTAAGCTAACACACAGGATTAACGTCAGAAACATTACTGAGACAAGAATCCAGGCACTTGCATCCACAAATGCAGTTTGTGGGCTGGAGACCAAGAGGAAGGAGAGAAAGGAAACAGCTGGCTCCCAAAACACACACACAAATTCCTGTCTGATCTCTTCAGATATTTCACCAGGTTCCCCTGTTTGGATGTCTCCTGACAAGTTTATCTCTAACTACTACCAGGGATATATAGATTTTACAGGTAAATAGATTTTACCACCCCTTGTGGGATGAATACTTTTATCAGTAGACTGTAAGTTGAAGCTCCCTCTCTTTTTTTTTTGCCTTGTCAATCTTGCTTCCCTTAAAGTACCATGGCCCCTTCAAAAAGGGGCTGAAAACATCTCCAAACCTGACCTTGCTGCCCAGTGGTTATGACAAGCTGCTGAGAGAAACAGCACTGAAAGCCTCCCAGGCAAGGAGAATTCAACACTAAATTACCATTTCTGGGATACACTGAGAATAACCATGCCATAAGGGTAGGCATTCGTTCATAACAAAACCCAGCTACTGAAACAAAATAGTTCTTTGGACAGCTGCAGCATAAACATAACAAAATTACTCTGGCTGGGAAGACAAGATATTTCTCCTTATCAGTTTTTCATCCAATTCATTTACGTAATGCAATTCACAAAAAGCTTACACAACCTTAACGCTGAATATGGAACTAAAAACCACAACAGGAACATCAATTGTTAGAATTCCATTTTTAAAACACAGCCAAAATACATTAATGGCTCTAGAAATATATTAAGGGCAAACTAGAAAGGAAAATCATATAGAGGCAAATTATTTTTACATATTAGTGTAACAATCTTCAAATTATGTTATTAGTAATTACAAAAAATCCTAGCTTTTCCACCTGTGCTTTTACTGAGCCAAGAGGGAAAAGTTTAAACACTATGCAATTGTCAGTTTCTCTAGCAGCACACCTTTACATGGAATGTGCTCTTTCCAGATAAATTTTGTCCCTTGCAATTTTTACAATACATTCAGGAAAGCAAAGATTACATCTGCGATAACACAAGTGTATTTTTCCACATCCTTTTTAGACAGCTACAAAGCAGTATAAGGAGGAAACCAAACTGCAGTAAGCTTGCAACTAGCTGGACCAATTCATAAGAATAGTTTAAAATTAAACAGCTGGGTATCCCATGCAGATCGAGGCAGGAATGAGGTTCCAAAGGTTGGCAGGAAGGGTTAGGGCAGCTTTTCTCCTCTACAGCAAGATCTTTCAACCAAAGTGTTCGCTGCCATTTGGAAGAGATCTGTCAGCTGCACAGTTGGAAAAAGAAAGTCTGAAGTATAAACTTAAAGAAAAGTTTCAGGCCATCCCATCCAGTCATCCATCCCACTCTCCCAAACCACACTAGCAGTATTTTTTTCCTCCAATTACAGATAAAAAAAGGCAATTAAAATGTTCTGAAGTAATAATACAGTGTCCACTTACCTTTAACAAAATAGCTTAAACTGTATCATTCCTGCAAATTTACTCTGAAAAGTTATGTGGAAAGATTGAAAAAGCTCAAACACAGAAACATTTTCTTAAATGAAGGAACAGGTTGTGGTGACTGGGTTTTTAAAAAAACCCTTTTATTCCTCCTCAACTAGAACTACATAATACATGGAGTTATCCTTTTTTTCCATAGAAGCATTAAAACGATCAGCACTCAGGAAATACTGACGGAATTAAGGTTTTAATATGCCAAATACTATGCTGTGAGAAAGTATGAGCAAGCGTATTTAGGGAAACATTGTGAAGTCATAGCAACAACTGGTACAGAAAAACACTGTTTTTTCAACCCTACTTAAAAATAAACTGTATACTGAGATAGGAACATTAAGTGGTATGAGTCATGCTATCCTCACAAAATAGAATTATTACAGAAGCCAGGCCTTTAGGACATTTTTTGTCAGGGTTTGGTCCTCCCATCCTCAAAGTGAATTTGCAGAGGTTTCACAAGTAAAGTTCATTGCACTTTTTTTTGTTTTGTTTTGCAGGGTCTTCCATTTTACTATAAAAGAAAACCTATGAACAAGTACAGATGTCACATAAAATCTAGAAAATTTAGATGGATACACCAAGAAAGATGAGTTCTGCACAGATTCTCCACAAGTGATCACCTGCATCTCACAGAGCTGTGGGTTCTTTGGTCAGCTGGACTGCAGCAGAACCAATAACTCCATAGGAAAGCACAGTGCCCACACCCACTTCCTATATTCTCACAACAGTTTGGCTTCATCACTCTTTTTCTTCTCATTCCACAACTTCAGGCACATCTCTTTAGTGCCTTTTTCTTGTCCCCCAACTGCCTAGCAAACAGTAGCACAGTGCTGTAGCCACCAAAAAAAGCAGCCCAGAGAAAGCCTTACCAGTTCAGAGCCCCTGCTGCCTTTTGTCACAAGCACACTTTAGCCACAAGAGCTTATATAGGCTAAAAATAAGTCACAAAGTCCAAGTGCAGTAACTCCATCCTAAACAGTACATGCTGTAATAGCTACGGAAATGATGCAAACAAACAAAGCTCCAGTTTCTTGGCCCTGACTTTTAAGCAATTCTTGTAAATTAGGATACATTGATCTTTGCCACAAGGAAATGGGCCTTAGTAAATGAATGTGGCTTTTTTTTTTAAGCTTCCTCTTAGGGAACATTCTAGCCATGCTTTATGCTACAGACCTTGAATTTCTTCCTCAGTGCCAGTGCCCCACTGTGTGAAAAGAAGTGCTATAAACATCCTGAGGGCTTAACACACAAGGATTTTAGAAAATATTAACTAATAATGACCAAGCAGACCTTCAGATAGCACACACAAAAGCAGCTGAACACAAGATGCTGTCGCTGCTCTCAAGAAGTTGGTTTTGATATTACTTTGAAAGCAACTTGCAAAATTCCTAGCTTTGTTCATGTTGAAATAATTGTTGGGTTTTTTTTTTCTGTGCAACAAATGCACACTGTTAAGAAGCTAAAATAATCCAGTCAATCTCAAAATTTCTATTAAGGCATTTTTCAACAGGAAGATGGGGAAAAGCTTTTAAAGAAATCCTTCAGTTAAACCCCTTCAGGCTTTTAATAACAAGTAACTTGGATGAACTTTTACTGTGAAACAGGTAGGGTTGTTTAAAGTGAGATTTTAACATTCTGACTTCTTTTGGAAGATTATGGTTCTTTTGAAAATATATTTCACTATATTCAAAAAGACAGCATTAAAAAAAATCTAATTGTAGTCCCATGTACAATAGGCTGCTTTAAAGCATTGCAATCACTAAACTGTGGCCCTAGGTGACAAACTGGTCCACAATCGAGAAACATCTCAGAGTGATACAGCCTTCCAAGCATGATCAGCACAGGTTGCTCAGGGCTTTCATTCAGATGGATCTTGAAAACCACCAGGGATGGAGATGGCACAACCTCGCTGTGCAACCTATTCCAGTGATTAACTATCCTCAAGACGAGATACAGAAGGAAAAAAATGAATCTATACTTAGAAAACCAAATGGTGCTGCCATGCATTTTCTACAAGGACTCTAGAGATGCAAGCTGAGACAGAGACAGTCTATCCTCTAGAAGGGAAAAGCACCTGGTCACATTACCTTTTAAACTTATTTTTGGAATGACAGCATTTGTCACCCTGGATCTGACTCATCAAGATTGCAAGTTTCATGACTAAGGAGTGAATTACTTATGTCTAAGGACATGACTCAAATTCAAATAGCTGCTCCTAAGAACTTTCAGCTATAATATTTTTCCTGATTATTCACTGAAGTCTCAGGTTTTGCTCCACACAGAATAGGAAGCAAACAAGACTTCCTTGTACAGAAATATATTCTATGCTTTAAGTGTGAACTACTGTGGTTTGCTACCAAGTGTACCTGCCATGAATATTCCCAATCTCATTCTCTAGCTAAATAAAGCAATTTAGTTGCTACTTTCTTTTCTATTTTGTCCAAAGAACTTGCTCTATAAGAGTTCCCAGTTTCTTCAGGGTTGGAATCTGTTTACTGTTTACATAGAAAAAAGTGACACAACTTCTTTAGCAATATTGCGAAATCATGTATCAAAAGCTGTTAAGAATCACAGCTACTGACACTGTGAAGTCTGTGAATTAATATGAAAAGTAAATACAGGAAAAAAGAATGGTTCGGTTTCCACATTCAAGTGACATCAAAAAATTCCAGCCCCTGGGTGCAGGGAAGAAATGCATCAAACCATGATTAATCACTGCTACTCAATGCTGTGAAGTCTTCTAATTGCAATCAGTAGATATAACAGCATTTTATTAACAGAAGTTAGGTCTTAGATTTTTAAAGGTAGAGTCTCAAATTGATGGCTTGGGCCTAGCTCTTCTTCAATCTATAAAATAGGCAGGACAGCACCCTCCTCCACAGGGATTTAAGATAATCCCTTAGTCTCCATCGAGAAACAACTACAGCAACAAACACCAGAGACAAGTCCATAAAAGGAAATTGAATCACTGTTTCTCGGGGAATTCAGCCTCTATGTTATAGTTGGCAGAGCCATGCACCAAATGATTTTTGGAAAGAAGTTGACAGCAACCTATTCGATGAACCGTGAGTACTAAAGGAAGGAATCTAGGAAATGCACGCTGTTACAGACTCTGCAAGCTTATTTCCTACCAGGCACACTCCTCTGAGACTGAGAGCAATGTTTATTCCTAGACTTTCTAGTTTGGATAACTGAATAATTTGCCACCTAGACATTTCTCAGTTAGCAAATAACAAAATGACATTCAATAGCAAAAAAGCTATCAGTTCAAAGTCATCATTCATAACCATGAGTAACATAACCCTCCGCACTTCTCAATTAAGGAAATCCTGAGTTTAAGGTTGCTTGGTCCACAATAACCTCCTTGGTATTGGATTATATTTGCCCATGCCCACGTCTGTTAAATGCTGAATGTGAAACCACTGAAAGTAGCACACATGCACTGCCCTAAATATATAAGCCATGAACACACATTCAAGCCATAGTTTCAGCACACATCAGAAGATCACTAAAGAGATTAAACTTCTGTGATAATTACCACATGTAAAAAAGCCCCCCCCACAACTCTAGTGAGGAGACAGTCTCTAAAACTGAACTTTTCAGGCACATTAACACTGTGTGATGCAATCTTACAGCAGATACATTTCACAATGCATAATAAAAGAAGTAAGAACAGCCATTTTGGTCATTACTGATTATTTTATTAAATAAATGAAACTTAAAATTACTGATCAAACAATTGGAATAACACGCAGCACAGAAGTATACCTGAAACAATGAGGCAACGACCCAACATTCTCAAGAAGACTTAGCCTGCACATTTTGTTTCACATCCATGTAAATTAAAACCTCATTCTCACACTCCAAAGAAGACTGGCAGAGCCCTGGAGTTAGCAGCTCTTATCTCCTGTCCTCCCTCCCCATAATTAGTGGCCAGACATGCTGGTTAGGCATGCTGCTGTGACACATGCTGGTTTTTTGCACATTCATGACCTAACCATCCCTAAGAGCTCCCACACGCTGCCAGCAGAGCCTCCCTCTGCATTTTTCCAATTAACCAGGAGATACTTGAAATAGCAACACTGACTTTGGGGAAAAATAATTTTTTATTCTCAGCTTGACAAGCCAATGAGTGTAGGTGTTTTATTTTAATTGCGCAATTTTTGTTCTAACCAGGGAAGCTAATAACTGCCTTCAGAGGCTTTGCAGAGGTTTTTATTTAAAGTTAGACACTGACCACAGAAATTATTAACATTGCAAAACACATGCTTTAAATGGCATAGATATACCAGCTAAGATGCAAAGTTGATGAAGTGATGTGGGGAGCTTTAAAATATTTGCATCTATTTAACACAAACCTTAACATTTTCAGACTATACTCTTTTTTTAATCTGGAGGTATGAGGGAAAAATCCACATTCATGTTTTCTTCACTGCAAAGAAAAAAGTGCATAAAATTTGGCTTTGAGTAAATTTTGCCAGAAAACCAGCTGAAGAACTCAGGATTATTTGTCAATTAAAATAACATTAAAAATATTCTTTGATTTTTCAAATCAAAGGTTTTCTACTGTTTAGGATCATGTGATTAAAATGATAACACGCAAGAAGAACTTTAATTTAATTATAGGTCTTCACCCTTTCAGAATGTTCACTTTTGTAACGCCTGTGACATCACACACTAATTTATATATCATGTCAAAGTCTCCCAAAATGAAATTAACCATAATATCTTGCCATCCCTCCTAAACAAATAAAATTGAGATAAATATGCTTTTAGGTTTGTTTCAAAAAAAGCATGAAGGCAGCAAAAGACCACAGGTCTTCAACTTGCAAATTACACTTTGTAAGCATTTAGTTGGCAAGAAATTTTTAAGTGTCCAGGTACTTTTAAAAATAAATAATTGACCCTTTAATTCCCTAATCTAGTGGAATTAGATGGCTTGCTACATACACTCATAATGAAAACTTATTTTTGTAAAATGTCAAGGGAAATATCTAAAGCATATATATTTCATATTTAGTTTCAGTAGAACTTTACAACAGTGCAAAAACAAGGAGAGTGCAGAGCAGTGATATTGATGGATCCTCCAGGAGAGGAACCATGAAACAGCATTTACAGCTGCACTGACAAAACAGTTGCAGAGAGCAGTGACATGCACACAACTGTTCTAAAACAGTCTATAATTAAGAAGCAAAATAGAACATTAAAAGAAGCACTGCCTCAGACATCAAAGCTTACTTATGTGGCCACCCAGCATGAAAACTGCTCTACTTCAAAAAAGAAACCTCACAAAAGGACATAAAAAAAAAAGCAATACAATAACCATTCTAGAAATTGATGTGTGTTGTGGACAGCAGGCTGTATGAGCCCAGAGCATCAATTCAAACATGATAAACACACTCCCTTACATTCAAACAAACATTGCAAATCATCACACTCAGCCAAAAATACTTTTGTATCAGCTGTGACACAGTAGAGTACATTTTGGTAGGAAAAAGCAACTATGACAGTGTTTGGAAAGTCATTCCACATTCTGTTTACAAGCTATTTACCTGAAAAGGCATGCCTTAATTCACTTGTATTTTTTCCAGCTATGGAGCTGGGCAGCATAACTGCACAGATAACCACAGTACCTGCACAGTACTGCCCAACCTCCATTTCCACAAACACAATTCTCTCATCAGCGTGTACTTTAGCACTTCCTGTGGGCTGATGAAAACCTTGTAGCTCAAGCTAATGTCTTTCCTCCCCCCTCCACACTGCAGCACTCAAAATAACACAGGGTTTTCAGTCATAAAATGATTCTGTATAGCTGCAAAGCTGAATATTTGGTGCACTATAACCTTTAGGTAAGACCATGGGTGGCCCATTTTAAATGAAAGTATTTTTAATCACACAACTGGCTTCAGTGGAGGAGAGTGTTTTTAAGTATTTCAGTGAAACACGTAGGCACACTTTGCAGATGCGTCACTTAGGAAACAGATGTGTTGTTGCAGTGTTTCATAGTGAAAAGCTGTACTTTTCCACCTCAGGAAATACAGGGCTGTAGTATTCATTAATGAAATACTGACATGCATTGAATACAAGTATATTGAAACCCTTAAATGAAGGTGAAACAGGGCAGCCTTCCTGAATGTCAAGGTTGCACTGAGGAGCTACTTTTCTTTACTTGAGGAAAGAACCAATTCAGATACCTCACTTGAACCAAATTCAGCCTGGTCTTTAACACAGACTTGTTTTCAAAGCCTAAATCACTATTAGAAACTAAATCTGTGCATTAACAGCATGCCAGAATACCCTATTTTCTGCTTATCTTAGAGAGATACAGATGGCTATAATTGGCAAAAACTAGGAAGGCTGACTGGGGCAGGGGAACCTGCATGGGTGAGCCCATGAAAATCTGTGAACTCTTCAAGTACTAGTGAATTTTTCTGTCACTTTTTGGAGATATAAATAAAAGGAAAAGGGGAAGTGATGATTTCCTTACCATGGATAAAGAGAAAGCACAAAGAATAACAGACCTTCCTACAGAGTGTTTCAGAAAGACATTGATGAAGGTGAAAGAGAAGACCCCCAGACAACCCCAGACAGTATAATAACAGACCACAATGTGCTCATGTAATACTTGATATAAACAGTACAGAGACATCACATTTCCACACAAAACCCCTTGGAGCTGAATGGATTGTTCTCTAGTCAGCAAACCCAGCAAGTTTCTAGGCTAGATCCTCAACACAAATAGCCTATATCACCAGAAATTAATTGCTAGTATAGCTTTTGCTCAAGGGACAGCCAAAGCTAGCAAAGAACTGCACCCCAGGACTTGTACCCTAAAGCAGAAATTAAATGACCACTTCCGTAACTGCTGGCTCACATCAAAGCTGTGAAAAGGCTTTAAACAGTAGTTTCCATAATTACCAATTCTTTCTGCAGTCATTATCCCCTCAGCCATAGCCCTGCTGACAAAAAGCAGGTCAAATCATCATGCAACATTCTTTGACTCTCAAAATACATTAAAGGGTAGTCCGGCATTTGGGGAAAACACTATCAATGTAAAAACTGCTAAAGAAGATGGCCTTACAACTTAAAAGCAACATTTTCAGCTGTGACAGTATTCAGATTATGCACCATTTAATCAGTTTCATTTTTGGAACTGATACAAAAAGTACAGACCTCTGCAGAATACAATTCATAAATGCAGAAAAAAACAACCACAGGCGCATTTAACTTCAACTATCCTTCTTTGCAGGAAGTTAAATAAGTAATTATTCATTTAGGAACAATAAAAGATCTGTTCAAGTGTTTAAAATGAATGCTGTGTATGCCACTGTAACAGCACAAAAGAGCATGTGACTGTATTTCATATTTAAGATTAAATAAGATTAATTCAGATTTTAAAGCAAACTGAATGCAGCTTTGAAAGAACTATTAGGAGAATTTAAATTGCTTGGCTGTGTTAAAGTTGGACAGAAGGTTACTCAGTACTTAGTTTCATTATCATGGTCACTGACAAGAGAAACTCTTGAATTCTATTTAAACAGATTTTCAGCTCAGTGAATCTGAGGTAAACTTTAGCCAGGACTTCTCATGTTTCTAAGCAATTAAATTTTCTGGTCCTGAAATGGCAATTACTGAAACAAGGTCAGAATACCTCTACTTACAACTTAGTAATCTATAAAACATGAGTTGCTGACTTAGTAGAATTAAACACTCCCTAAAAACATGTAAATTTTTTTGGTAATAAATATAATGAACTGGCTCCTTAGCATGTACTAAACTCATTAGTTTAAGCTACCTGGAAGTATCATACTTAAATATTAGGATCAGAGATCATATTTTATGGCTTTCCCTGTACATGCAATTTGACAAGCAAAGACAGAATAGGGGGGGTTGTTTTGATTTGTTTGGGGCTTTTTAAAAACACATACAGTACACTTACACCTACTTTAACCCTAATACAACTGAAAAATCAAGAGTTTTCAGTGCGCAAAACAAGGAGCTGCTTTAAAAGTGGCACCTGAGATCCAGGTTAGGCAAGGGACAAGGTGAGAGTTTTTCTTTGGTTCGCAAAGATTTCACTAATCTTATTAAGGGTTTAGAGAGGAAAGCACAGCAGAGCAGCCAGGCTTCCCCATGATTTTCAGCAATCTGGATACATGTTATGTGATCTTACACAGCTCTCAAACACACAAATCACTCAATTGTAGAATCCCTAAAGATAATAATGTGAAATGAATGCTTAAATTTGGTCAACTAACCTCACAAAGAGTAGTCTGCTGCCGCTTTTCAGGAAAAGGAAAGCTTTTAATGCCATTTTAAATTAATTCTTGACCAAAGTACAAGTGAGGTCAGCCATCAACTCTGCAACCTAAATTGGACTGAAGTTCAAGGAAAGTGAGACAAGAGGCCCCATGAGCTGACAGTTCTTGCTCACACCATCACCATTGTGTTTTTGCAGTTAATAAAGCCGTGCCATCACTAACTGTGGAGCACTGAAACAGCAGCATGCAACCTGCATATGGGAAACAATCAGAAGACAGAAAAAAGGAAGGCAGATAACCCCAACCAAGTTCAATTTAGTGCTCTCTCAAGGGCAGAGTCTGAAAAACCCTGCTGTTGAAAATTCAAGCACACAAGACTAATATCAAATAAGACTAAAGTTGATCACAGTATTGAAACAAAGTCTTAGTAAAAGCAGGAATTACACAACTGCCTTTTTTGTCATACATGCTGCTAACTTCAGCATTTTAAATGGTTACATAAGGATTCTCAATCAATTGCTACTAAAAGTACAATAACACACCTTTTTTCTTTCTGAATTTAACTTAACTCATATGTCAGTAACACCCACACTCACAAAATAGCTGTATGATAGCTGTAACAGCTGAGAAAAGCAGGCACAAATAGCTTCAGAATAAAGTGATCAAACTTCTTAGGCCATTTAGTTTACTGCAAATCATTCTAAGCATGATCACAAAACTGCTTAATGTTAAGAGTCCAGAAAGTCTGGAGTCATTATATTTAAATGCAACATCATCTTTTAATTTAAAAAATAATTCAATTGGTATTTTTGCACGATGCATAATAACATGAAGCAATCTCAATAGACCAAAGTCAGTATGATGTAATAAAGTCATTCTGAATTACAACATCCAACTTGCACATGCTCAAAAGGAACAGCTTGAGCTGGATTTCTAACATGTACTTTGTGCATAAACCACATATGTAATGGTCTATATGCACACAAATATATAAACCCATACATAAACTAGAGTTTTAGCCTAGAACTGTTTAACACATTGAGATTTTCAGCCATCTTATAAAAGGCACTACCAGGGTCCACCTCCAAGGGATTTTACTACCTATCACTTGGAAGCGATCTCGTGCTTCTGAGTTCAGCTTGAATATCTCACTAGATTCCATCCCACGTTTGCTTCCCAAGGTTTGTATTTGAGCTGACAGCTGGGACATCCCCAGCGCCTGTCCAAGGCCAGGGTGGGGTGACAATGCACACAGACAGAACTGCACCATGACACTGTGGGCAGGGCTCTGTGTCCCTGCTCACAATAATATCTCAGCCAGTGCTCTACAATAGTTTGTGGTTACTGAAATGAGTCACCTGTCCACGTATGACTGACATTATAAAGCCATATCTCCACATGACTTGTCAGTTAAGAGGCTGAGCAGCAAAGGAATCAAAAAAAGGATTAAATGATTCAACAGCTGAAACTGCTGCAAGATGAAAGCTTCAATTATAGAGAAATACCATCCAAGTTTAACTGAAAATAAGATTTCTATTTCCCCAAGAATAAGAAAACCGAGTGATGTGCTTATTCAATGAATAATAAATTTCACATTGAACTATCTTTATCTTAAGGTAAAATAAAATAGATATATAAGACTGCAGGAAAAAGCATTAGACAATCAAGAGAACATGACAGAAATTGCATACAGAAAGATATTATTTATAATATTTCACAAGCAACACATGAGATGCTTTTCATAATCACACTCTTTAGCTTCACAATTTAAGAGCATTTCAGCTGAGAACAGCTGTGAAACTTAAGTACAGACATTTCTCACTTCTGGTTCTGCAGGCTTAAAGCCTTAATATAGAAACATTGTGAGAAAAAGTAGGCCCACCTCCAGAAAATCTCCTAAACCCACAAAGCTAATGCCCCTTCTAGTAATAAACAGCACCCATGGTAAGTCCTTGGTCACCTCAGTCTTTCTGGAGAAGGCGAGAAGTTTCTCAAACCCCAAGAGAATCCCTCCAGTAACTCCAGCCATGAGCTCATTAACACTTGTTCCTAATAAAGGCAGCACAACAGCTGAAGAGTCAGGGTCACAAGGAACCTTCACACAGCCATGGCTCAGACCACAGCTGTTTCAAAGTTGTTTTGTCCTTACTCCTAAAGCTTAATGGTAGAGAGCGCATGAAAGAACAACTGTAAAAAATATTTTTAAAATACACTTTGGAGTATCTACTAAGGTTATCTCAGATCAGGAAAAGTAATTTTTAAGACAGATGTGTAATTTAAAAAGAGAAGACTAAAGGCACAAAAGAGAGATGGTGAGTATAGCTGTAAGGGTTTTCTTGTCATTAAGTATTATTAACCTGTGGTACAATATCTGAAGGGTACACAAATACTTCTACAGAGGTTTCTTTCTTTCCTTTTGTGTTTAACTTGAAATTCATTTTATACTGAAAAAAATCTGTGCAACTGTCCATATCTGAAGGATAAAAGAGCTGCTTCAACAAGGCAAAATATCTAG
>JAYDZK010000056.1:55269094-55297840 GCA_034509185.1 Euphonia xanthogaster | reverse complement strand
GGCAAAATATCTAGTTGATGCATCAGCCACCCAAAATCATAAAAATCTATAATACACTTAAAAACCAGCTATATTTTACGTCTAAAAAATAGCATTGGTAAAGAATGTGGTATGTAGAGTATTCAAGATCTTAATAAGCTTGATTCATTAGACAACATGCACTTATTCTCTATCTTGTGATTTATGAAACTGAAAATGAAATGTCCAACTCTTGGCACCTTCCAACAAATTGCCTACCTTTTCCCCTTATAAGAGCTATGAAGAATTTGAATATTCAGTATATTTCATGGGAAAACACCTTCATATCTACTTTATATTTATCACAATATCTTAAAAAGCCTGCAGCCATAATTCCAGCTGAAAATGCCAATTTCAAACCAAGGAAGGCTAATGTTTATTGATCCTGTCATGGACCAGTGACACTTTAGCATTGGAAATTCTGCTCATTTGAGTCTGACGACGATGTAGTTATTGTGACAGAGGACAGTCTAGCAGTCTTTGTTTTCATCAGGAAAAAAATCCATTACTTTTCAGGTGCACAGAATATAAACGTTAGATCTGTTTGCATTTTTAATGCCAGATTTTAACTGGGAAGTCGACACAATAACTGATGTAACTGGGAAAAAATGAGGATTATGGTGAGGGTCACAGGATCCTGAAAACTAGTCCTGGGAGCAGATGAGGCTGGACTACTCAATCTCTTCAAAGAGTGTTCAACAGCTACACTTTTCTACAGTAATCAGATCCCACAAGAAATACTTCAGCTGAGTATTTGTCAAGTTATAATGATCACAGAACTGTGCAGCAGCCTGACCTCTCTAGTCCAATCTTTCATGGGAAAGGGAGCCTTGCTGAGATAACCCAGCACCCTGTCCAGTTACAGCTTCAGAGAGTTCAGTGGTGGGGACTCTGCAATCAATTATCTACCAATTCACAAGGCATTACTCAACTTCTGAAAGGGAAAAGCTAGTGTGTCATTCTCATGGCCAGTTACATTTCATTTGCTTTTTTACCTTCTGCACACACACAACTGTAGTCCATTTTTCTTTTTTCTTATGCTGAAGTACAAAGCTACACAGATGAATTCTGCAGCCAACGCTATTCACTAATCCTTTAACTATGAATTCTAATATGGGAAGAAAAAAATTTATGGTACTGGTACAACACTAAAAGTTCACACCATACTTAATTCATGTAATGACATAGGTCTTTCACTGTGGTCCATTTTAAATGACATAAATTGCAGATACTCAGATAATTAGGCTAGAAAAAACACTCAATTGGTACACACACATTCAACAATACGTCTTTGGTACGGCCATGGTACGTCCTGGTATAACTATCCGCTCCTTATCATATGAACATATTTTTATTGTATCATCCACTGGCATGAGATAAAGCTCTAAATCCAAACTATTTCAGACTTGCATTTCTACCACTGACACCTAAAACTCCTTTCAGAGGAAGGCAGCTGTTCTTTCAGAAATATTTGTGTGTCTATTCTTATTGATACACAAATTGAAGAATTTTAATGACACCAAACCAGTCTAGCCAACATTTTGTTAGAACTAACATCCACCTGGAGTTCAGCTGTAAGAACTTTTTCTAACAGAAGATACAGTAGTTACCACACAAATCTTCTGTTGGTCTTCACTCTGAGGCTCTCAGTAATGGTGCCTGGTACCAACTGGAGCAATTTAGAACTGCAGCATAACTGTTATGCAATATCAGAAGAGTCCTACAGTTTTTTCAAATTTCTCCCTGGATGCTTGTGTGAGAATATGTGAACTATATCCCTACAACATTCACCAAATAAAGACATTTCTAAAGATAGCCTTTTCAACCTAAAAATAGTGCAGCAATAAAGAAGGCCATTTGAACAGGTTTAGTGCTGGCTCGCAGCTGTGACTACGTCCTAGCAAAATTAGCTTTAAAATTACTTTTACTAACTCCCCCATGGCTCCAACAATCAAAATGCATCACCACTGCCCATTTTCTGGTGTCTGGAAAGGTGAAAGTCCAAGGAAGACAGCACCAGCATAGATAGGTTGAAAAAAGCTCCTCCTAATGTCACTGATAAAAAGTAATCAGGACACGATTACACTGGAAGGGTCCTTTTAGCTATGAGAAAAACTTCAGGCTCAAGGGATCCAATAAATCAAAGTACAAAGCCAGTACTTTTGCCTAAAAGATAAAGGCACTGAAAGCTTATCTAAATTTTGAAAACTTCCAAATTCATATTTTACAATCCTCTAGTTGGGGCATTTCAGCAGCAGTATTCCAGAATATATTAAATTATTTCAGGATTTGGAAGCAAGTTACTTCCATAAGGATTACTCAGCTTAACACAGATAGCAAGTAATTCTGTATCAAACTCTGAATTCCAGAGAAAACCAGAAGGAATCAAATAACAAATTCTTAAATGAATTTTCAAATACCTAACTTCTTGCTTGAATACTTAAGTTTCAGCAGCCTAGCTTTAGACAAAACTCCAAGCTGTTGCATTTTCATTTTATATATTTGACATATATATGCCAAATCCCTGCTTGTACTTGTCTTTCACCTGAGATGACTTCCCCCCCTCCCCCACTTAGGACAGAAAAACAACTGGGAAACAAGAGATAAATGTCTTTTTAAGCTTATGTGGTAGGACTTCCAGGAGCTCTTTCAGTATTCACAGCTACAAAAATTCTAATGCCAAAGCCTAGGTGCAATATGCCATTCTTTGCACATTCCAGTAATTCTCTTGAGCCGCTTCAGCTGCATAACTAGAGAAAGTAGCTCAAATTTAATTCATTCTGGAAAGCAATGTGGGGACTCCTGGAGGATTGCAACAACAGTTGACAAAGCAATTTACCAAGAGCTGTAAGTTCTACATTGCTTATTTCTCCCCATTTGCAGGGTTGAACACTGCACAAGTTAATTGGTATTGCATTACAGAGTGTTTCACAAGATTTTCATAAAAGCTTTTTTTTCCCTGAAATGAGATTACATAACTTTGTTCTCTGACGATTCACTGCAATAAAAAAAAAACTGAAGGATTCATGTGATACATTTTTCCTTGGCAAATTCAAAACATATTTTGAGAAGTGTGTTTATAAAATCTTCAGCTTTAGAGAGCCAATTTGTACAACAGATTTTGATGGTATTTTTCCTCCCTAAAAATTGCATCCCAGTGAGTATAGATAAATTAGGTGCTTTACACAACCCTGAAAATTACAAAAAACCCATACACACTATAAACTTCAAAACTGAAATACTAACATCATTCACAACTCATACCAAATCATATCAAAAGATATTATACTGGGATAGCAATATTCACTCAAAAAACATAGTATTTTATCCATATGTATGAAAAAACCCATATGTGAAATAAATACTTCGAATGCAAAAAATAAAACACAAACCAAATAAAATACCTTTAGATGTACTTATAAACTTCCAAACCTGTTCATTTCTTTCCTGCTGTGCAATAAGATACCTTTGCAGTGACGTAAAAGTTTCTAAAATTATTACTGTAAAACTAGTAATTTTGTTCAGCAACACATTAATTACATGCTAAATTTAGTACTACTTTTCCTTAATTACACAAAGTGTTTCTGCAATGCCTAACAACAAGTAGAAACAAAGGTGCTTCCTATCCAGCCTCTTTTGCAAGAAAGGGGAGGAGGAATAAAGGAGAAATCTCCAATCACAATTTTTGTTTCTGTACAGGGCTAGTAAAAAACCCCAGCAAAGTGGATCTCTGTAGAAACAGAAACAACATCATATTTTATCAGACTAATCAAAGTATAAAGCACAGAAACTATAGGTTATCTTGCACAGCCCAAAATAAATTCAGAATCACTGTATGATACTTGTTTCATCAATTTGTGTTTATCAGTTATGGATCTGTTTGGGACTGACCTGACAACGATTAACATTGCACAGCACAGATTTTACTCATGGCACCACACACCACGGGATTTACATGCTACCAGAAACTATGGAATAGCCTATGCTAAACTAAGAGCTAAAAATACAGTCACTTGATACAGACTAAACCCACATGTTGCTCTCTGATCTAGGGATGCAACAAGCCAAAGCAGAAGCAGCTGCCTATATACTACTTTGGACAAAGAATTTCTTTGCCAAATTCAAACCAATTTTATGATCAAATCTCATTTCAAATAAATTTTAAGGTTCACATACAAATCACTTAAAACTATATGGATTGTCCTTTAATTCCTTCAAATTTGTGTGTATGAACATTAATAAATTTGGTCCTAGCTCAATGAAGAGACAAGACATTCATGATATCCCAGTCACCTCTACCAGTGCAGACAACAATTAAACAAAGAAAACCACAAAATGTTCTCCAATACTGTTCTAAGATGTTCTCTGCCAGCCAATCTAAGCACCTGCTAAAAGAAAAATAAATCTGGTGGTATAGTAGTTCACTCAGAATAGCCAAGAAAGCAGACTGGACAGTATCACAGAACAAAAGTAACCCAGCTACTTCTCAAACCCCAGTAATTCTATAAAAACCAAAACCAAACCCAACCAATCAACCCTACAAAGACCTCAAAACCAACAAAACCCAAACAAAATCCACCAAATCAACAAAAAATCCTCACAAAACCAAAAAGCACAAAAAACAAACACCCAAAACCACAAACCTAAAGAGGTTTTAATAGGGTACGGAAGAAGTTTTTCAGTCTAGGAAATGATAGCAATGGCGTGGGTTTTTTGCACACCCACATTTTACCCTGGGAGAAGGAAAAAAAAAAAAAAAAAAAGAAAGGAAAGAAGATATTAACATTATAAAAACATACTTGATCCTTTCCACAAAATTACATGAATTTTGGAAATTAAATATTGAATTGAAATTCAAAGATATTTCTTCAACACTTGGTTTAACAATAATGTGCCAACAGATTAATCTAAATCATCTCTTAGGAGTTCAAAACAATTATTGAGCATTCACTTTTTTTTCTGTAAATACTGTATTTCATTACATAAGAATAATATATCACCATTGAACTTTAGAAACACCAACATAATTTATAAGTGAATATTCTAAAAGTAAAAAGGCAAGGTCTTTTGTCTTCTTTCCACTTAGAACTTGTTTAAGTTCAAAAGTGGAAATGTATTTCAATTGTCTTCTTCCACTCCAAAATATTTTAAGCAAAAAAATCAAGAAAACATACACGAGTTTACCCTTAAATTGATAAATTTAATATAATTTTATACTTATTTTCTATTCACCCATGCATTTAAAATTGGTGAAAATCAAGAAACAAATTCAAGCATATCTCCAATTCCCTTAACTGTAGACAGTGTAAGGGGAGAGTGTGAGTGAAGAGTCACATCTTTCTCAGTAGTATTTCAGCAGTTCACGTAGCACAGCTTCAGCTGCCAGGGCAAACAGCAATGTTGCATTTATATCCATTCCATTTCCCTTCCTTTATTACACCTGACCACCTTTGGCATGCATCTGATTATAAAAGTATCTGTTTACATTCAACATTCACTTTGTCAACTTTACAGAAATTATTCACTGCACTCCACAGCTCAATATGTAGCCTGATCACTTTGTTATGACACAAATTCATTCCACTGACAGTGATTGATATTGTTTGTGCCACATCCCCAGACATCCCTCCTGACCCATCCCTATGCCATCGATTCTGTTTGGGAAGACAGGTGCTAAGCTTTATCCAGCTGAAAATGACTGCAAAAATAAAAAGTTTCTTGCTGGACCAAAGAACTGACCCCAGACACAGCACAGCAAAATAAACACCACCACAGGGCACATAGCAAGAACAAATAGCTGAGTACCAGTGAAAAACTGATTTCCTGTTTTAGTCACAACACAGACTATCACTGGTTTTGAAGTAACTTATCACTGCTAGTAAAAGCAGCAACAAACTTTGGAGCCAGTTTAACAAGCTACAAGACATTACGCTAACACAAAGAATAGGCAAGTACACAGACCACACACAAGATACCCTTCAGAAAAGGCTGGCACCCTGAAAGAAAGGCAAAAAGATTTTTTCATTGCTTATGTGTAAGCAGCAGACATACAAGTAAGAGATTATTGCCTCTGGGAACATAAATCAAGCCTATTAAATAACACTGAAACTTCACTGTACATGTCACACAGCTGGAGAACTTGTAAGTGGTTATGTAGGGAGAGAGGACTGGTCAGGAAAGGAGCAGTGACATTTCTGCAATAATATTCATTTGAAATATTAGCGACTTTAAAGAACACTTAACACTCCACAGAGTCTCTGCACCACACCAGCACTAAGTGGTATCCACCAGAGGCCACTAATGCACACTACACAGCACAGCACACACAGCTCCTTCTGCAAGGAGCTGCTGTGGGAAGCAGAATGGCACATTACTGTGGGGCCCCTTGGTCCCCCCCATGTATGTTGCATGTTTCACCCTATCAACTTCAAAATTTGCATGGGATTTTCGTAGGTGACAGTGTCCTAACTCAAACAGCACATTGCACTCCCCATGGATGACAGAACTAGAAGATATACTGTCCTGAGAAGCTCAGCTTTGGCAACCTGATAAAACAATATTACTTCAGTATTATTTTAATATTACTATATAATATGAGAATAACAAAAAATTACACAAGACTTTTTTTAATAGCTTTCCCCAAAGCCACATTAGAGAACAAAACCACATTACCTACAGAAACACCTCTATGAGAAGTGGAAAAGAGGGGAAGTTCACAGTAACAAATATAAGAAAAGATAAAAATGACAGAAGATAGCAGAATGAACACAGAAATAGTTGTATTGGTAGACTGCGAATATATTTAAAGCTTCTTTATTATCCTTACTGTAACAACCTTCACAACAATGCTATCACTCACTTTAATGTCGTAACAAGACAGAAGACGGATGCTGACAAATAATCTTATCTGAGTGGTATGATTATTAGCCTTCAAATTAGAAATTCAAAGGACTTAGGAGCCCAAACCAGGTTTTGTTCAAGAATTTTAAAATACAATTTGTGATGTTCTAGCAGACTCAGAACAAAGAAACACCCTGACAATGCCCAGGCACTCCCTCCTTCGTGCTACTGAAGGGAGCCTTTCCCCCCATCTCTGGAAAATTACGTGATGTGGTACAGAATAACCTCCAGGTCCTGGCCATGCCCCTCCTGCCTACTGTATAAATTAACCTGTCCTGGCCAGAACCAGGATAAATCAATTAGAACAAGTGAGATTCCATCTGAGCATACCAAGTTGATAATTATTACGTAGTAAAAAGAAAGATACTATACAACCAAATCCTTAGCATCACTTTCTTTTGTATGAGGACACCATCCTGAGTGATGGTTTAGTTATTCTGATCAAGATACAGAATAATACAAGCTCAGTCTGATGCTACATTTATTTTAAGCACTGAAAAGACAGAGTTAAGAAATATTACAAAGCTGGATGTGTTAATCAAGCTACTGCTAAGCTATTTACCATTATTATTGGTGACCTGTGAACAGATCAGGAATCGTGACTGATCTACTGCCCACACAAATTTAAAAAAAAGCCTGAGGAAATATAAAATAAGACCAAAATCAGTGCTGATAAACCTATCTGGACTGTTTGCTGAAATGAGCACAACCTAAAGATCCTCATTTGCAATTCACATTGGGCTGTACCAAGACAAAGTTTAATTTCCCTATCTCATAAATATGAACTAATATTTTAAGCATTGAGTTTGAGGAATTCTGAAATGGAGCAGAACACTCAGCTGAACATGCTCAAGAAAATTTTAGGATATAAATAAAGTCCTCTTAGGTAGGCAGCTAGAAGTATATATTACCTCACTATAGATCTGAGATTACCCTGTTAGGGGCAGCAGGACTAATTAGCTAACTGGGTAACTAACAGGGTTGTGGTAGACTCTACATCCATTTTACCTAAATGGGAAATTTTCTCTGTGGATGTATCAAATTCCAACAGGGATCCATTCACACAAGTCCTATGGATAGTCTTTTTCAGAAAAGATCAGATGGTTACAAATGGGTCTTTCCTGGATTAAGTCTAGTAATCATTCCTTTGCATTTATTCTGCATACTATTAGCAATTGGATAATCAATCTAATTACATCTTTTAAGAGAAGCAGCAATTAAAATCTGTTTAATCAAATAATAATATCTTAAAATGTCTATAGTATGCTAATGCATGAGCCACATACCAAAACTGCCTATTCATTAAAGCCATCTCCAACCCATGCTCCTGAGGACACAGCCAAATTTGCAACCCATGGAGGACCCCACAGGGGAGCCATGAAAGCCCAAGGGGGACTGTGACCCCCCCATGGGTAGCCCAGGCTGAAACAGGCTCCTGGCAGGACCTGCGACCCTGTGGGGGACCCACACTGGAGCAGGCTGCTCCTGAAGGACTGACCCCCTGGAAAGGACCCACACCAGAGCAGTTTGTGAAGAACTGCAGCCTGACAGAACTCATATTGGAGAAGTTTGTGGAGAGCTGTCTCCTGTGGGAGGAGAGAAAGAGTGTGAGGAGCAGAGTAGCTGAGATAAAAGTGTGAAGAACTGACTGCAACCCCCATTCCTTGTCACCCTGTGCCACTCAGGCAGAAAAATCAGGAGTGAAGTTGAGCCTGTGAAAAAGGGAAGGGTTGGTTGAAGGTGTTTTAAGATTTGGGTTTATTTCTCACTATCCTACTCTGATTTGATTTGCAATGAATTAATTTCCCTGAATTGAGTATGTTTTGCCCATGATCATAACTGGAGCACGATCTCCCTTTGTCCTTATCTCAACTTGTGAGCCTTTTGTTATAGTTTCTCTGCCCTATCCAGTTAAATTGAGTGACAGAGTTGTTTGGTGGGCAGCTGACATCAAACTATGGTCATTTCACCATAGGCCATCAATGACACAGGAACAGAATAAAACTTTTTGTCACTTCCCATTTAGAACTCTGTTTGCTTAAGACAGCATAGAAGTGTGCTTTGGGAAGTGGCACTATAGATCAAAAGTTATTGGTTGATCATTCTTTATCCATATGTGCTGGTTGTTACTACTTTCAGTTGCACCAGCTTTCAAAAACAACAAAACCCTCAACTCTCAGAGCCCTAACATAATAATCAGTGAGAAGGCAATACTCCCAGGTGTGGGTGTAACAGTTTCTAAGAATTTAATTGCCCAATAGAGGGAAAGCTAACCACTCAATTCATTTCTACCTGTATCTGAATGACGCTAGACAGACAGCATTCTTTATATGTAGATCTCTAACACACAAAAACTAATGAAAAGTTGTGTAAAGGAAATGGTTACCCAGTTTCTCCTACATAAAACAGCATGAACTGTGTTCACATTTTGGAATGGAACCGTAACCTCACTCAACACAGCAAGAACTTAGGAGTAATTTCCTTCAAATGAATTCCCTCTAGACCTTAAAGCAAGCTGTTCAGCAGCACCTAGAAATTAAGCACAATTATATGTTGACCAGATATCAGGTTACTTTGAGTGCTTAGATTATTTCGGGTAATTGAAAAATGAGTTTTGAGGCTTTTATCTTTAGCTATTAAGAGATGAAGAGAACCTGAACACTTTGGAAAAAATGTCTTTGAGAATATTATTAATGGATGCAGAGAACCTGAACACTTTGGAAAAAATGTCTTTGAGAATATTATTCAAGAACTGTGGAAGTAATCATGCCTACAAACTGATGTTGCATACATGTGGTTCCATTCAATACAGAGTTCACTTAACAGATCTGTACCTGTTTATTTTCCATTTATCATTTCTCCCAAAAAGAAAGCAGCATTGTTCCACACAGCAGGGAGGTAGGTATCTGTCAAATTGCCAAGAAAGCCTTAATTAAGGGAGAGGATGAGAGGTTTAAGTCAAACCAAAAGCATGTCCCATTTGTCCTTTGACTCACTGCAGATTATTTACTGAAATCTGTACTTCACATTACCCCTTTTAAAAAGCACATATTAAACATATTCACCCTTGACCTTTTATTTAACCTATTAACTTAGAAATTAGAAAAAACCCCAGCTCATTATATTCTTTGTCATATTACTTTAAAGTTAATCAAGTATGGCTGTGCATCTGCTATTGAGAATAAAAAAAAATATTTAAAAAAAATTCTTATTTTGATATTCACCTACTATTGCTATTCCAGGTAAGAAGTTCTGTGCAAGCTGGTTTTGTAACCCAAAACCCTGGCTGTGAGATGCCAGGCACAAAAACTCTGCTTGGCCTTTTGGAGCCCAGTCAACATCCACATTTTATTGCTACAATCACCAGGTGGCAATAGATCTACCTGGTATGTGGGAGAGACTAATGTACAATCACACATGAAAGCTTATGAGCCCTGTTTGTGCTAATCATGCACAAAGACACAGTAAAATAAGACAGAAAGAATATCACACTTCTGCAACAAGGACTTCAGGATGAACAGTACAGTAACACCAAGGTCAGCCAGTTTTATCAGTAGAAAATGACTTATTACTTTATATCAAAAGCTAAGAGCTTGCAAGTACAGCAGGATTCCATGAAGCATTAATCACAACAGGCATAAGAAGATACTTAGAACATACTTTCACATCCACAGTGTCACTTAAAGTCTGAATGGTGTCCATTTTCAGGGCATATACTACGTTACATTTACAAGTTTATGTCAAAAGATGACATAAAATCCAGCCTTTTTGGTTTTAGTAAAACTCTGTTAAAGAAATATTTAATAATACCATAGAGATTTCTCATTCACACCATTTCTGCTGTTTATACTGTAGTCTGTCATTCACTGCCCCAGGGTACGTGATAAAAGGCAAAGAATGTTTAAAATTTTTGGTCTTCAGATGCCTTGGAATGAGTTCTTTAAAGCAGAGTCCCACACAAGCAGAAAAGATTAACAATAAGCACTGGCCCAAAGCCAAACAGTTTGAGATACAGGTTTCCAATACTATCAAAATGTTTACAATACCTTGTGTAAGCCAGAACAGTTTTAAAATATTTGCATAATCTAAAAACTTGAGCCAAACCACCTTACTTAAAGCCTGAGAGACATTTTCTTTTTGCCTTGGAGCTCATTACTGTGCAGTGTTACAACAGCCATGTTAGTTCTACCCCTATTTACTAATTAGGGCTGGGAACCTCTTCAAATATTGACACATCCTGTCCACCAAGATCCACAGGACTCAAAGCAAGTGCACCAGTGGCTTAGGCAGAATCCCTCAGACTCTTAAGGAGCACTCATCAAGGCAGATTCTAGACCAACACCATTAGAGGAATTTGGATAATTCCCCTCCCCTAAAAAGGCACCTTAAAGGATAACACATATAGGAACAACATTCAAGTCTTGTGACAAATTGGACTATGGAGATGTGAACCAATACAGGGTACAGCAGCTGTTTTACCATCCATTCCAGGTTATTCTTCTCAACCCCAGTGAGCCAAGCAGCCAGGTAACATTCATATTAAACACAGCATCCTATACAGTCACAGAACACTTAGCTCAGTTTACCTCAGCACAGTTACACCACTCTTGTAGTTCCTACTTCTTCCTTTTCATCTCCTGGGAATAGTCCATCGTTACATTAAGTCAAAAATCAGTAACTGGGTTTAGCTGAAAGGAACAGTGTCACATCTTGAATTTCTGGGGATTATGACAGAGTTTGAATTAAATCCCATGTTACAAAGAAGTTGTTAATCTCACACACTAGCCTTAAATTCAAGCATCAGACACTTCATTCTAGGCCTCAGGCAACAAGAAAGTCATTAAATCATAGTATTTTTTTAAAAAGCAGAGATTCTAAGAACGAAAAAGGCACTCATGTATTAGTTTATATGGATGTTTAAAAAATATATTAAAAAACAAAACCAACAAACCAAACTGAAAACCACCTTCAGTCTGCATCTACTCTTCTCCTAGCTTAATGTATGAGAAGATGCAGTTTTTCCAGGAGCTGCTACACTAAGAAAACCAGACACCAACTCAGAAACAGAAAGCTACCTTTTAGCTACTTTGTATTACAACAAGATTTGTACAAGCACAGGCAACTTTTGACTGGCAGCGCTGCTAAACGTTTCATCCAATTCCTGCAATGAACACAGAATTTTCTTAGCCTTCATTTATAGGCTACCCATTCAATCTACAGTCACCTCCAGGCTCACTTTAACCACAATCACGGAAGCACAGAATTGACATATGGACATCTTTAAGCACATAGCTCACTCAGCTCTAGAGCAGGAAAAGGTGTCCATATGCTCCACAGACAGACCGCGAGAACAAAACTTCTCATTCCTGACACTAAATCATCCAAACACGTCACCTGGTAAAAATAACAGGTTCGCTGATTTCAGACCAACATTCAAGTGGCTTGTCACAAGAAAAGAAAGCAGATATCTACCCACTAGAAAGATATATCATCTAGGTATTTTATGAAGGCACTGTTTAAAAACATTCATAGACCACAATGATCTAGACCACAATCAAAAAGCCATTTTATTATGATGGTATTTCAAAGGCATAAAAAAGGGAAAAATTGATCCAGATTTGGAAGTAAACTACTTCCCAAAGGGAGTTTGGAGCACTTTAGCACAGAACAGTCACAGCAAGGTGGCACCTGAACACCTCTTCTGCTCACCACACTGAAGCTGTGGTGAACAGAGATCAGGGAACTCTAAAATGATGCCGCACTGTGTTCAGCAGACATGCTGTTTATGCTAATATGTGCTCCTGTTTAAGCTGATTCAGCCATAATTGGCAGAATATAACTACTATCTTTGAAGGCAAATTGCAAGTTTGACAAAATATAATTTCAGGCAGGTACAGGTATAAAACAGCCAGCACATGAGCGTTCAGTGTTAATAACCTTAATAGTAAAGAATGCAATTAACAAGTTTTGACCAACTGAAACACAGCTGGCAAGCTCTTTTAGTTTAAGAATGATCCTTTGATTGCACTAAAACCAGAATGAAAACTCAGTTGCCTACATAATGCAGCTTTCACTGTGGCTCTTATAATAATGCGCTACTATAGTTTTAACTTTTAAAAGGGAAAGGTTTTTGGCTTTAAAGAACAGCTGAACAGATGCTGGCATTAAATCCCAATTAGCAGAAGGGAATCCCTCACCCACTCCCCAACAGCAAGAGAGAACAGTCTCGTGGCAGCCTTTTAAGCAGGAGGTTGTGGAGCACAGAAACAAAAGTGCCTAGCACATCCACAGCTTGTTTTTTTACCCCAGTCTTTTTTTACCCCAGTGTCAAATGATCAAACTTACACAAACAAGTACAGGAAATGTAAGGAGTGGTGAACTAGCTTTAAATTATCCTAGCTAATCTACGTTTTTAATCAAGTAATTCAAGCGTTTAAAACTGCAAGACTGCATTTAGTTTTCAAAATGTTCAATTTACAAAGAACAGCGTATGGCACTTGCGTCTTTCTGGCTTCCTTTAGTGCTCAGGCAAAAGGATGACTAAATCTATCAGCTTCTGAGTCACTCTAAGCAGAGACAGCTGAGAAGGACAGATACAGCGAGCCAGGCAGACACTGTACCCATCCTGTTCTTCCCTAACCAGGTAGCCTCAGTGCACATAAAGAGATGTCTGTCTCTCACACAGACGTTTCGCTCTGGGACATGAGGAAATTCTTTCCATAGGCCAAAAAAGGGAAAGTCAAGATAGAAGGCGGCAACGGCAAGACCAAGAAGCTTGACTGAGCTGGATCATTACCAGTACTCAGGAGGGCTTGAGCTGTCTAAAACCTCAGTCTCCCCAGTAGAAACATCTCCCACCAAACCAGCATCGTTACCTGCCATCATCCGGGGCGCCGGGCTTTCAAAGACTCGAGTCAAAACCCGGCTGCTCAAGTTTAGGACTCCCTCCTCGCCTTCTTTTTCTCCCCAAACCAAAGCCGCCGCCGCCACCACCACCGAGTGGGTCACTAAACTTCCCCGAGCAGGGAGCTCTCCCCTCCTACAGGAACCGAGCCAGTGTCGTCATCCCTCTCAAGCCCCGGCCCTGCCCTTCCCCGCCCCGCCAAGGGCTCCCCGGCCCACGGACGGCACCGGCGGCTGCGGACCGCCTGCGCCCACTGCGCGTTAACGGCCCGGGCGTGCGGGTGCCTGGGGAGGAAATGCGGGCAGCGTGAGGGAAAACCCCACACTTTTTTGTTGTGAGATGGGGACAGATGGTTCTGCCTCAGTGGGCACCTCTGAGCCCCAGGCGGGTTCAGGGTAGTTTTGGTTTGCAGGTAATGCAGAATCTGTTGGCACCCAAGGAGGAGCCATACAGTGCAGAGCAGTGAGGATGTTTGGGGGACTGGAGTATCAGTCTTAGGAGGAAAAGCTGAGGGAGTTGGGCCTGTTCATTCTCGAGAAGAGACTACTTAGAAGGGACATCATAATAAATGTCTAAAAGGAGGGGCATGTGGGTGTGCCAAAGAGATGGAGCCGGGCTCCTCTCAGTGATGCCAAGCACCAGGATGCGAGGCAGTGGGCAGAAGCTGATGCACAGGAAGTTCCACCTGAGCATGAGGAAGAACTTCTTTACTGTGTGGGTGACCACACACTGGAAGAAATTATACAGAGAGGTTGTAGAGTCTGCCTCACTGGAGATACTCAAGAACAATCCTGTGCCGTATGCTCTAGGATAGCCCTGCTTTGAGCAGGGAGGTTGGACCAGATGACCCACAGTGGTCCATTCCAACCATACCCGCTCCGTCACGGTGATTCTGTGACAGAGCACTCCATTGCAGGTGGCATGTTCAGAGCCAGAGCAAGGGCTGAGTTTCCTTGCCACTGTCCACATCAAGCCACTGCTTCCAGCCTTTGTGGCCTTGCCCAGGTATTAATCATGCAGTGCAAATCTCACAATTCAGGAGGTTGCCTGAGGCTGGCTTTATTTGGGCTGTGTTGTTTTGGCACAGCCTGTTTTTTTGGTAGTGGGGGAAGGCCAGAAGTGGCTTCTGTGAGAAGCTGCTAGAAGCTTCCACCACATCTGACAGAGCCAATCTCTGGTAGCTCCGAAGATGAACATGGTGCTGGCCCAATTGGAGAGGTTGGTAACACCTCTGTGATGACATATTTAAGAAGAAAATCAAAACAGCACAGAGGCAGTTTTTTCCAGGGGTGGCGAGGCAGCGCCACCGGGGCCATCCCAGCACACACGCAGTGGTGCACCATGGCCATCGCCATCGGGGTGCAGCCCGCAGCGAGCCTTGCCTGCTTGGCTGCCCCTCGCCAATTGTCCAGAAGAATGGCAGGGGCGGCGGTGGTGGTGCCCCACATGAGGAGAGGCACTCTATAGCACCAGTGCTGTGGCAGCCGCCACTGCCCACTCGGTGGCTGTGGAGCCACCAGGACGGTGGAGAAAACACGGCGAGCGACTCCCCAGCGTGAAACCTAGACGAGATCAAGCTCTGAGCGCTGCAGGATCCTGCAAGAATCTTTGAATTGGTGGAACTTGTTTGCCATGGTACCTACAAGCAGTCGTTCTTCTCCTAGTCAGAGGAGGAAGTGAGGACATGTGAGGGAGAACAACATGGCAGCACCCACCAGGTCAGTGGAAAAAGAAGGGGAGGAGGTGCTCCAAGTGCCAGAGCTGAGATTCCTTTGCAGGCCGTGGTGAGGACTGTGGTAAAGCAGGCTGTCCCCCTGCAGCCCAGGAGGTCCATGGGGGATACAGAGATCACTCACAGCCCATGAGAGAAGTACTCACGCTGGAGCGGGTGGATGTCGGGGAAAACTGCGATCCAGCGGGAGACCCGAATGGAGATAGAGGGCCCCTGCTTCCAGAGACAGAGTGAGTTTGCTTCCAAACTAGAACAGCCTATCCTTAGAGGACTGCATCCCGTGGACAAGTGACCCATGCCACAGCAGTTTCAAAAAGACTTTGCCCATGGGAGGGACCCCAGAGCATAGCAAAGATTCCTCTCCCTGAACAAACAGAAAAGAAATCTCAAGTGACAATCTGACCAAAACCCCCATGCCCTGTCTCCCTGCTCTGTCAGTGGGAAAGAGGGAGGGGGGAAAAATGGTGTTTTAAAGGATTATTTTACTTCTCATTATCCTCCTCTTAGTCTGTTAATAACAGATTTACTTTATACCTTTAAATTTTAACCAGTTTTGCCCTTAGAGTGTTTTCTCCCAGTCCTCGTCTCAACTCATAAGCCCTTCATTTTTTTTTTGTCTCCTCTGCCCAGCTGAGAGCAAGAGAAGATCAGCAAGCACATGGGTGCCTGGTGTTTAGCCAGTGTCAAACCACGACATGGGCCAACACACATCATTCATTTACCACAATGAAATTAAAAGATACTGCTTTTCCTTTGTTAAAAAAAACCCCAACATACAAACCTCAACAAACCCAAGAAACAAGTGGCATCCTTTTTTGTATGATAAGCTTCACTACTGCCTTGTGCTGGAAATTGAATATCCTCAGAAGTGCTCTTAAGGGCAAAAAGTTGCCTTCTGCCCTCCCTGAGGAAAAACGAGCCAAGCCTGGGCTCATCCCACCTTAAAAATAACTGCTGTGTGCATGTGAACAAGATTTGCTAGCTGAGCCTCTGGACTATGCAAGAATTTGACTAACATTAAGTAGACTCCAAGCTGGTGGGGCAGAAGTGGAAAAAAAATTAACACTCTTTCCTGTCAATTGTAACTGTTAGCTGCTGTGGGCTAAGCCATGAGAGTCAGGAAGTAAGATGCGAGCCATAATGTCATCTCCCTATGTTCTCAGTGGAAATCATAGGGTGCATCTGCATTAACACTGCTTAAGATCAAGAACTCACTCCTATCTTCAGAGAGTTTCTGATTTCTTCTTACTTGTCGTTTGGTTCACACCGTGCAATGTGAGGACACAAGTATCACGCTGCAAGTCAAATGAAGGGTTAGGCTGTGCTGGACAGCAGCACTGGCAGATGCTATTTTAGAGAGAACATACAAACCAGGGCCTTTCATGCATGGGCACTGCCTTTGTCTGGCACTCCCGTGGGTCTCGCTAGGGTGAGTGGGGAGGACAAGCTACCCAAGCTCCCAGCTCTGCCAGGCTCCACTGCTGGCTCTCCCCACCAAGAAGCAGTAAGCAATCCCCATACAACCCTAGCGTGCAGAAATGTGGCAGGTAAGAGTCCCAAAACCACATCTGCTCTGCCCCGACTGCTGATTGATAAGCAGCCTGCCAATGGGACCAGACCAAGCTAAAACTTCCAGAACCATCCATCGCTCTTGAAGTTTGCTCCCACTGCATCATGCCACCTGCTCAAGTAAGCAGTCAGGAATGCTTTGTACATTTGATTGAACAAGGAGTTGTGGAAAGTTGGATAAACTCTGGCAGGGTGCTGAGTAATCCTTGGGAGCCATGGATCATTTTTAGCCAAGCAAGCATCAGCGTGAAGTCAAGATAGCATCTTTTAAAATACTCTGAAAATTATCACACAGCAGCTGTGCAAAAAAGCATGCAAACTTAACATTAATGACTGTTATGAAACTTTCAATTAAGGCTGTCAAAAAAACCCAACCCTTAATTATTGTTTTAATATATAGTGCGAGTTTTTAATCACATTTCCCACGCCACTTTCCCAGCAATAGCTGGCACAGGACCAAGAGAATCCCCTAAGGAAAGCATTTGGTTTCTTCCCTGCTCCAGCACCAGCCTTCCCCGCGCACCGCACCTCGCTTGGACCTTTAAGAGGTTAAAAACTCCGCAAGGAAAATGAGGAAACGCAGAGAACTATGGCTGCACGATCCATTTCTGTGCACCGGGATATTTCCACAGCCTCCTGGAGGAGCTTTTGGCAGATAGCGGGAGCTTGGTTTTTACCACGAGGGTCAGCTTCTTGGACGGGACGTTTTCCGGAGTGCGGGGCGCCCAGTGGGTACCGCGTCCAGAGCGGTACGTGAAAGGCTTCGGTGGCTTCCCGGCTGCACCCGCCGCTTCGCCACCAGGCAAGGGGAGCCCTGGCTGTGAGCTGCCGGTGCCGGCTGGGCGGGCGGGACACCAGCTCGGGATAGCCGGCAGCTCGCCCGGTGCGGCGGGCGGGCAGGCAGGAAGGCAGGGAGGAAGCGGGGCACTGCGCAGGCGCGGGCGGGAGGCGGCGGGAATGGCGTCCGTGGTGCTGAGCGAGGCGGAGAAGCTCTACATCGTGCACGGCGTGCAGGTACCGGGAGCGGGCGCCGGGCGGCAGGGAGCGAGTTAGGCCGGGGAGGAGGGAGCGAGGGAGCTCTCCCCCGTTGTGTCTGGTGGCGAACCTCTGGAGTAGTGATCATCACAGCACACCGAGCATCGGAACGGGAAGCAGGCTGAGAGCGGGACGTGGATTTCTTTTCACAGAATCACATAATATGCTGACTTGGAAGGAAGCCACAAGGTTCACCCACTCCTGGCCCTGCACAGAGCACCCCAAGAGTCACACCACGTGCTTGACAGCATTGTCCAAATGCTTCTTGAGCTCTGTCGAGATTGGTGTTGTGACCACTTCCCTGGAGAGCCTTTTCCAGTGCCCAGCCACCCTCAGGGTCAAAAACCTTTTCCCGATGTCCAACCTGTGCCTCCTCTGATACAACTTCCCTCGGGTCTTGTCACTGGTTACCACAGAGATCAGTGCCTGCCCATCCTCTTCCTCTCATGAGGAAGTTGTAGAGTGCAGTGAGGTCTCCCCTCAGTCTCCTCCAGGCTGTACAGATCAAGTGACCTCAGCATCTCTTCAGACGACTTCCCCTCAAGGCCCTTCATCATCTTCATTGCCCTTCTTTGGATGCTCTCTAAGAGCTTAATATCCTTCTGTCCCCATTTGCTCCTCTTTCCTTGCTCTTCCCTGGCCCTTCCTCAAGTTATTGCCATTGGATAAAGTTTTAGCCTGTAACTTAGCAAAGGAACATGAGTGGACAAAGGAGGAAGAGTGAAAGGTGCTTAAGGAGAAGCCCCAAAGATAAAAGAACTGTATTCTTACTGAAATTTACTGAAAAACAACCTGTTTTTATGGGAATGAGCTATCAGAGGATGCATAATGCCTGTTTATGGGAATACAAATGGATGAAAGCATTTGGAAGGCTGCTGTATTATTTTTGTCTGCTGGGGTCCTAATTACTGATGTAAAAGTACAGAACTTGCCTATCCCAGGAAAGAGCTGGGTTGTGTTAGGTAAAGTACCACTTAAAGCCAAGACCTTTACAGTTTTGAAATCTGTAGCTTTCTTTTGGGAATTAGAGGGACTTGGTGCAAGTCATGTCTGCCTGCAGATTGCTTGTTCCAAGCTGTATGTAAATGAGATATAAATGAAAAAGTATAGTTGGTTCTTTTGTATTCCATGGTGAAACTACAAGCTGTTGCTTTTATATCCTTTTTGCTGTTGCATTTGGTATAGGAAAGTTTAAAGTCACAGTTTTTGGTTTGGGGTGGGGTTTTTTTGTTTGTTTGTTTTGTTTTTACTTTTCATTACTGATTCCCTGAGCAATATATTTGTTGTCATACTTAGGAAGACCTTCGTGTAGACGGTCGAGGCTGTGAAGACTACAGATGTGCAGAAGTAGAAACAGATGTTGTATCAAACACAAGTGGATCTGCAAGAGTAAAGCTGGTAGGTAAATTTCTTTTGGATTGGATACCTTGCTGATGAAATTGCTTGTTCATGTGACTCGTTAATCTGATGCTATTTGTAGATAGGTTTGTGTGTGCAATAACACGTATGTGTATAGCAGTAACTGAAACTATGGGATATGGAAATAATGGCAGGATGTGTAATTAGTTCAGGCTGGCTTGAGCTGGATTTACTGTAAATTGCCTTGACAGCCTTCAGTCTGACCTAATCTAACATTTAATCTTGAAAACTGAAGTCACTGTTGTGCCTAGTTTCTGGGAGAGGCAAAAATTTCTATTCCTTTAAAATGAAGCAAAACTATTTCTGACGTGTTGACTCTTCTGACGTGGATGCTCTCTAAGAGCTTAATATCCTTCTGACTGAAGAAGAAGATAAATGTACAGTGCACCATTATGAAGGTTCTGCAGAAAAAGCTGTTTACTGAATCAAAATGACAGAAGTAGTCTTGGATATTAAGAGTCTTTTTAACCTAGAGACAGGTAATATGTATGGTAATTGTTTGAAGAATCTTCTTACACTTAATATTGTCCTTCTAAAGCCTTTTGTTTTTTACAGAAAATGTTATTTTTTTTGTTCATGCTGATAGAATGATCTGGTGACTGAAAGGTAGAAATGTCAGCTAACCATAGACATTTAAATTAAACAAATAGTTCTGTACTTATAATTCCAGTTGTGTGATGTGTTTTTGTTTTAATAGGGAGAAACTGATATCTTGGTAGGCATAAAAGCTGAAATGGGGACACCAAAGTTGGAGAAACCAGATGAAGGCTACCTGGAATTTTTTGTTGACTGGTTAGTATACTAGAAAATAATGAAATACATCTAATATCTGGAATAAATGACTAATCAGGCCTTGCCATTCTTCAGAAGTTTATGCCTTCATTCCACTAACCTCCTCTAGGGGTTTGAGTAATAGAAACAAGTTATTTCATCGTTTCAGTAGCAGTGAATGTTGAGAAACTTTCTGCTGGTCCTGCAAACCCAAAAGAAGTAAATCAGCAGGAATTAAAGAATGAAAACAGGTTAAATAAAACAATCCCAAATTGCATAGCATCACTGCAGCTGGAAAAGGGTAATGGTTCGAGTACACACGCTTGGAACCAGACTTCATGACTAAAATGTCTAGCTGTTGTTTTTACCATGATAAAATAGGAAAATCTTTCAAAGAAAGTAAGTTGGAAGAAAAGAATTGACCATTACAGACTGTACTTTACTTTACAGTTTGCTTACTTTGTCTGTGAAAGCAGTGGGAAAAGTTTGAAGTGTGTTTAGTACAAAACTTAAAAAAAAAAGGAAAAACCCCCAATGTAAATTTCAGATGCAAAAACTAATTAGAAATTGTAGTTATATATTTATGAGTGAATCCATCTTTCATTAACTAAAAGGGTGTTTCTTTTTAATCAGATTTCTTCCATTTTGCTACAAATGGACTGTTGTTTATCCTTTCAGTCTTGACAGTGTTTGAATTATGGGAGAAGCCTCAAAGCAAACTGAGAACTCTTGTTTTCAGGTTGTTCTGTGATAGCACAGTGACATCTCAATGTTAGTCTAAATTGTCTGCAGCCTGAGACTGCAGTATCCATGTCTTGCAGACTTACCCAAAACTGTTCTTTATGATTTAAATTGCTTTGGGGACCTCTCATAAAAGCCTTGGCATTGTCAAGTTGGCTGCTTTGCATGTGACATCTCTTTAAATTTTTATTAAAAACAAAAGAATGTTGCTACTCTGACATTAAACCAATATACCATTGTTAAAGCTAAGGTATGAGAGGTGTTAAGTGTATATCTGATAATCTTTCTGACCTAATTGTCTGTATCTGCCTCAACATTGGTATGTCACATTATGCAGCCTTATCTAAGACTACCTCTGTACATCAGTATGTTCTAGTTAACTGTAGACACTTATGCTTTAAAGGAAAGCACTCACCTGTGAATTGATCGTTTGTTTACAATTGCTGTTCAAAAAATATCAGATGGGAAGATGATCTTGAGTGTGGTCCTGCTGTTAGAACTCATGTATGAAGCATCTTTAATGGTACATGTTTATTTTTTTGGGTTTTTTTCTGGTTGTCTCTATATGAAGAAAGTCCACTGACAGCAGGGAGATTTCATTCCTAAAAAAAGTGGTCTGTGGACATGTGGTAATCCTGTGATACTTGTTTTGTATGGAAATAGATATTAGAGAAACTTCAACTCATTAGATAAATGTTCAGTAGTATTTTCTGTTAATCTCTGCTTCATGGGCTGGAAGGGAGATGTGCATCAATCTTTGGGAGTTGGATTTAGTTCAGGAAATAAGTAATCTTTAATTTCTATGACAACAGGATCCAAGGGCCTGAACTTTAGAGGATTGTAGTCACTTGTCACATGCTTGTGGCATGGGGAAAGGTGCCACAAGCTAAAGTTCTTTAGCTTCCAGAAAGACGCAAAAGACAAAAAGTGAAGTGGAGGCAGCTTCCCTCTGTCAGGGGGAATGAGCTGCTGTCAGTATCCTGATGCTTTGCCAGACTGCCACTGGGTGGCAGTAACTGAGCAGAATTCCATACCCTGAATCTTCTGGTGAAGTTCCTGAGTGTTCTATTTGGCTTTTATATTGTTGAAGCTAATAATAAAAACTCAGACTGCGGTGATTACTATCTTAAAATGCTCATTTCCCAAAACTTTTGTGGTTTCTTTTACTGATGAAAATAATAATTTGCTGGATCATGTGAATAATTCTCTGATCCAAACTTCTATTTCTCTTTATTCTGCCCAGAGTCCTTTACCTGAAATCTGAGGAGTACACTTAGTCCCATTTTGAGAGAGACTTTAATGCAAATCTCTGGAGGGGATGATTTTTGGGGCACTGGTTTGTGATCCTAGAAATTAATTATCATAAAACAAGTATATGTCCTAATATGTGTGGTATTCTTACTGCCTTTCATCACTGGAGAAGACATTCATCCTGGCCCTTCATGCTGAAAGGCCGCTATGTCTTCTTGTATCACATTTGAGTTTTCTGGCTGATCTGATTTATCACTTTCAAACTGTAAGAAATAGAAACAACAAGAAAAGCAGACATCTGAATTCCTTGAATGCATCAGATTTTGTTTGTGGAATTAGGGAAGCAAGGAATGTATTGGTCCAGGTCCGAGAATCTGAGGATTACAATATATTAATGCCCTGAGCAATAAATGAGAAATGTTTAACTGTTGCAACAGAAAGATTTTGACTGGCAACAGGAGGAGTTTTGAAATTCAGTAGGTATCTGAGTAGAGTCATGGAAGCATTATTATGCTTCAAGAAGAATCTCTAATGGTTAGGCAATGTGACACTGAAATGATTTTGATAGTCTCGAAAGTTATGTGCTGCTTGGGTGTAGAAATTCTGTACCACTACTAAGTTCTTTCTGTTTTCCATAAGCCAAGTTTTTTGTCATTTTCTAGTCTGTTTAGAATCCTCTTTCCAAATTTTGCCCAGTATAAGTTATTGCAAAAGTCTGTAGGCATTAGGTGGCAGTATTTACCAAATAGTTACAATATCCTGCTAGCCTTGTTTCTTTATTTCATTTTGATTGCAAGGAAATGAAGTGTTAAAGTGATAATGGAATTAAGATGCAGTAAAATGTACAGTGATACTCCAATTGAGTCTTAGGTCCTTTCTACTCACTGTTAAAGAAAGCATCCGATCGTAATCAAAAATTTCAACATTTGATAAAACTTTGTGTTTAGAAATAATAATGAGGCATAGATTGAAGTTTGCATCATTCTTGCAATTTGCCATAGGGATCGTAATGCTTGCATAACTATGGCTTAAACAGAAGGATCTTGTTAGCTTGCACAAAAGCTGCTTCCATGAATAAGTGCTTGTTTAATACAACCTGAAGACCTGACTCAGCACTGAGTTTTACTTAGATCAGATCCTATCTCATAAAATTGGTGTCTAATAACGCTGAATAATACTGTGTATCACACTTGCAATGCTTATTTGTGTGGCAAATACAGTTTGGAAGTGTAGATCGGTGCTTGATTGGCAGTGACATTTCTTTGTATTTTTAAGTGTGTACAGTGCTATCTGTTTCTAGTAGCAGTAAATAACTTCTGTAAAATCCAGTAGTTCTTCCTGGCGTTCTGAGTTTTCATCAGCTCTGCAAAACAACAATTTGGGAGAGTTACTGTGAGGTAAAGATTATAGTAGATAATTATATGTAAGCTTATAGATTTTGCAGTATTATTGGCACAGCTCACTTGATGGTTTAAGTCATACCTTGATAATGTGAATCTTTAGTTGTTTGGAGTTTTATTAAAAGGTGAAGGGGTTATGTTCCAAGACTTAGTTTTCTGCTGTATTTTTGTATTCCTGGTGTTTTGTATAATCATATAGACACAAAACATACATGAGAAATTTGCCCTGTGACGTGCCCCACCAGGAGATTACAGGGCATGGCCATTACAGATTTTGAACAGACCAAAACTGCTTCTGTGTAACCACTTCCTTTGATATGTTCTCTAATGAGAAATTAATTTGGTGGAGGTCTGACTGGTTTATTTTAAAACAAGATTTGCACTGCTGCTACAGGACCACTGCTTGAGAATATTCTTGCCCTCTCTATAAACCAGAGGCTGGCTTTGGAAACTTTGCTCATTGTTTTGCTGTATATGCAGCTCTGGACATTCATGCTCTATTTGATTGTTCTTTGGAGGCAAGGCAATTTTTGTTAGGTTTGGGGTGGGTTTTGTTTGGTTAGTTTGGTTTGGCTTTTGTTTGTTTGGGGGTTTTTTGTTTGGTTGGTTTGGTTTTTTGGGTTTGGTGAGTTGTTTTTTGTTTTTAGGGGTTTTTTTGTAGGCTTCTTTTCTTTTATTGTTAGAAGTTTTTAGCTGTGTAGCAGGCCCCAGCACCCAAGGACTTTCTTGAATGACTGCTCATAAATAGTTTGTTACATTGGAATCAGGGAAGTGAAGACTACACACTTTGTCAGATTCCTTCAGGAAAAGATGTTGTTTAGTTGCTGTTCTCCTTAAACTGTAGAGAGTAATGGCATGCTTTCTTTAAGGGGCTTGATAGCAGTATATACTCAGTATACTGCTCAGATAGCAATACACTCAGTAAAGAAATTACCAATGTTACTTACAAGAAATTAGTATTCTATTTCATATTATCATATCTTGCTCTTCTTAGCCAGTCTCTTTCTAATTGAACATTCAACTCTCACTAGGCTATCTTGGTAGCTTTTGTGAACTTAATACAGATGTCCCGGGTTTTTTTGTTGGTTTTTTTTTTTAAGAGTTGAGGTGATAGAAGGTGACCGTGCTTAAGAAATAATCTCTGAGAGAATTCACCAAATTTTACTTTAATTATAACTGGGGAACTGAGGATAGTAGTGGGATGTAGTTAGTATTTGTAACAAAATGTCAGTATATTATCTGCATCAAAACCTTCTCTTATGCAAAATGGAAATAATTCCTTTTCAGATAGGATGCTTATTCTTGTACAAATAAATCCTTAGATACTTTTAATGCTTTATATTTAAGAAATATTCTTTGGGTATTTGCTGCTTAACAAGTGAAAGTATTCTTTTCTTTCTTTATCTAGTTCTTCAAATTCCCCTGAGTTGGAAGGCCGGGGAGGAGAAGAACTTGGCACAGATATAGCAAATACACTATACAGAGTATTCAGCTGCGAGAGCAGTGTAGACTTGAAATCCCTTTGTATTAATCCCAAAGAGCACTGCTGGGTTCTCTATGTGGATGTATTGGTAAGTACAGAAATGAAAACTAAGATTCAGCAAAATGTTTCTAAGGCAGAGACTGACTTAGCATAACCTTCTGTATTTCTTTGTTTAAAAAAAAGCTTCTCATTATGTGATATAATGTATCACAGCATGGATGGCACTTTTCTATCTACTTATGGTAGTTAATCACTAATTTCAGCTTGCTCCTTTTCTACTCTTCTTGATGCTGGTGTTCTACTGCAGAACTAATAAAACATTGAATCATCTGAATGTGTCTCAGATTAAAATAAGCGATCTTATACTGACAAGGAAATTGCCACCAAAGAAGGGTAAACTTTTTTTCCCAGCTAGATGTAACAGCAAATACATTGTCCAAGTGAATGTAAATTATCAAGGGTGTATGTTAGCCCTAACAGAACTGTCCATCTGGTACTTTGTACTCTTATCACTACTAATTCTTATCACTACTAATGAAGTAAAATAGAAACTTTTTTGGCAAAAGCTAGGTTTAGCCAAGGTGCTTTTTGATGAAAGTTGTATATGTGTATTAAACGTAGAGGATAAACTGAATATTTGTTCCCATGACAATAATGGGCACTGAATTTTATGTGTACAAATCTGATGCATGCAGCAGCTCAATTTTCAAATATGCTGCATTTAAAGCACTCTGTCATGGGAATTTCAATAGAAGTCTGCAAGTCAGACTCTCCTGAACGTTATTTCCAATTCTTATTGGTCCAAAGTTGAGTTTCTCTTTATCAAATTTGGAAGTGAAAATATGTTAAGGGATATTACAGGAATCCATTAGGGTCTGTGAAATAATGTGCGAAATGTTAAGCTGTACAGCCAGAAAATTAAATACAGGGGTATGTTGAACAATACAGGAACATTTAGACTAAGACCTAAATAAATGTGAAAATTAGTTCACTAGGTATTTAAAAAGCAGTAGCATTAGTCTAATTATAGTAGATATGGTACAACAGTCCAGCTACAAAATGATGGAATATGTACCTCTGCTGAGTGCTTTAACAGCCCAAGTCACTGGCTTATTGCAGCTTGGCAAGGTTTAATGGAGAGTGAAGTGTTAGTTCTGACAAATCACACTGGGGCCTTTAGTTACTAGGTAATTACAAGCAGAGGTACAGAATATTAAATGCAGTGCTTATTTAAGCAACATGCTGCTAAACATTGCATAGGCACTGCATAAACAAAGGCTTTCATAAAGCAGTCTGCTTCTCTGTGTATATATATATATATATATACACACACACACACTGTTCTGTATAGCTTTTGTTTGAGATATAGCTGGTCATTATCTGATTCTCCCTGGACAGATTTGTTGATTGTCCGCAGTTACAGAGAAAAACAGCCTCCGTGTTTTCATGCTACTAATTGTATCAGAATTATGAACATCAGGGCATCAAGGCATCACTATGTTATGTGAGGAATTTTACATTTACCTCTTTTTACAGTGCCAATAAAAATCTGTTGCAGGTTCATAATTACGACTCTAAACTTGATGAGTCTTTTTGATGTTATATTTATTCTGCAGGGATTTTGTGTGTGAGCCATTGAAGAGCAGTTGGTACAGTTAGAACAAGATACTGTTAATATTTCTCTCTTACTCTCTTCTACCCCCACTTTTTTTTTTTCCTCTATATTTTCACTTTTTGGACATACTTGTAATATTTCCTTTTCTAAACAGTAGACATGTGATAGCATGTGATCATATTACATGTGATAGTGTAGGTGCTTGACACCTACAGATTTTCCTGAAGCTGCTGTTGCTGAATCATTCCTATAGAATTCTACTTTTTATAGAGTGTGGTTTAAGGATGACACTTGGGCTAATAAAAGGAGCAACTCATATTATTTGTCATTTGAGGGAGACAGATTCTGAATATAAAAACAGCACTCATAGAGAGTCCGTTGGGTGATATTTTCCTTCAGAATTCCTGGAAATTCTTTACATTAGTGTTTGCATTGCATAGTTAAATTGGAGGGAAAATAAACCTCAAATCTGTCATAAATCTGAAAATACTGGTACCTTGCAGTCAGGTGTGAAGGTACTTGTCTCGAAGTCTCTCATTCCAAAAGACAAAGATCAGCAAGAATGTTATGAGCCTGGAAATACTCCGCTCCTACACAATTTAGCCATGTGCAGTTTGATTGAAACACCTATATTCAGCTCCTGTGTGCAAACAAAATTTGACACATGCAGCCTCAAAAGAGAAAATAGTGTGTTTTGCAGTCATGCAAAAGCTTTATCAATTAAAAACATTTCTCAAATATTTTGTAGTGGTCAGTGTACTTGAGAAATGCTATACTTCTGTAGAATCAGAATGGAAAAAAATAACTTCAGTGTACAATTTCATCATGTGTTATGATGAAATAAAGTAGACAGGACTGCAGTCTGTCTCATTTAGAAAAAATTAGATTTGCTGTTCTTTCAAAAGAGGCCAGACTCTACCAACCACAGGACACAGAGAGAGTACATTTTTGAACAGTAAAATGATGGATGAATTGGATATAGATCCTCTCCATCATTCTCCATGAGTTCATTGTCTCAGGAAAACATACTTAAGAAATTTTTTAAACATGAACTTAAAGAAAAAGCACAAAAAATGTGGGAGTATTCCTGGCCACTCTCTTTTTGGAATAACAGAAGCATGAATTTCACAAGTCCCTGGCATACAGGAAATGCCAACAATTTGAGAGAAGAACTACACACTTGCATTCATTAATTTTAGTTTTCATTTTTAAAGTCTGTTACTTGAACTTAAACAAGATTACAATCCCTTCTCTGTTTTCATATTTTTACAGTTAAATGTTACCTACATGATATAAACCAAACTATTTACATTGTAAGACTACTTGAGCACAGATCGTCCTACTGTTAAACAACGTCTAACACAATGAGTGACTGGAACCTCCCGGCACTAACCTGGACAAATAAATTATTAATAAGGATGTTATTAATAATACGTTCTATGGTTCTCGCTCATTAATACTGGAAGGGCTTTGGTTGCTGGATTTAGCCTGCTTTTCTTTTGAATTCCACTTGAAGAAATGTGGTCACCAAATATTCCTCACTTACAGTAGAGGTTACATTGTTAAACTACCACAGCAAACCAAACTCATCTCACAGCCAGCAGACAGAGGCTGCACAGATGTAACAGAATTAATTTGATTTGTAAAGATACACAGGTATAAATCTGCACTTTTAGGTTATGTTTGCCACCTGAAGTTGGGCAAGTAAATTTTTTGTTTAATTTCATTTACACTCTAATACCACTGACTGTATGTTTCCAGTTAAGTATGGACCACCCTAAACTGTTCATTTCTTCTGAGATCCAGTCTTTGGGTTGCAACAGAAATCAAACAGGAATAAGAGACAAATCTTTCAAGTAAATGCTGACTGTCCTGCCATGGGGTGGTTCTGTGCCCTCCAGAAGGACA